>JAWWEQ010000010.1:24618887-24710902 GCA_035583055.1 Torymus tubicola | reverse complement strand
GCTTTTCGAAGAAAATTATAATTACAAAAAGGGCTTAGAATTCGTCAGGGAATACAATGGAATTTTTGCAGAATTTTGGGACAAACATCGATTAATTTATATAAACAATCATAATTTTGCGATCAGATTTTGTTCCCGTCGAAGGAAGTTATTTGTAACTTTTTTAAACATAATTTACATTAGTATTTTTTGGAAGAATTGCATCAAATTAGTAACAAATAGAAAGACAGAGCCTTCTAAGGTTAAAAAAAGATACAATAATTTTCAATTTCTTTTCAATTTAATCATTTTAATAGATTTATGAATATTGTGTGTTCGCGCCTTCTTAAAGATATTTTAATTATGAATTTACAAGTTTATATCAGAATCAAGTTTACCCAGGTTCAAAACTGGTCACAATTTTTTTTAAGGCACCCCTTCTGGGAGAATTTTTTATTTTTTTTAAATTACAAAGTATACGAAAGAAATGATGTATAATTAAAAATAACTTTCTGTCATATTTGTTTAAGTTGAAAATTTTTAATCAAATGGTAAAAAGCACTTCTTTACAAACCTTAATCATTTAGCCCAGAAATTCCTTACACAAAATTTCAAACAAGAAAATGAAACTAGAAAGAAAGCTTTCATTTACTTTTATTAAACTTAAGAAATATTGTCCATTGGGGGATGCGACAAAAATAAATCAAATAAAAAAGAGAAATGTTAATTCCTTTAAAAGTTATAAGAGTTTAAAAGAGTATCGACAAAGCATAAAAGTACTCTAAAAGTTTGGGCTGCCGATTATTGCGATTTGTATAATGACACGGCGTTTATGGGTTAAATTGTCGAGGTTTACAGAAAATGACGTTTTTGACATTTCCTTAAAAATGTGCCGCAAAAGCGTTTCTAATTTTACATGACTTATCCCGTATTTTTGATATAAGAAAGAAGAAAAGACTTGCCCGTACAATGTGCTTCAAAGAAAAAAGACTTGATCAATTTTGAGACTGCCGTTAGTGTAATTTTTTAGAAAATTCCTCACACATCCTGAACTATTAAAAAATATATACCCATTAGAGATGATTCTGGTACTGACTAGGAGAGGATCAGACCTCCGGATCACGGTTTGCTCAAACTTTGAGATACGTTTTTGGATACCATATGATGAAAGATAAAAAATTTCCATATTAGAATATTAGAGCCTAACGATTCGATAAGCTCGAGTTATCGACATTTTTAGTTGCATTTTAAGGAAATATTGCAAAAATCGCTCGTTTTTTATTTGTTTATTATTTAGTTTAGATAAAGCATACATAGAATTGTAAACAATGAAATGAAAACTAGAGAGTACCAACTTTTCATTGCATTTTTCAGAATTGAAGAATATTGAATCTATCCAAAGTTGTGATAGTTTAAAGTTAAGCGTCAAAAAATCGCTTATAAATCGATAGAAACTAGAGCATGTCTATTTTAATGTATTTTCATTGTTTAAATTTAAACTATCACAACTTTGGATAGATTCAATATTTTTCAATTCTGGAAACTGCAACAAAAAGTTGGTACTCCCTAGTTTTAATTTGATTGTTTACAATTCTATGTATGCTTTATCTAAACTAAATAATAAACAAATAAAAAACGAGCAATTTTGGCAATATTTCCTTAAAATGCAACTAAAAATGTCGATAACTCGAGCTTATCGAAGCGTTGGGGTCTAATATTCCATTTTTATCATATTTTGGTATCCAAAAACGTATCTCAAAGTTTGAGCAAAATCCGTGATTCGGAGGTCCGACCCTCTCCTAGTGAATATTTTCTTAATAAAAGTGTATTTACATACTTTTAATATCACAAAAATGAGCTAGAATGCCACAAAAAATTACAGATTCAACACTTGAAACTTTTTGGGTTCAAAATAAAGATAAACATTTAAAAAAAACGTTATTTTGTAATATCAGATTATCAAGAATATTAAAAACATTATATTTGTATTATGTGAAGTACAGTGTATGTTTTGTATTTTACATATAATCAATATTGAATATGGAGCATTTTAATTGTACTAAATTTTCTAACGCGTCCATAAGATGATCGCTTCGAGCCAAGATTCTGATGGGTACCATCTAAATATGTCGATAATTTTTCTCATTAAAGTCTACTTATAAGTCAGGTGATACCCCCCCCCCCCCCCTCCAGCTTGTCCTGCGCACAATTTTAGAAGCAGCCTGAGATCAGCGAGTATCAGCGGGCGTTTATCGCGTGCTCGAGGCAGCTGATGTATAAGTATAAGCGCATGCAGTTTCGAGTGCAAAAAGCACGGCGGCGGCTGCACACACGACGACGATGACGGATATAATCCGCTACGCTTGCTCCGTTTCTGCTCATCGCTCGTCAGCGCGCCGGGCATTATGCTCTCTTTCTCTCTCTTGCTCTCCGGCGATGAGAGCGCACACGCGAAGCGCTCCCTCTCTCTGTCTCGACATGCTCTGTATGTATGCACACCCACGCCATGTACGTACTATGTATATTTAGACGCGTGTGAGCGCGAAAATGCCCGCGTACTTACGCCTGTGTGCGCACATCGCCGACAGAGGCGTAGCGCCGTGCCGACTTGACGGGGGCACCCCGCGAGTTGCGCTCTTTATGGACTTTACATGCTCACACGCGATCTCGTACTTTTGCTTTTTCCCTCTTCGCTGGGAGCCGATTCCTAGGTGGCTCTTAATGTAAGGCGCACGTGTCAAATCATAACTAGCTCGAAAAACATCAAAGTTGATAATGTAACGATGTTACGAAAAATAAATTCTGGTCCTTTAATAATGTAACAGCAGACATAATCAAAATTCGTGAATACTTTATTTATATTGCGGATGAATGAACTAATGGAATAAAAATAAACTATAAACTAAATCAAGTATATAAATGTATTAGAAAATTAATGAAAGAGCTAGTCTTCTTTACAATTAATGTAGAAAACTTGTCTTTGCTAACAATAAAGACAAACTGGGGATTATATTTTTTTGTTATTACAGTCGTATTTATATGACTCAAGAATCAAAATAGAATTTTATTGCAGCTATCTCCAGTATTATGCTGTTTATCACTTAAGTTAATTAATTTACAACTTCAATTACAATGCATATTTCACTACATGCCTAAACTAATATGAAGTCCTAGAGGGTAAAAAGAAGCTTGACTTCCTAATGAATCTTATAAACGCCCTCTGCCCTCCGTGCTTTGTCCCATTGTCCTTTATAAGCCAGCTCTACTTCCCAACATTAAGGGTGAATTATTGCTTTTTCCTATTTTATATTACGTTAGTTGCCGAGGACACAACCTGGAGTCAGTCTATTCGATTGTCACTGTTACCTTCTTTTCTCAAAACGTATTTATGTACATTAATGTCAAAAGTATTCGAAAGTAGGATTCTAATTCTGTTTTATTACACTTGGCATTGATAAAATAATTTTAAAACATATTATATAATTATACGATATGATTTAAATTGTTGAAATAAAAAAATAATTCGTATTGTTGTATAGTTAGTTATTTATCTTTATTTACAATTTCGTTCTATGTACTTGTGATTTACGTTATATAGTTACGGTAAAGGTGATTTAAAACGTATAAGTAATTAAATGTAAGTGAATTTTATTGAAGGAATATAGTTTTTAAATAAAATACATATCTTAACTAATAGTAGGTAAAACTAAAATTATAAAATAATAAATATGCAATGCCTACTTAATATGTAAACTAAAGCAGATATTGCATTATCTATAAAACATTATGACGTCATAATTAAATATAGAATTTCTGTACTTAAGTGAAAAATCTAATATTAATTTAGTAAAAGAGTTATACGACTGCCTTTATGTAACTAAAATTTTATAAATATGCTTGCTTGCTATTTATGTAGTTATAAGTAAGGCTTATCAAAACACAATAACGTCATTAAAACCAAAACCGTTTTACATTCTTTGTGAATAAATGACTTCCTTGACCCATTGAGAACTGTGGCCCAGTTTATTGTAATTGAATTATAAATTAAGGCAAATCTTAATGAAATGAGAAATTTTTTTGCTCCCACAAGTTCATTTTTATTTCATAAATAAAAAAAAAATTAAAAAATTATAGCTTACAATAGATTTTTCTAAGAACATGGCTTGAACTTGTAACCATGACTGTGCGGACGAACGTAATGTTTCATTACGCTACTGTCCGTGTGTTGCTCCGCGAAAAAGATCGCGCGCTTATGTGAATTTTCGCGCGGAGTCTGGCGACGCGTGGGTGTAGGCACACGCGCGCGAATTAAGGGAGAACATGTAGCTACATAGTTACGTGTGCGAAACGTGTGTGGGTGTGTATGTGTGTGAGAATCGGACCTCTGGAGCGGAAAATGGCGTCGAGAGAGACTCCTAGTACCTTCTTTTAGAAGAGCAATAAGCTATACAGTAATATAGGTAAGTACGAGCATGACGCGTGCGCGGATTGTGAGGCGCCAACTTTGAATTATGTTTCAAAACAGCTTTGCATATCATCTTTTAAAACTTTACTATCTAGTTGACTATTCTTTTTACGTACATAGTTTATTACTTATTTATTCCCGTTTTTTGTAAAAAAATTCGAAAGGATAATTTTAAATTTGAGTTACAAAAGTAATGTTATTTGTAATTGATGAAATTATATGAAATATTCTACAATGGCTTATTAATATTTAACAGTATAAAAATCTGTTTTACTTTCAGTTAAAAAAATCACTGGTGAAAAACTGAGGGTACAATTTTTATGAAAATCTTCATAATCTATTAAAGCTATATATTTCACATAATAAATAATGCAATAAAATATGAATTTCTTAAATAGCCAGTACTCATAAAGAAATTTACTCACTTTGTAGATGATAAAATGTGAGCTGTCAAATGGCTTTCATTTAGTTATCTGAATATCTTTTCTATAGAGCTGCGTAAATGTGTTGTTGGTGGCGGTATCTAACGAGTAAAAATCTAATCTGAAAAAAATTCTAATCGACTGATGATAACACTGCAATCAAGATCAATTTTCTGATCTAAAACAACATTTTTCAGATTGAAGCATTTACAACTATGTCTTTTTTACGATAAAATTTTCGATTAGATTAAAACATGATTTCAGATTAAGCGTACTACTCTTGAGTTGTATAGAAATTATGTAATTATGGAAATAACTAGCAAGACTATAAACTATTTATTATTATTTAGTCGTTTGTTTGGTTGCATAAAAATATATTTTAATTTTCTTCACTTGAAGTTAGTTACGACTAATTACTGTACGCACCTTCACTATTTACAAATTTTTGATCAAATAGCTTCCGGTGTTATAACTAATAATGAAAAAGAATAAATGATTACTTTTAGGTTATTGACATATCGTGCGTCAATGTGTTTAGTAAATTATGACTATCAAACATGATGCTGCGTATTATCAGTCAAGAAAACCAGTACCAGATCTTGGTGCGTTCGGCAATTTCAAACGATTTGTGTGGGACCCTAATCGACGTGCTTTCTTAGACAGAACAGCTGCAGAATGGCGTACATACCTAAAATCATAATTTACAATTTCATCTATATTTGTCCGAAATAAAAATTTCTTTACTTACTCTACATCGGTATCTAGTAATTAATAAACAATCAAAGCGTAAACTCATAAATTCGTTTATTATAGTTATTAACGAGGATGAAGCAAGTTACAATAATAAAATGAAAATCCATCTCTATTACACGAGCGCGTTAACGAAGCGTTTAACGACCGTTTGTGGTTTTACTGCCTCAAAATCTTTAAATTGTAGCATAGGCGGCAATCATTTACGCTTCGCCAAACTCGTTCCTATAGAAGAAGTTTAGTAAAAAGCTTTCTTTGTTTACAGGTAATGTGGGAGTTTTCTACATGTGTTTCTTCGCAGTGCTTTTTAGTTTTTCTGGAATTCAAATGTTCATAACTTACAAGTACATCACGGCTTTTGATAAGCCATTTTTCGAGTTTAATAGAGTTGCCACGCGAGTGTGGTTGGATTATCCAAATCGGAGGTCAATGTTTGGCTTGTCATCTTTAAATCTTCATGGACCAGGTTAATATTCCTTTTAGCCAATTTAATTTTGATTAAAAATATTCTGATTTAAAATAAACTCCACAATCGTTTATATTCATTTTAATTTCTTAAAATTATATCTCTGAATTATCACATAAACTCGAAAATTAATCTATTACATAACAAAGGCTACGTTTCAAAAAGCGATTCTAAAAACTATTCATGAGGACTTTTTGCTTTACATCATTTTCTATATCAGATATCACTGATTTACTAAAACTTCAAGAATAATGTAAACGTAGTTTATCTTAAAACTAGCACTAAAAAGAATGCAATTAATTAACAATGGAAATTAGGCTTAAAGATTTTTATAATTAAATAACTTTTATTCTCACTTATACAATGATCTGTTTCTAGATATGATTTGATGATATTTTTAATGTTTAACTATTTACTATACTAATCAATTTTGGATTTAGTAGACAGATTAATATAAATGAATTATTTATAAAATAATTAAATAATTCTCATTCTACTTGTATAATTAATAAATTACTCTACTAAAAGGGATCGTAGTAAAGCCGAATATAATACCAGATGCTAAACCCCCGATGGTTATGCTTGATGAATCTAAGGAGTACGGTAAAAAAAAGAGATATGTAGAAGCAATAAAAGAAGTATTAGCAGGTATAATTGTATGGCAAGAAAAAATAAAAATATCTAAATCTGAAACATTTATTACTACCGTTTTGCTAGAGTACAATAAGGACAAATCTGCGTATGAGCTAGACTGTAACGACTCGATATTAAACGAGAAAGATACCAATAAATCTTGCTTTTTTGATGTTCGAACTTTGGGCACATGTGCACAACCACCGTTCGGATATACTGAAGTTGGAACGCCTCAACCCTGCATTTACATCAAATTCAACCAGGTTTCATTTCTCACTCTATAATTTTTTAAAATAACGCTTTTACACTCGAGAGCATGTTATCGGTAGTTGTTTTTTATTCACAGAGATTTGGATGGGCACCCATTTTTTACAGTCAGGCTTCATATCTACCAGAAGAGATACCCAAATGGCTACAGAGAATCATTAAGACTTCGGAAAAGGTAACTTACATGCAGGCTATACAATATTTATTACCGGTAATGTTATTAGTGAAATAACAAGTTTGTTTTACAATCCTCTTGACTATTTTCTATTCTTAATTGATCTATGATTCAATTGTTTTTACGATAGCGGTAAATGGGTAGAATATTGTTGCAATAGAATATTTCGATAACAAAAATCTTTCAAATTTCAATAACCTGTTTTATAAAGGTTTTATTATTAAAAAATCTTTGCATTACTTTATGCTACTCATAAAACGTTAGGTAAATACATTTTTACAACTTAAATTGCATTTGAAATAAAGTTAATTTTCTACTGGCAATACGTTTCTCTCAGTATAGAGAAATACGTAAAGGATAACATTGAAAGCATAGC
Organism: Torymus tubicola; assembly: GCA_035583055.1. Lineage (NCBI taxonomy): Eukaryota > Metazoa > Arthropoda > Insecta > Hymenoptera > Torymidae > Torymus > Torymus tubicola. Next base: position 24,703,369 of record JAWWEQ010000010.1, on the reverse strand, counting down.
GTTCTAATGAAACTTTAACTATGCGAATCCTTGTATACGACTTACAACAAAGGGCCACTGACTCGATTTAAGTGACTCGTGCTGCTTGTCGATAACTTTCGTAAATATCCTCCATTATATACCGGAGGTCGATGTCCTTCCTCGCTCATCGATTTTCCATGTACACCGACACGTGCCCACACGCGAGGGCTTCTCCCACCTGTAATATGGATTAGCGATACTCAAATTATCGCTGATTACAATTGTTGTTATCTTCACATATAACTTTGTCTATGTGTATGCGTGGCCAGTTCTACGTATGGATGTCGTGCGAAGGCAAAACCGCGAGCGACGTCGAGAGGGTGGGCGAGATCGAGTACCTGCCAACGCCGGGCTTTCCCGTCCAATATTTTCCGTACTCTGGTCAACCCGATTATTTGCCGCCCATTGTTGCTCTACGTTTCAAGAATCCGACAGGTTACTATTACCTTATATTTATTCGAATACAGGCATATCTAGACCTGCTTTTTATGCTCGTTCTACGTCTAATCGTCTTACTTGCACAAGATTCTGCGATTGATAAGAGCTGGCTTGAAATCAGCTTGAAATAGAAGTCTAATGTATTTTTGATGGATTGAAAATATCAACGTGAATTTGCCAAGTTCGTCTGATGAAAATTATTTATTTTCACGAAAAAGTCGCAAAATTACAGTAATCTTGATGTATTTCAATGCCATTATTAATCTCACGCATTGTGAAAAATTCTTTATATGACATGACTATATTTAGCAGAAAAAATATAATTCAGACGTTTAAATATACATAATTTTCTTTTTTTTAATAATCATATAAGAGTAAAAAAGACAGTATCGAAGACGTTTTTAAAATAAATGAGAAACAAGTATATGAAGCTTCATAAACTTTACTTTTTAACATAAAAAAATGGAACTGTGTATTTTAATTTAATTTCTCAGCAGGGAAAACTCTCAATGAATGTAAAATGTTTTGTTACTCAAATAGAATTATGAAAGTAGATTAGGTATTATTATAGATAAATAACCTTGTATGACATCTGAGTCAATATTGATCTTATATACAAATATTTCAGTCCTATAATCCATGAACTTCGACAATCTGAAATTTTTCATTTATTGACTTACAGTCATTTACGTAATATTATGTTGACAGTAGTTTCAACTTTAAAGAATTATATTATGCTATAAGAGAAATGTACAGATGTAATTGGGTACTAACATACAAATTTGCGTACCAAGTTTTGTTTCAATATTATAGTTACTTCTTTTTTCAATGAAATAATAAGATGTCATGTTTTTATTATTTAAAGTATAGGCGTTATAAAAACTACCATTTATTTAATGATCGTTTTACGTGACTGAAATGTATTAGTTTTTAAAATTACTTCTCGGTATTTAAGTCATCATTGGAAAATAATGATTGTATAGTATTCTACTATTCGGTATTTCCAGATATACTATTATTTATTATTTAATTACATTAAAATTTATAAATTTTTAATAAAAAAGAATACATCAATTTAATTTTAACGTTGCAGTTAATGAAGTGATAACTATTGAATGCAAGACCTGGGCTCGAAATATTGACAACGAAAATCGTCACAATTTGAACTTTCGATTGCTCATCAAAACTTCGTAAGAATAGGACTTAACATATATAGATTTCAGTTGATTAGTATCACAATGGAGCATAATTATTAACTACGATATTATGTACAGAATAATTTTTATTGTTCTTGTTCAAAAGAAAATGTATTTGTTTGTAAGACAATAAAATATCTATTTATAAGTTATTATCATTATTTATTTGCTAAGCGAATCTCTACTACACCCTCTGATAAATAGAGTAATAATTTTGAAAAAAGTCGCAGGCCTAACTAACTTACTGACACAGATGTTCAGAATATGGACGTCTCTGGTTCCCAGCAGTATCTAAGCATCAAACAGTAGTGTTGGCCTTTTTTATTTCACCGTCTGGGTATTTTCTCGGATTAGGAGAAGTATTAATTGAAAGGAGACCAATCGGTATTGGCGAGACATGCGAGCAATTAGCGAGGGCACAATACGAAATGCAGCCCAACTCCAAAGAAGTCAGCACATTTAGTTAAATAAATCGCACAAATATAAGTTTTTTACTTTGTCTCATAATGTTGCTAATGTAAAAGATTATATTTATATTGACATAGATATCTTTCAGAAGTTGAATGGGGGTACGTAGTTATTTGTACAGGGAGACTACAAAGTTGAAGCACTTTTTAAATAAAACGTTAATAATTTATTATTGAAATGTTCTGCTACAAATGAAGTATTCAGTCTTATGAGGGGTACAATTAAACACTATTTAATAAACGCAGAGTTGCGTGGAACCTGTACATGCGGAAAATATGAGAGAACTATAACGTAAGGCAGAAAAGTAAAAATTGATTTTTCTTATTATAACATGTCCGTTAGAATAGACGTGCAGCCGGCAGTGAAATAACGCTCGAAAAATCTCACTCATCTCGTAAAGAACTCAGTAAAGAAAGAAGCGTGTTTTTCCAATTCGGTAATCCATATACATCAGGCGAAGCGGGCTTTAGCTATATACCAGCCCAAGGTGACAACAGTATCGCGTTGCGCAAAACCGCGTGAGTTACACAACGCAAATGGACCGAGCAGCATGTAGCTCGCTCCAGAGATGATGTCTCCGCGCGAGCCGCTCGCCAAGGATAAGGGTAACGGGAGTTATTCCAGCCTCGGCCAACTGCGGTCGGAATAAGAACGAGTTCCTTTTTTCACACTTATACACACATATACGCACGTGTACATTTTTCATTCGACTGTCTTGCTACACTTTTTCGTCTCGCGTCTATACGTAAACGTGCTTTAGGCGCTCCAAATGCTAGCCACGTGTGTGCGAGAAGGTATCTCCTTTCTGCTTTATATAATTGACACTAAGAAATTTTGAATGAGTGACTTTTGCTTTTCACATCAGAAACCGCTGTTAGATTAAGTAAATAAAAAAGTTTATTGCTGCAAATTATGAACGTGAAATATTGGACGTGTCCTCGGGTTAAAATAAACTAGTTGTTTCACTAAGCGAAAGAAAATTTAAGTTAATGACATTTGTCAGAAGCTATATTTTGCGTTAGTACAGGAAAAGATGCTATATCCTTAGCTGCTTTATTTATGTTTATGAAAACATAAGTCGACAAGTCTAAAGATACTTAATGAAATTGTTTTTTTTATCAATGGTTTCACAATTTCGTTCTCGTTTTAAAACATTGCCTATAAAAGTATTTTTTTTTCAAATCTAATTTAATTCATTCGAAATAATATATTGTTTTCTTTTTAATGTCTGATGGTATTAAAATGATATGATTTTGAATAAAATTCAAGAAACTGTTACATAAATAAATACTCTATTGGTAAGAACATGATAAATTTATTTAGTAAATAAGATCAGTTATCATTTGAGGTAATTATGAATCGGAAAACCGCAACTGTTTTGGCTGATTACCAGTCAAGCGAATTATACGTATATTCGGTGAGTCAATAAATTGTACAACAAAATTAAGTGACTCAATCATTTTTTCAGAGAATACTGTTAAGTATTATTTCGTTAAATTTAACTGTTGTTTTCTGTTATCTAAATTAATAAGTTCGGAAAAATGTTCACATCTTTTTCAAAATATTAATTAAGTTATAAATATCAGCTCTTTTTTAATTTATCAATGATATTAATATAATATACACTTTTTAGAATTCTTAATTACCTATTTTTGTAAAATAGTTTGTTGCTAAAATCGTATCAATCGAAAAAATTTTGAAATCATCTTCTCAATCATCTCTATATATGAAATAAAATTCCATGCATAGATTGATGGGTATCGAAAACCAATCGCTAACATTATAGTTAATAATAAATTTTCAAATAAAGCAAGAATTACGTTGAAATTGTAGTATATTACTTTTGTGGTTTTTCGCAATATTCCAATTTTTGTAAATTAACAAAAGAGCTTCGTTTGTTATGATTCTCAAATTGAATTAAAGCTATTTTCTTTTATTTTAAGGTAATGTAACATACCGGCATAGTTTTAGAATGTCTATATCTTTTGCAAATATTAATGGAATTACTCCCAAAAAAATTTAAGTATAGTATTTACACATACGAAGAGCCTGACCGACTTATTTTTCCGAATAAATGTTTGTACGTTAAGTTTTTAAATAAAGTATTCGAGTCAATTTTGAAGCTTACATCGCCTTAAGTTCCATATATTTTGCAAATTAATAGTTGCTGTTCATCCATTTTCTCATTTTAAATTCAATAAGAAAAAAAAACGAACGATCAAACCAATATCTCAAAACTGTTTTCATAGAATGTTATAGCAGAAAAAAAATTTGTTCATTTCTAGTTGGAGTCCTCATATGTATAGTAAAATATATAGCAGAACTTTCTTGTTAAAGCATCAGTATAATCGTGCGGCTGTATAGAACCTTATCGCAAGTAGTCTGAATACATAAATTCCCGGTATGAATTCCGAGATGAATAATCTCGCACACGAGAGGAGGAGAAAAAGGTATTTGTTTTTGTAAGCTCATATTCAGTTACTTGATCTTGCGCCGGTATCGTCGCTTACCGCGACACATGGATGGTATATCAGTGGCGATGCCCGCGCGACCCGGTGTAATCCGGATAGCCGGTGAAAGCAGAAAAAAAACTACATAACGAGAATAATAAGGACGGCGAGAATAGCAATGTAAAATGACGGGGCGAGCCTGAGGTAAATAGACGATTCCCAATCGTCACCGTACGCGGCGTATCCACTATCTGCGAGGGCTTTTCTCTCTCGTATCATACTAGCGCCTATCGCTACGGCCGCCTAGCGCTGCGATGACGTCAACGGCAGCTGATATACACACGCGCGCCGGCGAGGCCTCGCACCGATACACTAGCCTGTATATATACATACACGCAGATATATGCGCGTGTGTGCGTCTATTGGGAAGAGATATAAGACAGCACAGAGGAGGGCAGCAAACAGGTATTATGGGGCCGGGCGTGTACCGCGCGCAGTCGGAGATATATAGAGTGTACAGTCTGCAGGACGAGGACGCAGCTGATGGCTGTAAACTGAGCCACGGCCGGGTGGATTTGCGGCCGACTGTGATGCGACAACTGAGGACCGTTTGAAAAACTTTCCTCGGCCATCGGGAATTAATTAGCCTACTGTAAACATGTTTTTAATTCGCTTGATGCCGAGAAACTTTATATTGATTTCGAAATCGGGAAAAAACCCAGCCAAATTGCAAGTTATAACGTTCATTCGATATGTATGAAATTTCTGAATTCTGTAAAGTATTAAATAAAAATTTTAATAGTTAATTTAAATTTTCTTTTTAAATTATAAAATGAACATTTTTATGGGGTCTATAACTCGAAAACGTAATTAAAAAAACTCGTTTGATAATATGATTTTACATATTGTCCTTGTTTAATCTCTTAAGAACCTTCTTGATACGCATGATTATAAGAAAACTGTCGATTTTTTCCTAAATATAATTCAGTGAATAGAGTAGGCGTTTGACAAATCGGGATTGAAATGTTTAATCTATGAACTTGCAGGTAAGTATTTTATTACTCTACAGTATACTTACTTTGGAGCAAAATATCGTTTGAAGATGAAGTTCAAAGTAGTAGGGCTATCCCCACTGCTGCCTGTGTTCCAAAAGAAGAGGTAAAAGTATAAAGAAGTAAGCGGAAGGAGCATGCGGTGTTGCCATGATGTCTACCAGAGCAACCGATACAAAACTAAGATACGGAAGATATATTATACCTGTGATTTTTTTTTCATATGCCTGTGACTAATATTGAAATTCAAATACAATCATGGTAGCTGGATTATTCCGGATTGAATCTGTATGTTTTTTTAAGCGAGGTGATAATGACCCAAGTTGCTCGTCAGAAAAGATATGAGTCGTTATTTGGTATTAAGTCACATTTGTTTTCTATGTTAATTACTGCATCAAATTATTCATTAAACCAAATTTATTCTACGAGTATGTAAAATGAAAATAGACTGTTTATTTTTTTTTAATTTTCATTTAATATTTGAGTCTCATTGTTAAATAAAAAGTAAATAATTTATACTACTATATACTATAAGATGTTTGATAAGAAACAAAAGTTTAAGCACCAATTTATAGAAATTTTTCATTATAAAAATAATTTACTGATGAAAAAAAGCTTTTTAAAATATCATTCCTGACAGGATGTATTCACGGTAACATGAGTTGGAAATATGAGTTCTAAAATGGGAGATTTTGTAGCTTTATCGCAGCGTATGAATTCTGTAGTTATGCTGCGGTTTTCCAGTGCACTTGACATTTGACAAAGCTTCTCGAACTAAGCAACAAATACTAAAAGTCATACAGTAGTTCATCTGGGGAAGATCATTAATAAATTTTGTTAAAAGACTAGTGTTTGTAAGAATTTTTTCCGTAATACAGCACAGAAAAAAATTTTAAAATATGGTAATATTTTCCATAATATAACTTAATTAATTATTACTTATTGTTGAAAAAGTAAAATTCTGTGAAATATCAACATTTGCGTTTTCATATAAGGAATAGTGTTACGTAGGTTCTTATTTATTGCCTTATACATGACAAGAGAGATCACATTAATTTTTTTTTAAATAAATATTGAAAAGAAGGTAATTTTATCAGAAAAAATAATATATAGTTCTAATTTGTAAATTATTAGTATAGACATTGTGAAATTGTTTGAAATTTAAAACTCCCTTTCACTGTGATCCTTTCGGAGTTTTCATTATTAGCTAGATGTTTCGGATAATAAAACACGAATAACATTTACCTTGGAACATCATAAGACTTTCCTATAATATCTAATGTCTTATATAAGTTATTAAAATAAAATCCAAAGCAGTATATAAAAAATATGATTGTCTTTTTATCCGCACATACTTATGAATACTCAACAGCTACAGAAAGAAATGGACAAGACGTTTAATAGTCAATTCCTAATTTAGCGAAAACTGAGAAAATCGCCAATTCGCTGGCGTCCGGTTTCTCTCACATATATATCCGCGCGTTATTCTTAGCTTCGGACGCTCGGCGCCCCCTCGATTTGTGTATATTCCACCGAAGTATATATACATTGCGGACGCAAGATCGGCGATATTCGCGCATATTTGTATATAATAGTTACATAGCAGGCGGCTAATAAATGTTGGATGCGCCGATCGTCGCTTGCGCTCGGCACACGGCAACGTCGCCAGCCACACTCCGCGCTTTCGTTTTTGTGCGCCCGCGCGCGCTCGCCGGGCCACGCACTCTCATTCGTATATACATGTTCCCACACGCACACACACACACACACGTAGAAAGATACGCGCTCGCGTATATACGGCTATAGCTACTCTCTCGTAGAGCAGAGTAGTCACTCGACTTTGCTCGTCGCAAGCGCGCGCGCCTGTGACAAGACGCGCCGACAGGGAAACAGTGCGCGCTCGGCATTCGCCGACGATACTTCGCTCCGTGCCCGACGCCCGAGACAGACAAAGGGAAAGAGGTACTCGCGTCTATACCGATTCCGCGCGCGAACATCGGAGCTGCAGCGCGAGTGTGCCGTAATATAGTGTCCGAGTTTCAAAGGGGAGCTGCACGCCCGCGGCGTCGACCACTCCAACATGAGCGTGCGCGCGAAGAAGACCGGCAATGGGACCTACGAGTTCGACGACTACATGCGGCAACCCGACACGAGGAGCAAGTGGCAAACCTTCACTGACGCGCTCTACAACCCCGCCGACGGCAAGATATTCGGCCACACGAAGAAGCGATGGGGTGAGTCACGAGCTGCGCTCGCTTGCGATTTTTCGCGCGCCAATTTAAAAATAGCGCGACCCTCTCGTGGAGACAAAATTTATGCCTCGAGAGTAAAGAGAGAAAGGAGCTCGTTTGACGTAAGTGATTTAGCTGACGGCTGACACGCGGCGCTCGTTAGCCGTCCGATTTCCGAATTCCCGAAAAAGGCACTCGCAAGCGCGCGCGTGATCGGTATATAAGTAACTGTCGGGCGTACTTATATATAGCGCACGCTCGTGATAAGGACGAGTGCAACGGTTACATATATAAGAGTAATATTCTTTTGACAAACTAGCGGCAATGTGCAGGATTTTTCGTCAGCTTCGCGATCCCTTATCTGCCGACGCTCTCTATATACGTGGTGACGTCGTCAACGTGAGCGCGCGCGCGCGTCGTCGTAATTTCGAAAGAGGCTATTGATATATACTTGGTCCCAGACAGTCGGGCTTTTCCAATGTCATCAAAACGCTCCGCCTGACTGTCTCGTACGGCCGTGAAAACGTTTGTTTTTCCGTCTCGTTCGCCCGATTTTTCACGCGTCACGCGTCATCTCTGTCTACCTCGCTTTGTCTACCGAATCTCGTGATTATCAGTAGATCCGAAACGACGGCAAACGACGTGCATGAAGTTTCTCTTCGTCATCGGAGCTCGTGCGAAATAATGAATGCTGAAAATTTGACGAGCGAGCTGTATTTGATCGGACGAGAGAGCGGATGCGATTTTATAATTAGAAAAAGCCGTTTATTTGGGTCGCGCGGTTTAAAAACAAAGGGTTAGTCATAACTCTGCCAAAGCGACGAGCGCCGATGTGGCTCGTTGCCTCAATGCTTCATCGGAACGATCGAAACTTTTCGCGCGATTTAAAAATAAAACGAGCGGCAGCGATAAACAGCTGTAAGTTCCTCGACCGCTTCCTGATGTTAGATCGGCGCCTGGTTACGTGAATCCGTCGTTAGCCCGAAATTACACGATGCTCTCTCTCTCTCGCTCTCTCACACCTTATATATATCTATGCTACTAAGCACACGGGGCCGATCGAGACGCGCGCTTTATTCGACTACCCAGCACGGCTGGTCGAGAGATTAGCGAGTTTTATCTAGGCGAGGCTATACATTATGGTTCAACTGCGAACGAACGCACCTATCTACCATGTGCTACGATCGTTATTTTGTAGGCGAGGACAATAAGTACGCGATCAGAATATCTTCAGAGAGTTTCGACATGTAGCTCCGCACGTGATATCGTTGAAATTCAGACGTGAAAACACCAAGACAGCTACAATCTTATCGATTCGTAAACTAATTATATGCTTGAAACGAGAGAAGTATGATTACTTCAGCTGTGCAATTCTGTACTTTTGTATACATGTATATCTTAAATTCTTTTTGCGACAAAATAATGTATCTAATTTCTTATTATAATTAATATTTAGAAATATTTACTTTTCTAACGTAGAACTTTTTGGTCATAATGTCAAGATTATTTTTATTATACAACCGAGACGAAAGGGAAGAATATTTGCTAAAACAAAAATTTAATATAGATATAATCAAGAGAAATGGTATGTTGGGTAAAGTTAGTTGGAGGGGGGGGGGTGTCAATTCTTTTTCTGAATTTAAACCCAAAGTGATAATTTCATTAAATTCATTATTCATAACAACAATTTTTAACCCGTTGATTATTATTCTTGTTACCGTTCCAAAGAAATATTTGTAAATATTATGAATGGTTATAAATAAATACCGCATTTTATTCAAATAAGTTATGCAAAGTTTTATGATTATTAATCAATTTTAATTATAACTCTTGTCAATCTGCATACAAATACTTACATTTTTACAAAAATAATTATTTCCGGAAAAATGATGCAGGATTCCTTCCTCAAAAAACCAAATATAAAAAATAAGTTCTTGAAAATTTCAAACGATAAAAGACTTCATAAGTTCAACGACTTGTAAAAAATTCGTAAAGATGTACCACATATCTTCTGACAAACAAAGCTAAACAAAAAAAATTACATTTTCAGAAAACTCTAATGCGTTTTATATGAAAGGTAATAAATTACAAAGAATATAAAAAGGAATAATAAGATAATAAAATGAATAACATAAGTATACGTATTATCAGAAAAAAATAAATTCTACTTAATATGTAATATTAATTGTCATATTTTTATTGATATTAATTACACTACGAAATATTAACAATCAGAAATAACTGTAAGACTTATTAATTAATTGTTTTGATTATTAAAACGAATTATAAAAAAATAACATAATTTGTAATTATTAAATTTAAAATATATCTGCTCTATATAATACTTTATTGGGTGTCACGCGTCAGTATAGTTTCTATTATGCTTCAAAGATAGCGTTATATTATGTTAAATTATTTATTTCATGTAAAATAACGTATTTTAACAATGTTCTACTTAAAGCATATTAACCATAAAGTTTAGTCTTGTTATTCTTTTGTCCACGCTTCTTAAGACTAAAATACTTTTTATTCATATTCATTACTAACGAAAATAGTTATTTAGAGAATAATATTTTAAATCATTAAAAAATAATTATTATCCATAAAATATGAAACATTTCTAGTGTGAACTGTCAGTGCAATGAATTATAAATTTTATAATTATTACTTGTTTTTTATACTATAATAATAATAACTATATGCATTCAACACAGAAATTACTAAAATCAATTGTAATACAATATTAACATGTAACCTAATTAAAATTGACATGGCTAGAATAAATCCGTCGTCAATCCATATAAGACATTTATTTTAGTACTTCCTATAGTCTGATAAAGCAACATAATACAGCAATTAAGCAATAGAAAGGCACTCTGAACTTAATAACGTGGAAGCTCATCTCCTAGAGGCAATAACTTATCACTTTCGTTAATGACACCCATGATAGCTTACATATCCCGCAAAGTCGCACTCTCGTTAAAGTAGAGGCGAATCATAGGAGAAGGCGGAGAGAGTGAGGAAGAGAAAGAGAGCTAGAGAGGAGGAGAGTAGCACCATGAAATCGAGATAGACGCGAACCGAAGAAAACCAGAAAAATCCGGTTATAAGCGAGCGATCGATCGACCCAAAATCAACATTTCGTGTTTCCACGGCTGGGAAAAGGCAAGTGAGAAAGTCGACGTAGGCGCCGCCCTCGCTTCACTTGCCTATAGGTACTTCTAACGCGCGCCGAAATCAAACACGAGACAAGGCTATAAGCGCAAAAAATCGATCATTCAATATTCATTGCACGTAGTATAGGGCTTTCCGGAAGACTTTACCCGGAAAACCAGTATGCGTATTAGGTATCGAAGATCTGAAAGTAAAAACCTTCGAGAGACGGTCCAATTTAAAGAAAAAAAACTAACCTTGTGCCATCACAAAGAAAAATGCTACTCAATTGATATTCCATGGTGTTTGTTCTATTGTTAGCGGATCGAGAGTTAGTAACTGTTTTTTGATGACTTGTAAAATATTATATGGTTACGTAGTTATATTCTATAGCGTCTCCGGTTAAGTCCTTCGCACCAACGTGTTTTAAACATAAGCCATTTATTAGGGAAAATACTCTTTATATTTTACACTTATTTAGTTTCACAGATTTCATTTACACGAATATTCTAAAATGAAAAGTTAGAAAAAAGAAACCATGTAGTTTACGTGTGTTTCGTGATACTTTCGAAATGTAATGGTGTTATGTTGAGATTATGTAAAAAGAGTTTTAGAATTATCTGCCACCCATGGAAATTTTTGACGCCACGTTACAGATCTTTGTTTGTATTCTAGTTATATACTATACAGTATGTCAATAGTCATGTGCGAGGCTCCAATAGGTTTTCCACTCACTTTTCGTCGACATGCTTTGCGTGACCTGATAATACGCCTGTCAGCTGTAGATACTTGGGCCTGCTTAACTCTTAGAATTTAAAGAGTTCTCTAAACCATAAGTGTGTAAATCTGATATTATTAGTGAATCATTAGTTAAGTATTTTCAAAGAAACAATTTATATTTTGGCATTTAGTATGAAATTGTTATAGATATATTTCATTAATATTTTGAATTATCATTTATTATGCATATAACACGAGTAATTAATTTAGTTTCATCTATAATTTTTATTAATAAAATTTGTCTGTTTCCTCGTTTTTTATTGCATCTGTTTCTGTACGAAGAGGAAGAGGGAAAACCTGAAATTTTGCCTGTTTATTCTTTACCGTATCTTCCAGTAGTCTTTGTTCTGATTGAAATGTTTGGATGATTTGGCTAACGTAATTAAGTGAAAGCTATTTTTTTTTTTTAATTTTTAAGTAACATAATTGTTTCATAATTGGCTATTCTTTTTCATCGTATAACTTTAATTCTGTACAAAATTCATGTATTATATTATGGTAAACGATATAACAAAAGGATAAAGAATTCTTAAATTTGTAATTTTCCTATAAGCTATCATATGTATCTCCAAAGATACAATATAAATACTCTATAAATAATCTTATTGATATCGATTATTCATTATTAATACACTGCTATCGTTTGCATCAACTCGTAAATATTTAATTTAGTACATTGTTTCATTAATAGATTATGATTTACAATAATATTATATTAAATTATCGTAACTAAAAAGATAATTGTTTATATTTATAATAATTGTAGTATTATTCGTAAAGCTTTTAAAATCGTAAATGTTATTTAAATTTTCAATATCAGTATTAACTAATTTTTTCGATCTTTCGTTGATCCTTACTCTTTATTCGTGCAGTTTTTCTTTATAATTCCTAGAATTTAAATTTTAGGATTCTTGTTTTCAATATATAATATATTTTCATTTAATTAAGTTTTCTTCTGCTTTCAGATCTGAATTTTTAAAAGATCCTTTAGATAATTTCACTTTAAAGCATTTTTATTATATGTCGTTATTATGTGAGTAGTTCTTATAAATTACTATATATGTAGTCCTAGAGATATTGATCTTATTTGAAAGTAACAAGTTTAAGTTAAACAAATAGCTTTGATTTTATTTTTATTTTAAATAATTACTAAATATAAGGGAAGAGTAGGTGTATAACGATGATAGATCTTTAAAACATATTCTATCTTCTAATTAAAAAATTTTTAGAAGATATGATAAATGTTTGCTTCAGATACCTAGGGACATTGAGGGGATTTCGAGGTGTTCTTATCAAAAAACTAATTCACTCTATGTATGTATATAGAATGACGATTCGAGGTTGAAGAGAGAATAAAGATGAATTAATTTAGTACTTTTACAAAAATGAATTATACACTATTTATATAAAAAAGGAAACATAATTAACTTACTTGTTTCATATAACCCGTCACTTGTATAAATGAATGCATTAATGCTGATTTTGTCTGCATCCTTAACTTATCGTTATTTTTGCTATAATAATGGAAATAAAAAAACTCGGTCAAAATTAATACAAATTAATTGATCCCTTCAATACACTTATAGGTATGTAGCTATAAGAAATCAAGTTCTTAGAAATAAACAGCAGAGCAAGCAAAGACTATTAATCGTCTAGTAGGGTACATCATGTCACTGATATTCAATTATCTATATACACAATAAACAAAAAGATTACACGAACTGCCTTGAGATTGTGAGATAAGAGATACTCCTTTTAACTCGTGCGTCTATACACATATCCAAAGAATTATGAATTTTCGATTCCGCAACATCATCATTAACATAATTCTCGCGCGTGTCTGAATTCCAATAGTGCGCGTGTTTGCTTCGATCGATCAGTAAAGCCGTGACCTCGAAAAAGTGCGCGAATTCATTATAGTACGGTGTGAGCTCGAGCCCGTCAAAGCTCCGGTGAGAACGTACGCGCTCTCGCGCTCGTCTCTAGTTAGGTCGACTTCATTAATCGCGATCGCGCCGCAGCACCACCATTATAATTTATCAGCGCTAATTCATCTCAGTTTCCTCGGTTTTTTCTCTCTTTTTGTTCATCCGATCACGTGAGGCTGACGCGCACGGCGTGCGAGCATTCGGCGTGTGCACGCAAATTGACGGTAAAATTCCTGAATGTGATGTACATTCGTGGCGACGCGAATGACAATAGTGTCACGAGTGGAGCAATTAAGAACAAGGCTTGGGCTAAACGGAAAAACTACTAGCTACCTGCGACGTACGCGAACGAATTGAAATTTTCCATCCCGATGCTTTCTATATGGCGCATTCGCGAGAATATAGCCACGTGATCGGGAGTATATAAGTGCATCGGTATGTTTATCGTGCGATACGGCCACAATGGCGATCGATTATTAGTTAAAGCTCAGACTGTCAATATTTAGCGATTCGGAAAATTGACATTTTTCACTTTACCGCGTTGTGTTTCTTATACTTCGGTAAAATACAAGTTTCCTTCCAGTTATTAGCATGTATTACTGAGAATAGAAAATAATGCCTTCGAATTAATGAGTAAAATTATATAAACTGTCGAGGAAAAATAATGATTGTTGCAAAGATAAACGAAGCAATAAAGATATATGAATTTCAACAAATTTAAAAACCGTATTCTAACTGTATCTTCCAAGTTCATCCTCATGATTACTAATCTTTGATAAATATATATGATATTTGTAGATTTCAATAAAGATTATTTTAATTTGTGACTCGATTAAATATTTTAGGTATTATTTCGATTCAATAATTAACACTTTGGGATTAAGAGAATAATCATTTGATATGCTGTAGAACAAATTTCCAGTATTAACCGTAGTCATGATTGCATTGTATACATAAACTAAATTTCAAGTCTTTTATAATCAACTACAGTTTAAAAAATCTTAATAACAAATCTGATTTATTATTGATGTCAATAGTGCGTCTTATATGACGTACATTAAACCTGCTCATTATCTTCTCGGTATCGCCTGAAGATTTGCTTTACATATCAACATTCCAACGTACTGTGATTGTTTTAATACGACACAAAAAAAGTAGCTGCCAGAGCATACCGTACGATATAAAACCTGAGCGCGAATTGCTTTCTTGCATCGGATACGTGCATTACAACTTCACCGTTAATGATGAAAGCTGTAGAAAGGTCGATAACCACTTCCGTCACGATTAGCTCCCGAGAAACGGCAGACTCGTCTTTCACTCATCGCCTCTTGTATCTTCTTCTGCAGAGTAAATAAGATATAGATAACAAAGAAAGTGGTATAGCTATCGGCATTTGCGAAGCCTTTTATGATCAACGCTTTCTGCAAATGAAAAAAGAATGTTGATATAGATGTATATATAACCTGAACATAATTTTATTTTTTTTAAGATATAATATTTGTTTATATAGTAATCAATGAAGTGATTAGAAGAAAAATTGGAACATTGATAAGAATTTACGTAAAAGGTATCTTGGTTAGATGGAATTTAATTGGAGCGGTAACTAGTACTAATCTCGTTGTTATCTGTAGCTTACGTACAAATAGTTCATTTTATAAAACTACATTTGAGATTTCACTTTTTGCAAATACCATAAACCTTATTTGATAAGGAATCAATAAAAGCTTGATCGGCGCTGAAACATAAAATTGCGTAGTATTACGAAATCATTACGTGAGTTTCTAGATAAAAACGTGGAACTGTCATTTGCGTTTATTGATAAATTCAACTGTAGAACTACACTGGAAGTGCAAATAATAAATTGACTTGGTGCGGAGGTGGAATTTCATCATCACATTTTGATCTCTTATGGCATAAGAGTCTTTCTCGCTCCTCGATAGACTTAGTAGGCGGCTTCAACTGAATAAGGAAACTTATATTTAGACTGCTCTCTGGGCCAGCGCCAGCCATGAGGGTATTTCCGTTCCGAGTGTGTATAGGTATACTGGTTGAACGAGCGGGGCGTTCACGATCACGTGCCCGTTGCGGCGCAAGTTACTTAGCGGCTTTCCACCCGAGTATACACCGGACCACCACTGCCGTCGCCGATTCTGCATATATACATGCGCATGTTGCTTTCCCAGAGAACTGCTGTACAAACATCAGGAGCGTGCGTCTGTTCTGCGAGCAACTTCTTAACGCATCTCGCTGCGCTCGGTTTCCTTCAATTCACACAGATTGCGTGTCTCTGACGTCGACACGCGTCTTATAAGTACCGCATTTCGCGCCGATATTTCCCAACTTTTTTTTTCAATGTTTCTTTTCACACTTTTCACACGAACGAAAGTATACGGATATTATGTGTAGACTTTTCTTTAAAATTCTATTGAAATGTATAGAGTACTCATACATGATAATTGACATATGTTTTATAATTCAGCGTGGGATTCTTACAAAAATCGGTTATTTAGGTAGAAATAAACAAATTGGAAAATATTTATCTACAATCTACCCAAAATAGACCGAGGCAAAATTTATAATTATACAACTATGCTTCTATGTACTATTGTAGTAGTGTTTAAATTACTAATATTACATTCTTTATCATTATTATGGCTAATAAATGGGTAACTGATGCGGAAAAAAGTTTATGACGAAATGTCATAGTGCCAGACAATTTGCTGACAAAAAAGTAAAAATTCTACATGATGAATACGTTCCAGCGTTACTATAATATAGTATATTTCCTTATACTTCAAATTTTTCCTTAAGCTGTTATTCTATACATTTATAATATTTAAAAATAGTGTAGTTATTGAAAGAACTTTAAATGAATTTGTAAAATAGCTTACAAGACCATAATTCCAAGTTAACCTTGAAACTAATTTATGGAATGAACGTTTGCCATGTCTTTTATGACATTGATTTTTTTATAAATTGTTATGTCGATAGCATAGGAATCGTGTCGATATCCGATGTCCAATTAATAAACTGTCAGGTATTATTAACTTGTTAAAAATAATTTTCAGTTTTTTATATGAATCGTAAAGTTTTTTAAACAATGAAATTTAATAGTGGCTATAAATAAGAATACACAATTTTCTGTTATAGACTTAAATTTTTTTAGTAATCTTTGTTATTTATGTTTATCTCTATAGTAAAGATAAAGGCAATTTATTCGGATATATTCATTTGTTTATTTTATGAAGAAGCCTAAATTAACGACTAAAACTAAAAGTTAAATGATTATTACGGTGAAATGTTCACAAATTCGGAATTCTCGTCTCTTTAAAATAAATGTGCGGAAAAATGCTAGATACACATGTTCGGGGATGTTAAACCATAAGTTGCATTTTCTAAGCATAAGAGAATCTTTACTAAACATTTAGTTACTGTGTTACTTATGTCAATTATATTTTTACAGGTATCGTGGGGATTTTCTACCTAATATTTTACAGCGTTTTAGCTGTACTCTGCGCAATATGCATGATGGGACTTATGGCTACGATAGATGAACACAAGCCAAAGTACACTTTAGAGAGCAGTCTCATAGGAACAAATCCAGGTAATATATATGAATGAATACAAAAGTTAAGTAGTAATAACGCAAATTGAAATTTCACAAGTGTCCCGCTTTATATGTATAAAAATTTGGAAATAATTGTAATCTATTTACATAAAGTGTATCTTTCGTTAATTGACACAATAGTATTAAGTATAGTGTACAGAGAATTTATTTAGTGCAATAATTAATTTATTTATCTTCAATAAATGTAATTAAAAAATATCAACAATAATTTTGATCTAATTTTTTTTGCAGAAATTTTACTTTAGCAACCACGATAATAGATATAAATTACATTAATCTACGTCAAAGGACTAATAAATATATCTGATTATTTTTAGGCCTGGGATTCCGACCAATTTCTGAACATACAGAAGAAAGATCTTTAATTTGGTACAGTTCGTCAAATGCCACGCAGATCAAAGAATGGGTTCAGCGTTTGGATAAATTTCTGGAGCGTAAGTTAAATTCTCATAACAAGCTTAGTACGAAGAAATACTCGGTTTTCAGTGATTAACATACAAGTGATTTGCCGTTTCAGAATATCTGAATAAAACGAAGCTGCCAAACGGGGGTCGCAATCAGATGTACTGTGGGTATGACAAGCCGCCGCAGGCGGGGAAAGTCTGCGCCGTCGAGGTGAACCAATGGGGTCCGTGCTCCTCCACTGCGAGCTATGGCTTCAATAACTCTGCCCCCTGTATCTTCATTAAGCTCAACAGGGTGAGTTTGCACAGGGGCGCCGCCGGCGGCCACAGTCGCCGAGTGTCTGCCCGCGTGCGTCGCATTCTATTTCGGGACGGTTTATTGCCGGACGAGAAATCGATGCTCATTCCGTCCTCGACTATCCTGCTTTTATCCTGTCTCTTTAGTAGCCAGTCCAGAACACGCGGCCAACTTTCAAGAATCAATTTCATAATCAATGCTTTCACCTTTGCTATATTAATTCGATAGATAACTCGATTCTTAATTTGCCTCAACTCAAAATCAAATCGTCATTCGAAATCAAAATATTTTTAATTCTTGCTAATCATAATTAATATTTTCAGATATATGATTGGGTACCAGAATACTATAACGACACGCAATCTTTACCAGCTGAGATGCCGGCAAGTCTCCGCGCTCACATACAAACTGTTCCGAAAAATGAAGTAAGTTGATAACGATTACTTTGCAAACTCTTACTCTTACTCTAATAACTAATAATATTTTCTCTTTATGTTGTTTGCAGTTGAATACAGTTTGGGTTGATTGTCATGGCGAGAATCCTCACGATAGAGAAACTATTGGAGAATTGGAATATTTTCCGAAATCTCGTGGTTTTCCTGGATATTATTATCCTTACTCAAATTTGCCCGAGTATCTGAGTCCCGTCGTGGCTGTACATCTTAAACGCCCAATGAGTAAATAATATTTTCATTTTATTAACTATATCTTGGCTGTCTTGCAAAAACAATTGCAAATCGTAAATTGGTTTAACAGTGCGTAGTATAACGGAATCAGAAATAATTGTACATGAAACTGTAAGAAAAAGATTAAAAGTTAATGCTAGTTACGATACCCGAAATAGTTATAATAGTTATTTTCTACGAATAATGCGACTTATTATGGAGACCGGGCTTATAAACCATTCAGATTTTTTTATTATAAGAATTTTTTGTGATTCCTTCCACTAATAGATTCTGTACAAAATGTTTCTGATTTCAAACTGCAAAGTGGATTCAATATAATATCTTTAATGATTAAATGAGTTAAACAATATCATTTTTTTTAGTTTTGAAACAGTATTTATTGTTCTGCGTAAAATAAAGTACATTACAGATTTTTATTGTAAATTATATTGTAATTATAACAAGTATAAATAATGTTTTGAGATGATAAAAATGAATAAAATTATTTTACAGGAAATAGATTAATCAACATCGAATGCCGAGCCTGGGCAAAAAATATTATCTACAAATCTCAGAGAGGTGAAAAAACTGGAGCGGTTCACTTCGAGTTGATGATCGACGATTAACCGGTTTTTTATCACAACATAAATGAAGGAAAAATACCTGCCTGTGCCTATTTATCACGTATATAGCTGGCAAAGTAATATGCATTATCGAATGTTTTTTTTTTTTTTTTTATTAGGATACCAGTTCCGCGGTTCCCTAGATTACAAACAAATAAAGTACACGACGGTATTTATGGCAGTAGTCGCTATGATAAATTTTAATACATTGAGAAAAAGTGTTGATTTATAAATTCTGCCTTAGATTTAGAAGTACAAATCAAAACTTACTGCTGAATTCTCAGTAACAATTAGAAAGTATCTGTGTCGAAGAATTAGACGACATCACGAGTTTATAATGTCTTACGAGAAAAACAGTTTATGTAGATTATGTTGCGTATGTGTATACATAGGTATACGTTAGAGTGTAGATAGCTCCTAAGGAGATTCTAGGCAATTTTTTATTTTACTATTTTTCGATCAAAATGTGTTCTATTCGAGCGATAGCTGTATCCAGAAATCTCAATCATCATTATTTTCTTTAAAAATAACGTAAACACGAAAAATACCAACTGACAAAATAAAAATGGTAGTAAAAAATTGATTAGTGCTGAGCCCACTTATGATGAAAATGCCAGCATTGCACAAGTGTACTTCGGTATGTGTAAAAAATGATAAATTTTAAAAGTATTTTTCTATACATTGAATGACATGTTAAGATGAAACATTGCAAACTTACAGTAGCAAGTGGCTTTTAAACTTGAAATTAATAGTCAAGACATCATTGTACTTAAATCACGGAGCTGTTTGAAATATTTAATCAAAATAAGTTTGATTATAATCACCCGGAGTGATTATTAATTATTTTGTAGTATGTAATGTAAGTGCAATGCGGAATAAAGAAAAATGTTAGTTAAGGACACAAACGGAAAAAGATAATTTTAAAATTTGACTTGTCGTTTTTTTGTGTGCATGCCTACGTAATTACTACTACGCTGGATTCGTAGTATAAAACATCTTAATTGTACATAATACAAGCTTTCAATAATTTTGTATAGTTGTAAGAAAACAAAACTAATTAGTCTGTAAGTTTATAACTGTATGAATGTTTATCTTCAATCAAAATAACTTCCTCGAGTGAATTGTGTATACGTACAATTATATATTGTGAATTTGATTTTTTGTAAAATATTACAAGTATATTCATACGTCACGATTGTACAAGTTATTGTGATAAATATTATTATATTGAATAATTAATTTTATTGACCAAATAAGAATTGTTGTTTTTAATCATCCAACTAGCTATTAAACTTTAATGTTATAATTGTCAAAGTAAGCTATTTTATTTTTACTCTATAATACAGTAGTACTGAAGTTTTGTGAGTACTGAATATTAGTTACTTTAGGATAAGATATTTATAAACAATTATTATGCAGTAAAACATTTTAAAACAGTTTCATTTTAATAAAAATTATTATTTTCAACAATACTATATTTTATTGAGTTCTATTTCTTGCGTAATAACTAAAATATCGTTTCATATAGACATTATATTAAGTTAAAATTTGTATTGCTTAGTTATCTACATTTTCTTTACTTATTTTATGCAAGAGTATATATCCTTTATAATAAAATACGTAAATTAAATTTCTATTTAATAAACGTAAAAAAATTTGTATACAAAATGCTCCTAAAACTATTTTTGAAATAAGAAAATTGATTATTTTCTGTTTTCTCCGATGTACTGTGTTATTTTCTACAGTATAACTAGTGTACGTATAAATTTTCAACCGTTTACATGCAAACGCATTTGACTTATTTACTAAATTTTTGTAATTATCACTTAATTGATTAAAATCGTTCGGATGCTTTTCTATATACCATTCTGAATAAGTGATTTTGATGTAATATAAATTCCTAAAATTTGTTTATGGTACATTATAGAATAGCTTAAAATTATGAATTATTCCTCTTAATGAATACTTTCTACTGTATCTGGTTGAGGAAGCTTAACGTTCATATTTTTCATTACTTTAAAATTATTTGAAAACTTGAAAGACACGTCTTTTCCGATAAAATCGATGAACACTTACAAGTTTTAAAATTCACCAGTATAAACTTATAAATCAAAAATTCACATTGATATTAGTTAATTAAGTTATATTTTTCAAATACATTAAAAGCAGATATAAGTAGAAGTTTCGAACTTTAGATCCGAGATTTAATTTATATTTTACTTATTAATTATTATTAAAACTATAACCTTGGTTCAGAAGAACATGTTAAGAGATCGAAAAAATTTTAAATAAAAAGGTTATTTATAATTTTATTTTCACAGCGAGAAATTATGTTTTGATGTTCAAAATCATATCAGAGTTTGAGTCAAATCTTGTAACATATCTACCATAAATTGAAAGTTGATTTGATTTCGACGTCTCGAATAAAAAAGGTCATAACTATTTACCTTTTAAAAATAAACTAAAAATAAATTTTTATTTAATAACAGTATGAATTTTTCGAATGAAAAAATGTATATATATTTTTATATGGAAACTGATGCAATGACTTCTGTTTAGGTAAATTTGTTTCCAATAGTATTAAATGAAAAGAAAACTAAAACACGTGACAAAAACGTTTTATTTCAGGTTTTATGTTTACACAAGTTTATTTTTGTATATACGCGATATTAAAAAATAGAGATTCTTTTTGCGCAGTGCTTAGTAGCATCAATTGTGTATCACGTATCGTTTCTTTTATTCCGCAAAGAGAGCATGCATTTTACAAAAAATCCTCATGTTGCTAACGAATAATTATCATAATATCATTTGGAAAATTTAATTTCATATTCGTTTGCCGAACCTACCAATGCGAAAATCGAGTACACTATAATAAGTATATAGTGAAAAATTCGTAGGTAAAATTTAGAGTTTTTTTTTTGGATACGTTGTAATACTAATTCATTTTATCTGGTATATACAATATTAACATCACTCGAAATTGTTAATTGTGTTTTATACTACAGTACATTTTAGGCACTTACGTTAATTTTATAGTGTATAAAGTACGGTATGTATGGGTCCCCATTAATAAATTAGAGAACCAGCAAAGCAATGTACTACTAGGTCAAATTTTTTTTTATTAATTTTTTAATGGCAAGTTTTATTTTGAAGTGTACTCGTCAAATCAATATTTTCGTGAACAAAGAAAAAAACACACAGTGCATATAAATCATCGCATACAATTATAAGCCTATTTAACAGTTCAAAAACAGATACAAGTGTAGTATATTTCCGATTGAATATTATTGTAAACGTTGGACATAGTCGTAATGCGATGTACCTGCATGTATCAAAAGTTTCAATACTTCTATTGTAAAAGTAATAAAAATGCAATAGATTGTGAATCAAAGAACAAGTTTACAAAATTTATACATCCAATTAGCGCCTTTTAGATTGCCCTCCGTGCGTGTGTAAATATTCAATATACAATTAATAAAAACGAGTTAGAACTCGAGCATTAACATTTTTAAAAGTGCGAAGAAGTTCGAACAACTTCGCTGGCAGACGAATAGAGCTCTATTATCGTGCGATAATTCGAGTGTCTTTTCAAGTATTCAAAAATTGTTAAATATATAGTACAAATACATTATAGAAGACGGACAATATTTTTGCTTCGAAAAGTTTTGACTATAAACAGAAATTTATTTAATGGACAATATAACATGAATAAAACAATATGTAAAAATTAATAAATATAAATAATTAAAATATTGTCTTCACTATAGATCGTTTCCCTGCTCTGCATCGGGCTTAACTTTATCTATATAAGAAATCACTAGTCACAAGAACTGCGATACTTCCGAATCGCACAATCCGGACAGAATACTCATTTTAACAGTATTTCAAGTTTCTTTTCATTTGCTGATATGTTTCGTCGACGCTTATATGCAAGTAATATCATAATTCACATTGAAAACAATAATTATTCAAAATTCAGACATTTACCACAAATCAAACACCCGGATGTGCTAGCTTTTCTTGGTTTTCCTATGATTAATCCTGGAGATCACAAAATCAAGTCTGGCCAATCAGAGTCGATTTTTGCGACTTACACGATTATAATCTTTAATTAAACTACTCAGTGTAAATGTACGTGTATGTGTAAATTTGTAGTGTTTCGGTGTACCGTTTGTGGCTGTATAATATCGCGCGGCGGGATATCGTTCGTTTGTAATCTTTTTGTGTCGCATCGACGATGAAAAATGAATAGCGATTCATTTGTTTCATTCGCACAACTGCAGCAGCTGTCGACGACGCACCAAATAAAACTCTGCTTCACGAGTCGAACAACCAAGTTAAGATGACTCTCTTAACTCATTAGTTCCTCGTCGGCTAAGGTAACTGTTTTAGTCGATGAGGAGCTCGAAGTGTACGGAGCCAAGCTTGTCGTTCCTGTTGTGTTTAATGTTCTTGGCCCATGCCTTACATTCGACGTTTATGAGGATTCCAGCTGAAAATAAATCGACCTTATTGTTAATATGTCATTACATTTATTGTTAAAATATCATTTTTACTTTCCATAATAGAACAATCATATAAGAACAACTTTTCATTTTATTATATAATATTAATTAATTGATTAAAACAAGAATTTCGGTTAAAAATTTTTACATTAAAATATAGTTATGATCTTACTTCGTGGTCTCTCAAAGTGTACGGCTACCAATGGACTCAGATAACCTTCGGAATTTTCGTAAGGATAATAGTAGCCTGGAAAGCCTTGTCGTGGATGAATTTTTATAGGACCAACGTTTTCCTGATCGGCGGGATTTTCACCTTCGCACGATATCCAAATCGTGTTACGTTCATTGGGATTCCTGATAGTCTTAATGTATTCCTTGAGTTCTCGAGGCATTTTTTCTGGCAGTGCAGACGTGTCGTTGTAATATTCTGGCCTCCAGCCAAATATCTAATAAAGCGTATTTATAAATAAATAATTGGTGAGAAATAAAACAATCAAGCATATTTTGATATGATCAATATTCTTTCGTAATAAAAGATGATAAAAGTTGTTTTTAAATAGTCCTGCATTTGTAACTGAAGCCGTATACCGAATAAATTCAGCCGACTGGACATACGTAATTAAGAAATTGACACAATAAATCAGTGATAAACGGATATCGCGATGGCAACTTTAATCCTTGAAAAAGATTCTTACTTTGTTTAGCTTGAGGAACACGCATGGCGATGACTTGTGGTATCCGTAATGATTTTCCACAGTGCAGGGGAACCAATTCTTCACGTCGACGGCGCATACTTGTCCTGGTCCCGGTGGATGATCGTAGTCGCAGTTGTGAATGTTCGCTCCACGGCCGGGTGTTAGACCAGGTGTCCGGTACACTATAAATCATAATAATTGAAATTTTACTAATCGCTATGATAACATTTTGTAAACGAAGAAATTCAAGTGAAATTAAGTGATTAAATGAGAGAGGAAAACGATCAATATTAATGTTATTAACCTTGCAAAAACTTTTCCAACGAATCAACCCAATGTTTATAATTTCCCCGATCGGTTCCTTTGTACCAGATTAATGTACTTTCAACATTTTCGCTTGGCGGCAGTGGCCTGAATCCCAGACCTGAAATATGAAAAATCAAATATTTACTTTTTATTATTCTTATACAATTTAGTTGCTACTATCAATTTCTTACCAGGGTTTGTGCCAATAATTGAACGTTCCAGTTGCCATGTGGGCCTTCTGGGGTCGATAGTTTGGAAAAATCCCCAGAAGCAAATAGCTACCAAGGCTGCAAGTACTCCGTAGAATATCAGGTAAAAAAGACCGATCTTTCCTGCAACAAAAAATCATTTCATTATTCTTCAAGTTTTTTCAATAATAAAACTCTGGTTACTACATGCCAGAAATATAGAAATACACAAATGCAAAGTGAAATTTAATGAAATATTGTGATCTCTTGCTATTGAATAAAAGGACAAACTACATCCTAATTCACGATACATTTTTTTCATTGATATTCGAAACATAAATGAATAGTTGATTGCCATTTCTCCTGACACAGGTTTGATGAAATACGTAAGTTTTGCTGGACAAGACAATCTGATTAGAAATGCGAGCGCGCACGGATATTGGCGAGAGGTATTACATATACTCATGCACATGAAGTCGTTACGAGACTCGAAATCAGCGGAGATCAAAAGGATCAGTCAAGTGGAGCAATTCAATTTGCTCTTTGATTCAATTCGCGCGCGCGAGGTCACGCCGCATGTCGCCTTTTCAAATGCGCGTGATCGCCGAAAAGATACAGCTGAATCCCGTGATTTCTCGACTAGACCGCGTTTGCGAAAATAAATGATGATCACGTTTTTTGGTCCTTTTCGAGCGGGGTTACACACGTGTTTGTTAAATAGGTTCATCTTAATCGCGATAATTCCTTTTCTTAATTGTACATCCGGTCAGATGAACATAGAAACCAGGATGTCCACTAATTTCTGGTAATAATTTTCTTCGCAAGAAGTACTTCGGCTTACGTCATTAGTACTAGAATTTATACATGAGTTTAATGAAATTTTATATTTCAGATATTTCCCCATTTCGTCGATGTCATTTTTTCGAACTTTGACAATAGCATTAAAAAACGGAAATTCCACTAATAATATATTAGATTCTGTATACAATTACAAATTATATAATAAATTATATAAAAGTACGAGTACATATTTGCAATATTCATTCTTTCAATTGAATATCCATTAACGTATGCATATGAACAATTATAAGAGTTTAAGTAACTTTTTAAAATTATTTTTCGTTCAAACTAGTTTTCTATAATGATGTGTAATATTTTAATTTTTGTAATTTTATTTGTAATTTCTTGACATACATTTGTCGAAGCCATTACAGTAAGAAAATCTGTGTTCGTTAGCCTAATTTAATAATGATGGTTGCGTGAAAACAACTTTATTAAGGCGGAGAATTCAATGAGCGTACACAAGAGATCTCAACTCTCAGATTTATTAGTTTCAAACGATTATTTAATTTATAAGCTTAACTAAGATTGAGTATAATGTAAATGAATTAAAAAGACGGTCCTTCGTTATATATTATTTTCTGTTATATATTATTTTCTGATATTTAAATATCTTTTATAAATTTCTTGTAAAGAATAAATATATTATTATTTTAATCGAGTTACTCAAAAATATATTAAAATAATAATTCTAACTCTGAAATACTTCGACAAAACACCTAACTATAATCTACGATTTGAATTTACACGTGTTTGTTAAGCAAACCGCAATATGATATCGAATGACTGTGGTTCACTTTTTCCAAGAAATATTTTTTATTCTATTAAAACATGGAATTATTAAAAGATATAACGAGCTATAAGGCAATCGCATGCTTTGCTTTCTGTTAAAATTTTACTCAGAATGCAAGTAATTTAAAATTATTATTATGGTTATCGTTTTAAAATAAAATAACATATTTTAGGAAATATTTCACCAATATTTTGTTAACTAAACTGTTAACTTTGAATTTCCTTGAAATGTAGGATGCATTATGAGTTATTATACGAGAATATAAAAGAATGAATTGAAAGCAAATTGATCTCATGCTTATATACTCTCCCTTTACTTTCATAATTTTCATAATAGACAATAATCAATGAATAATAAATAAATATTACCAAGCAATTATCTAATACATCTTGATTGTGGTATTACAAAGAGCGCCAATCAATGTAGGAGGTAAAGAATAATGTTGAAAGTAACGCATATTTAAAACGATACACATTGCACGGCATCTATCTCGCCAAGGCGCTTTAGTATTCGGGAAAAAAGTCAGCAGTGGAGCCGCGCATGCCGCTCGCAGCATCTCTCCGTCTAGTCGGTCTTACGGCCGCTCGGCTCTGCGCGCGGGTTTAAGCTCGTCGTGGGTGTACCCTTCGGTCTCTCTCGCGGCTCTCGCAGGCTGGCCCTAGGTTACGTAATGCCCCCGTAATGCCTCGCCGTTTAATGTCAATTGACCTCGTTGTGGCACGTTTGCGCCGGGGGGAAGTTCAACAATTGCCATTCAGCGTCGCGACGTTGCGCGCGTATACATCGCCGAGCGCGAAGAGACAGAGAAAAAGAGCGACAGAGACAGAGACGCCGCGAGAGCTGCTCTACGTGTACGGGTGTGTGTGTGTGTGTATGCGTGCAACGCACTTCCGCCTCATTCATGACGTTTACGCGGCCGGCCTTTTCGGCCTTTTCATCCTCGCGGTTCATCGCTAGATATTCGGCTCTCTGTCTCTCCTTTTCGCACGCGTGTGCGCTTGCTACTGCCTCATCAAGGCTACACGCGCGCATGGCACGCGCCCAGCTCTTTTTTGTTTGGAAAACAGTGCGGTTTTTTCTCGCGGCACACGCGCCCCTGGATATCCTGGAGGTCCAAGATCACCAGAGATTACTGTAATCTCGCGTTCGTTTTAATGCCAGCACTTTTTCTTAGGTATTTTCAAATTTTAAAGCGTACAGTTATTAAAACTAATTATATTTTTTGCCCCATAAAATCATGATATCATTGCTGTTAAACGCGAGTAAAATATTAAATATCTTCAATAGGCTATTTTGAGTCTCTTAAAGTGGTACTCTCTATAGATTCATATATTTTGATTTATATGGCAGCTGTTTTTTCAATTTACGTCAAATTATACCGATCATGTAACATTTACAAACGTAAAATGCTTACATCACGGCATCATTATTTCGTCAACGAGGAAAGACCTCCTATTGAACAAACATTTTGGATGGATATACTTAGATCGGCTTAATTTTAATTTATCTATCCAATTACTTTATGTAGTCAATATAAACAATAAAAAAACTCATCCTAGTGATTCTCAGATAAATATATAATAAAATGAACTGCTTGTAATAACGAGAACGTAGATAAATATGTATTTAACAAATCCAATGAACATGTAAAAAAGTGAAGGTCAAGGTTATCAAGTTTCGATGGTAAGCAACGAAATTTTGGTTTGCAGAACTATTAAGACGATTGATTTGATCAGACTCATCGTCATCTTCATTATACTTATGCTTTCAGGTCATGACCACATTGGCATAGACATAATCAACTCGTTATGTCTTTAACCTAAAATCAGTGTACCTAGAGGCATTTCAAGACAGTAGTACATAGAATTAAAAATACACCATCGAAGACATTTAGAGGTTTTGCAATGTCCTTGTAGCAGCGCTAAAAAGCTGACGACGGCGTCGCGCGAATTCGACAACGACGACGTTGCTGATTCCCGAAAGAGACACGCGTATACGGGCTCATATTAAAGATCGGCCGATGAATACCAGAGGTCGAGAGCGATGCCACCGCGTGTCCATCTCTCGATATATTAACGAGGGGCAATCGCACACGCGCGCGAGCGCAAGACAGACGACCTGCATGCGAGTTTTCCGCTTAAGTCGTTTAGCGTCGAGAGCAAGCGTCAGGGTCATGGTACCTAGCTGCTCGCGGAAGTGCACGTGTGAGAGCGATATGCCGCGGCCGAA
Source organism: Torymus tubicola (assembly GCA_035583055.1). NCBI lineage: Eukaryota > Metazoa > Arthropoda > Insecta > Hymenoptera > Torymidae > Torymus > Torymus tubicola. Next base: position 24,674,478 of record JAWWEQ010000010.1, on the reverse strand, counting down.
GCGACGTTGCGGACCGTAGTGTGGGACGTACAAGCTATATATGCGTGCGGGGGGCAGATGTCCTCGCGTGCAGCCAGTTTGGGCTCTTTGCGCTGTCCGCGCCACCGAGGGTCGGCTTTTATGACTAATGGGGGCGCAGGAAAACGGCCTGCTGGTTTTATCGCACTGTGGGGTGCTTTGGGTGGGGTTGCTACAACGAAAATATATACTTTTATCGCGAGCGAACACTTATTAAAGGTTGCAGTGTCGATGTTATTCCGAGATAGTTATTATTGCGTTTGCTAGCAACAGAATTTTATATAACAAATGATCTAAAATTTTGATGATCCTTAGTAATAGAAATATGTGAGTTTGTACAAACAAAAACAGCTCGTGGGAGCATGGCCATAATTCAGTGAGAATGCATATGTTGTCGCTCTCCTACTTTGAGATATCGCGACAAAATTATCTTACGCCGATATTTTTAGCGACAGTATTAAGAAATTTGTACGCTTTGACTTTTTCGTATTTCAGTTTAATCTATAGTATACAAATACTTGAATGGAAGTTAATTTTTAAATTTATGTTCGTTCGTCTAGATTACAGACTACCGGTTTAAATTTGGACTTAAATTTATAGATGTTTATTCAAATATAACTTGACGGTTTTTAAATTATAACTCTGTTTTAATCATCAACAGTATTCAATAACTATGACGTCATCACTGTTCCACAAAAATAGCAATTATTTACGTTTTGTTACCAGTCTATTGGTTGATAAAACAGCAATAAAATTTAATGGACAGTACAAAGTATTTCATATAGCTTTATCAACTTTGGAATATATATGATATTGTACGAGGTATAGTATAAATAAATTTGTATCAAAGGATCGGAACATTATACATAGTATTCAATATCATTTGCAATGTGATACTTTACAATTGAATATTCAGCAATAACACTTCTAAATATACTCCATAGTAAATATCATTTAGTCCAAATTAAAAACAAAAGATAATATAATATTTATTCGCAATAATAACAAGTGATTTCAATACATATATTAATTTGTAGATGCAGCTATTTAAATAAAATTTTTATAAACTCAAAAAGTACAAATAAAATATCTAATATATTCTATCTTTGTGCAGGCAAATATGTGGGCGACATGTAATATAAACCATGATCTTGAATGCTCGTGAAATTCGCACGTTTCACAGGCTCTTTTGAAGTCGTGACGTCAAGTTGGGAGAGCTAATTACGATTTAGAACGATTTTTCAATTATCCTATCAGTTCAGACGACGAGGGTCTTCTTACGGCGCTCGTATAACGCTAAATTGCGGCGCGACATCGGATACAAGATTGGCCTTTCGATAAAGGAAAATTGTTTGCAAAGTACTCTCACTTATAATAACAGTGCGGAAACTTAGTGGACTGGGCAAACTTAAAAATTTTCCGTAATATTTTTATCAATAAAGACTATCAACGCAGTTTGACATTTTACTTGACATATACAGCAAAGCAATTTCTAATCTGGTTCAGCTTGTCAACACACAAATACATTTGTAAAGAAAAAAAGAACGAGAAAAATGATTTATTTACATTGGGCTTAATGGGAAAGGCTCACGAAACAGATGAACTTGTTCCACAGGTGTCACGGGTTCTGAATGGATGCGTGAATTCGGTGTGCCGCCTGTGTCTATGTGCTCGTATACATTGCGCGCCGCAACAGGCGAAAACGCGCGCGTCCCTTCTATACTTCGTAACCTTTGTATCGATCATCCCGTCGATTCTCGGAAACTCGCTGCTGTCGCTCTTTACTTTCCGAAAATATACATGCACGCCGCAGGTCACACCCTCGGAACGTCATAGTTAACGAGCCCAAACCCATGGGCACGCGTTTGCTTGTGGCAAACAGCTACTGACTGCTCAATTATTTCAGTATTATAGAGTAACTAAAGTGCCGTCGTCGCTTTGATGTATGAACTTATACGAGAGTGAGTACCTACTTATTGGGCTTTTTTCGCGATTATGCTGACGTTGGATTTGATAAACACCATTAAACCAACGAGGTTTTCGTCATTCGATATCCTACCTAAGCTTTTTTCTGTTGTTCATAGTAAATCTAGTGCTTGTATGTTTTTGCTCTTCTCTTGAATCTTGGTGAGTAACGATAACGTATCTGTATAACAGCAATAAATTAAGTTTTATGATCCTTTTTAGAAACTGTCGGTTAGCCACAGTTTACCTCGCTAACGTTATCGGATTTACTCGGCTAATAAGATAATAGCCGGTATTGACAATTAACTTTTAATATATGTTATATATATATATATGCACTCGTTACTTTCAATACATGTAACGAGTTCATAGAACTATTTTTATAAGAGTATATTATAACTGCTTTATGTAACGAGTTGTTGATTGAGCTGCGATTGAAAAACCAATCTACAAAAAATCATATACTAGGAATAATAAAAAAAATAGTCCTATACTGAACAGTAAGAATGGTGAAATTGCAAATTATAGGCGCGTCACACAGCGTAGTCATAATTCGTTTCCCGGTGCATTCTCCGGCGCGCGCATTGACGAGGAGTGAATCATACGCGCTCGGGCTCAGAGTCAAAACCGTCGCGTGTCTCAGCGCTCGCCCGCTCATAAGCTTGTATACTGTGTTATACGCGCGGATAATGCGTGGAAACGTGAAAACCGCCTTTGTTGGACGATACGCGGAGGACTCTGCTCCGCTCTCGTCTGATTTGTCATTACGGTTATGATGCTCGGTATTAAACGCTACAAATAATAGATATATAACTGATCCTGGATGTTGCATTCTAGTTAATCAGTAGTGATTCTACACTTGGTTTATTTAAACATTAGAAGATCCGTTTAACAATGCATGAAGTATTGGCTATAGAAACGATCGCGATAACAGTTTTGCAATTATATTTCATATTTTATTTTTACCTACTTAGATTCTGTGTAACATGATTCATATCGTTTCTGCGGGTTTTCAACGACCGATAAAAAAGATTCTTATTTCACTTTTCCAAGCGCCTCGTCGAATAGTTATGCTAATATGGTATTTCCATTGAGTTTTAGTTATTATTTGGATTCTTTTGCAAACAAAATACTACGTTTCAGAAATACTACGAGACAAATATTTTGCTACTTTTCTATGAATATATAATACGTTCTTTTCACAGGAATAACCTGTAACTGCCAAAACGATCGTTAAAAACAAGGCGATAATATTGATGGCAATAAAATTCTACTGTACGTTTCTTGTAAACGAATATTGTTATTTTTCGGAGATAAAAAGAACATAGGAAGTCACGTGTAATCACTACTTTATTAATTTATATTTAAGTATTATTTGTGACCGTTCTTAATCATATTTTTGCAAAAGCTCATTTCTACTCGATTACACTAGTTGTCCGCTATGTTACCACGAAAAATTTACGTCATGTCTGACAGAGCTCCGAAAAAATTCTTATACTTTGTGTTCTCGCTTCCGTGTTTCTCCGCTTCAAGCTGGGGACCGCGCCCTATAGCACACTACTCGCGGCATCTCGAGAGTACACGCTCTTTCTCTCCGACTCTCGCGGCTGCGCATATACCCATAGAGTAGGATAGGTACACACGACAACAGGTCGCGGGCCCACGTCTCGCGCAGTCGCCGCGGTACGGCCCTGCGCGCGTCCTACCTAACCTGCCTAACGGTTCGCCGAGAGAATTCCTCGTGCGTGCACACATTATCACGAAAACTTTGCCGCCGTAGTCCTGCGTCAGCTATATATATATACAGAAACGCGAAGAGCTATATCTGTAGGCCTATATAGATACGGACGAACTGTGCGCCGCTGCGCCTGCGAACGCGGGAAATTCGAATCCGCAGAGGCCGGCCTCTGTTGCCATAGATATGCGAGGCATGAAGGAGTGTAACGGACGCGCACCGTACAGCTTTTTTTCTCCCCTCCTATATATACAACGAACGAGCGGAATCGGGAATTCCGTGTACGCGGCTGTAGAGGCGATCGGTAATCGGCCAGCAATGTTTGGGTATGTGTACACAGGATTGGTAGGCGGTCAGTGTACTTACAGTGGCTATCGCGCGACACTTGCCACACGTAAACAAGGAGTAGGTAGAAGAGAAATTGGCGTGGCGCGTGGCGCGCGAGGCCAGCGCCCTTTCTTCTCTGCTCTCGGAGAGCGTTGACTTGGACGGAGGATGTCCACATCGCCAGGGCGCGCACTCGGGTACCGCTTTTGAAAGGTGCCCGCGTCTTATCTATTTACGTACCCCAACTACTGGCGGTCCTGCCCATGAACGCCCCGGTCTCCGGGTTGTAGATGAACCGCTTGATGGACTTTCCGGTTGATATGCTCGGCGGCTTCTCGTACGGGTTCAGGTGCTCCCTGGCCTTCTGCACTTCCTTTGTCACCATCGTGCTGCTGGTCGTCGCCTTCTGCTACAAGAGGACTGCAACGTCGCGCGGCTCGCACTTTCTTCCCGTCTATATGTACAGGTGGCCGCCGGTAAGGCTCGCTTTATACTCGCAGCAATAATAAGGTGCACTCTCTACACGATTATGTACATGTGTGTGGCGAGAAAGGAGCGGGCGGTAGCGGCGCGCGTGAAAAAAGCGCGAGAACGCGGCGTTGGAGCTATGTATCGTCCCTCTCTCTCGGATTCACTCTCTCCTATGTGTGGCCAGCGTGATCCAGCACACTCGTCCCGTCCGACTGCGTACCGCCAGGTTGACTGAGTCGGGGAAAGAGCCGAAACGCGCGCGGAGCGGCCTAGGCGTTAGCTCTCCGTGGATTCTGTGTGCGCTGCGCGTTCTCCGCTCCTCGCTGGCTCTCTCCCCCCCTACCTCGCGCCTGCCGCCCCCTACTCCCCCTTTTCCGCGGGCCGACCCCCTCCTCGTTCTCTCAGCTGTACTCCTCGCCGCCGACGATGTACTCTCGCGCGCTCCGAGTACTGCCGTGCGCTGGCAATGACACGGAGCTGCCAGGCACGCGTATAATACGCACACGCAATGGCTGCGACGGCTACTCTCTGGCTGTCCGCGGCCCCACTCTTTTTTTCCGCTCCTCCGGTGCGCGCTATGTGGCCGTATACTTTCCCCTCTTTCGCCGCTCGGTTACGCGCTGGAGCGCGCAGGCGAACCCATGCTCCTGCCGATGCTTTACATTTCCGAGTCTGTCGTCGCGGCCGTACGCGCACGTACACCATGGGTAGCCACTTACCTGCTTACCTACGTGTCGAGCGCGTGGCCCTTTCCGCGGGGCGCTGCAGGCATATTCCTGTGTAGGTACACCCGTGTCTCCAAGGACAAAGGCGGTAGCTAGGACAGGTGCGCTTCACATTTTTCGGCTCGAGGGGAGGCAAGCAGCGGTATCCTTGCCCGGCGAAGAGCATCTAATAAGTATAAAGGAAGGGGAACAAAGCTTTTTATAGGAAAGGGCCCGTCGATGGAGGGGTTGCCAACTCGCTGCCGCGAGCTCCCGTTTTATGCGAGGGGGAAGTTCGCAGTGAAGTTAAACCCAAGGACGAATGAGACGAAGTCTGCAAGGGAGAAGACGTGTATATATATGTATTAAATTCGATAGGAGACTGACAAAAAAATGGCCTAACCCTCATCTTCGATTTGACTATTCTGCAAAAATGGTTATATTCATTGTAATACGCTGTTTTAAATATGACATGGCATGGCCAATTTTTGGGACTACACAGTCCTGCGGCTAACACAATTACATAACTTATATGAATTATATAATTAGCGTTACTAAAGATTATATTAATAAGTTTTAAACGGTCTAAAACAGCAAGTAGCTCTAAACTGTTGAAGCCTGCAATTAAAATGTAAGCCGTGTAATTGAGCGATTTTGTATGTAGGGGGATGAGTTGATTCGCCATGAGAAGTCATGGAAGTTCAGAAGGAAAAGTGGCAAAACACCGTCGGGGCAAACGGAACGAAGCGATTCGAATTCTACCCGGTTATACCCGGTTTTCATTAAATTACTTAAGACTCATACAAAATGAACGGAAGTGCCCCGATAAAAAGCTCGAGGAAGAATAGGCGCGCGAAAGTGAACAAATGCATTAAGACAATTTATATGATTAACTAAATCTTTTCATTCCGAATTTCCCGTTTCTAATGTTTCCTTCTTATTTAGAACGATATTTGAAAACCGATACACTTTAAAGCGCTTTCATTGTTAGTCATTGTTGCTTGTCCATTTTACTTGCTAACGAACGTAATTGAAATATCTATATTCACGATTTGAGATTGCTGTGCAAGAAAAATGATATTTTTTAACATTTGAAGTTAAATCACCAATTAAGGTAAAAAAAATACTTATAGCCACTATAAGAACTTAGAGCTCAACACACCTAAACATACAATTATACCTAAAATAATTAATATATAGATGTAAAATCTTTGATCATATTATCAAAAAATATATAATTTGTGTCGAGTGTCAATACTAGTAATTGACGAAAACAGAAAAAAATGATATGTTTCCTAAATGTTCGCGCCAGTATTTGGTCTCTCTGTACTTACGCTACAAATCTTTTTAAATGAAAAATACGTGAGAAATTTTTAATTATTAAAAATATCATTTAATACATATAACTGGAATACATAGTTGCTCAATTATCTTTTGATTTACGTGGAATTGTACGCAAAATTTCTCCTAAAGTGGTCGTAAAAACTTTGTAGACAGCCTCAGAACTAATTATTTTCTTGTTTTATGGATCATAGAAAAGACGAAAAAAATTTTGAACCAAAGAAAACGACCTTGTAATACCCTTTTATCGTTAAATCAATTTTTCTTATGAAAATTTAACATAGGAAAAATGGACAATCCTAAAAATTCCAACGAATTCTTTTGCAAGATAGTAATTAAACTATAAGAATAGAGCTTTCATTTAAGCTAAAGATCATGGTTAAAATAAAATCGGGCGATTTTGTTCAAAGTTTCATGCAAAATCATAAAAAATAACGAAAACTACCCTTATTTTTCGAATTCACGAAATTCTTAATGTTTTCATTCTTTTTCAAACAAGGCGTGCCTCAAAATTTTGTGGTTGTTATTTTTACGATTACTTTAGGGGGAACTTTCCTTGGAATTTCACATATACGTGGCTACTTTTTATTGTGGATTATCTTCTTTATTATGGAAAAATATTAATAACAAGTCGCTACAGCAAAGGCATTTATGCAAATTATAATTTATCATCGTGATATATAAAATACAAGAATTATTTAATTGCTAGAATGTATTTTTCTAGATTAGATTTGAAAAAGAAAATATTGATTTGTAAAGTCGGACACTAGTATTTTTATCTTATTAAAAAATTAGAAAAGAAAATATTTTCGAAATATACTGTATATATGCTTTACATGACAAGCATAGTTGATATAAAGGTAAAATTTACGTATAAATGTTTTTAGATGGTTTATCTTGTTATTATATTATTATTAAATACAAAAAATCATTATAGGTACATACTGATATACTTTATAGAAAAAAAGCACAGTAAGCCTTAACTCCAAAGTAAATTGAATGAATTGGTGCTCGAATAAAAGAACAACTTATCCAACACAAGACAGTGGGATCTTGTTTCCGGCCTAAATATAGAAAAAAAAGTGAAAAGGGTCTGCTTATAGTGGGTTATATATAAAAAAGAGGAAGAAATGAGTCGGGCGCGTTAAATTCCGCAAAATCGCCGTGTCCGGGCATAAAGTGAATCGGTGCGCGAGCCTCGAGTGTCCTTGCCTCGACAACCCAACGTCCGGGCTCGCTATATGCCTACATATACGAGAGCAGCAGCGGCGGCGGTAGCAGCAGCAGCAGCAACAGCAGAGCATAGAGCAGTGGCAGGAGCCTAAGGTTATAGGTATAGGCAGCGAAGCTCGGCTCAGCGGCCGACGTATAAATGAATTGGAGGCTAAGGTCAGCCGCGGCAATCGCGCTATACGCTGCCGCTAGTCGCTCCGATCTATGCTCTCGCTCGTTCTCTCTTTGTCCATGCGATAGAGCGCGCGAACCTTCGCGTAAGCGCATGTGTATATATACGCAAGCCTATTCGGCCTTTTGTCTGGAACAGCGCGCGCGTGGCCCGAGGGTGTTGCGCGACTCAAGGGTGCCTGCCGCGAGAGCAGATGCTCCAACTGCGTATCGCCGCTAGATTCAATCGCCTCGTCTTTTTTCCTATTTACTATTTGCCTCGCGAACCGCAGCTCTTACATAATTAGCTCGAAATTAGCAAAATTCAAGCACGGGCAGAACAATTTGACTGTATACAATTGAATAAAGAGCGAGGCAAGGTGTTAGAAAAGAATGTTTTTCTCTGCCTATGTCGTTCTTTTGTTAAGGCCAAAGAGAGAGGTAACAAAAGATGGAGAGCCGGCAACCGTACGTGCGCCGAAGACGTCGTCGTGGACGTCGGGGGCCGAAGCACGCGCGCTCGCACTCCGACGCGATGATGATGATGGCGATGATGATGATGTGCGCGCGTCAAAGTGACTCACGCGGCAGCGCTGATACGAGAGCGCTGATCTGAATTGGGTACATCCTGTGCCGCGGAATAAGGAGAAGCTCTACGTGTGTGTATATATATATACGTATGAGCGTGCACGACGCGGAGACGCACGGACAGAGCCAGATGAAGCGGGCTGTTTTCGCGTTGCCCCCCGCGCGTGTAGGTGCGATTCTCACTTGTATAATATATATATACGACGGCCGAGACACAAAGCTGCGCTCGCGTTCTTTCACGCGCGGCCCGAAATCAGAATTAACGAGTTTGAGCGCACGAATAATGCCTATTGTTAGGTCTGACCATGGAACTTTTTTTTGGCAGCAGATTATTAACAAAGCAGTACTGAGGCTCTCTTCAATGAAGATACTGATACGACGCTGTCTGTTATTTTCCGCGGCGTATATAGTGTCTAACTTTAGGCTTGATGATTATTTCAAAGTGTTTTATCGGAAAATCGAATTAGTTTGTTCATCCTTTTATGCGATCATTTTATTACAGTTTTTTATGTTTTATATTAGTTGAATAGACGTAGACATTACTATAGTAAATTGCTGTAATAAAAAATATCTTTTCTTAGCCTGTCACTAAAATCAACAAGTATACATCAGATTATTCGAATATATATGTGTTTAGTGATAGTCCTTTATACGTGCAGTATTTGTATGGTATCTTTTGTATAGAATTCTTCAAATAGATCTTTATTCTTGTACCTCCGCTACAATCGTCCTAAATGCCCTAGATTTATCAGATCTCGAGCAGTAGGACACACAGGACTGATCTGATCTGTACAGATATATAACTGGTTAAATCGCGATTTTACTGCCAAAAGGGAATAGTGCCGAGTTTATCATATTTTTACAACAAAAATAGTGTTTTTCTTTTTAAAGAAATTTATTGATTTATATTTAACCACAAAGGAGTAAATTGATTTTAAACGATTTTATATTATTCCAACGATAAACGTGCTTAGTATACAAGCAGAAAGAATGAAATCTATTTGGGAATTGAGTGATCGTTATGATGTAGCAAGTCATACTGCACAACAAATGAATACTATTATTACAGAGACGGGTGTACAGATAGTGCGCGCGACAAGCCTAGCATGGATTTACTGTACGTTTACGAAGACGTGGCGTTTAATTTTTGCCATGACGCGTTATGCGCACTGATGTAAAAGTCTGTGCCCCAGAAAGCAAGGCGAAAGTAGGCAACGTGTAAGTATATAGATGCTGTCGAGTACGGGGCTGGGAGAGAAGAGAGAGAGAGAGAGAGGGAGAGAGAACGAGTACTAGATGCCGGCGGTATCGCGCGCTTTCCCCTCACGCGGCTCGTCGTCGAAGGGGGTTGCAGCGTGCCGGGAGTAGGGGGAAAGCGAGTGAGAGCGCTCCAAGGGGGTGGCGCTTCGGATCCGGTACAGGGTAGCTCGGCCGCATCTGGATTTATCCGGTTTCGGTCGCCCAGATTCAGCGCCGTGTATGGAGCCGGTTTGAACCAGTTCCCCATGCTGCGCGCCCTCCTCGCCGGCGCATCAGCGGCTCCTGGGACAAAATCCATACCGGCCCCTGGCTCCTACTAGTGCAATGTTCTACTGCTTTTCCGCTTTGACCCCGTCTTTCTAGCCGCGTTCATAAAGTTTCCTACCTGTCCGTGTCCACTGCGAAATTCAGCATTTTCCATAGTTTCTTCCTCAGCATCGTTAACGAGCGATTTTTCGAATCTAGTCAATGTCTAATATTTAACAGAAATCTTTTATACTCTATCAATTAAATAGCTTGTACTGAAAGAGGTGGGATTTTCCGAGAAACTTATCAATTAATTTCAACCGAAAATTATCAGCCCATACCAAATAAATAACTGTTTCTCTTTGTAGCGTCTTTGGGGCAGCTGTGTAAATATTTTCCGATCGTAGCCAGTGGAAACGAAACAATTGTTCACTATCTAGGAGAAATGATCTTGTAGTACGTTCGTATACATCACTCTCTTTACGCACAATGAAATCTCAACTCCCCAAGATAAAGTACTTTCCCCTAAGAAACCTCTCGATACTATTAGCTTTTACAACTAATAATTGTAATATTGTCTTTATAAGCGATTTTCTAATAATTAGCATGATCTGTACCCACTAAACAATTTTTTCCATAGAACATTTTTTCATTGTGTTTCCCTTAATTATTTTTACACAAGCTGAAGAAAATCTTCCGGTGTACAAAAGTGGCTCGTGATCCAAACTAGCAATATAAGCTAAATTTGTAATATACATTTTAAAATAAAACATTTAACTAGAAAAATATGTAATTTTTAAATATTTTTCAAGTTTCATAGCAAATATAATTATTAAGAAATAATATTTAACTATATAGACGGGTCTATAATTTACTTAAATGTTTATTCAAGTTTTTTTGATGAAAGCAATTCGTGTTGTCTTCAATGAGTTTAATTTTGTTAATTAATATATAGTTATTTATAAGTATTTGTCTAAATTCAGTTATGAGCTTTCAAATCGATATGATTTTAGTCTTTTATTTTCTGCAGTTAGAGGTATAGGAAAATTTGGTAATTAAATACGTATTATTTATTTTTAAGTTTTTGGAAGCATATATTAAAAACTAATAGTTTAATATATATATAAATTTGCAATAAACTAAGAAAATTCAAAGATTAAATAATTCAAGTTTTTAGATAAAGTCGCTATAAAACTCGTGTCGTATGTTTGTAGGAGATCTCGAAAAATAATTCTCGAATAATTGTTCGGTAGTCGATAGCCTACTTTTATATGAAATATAAAATTTTTAAGATACTTGACAATCGATAACCATGTTATAAGTATATTTAAAATTTTTTTATAAATATTCTTTTTAAAACTGTTACATAAGTGGTTTCTAATTTGTCTTTACAAAAAAGTTAAAAAAAGAATACTAGTTATTTTAGCTTGTACAAATTTTCTTTATATGACCTACCTATAATACCTAGCCATTCTTGGCAGCAGTATTCAGGTACTTATCTCACAATGAAAAAAAAAACAGCGTTGTAATATGACAAAACTTTGAGAGTTGAAAATAGGTCAAAAACATTCTATTACGAGATAATACAATAATATGCCCATAGAATGTTTTTAACATACATTTAAACTACAAAGCTGTGAATATGAATAATTTATACAGAAATTATTTACATAAAAGAAAAGGAATATTTGAAAAATCAGTTTTAATTATTTTATTAATGATTTTCTATTTGAATTTTTTTATTTGACAAACTTTAAACTTTCCTGTTCGTTGTTTCATCTACCTATATACATTTATACGAAATGAATATGTTTATATATATGATATACTGCCAGTCAAGGGGTTAAAAATTAATTTAAGAGTAACCTGAACAAAAAATACTCCATTTAAAAATAAACTCAATTTGAAGATAAAATCATGTTACATTATATCATCGGTTCCTATGAAGACTAACACAACCATAAATGCCTATTCTAATTTGCCATTTTAGAGTACCAGAGTCAAATAAGTTTTCCTAAGAACAGATAAATTTGAAATATATAAATTATACTTTAAGTTCATAGGAACGAATGATATAAAAGATCTTCAGAGTTTTGAAGTAAATTATTACAAACCCGTACACTCTTAAATTTAAAAAAATGTCTTTATCTCTGTTTTGAAAATTTATTTATAAATCATCTGTACAATAATATAGTCTAAGATTTTTATGAAACTTTTCTAAATGCTTCAGTTTGCAAAATGAATGCATACGTGACTTTGAGGATTATGATAAAAGTCTAAGATTAGGATACTTGGGCTCCCCCTTGTTTGCATCGAAAGTGTGTGGTCTAATATGTCAAAGACATTACAATCGTCTAAAAATTGTTAAAAGAAAACATGCACTGCCTTCAATTTCGTAACACATTGCTTTTTCAGATTTTGTTTAGCGTTCACTTATTTGATCATTTTTAATTTCAATAATAAAATAAAAGGATACAACAAACATTATATTATGATTCAGGAAATTTGAAAATTATACTCTGAATGAGTGTATTTTACATCAAGTAGTCTTTTAGCAAAAATGTTTCTAACGATTTTCCTGTGCTACATAAGGGTAATTGCAACTGTTAACAAAAATCAATACTATTGAGATCTTTCGACTATTCTAGATTTAAAATATAGTACATGAAATATATTTGATAAAATATTAAATTCTAGATGTTTTCAAGAAATCATATCTGAAATAAGTCTTAAACATCTAAAATTGAAAACGTTATTCTCAACGAACATTCACATACACCTGTGAGTGATGTATAACTTGTAAGATTGAGGATATAGTTATGAGTGTAGAAAGTTTTAATTGTGGCCATTTTCATTTGTTTTTACTTGGAAAAAGGTTAAATTTTGTTTAGTCTTATGCGATTGGAAAATAACGATATTTTATAAATTTAAAGTTATTTTATTAATCGATTTTCCAGTTTCATTTAATTTTTTGCTCATATTCAAAAGTTAATATTGCATGAAATATAGTTCGAGAATTTTTCAACATGAAAAATTTCCGATGATTTAATTTATGTTGTTGAGGGTTAATAAATAGTCTCTGATATAGTTATTGAATTTATTTAAGTTATAGGGAGAGGGGAAAGCCCTCAAGGTATAAAACCCGCCTTGAAGAAAATACAATTCAATCAAATAAGTAATATGTAGGTGTCGATGAATTATGTGTATCGAATACAAATGAATTGATGTTGTGGCCGTATGTACGTGAAATTTATCCACACGGATCCTTGTTGCGCGAATCGCGGTTCTATTTCGTGACACCGAGTAACACGGATTCACTTAATAGTAAATCGCGTCGAAAAAATATAACCCCTGTCCTCTTAGAATACTTCTGACAGCAAGACGCATTTTTATTAAGATAAAGATTAATTAAGTATATTGCAAAAAACAAAAGTCTACCGATCTGAAGCAGCTTTCAAACTCAAAAGAAAATTCGCCCACGTTCGATACGACAATTCGTGTCGCACATTTTTTTATCGTACATCAGATGGTGCCACAGGCCTTTAGCGACGACTATGACGGAAATGGGTAAAATTTCAGAATTTTCTTTTGTTCAATTTGTTTCGGCAGAGGGAGGAAAGAGGAAACTTGTCGTAGTTTGACTTGTTGATTTCACAACATTTGAAATCAAATCACAACAAAGAAACGAATGTAACGTTTTTACAGTAGTTTTATAGGAGGCTTCGAAAAGCAATATTTTATATAATCTTTGATATAATTTACTTAAAAAATATTAAAAAACAGTTCTAGTTAATGCAACAATATAAAATTATACAATAAAAGTACACCAACTGAGACATACGGTAAAAAGATAAAATTTATGGAAAACTTTGTTATTAAAAAATTTAAATAACAAGGTTTCTATTTACAATGAAATCAAGATCAATTCACTACGGAGCACATCATTACGACTCCGTTATCGGTTTCTGTTTACAATGAAATCAAGATCAATTCACTGCGCAGTGCACCATCTCGACTCCGTCATCGGCTCCCTCGAACACCTAGACCACGAATATAATATATTTCAACAACTAGAAGTGAAAAACTACGGAGCGCACCACCTAGACTCCGTCATCGGCTACCTTGAACACCTAGACGACGTACTTAATGTTTTTCAACACCTAGAGGTAAAAAACTACGGAGCGCACCACCTAAACTCCGTGATCGGCTATCTCGGACACCTACATATCTCGAAGGAAAAAATATAACTACCTTCAAATATTTAAATTTTACCGCCGCTTGTGTAGCATGCGCCCCGCAACAGCAGGACGTGAAAGTTACTGGAAAATATAGTGGACACTAGCTGAATCTAGTGGTCACTAGCTGAATTCACTAGCTGAAAAGAGCAATGAAGAATAAACAGAGAAAAAGAAAATGAGACGGCCAATATTAAAATGCGAAATATCTTTTGATATAACGTGTTGGACAACATGGAAATTGGATTTATAGGAAGCTAGGAGTAGTATGAAATATATATAAAAATTGATGAAAAGGATTAGAACAAGAATTCGTAGGTTAGGAAGTGATGTTCCTGTGTATATGTAGCACGGTACGTCCTCAGGCTTGTTACTCTGACTTGCCTTCGGAGCGCGACCGCTTTCTTGATATTCCAATATCTTTTGCATTAAATATTAGTGCCCTAGGAACCTAGTCTAATACTTATACTTTAATGAACTTTAATTTATGTCTGACTACTTTAAAATGAAATTCTATATGCTTCTTAAGATGCTCTAAGATGCTTCTTTAATACTATTCCAAACTTGTGTTATAGAATCAATCGCCATTGATTTCGTCGCTTAAGAATATATAAACTTTACAAGACATCTCTTAACTGCAGTTAACTTCGTCGAATCTTAAAAACAAATTTGGGATTAATCATTTTCATATTGTTAAGTATTTTTGGTTGGGATATAGAGATTAAAGGTGGGCGATTTATGTTTATGTCTGGGAGAGTGAAGGTCGTAGGAAAGATTGCTCGTGAAATCTGGCGATTGCGTCGTCGAATGGAGCGGCGGATGCGTTGTCGGAATGTGGAAGTGGATTTGCAGACTGACAGCCAACTGCAGGAAACTTGGGAAGCATTGGACAGAAATTGGGTGTCCAATTTGGATAAGATTATATGGGAGATTTCTGTTGGTAATTGTTTTATAAAGTCAATTTGGGGTTGCTGATGGACGCCGAGGTAGCTCATAAAATTCTTGAAGGAGTCCATTATGACGTTTTTTTATTGTAATTCTTTACTTTTGAAGAAAAGTAGAGCAGCTTGGGCACCCGATAACCATCGGCCAATCAGAATAGAGCTTGTACCCGATTGGTGGAAACCAGCCAATGGCTTACAACTCAAAATTTCATGGAAAACTATGCAACATTTTTCTATAACTCTAAACAGAACTAAAAACCATTACCAGTTAATATTTTCGATAAAATATTTTCAATTATTATCGTGAAAAATTTATTTTCTAAATTTCAATTCAATAAAAGGAATCAATAAATTAGTTTGAGGAAGCTGAGTGCCAATGAATTAGCAGCGGTTTTTTTTATAAAAGTGGTTAAAATAATACATACCTAAATTAGTTCTGAAATTCATTAAAAATTCATCAAATTTGTCTTTACATTTAATGGAAATAGACTCATGAAAGTCGGAATAAGGTTATCGACATTCCAATTGCTCACCTACAGTACAGGCTCTTTTTGCAAAAAAATCAACCATTTCATTGCCAGATATTCCAATGTGAGAAGGAATCCAGACTAATTTGACATTGTTTAGTTTGGCCGAGTTTAAAAGTTTTTCAAGCTCCGAAGAAAGATAAGAAAGAGTTTTAGAAAAAGGATTACTAACCAAGGAAAAAAGAACACTTTTAGAATCAGAGTAAATATAAACTGGAAAGCTATTAGTATCAATAACCAAATTGATAGCCAATTTAACAGCTAAAGCTTCAGCTGTAAAAATAGAGGAATAACTGAGATATTTTTTTATAATAATTAAATCATTCTGCCAGTCAGAAGATTGAAGACAGAAACCTACATAATTATCTGGACTAATTTTAAAACCATCAGTTTCGAAGTTAAAATGAGCCTCTAAAGATGGATCCAAAAATAATTTCTTAAAATCATAGTTTGGATTTTTTGAAGTTTTTAAAATTGATGCAGAATCAAAATCTATGTCAGGTCAGCAATTTTTTAAGAGCTTCATTCATGAAGTTAGAAATACCAACCAACGTTGCAATAAGGTCTTTGTTATCAAAATTAGATATATTAATAGGATTGGTGAGATTGTTCTTAGGTACATCTGCAAAAGAAACTTTATTACTAATGTTTTTTGGGATCGTTAGAAGTAAAGTTTAAGGAAAATCAAAATGAGTTGGCTTTTTCAAAAGAGTTGTAAAAAAATTGTCTATCTCCCATCTATTGAAATATGTTTTTCAAATGCAATATCAAAAATTTGATATTGTCCAATTCTATAAGGACAATCAGAATCATTGGCTTTATGAGCTCCTTTACAATTTATACGTGAAGGATCTTTATTATGAGAAGGGCAATATTGGTGTGATTAGAAAGCCCACAGTGTATACAAACACCTTTAAATCTACAACCATTTTTAAGATGACCAAATTTAAAGTTATTAAAACATTGTTTAGGCTTAGGTTTATAAGGTCTAGTGAAAAATCTCACTCCAAAATCTCATGTGACTATTGGAAAGAATTAAATCACATCAGAACTCACATGAGATCTCACGTGGAAATCTCATCTGACTAAAATATTTTAAGTCTCAACGACGACATAACAAAAACGTTTTCATTCTCGCCCATAACAGTTACATTCGGACTCACATGAGGTCTCACATGAGATCTCACATAAAAATCTTATCTGAAAAATATTTTAAGTTCGAACGACGACATAAGAAAAATGTTTTCATTCGCTCACCTTATAGGGAAGAGGTCTGTGATGGTTCGATCGGTAAAGACAAGGATTAATTACTTACCGAGATGGGTTTAAACTATAGATCTTCATCGATTGACACAAGCACTATTGTTTTATAAATAACATAAAGAAAGAACATGCTTACAACCGGTTGTTTACAAAGTAATATATATTGATATAAACTTAACAGTTATAAAGTATTTTAGCTTGTCTTTTTCTTACAAGGCTAATGAGTATTTACAGTCATTACTTATTATATTTTGAAACCAATATACCATGGTAATTCTAAAACCTATTTAGTCTGTAAAGCCATTAACTCATTGTGTTCCACAATCTAGCTCCTTTCTTCACAACGCCACACACTACTGAAAAACTCACGTAATCACGCGAGATTTCACATAATATATTTCACGCAACATTTCGCTTGATTGAAATAAGTTCCAACAATACTTAAAAAAGCGGTAAGTATCGTAGAACTTAAAATATTGTAGTCAGATGAGATTTCCACGTGAGATCTCATGTGAGTTCTTATGCAACTATTATGGGCGATAATGAAAACGTTTTTCTTGTGTCATCGTTGGTACTTGAAATATTTTTCAAATAAGATTTTTATGTGAAACCTCATGTGAGATCTCATGTGAGTTCTCATGTAACTGTTATGGGTGAGAATGAAAACATTTTTCTTATGTTGTCGTTGGAACTTCAAATATTTTTCAAATAAGATTTTTATATTAGATCTCATGTGAGATCTCATGTGAGTTCTCATGTAACTATTGTGGGTGAAAATGAAAACGTTTTTCTTATTCTGTCGTTGGAACTTAGAATACTTTAGTCGGCTGAGATTTTCACGTAAGATTTTTCACTAGGGACCTACCTTATCACGAATTCTATGTAAAAGAAAATGTTTAGGCAATACACTAGAATCAATAATTATAAGAATCGATGATGAAGGAATATATTTTACCTCAGTATCACAATTAATCCTTCTGTTTAATCTTCTAGCTGACAAAATATTCATATTACCTTCAGTGATGCCAAAATTAACCACTTCATTCATAGGAATATTCAAATCAATGTTCTTAACCATAATTTGCTTAAAATAGATATGAAAAGGGATAACAATTTTTAAACCTTTTTCACTAAAAATAGCTTCCTCATTCAATGTATTGGCAGCAATCCTGTTATTCATAAATATAGCTAATTTTTTCCTTTTGACGCTATATAAATCAGAAATATTATTAGGAAATTTACTGATAATAAATTTTTCAATAAAAGAAGGATTTAAGAGTGGATATCATCTTTAATTGGTTTTACATGTAAAATGTATAGAGGTAAATGATGGTTAAGAAAGCTTTTGAATTTAAACATACTAGGAGGATACGAGTCAGTTGTGTTAAAAATGGTAAAACTTGAAGAGCCATTGGAATGTTGTGAGACGTTATCATCATCATCATTCTTATTAAAGTCCAATTTCTTTTTTGAATTTTGACCATTGTCAGGCAATTGATTAATAATGTCTGTATCCATATTATTCTCAGTCCAATCATTACTTAAAGAACTAGAAATTTTTAATAACCTTCTTGTTATTAATAATTGAAGATATAATTGTAGAATTCTTAATATTTCTAGGAGACTTTTTAACATTTAAAGGTGAATTATCGACACTTTTCTTTATTTGAAGATAAATTAGCAAGCAAGGGATCATTTTCATTTTCATTAACTAAATTAGAAATTCCTCTTTTAATTGGTAATTTTTTAACGTTAGGATTTCGTAATGTAGATTTTAAATTCAAATTTGAATTACTATTGTTATATCCTGACATGACTTTCAGACGACAGACATGTCAGGTTATATCCCTCAATTACTAAGAATGAACAATGAAAAGTAAAGAAAAAGATTATAAAAGAGAGGAAAAGAATAATTACAGGAAAGATAAAAAAAATAAAACCTATACATGGAGGTTTTACTTAACGGAATCAGTGGGTTTTCACGAAAAACGGAGACTTCACAGACGGGAAGAAAATTTTCGATGTTGCCTTGTCACCTATCGACGTGAACTCCGAGTGCATGGAACGCATTATAACACAACTTGATCGAGTATAGCATTTAGCAATATGTATCGGTAGCTTAACGACAGAACACCTGTCGAGAAAACGGATAATTTGCGGTTCGATCCACTCCCAAGTCAGCATGATATGTTTTTATCAAATCCTTCTCTAGTTATTTATTATTTTGAGTTGAACTCATAACAATTGACAATTGTTTGACATTCAATATTAACTATTTTTATAGATTATCTTACCTTGACTTCCTCTTATGCATATAGAAAAACAAAAAAATTTCATACTTTAAAGTATGAAAATTGACAATTAAAATCTATTAAAATTTATTGAAATTTCTTGAAATTCCATTAAAAATAATTAAAAGTTATCAAATTTCAATAAATTTTAATTGTCGTTTTTCAGCAGGGTTAGCAAAAATTCATAAACCACTGAACCGATTTTCTCAAAATTTTAAACCCATTTTTTGATATACCGTAGGACATAGACAAAGGCAATATTACATCCAAAAAAGTTTTTATTTAAATTTATTTAATAGACTTGTTAAGACAAATTTAAATAAATAAATTAATTATGTAGACAGGAAAGATAACGAAAACTGATATACACTTGTGGCTTTTCCCCTCACAGTCTTTAATTTTAAGTTGGAATTTGAATTTAATGTAGAACTTTATCAAATGGGTGGTAGTAACATCTGTTTTTAGATTAAAGGAATGCTAAATAATACCATTTCAACTAATATCCTTAAAAGGTTGGCATGAGTGATAGGGATTGCTCTCAATTACGTTACGTTACAATTTTGTTTCCTACTAGAGGAAGCTTTGTGATAGTAAAAAAAAATGTTTGAGATAATGTATTACGAATGTTATTTATAAAATTTGTAATCGAAATACACTATTTTTAGAAAATGTCCGTATGGATGTATGTGTGTATGTATGTCCAACGCTGATATCTCATGATTTACTCGACCGAATTTAACGATTCACTGATTATTTTTTTAGATTTTACTCAAACTTTTCGGGTCAATATTTGCAGAAATATTGTTTATATATTATGAATTCTCTGTATGCAAAATAAAATTCTGTACAATTTAAAAAAAAGAAGTTGATAGCTTTATTTCACCATAAGTTATCGACGAAAACGTAATATTTTGTAAATAGGTTATATGTCGAAATTAAAAAAAGACATTAATATGAATATTTTTTTGGTTATAAAGGATATTGAGTACTACAACTTAGTAAATTTTTAGCTTTTTTTATTCGTTATATTTGGAGAAAGAAAGTGATTTTTTTGTCGTTGTAGAGTACAATTATTGACTTAATCACTTTGAAATTCTTTATAGGGGTAGATTTTGTATACGAATCGAGACAGTTCTTTTGGCAAAATGATTGGTTCATAAATTTCGGAGATATTCGAGATTAAAATTATTCTAAACCTGTTTTGAAATGTATTTGAAAATGGCTGTATGTATCTGAATGGGATGGGCAGCAGTTGAAAGAGAATTGAAATATTTATATTTCCTAAAAAAGAAAATTAAAATAATCCTAAAAAAATTAAAATCACAAAACAATAAATTACCAATGGAACAGCAATGAATAGCCATGAAACAATAACAATGATTAAAATTGATTCATTTTTAGCTGAGATACAAATAATTACATGCGCAGAGACACATACTCACACACATGCACGCAGACATACGTATATATTTAAACGGATATTTTTCGTAAATGATGTATTATGATTTCTGAGACCTCAAAGTACGTTTTATTCGAAAATGTTTTTCGTCATTTCTACATATATAAAAGAATCGTATTTGAATCCAAGCTTGGACATTAGTGTATCGGCTTTGTCCTGTGTGTTTTAAAATTCGGGTTTTCATGTGCTTTAATGAAGTATCCATCAACGTTTATTAATGCAGAACTGTATATAAAACTTTCAAAGAGAACTTCCGATAGCTGCAAAAGATAAGAAGAAAAATGGAGACAATAGACATATAATAAACTGGATAAAATTAAAAAAATATAAGTATAAAAAATAGTATGAACACTGAGAGAAGAATTTGTTTATAGTTAATAAGAAGATATATTAAAAACTAACTATTAATATGCCATTATTAATAGTAATATTTTTGAATTTTAGTCAAATGTGAATGTTTTCACATTTACAATTTCCTTATTTCCCCAAAATCAGCTATTTCGTATTATATAACTGTTACTAAATATATTAACTATAAATAAATCTTTCTCTCAGTGTATGTTTTGAATAGTAATAACTTAAATTTTCCATCATTTTTTTTTAATGTTCGTAAAATATTATAAGTTGACTTATTCAATTTTGGGAATGGAGGAAAATAAATAACTGACGATGTTGGTAAATCAGCGATCTACACAACTCTCATATATGTGCTTTCCAGAAAGTATTTTGTTTTGGGATCGGAATCATCCTCACCTAATGTATTTTAGCCTCATGATCACGAATTTGAATAGAAAAATATACTTTTACTACTTTTACAAGTGGAAAAATAATGTAGCCTAGTAAATCAATTTACTATAGATACTATTTACATACCTAAAGTCAAAGGTTATCAGTTATTTTCTTTATATGAATTAGATAAAATCGATGAAAACTAATTATATAGCCTGATTTAGTAAAAATGTACGTCAACAGGTGAACCCTGATATTGCATAAAGTGTTTATTTAGAGAATAAAGAAAAAAATATGCCGTTTGATCCCTATTTTTTACTTTAAACTCGAATTTAGGAAATTGAAATATAAAGGGAGTCGACTCCCACAGAAAGTACTGTTTGTGGGCCTGTGTAATTAATCAATTACTGACATAATGGGCTAAAAGCCGAGAAAAATACAAATCAGGTCGAAACTGTTGGAAAATGTTATGAGTACTAAGACTGGAGCATTTAGCGTCTAGCCCGTGTGAGACCTCGGGCATAGGCAATGCGATTATCCGCATCATCATTACCAGTGGCATTGAGCCAGCCGTCGTAGATGCCGAACACGTTACTACGTCCGAGCTTCATACTACTCGGTTCACAAGATTTAATTCACGAACGACTGAAAAGGACATTTGAGAAAATATTATGAACTTAGTTCATATAAATTATTATTATATAATAGCATTTTATGAATTACTAAGTTTACTTACAATATAATTCAATAGTATAGTATCTATATATTGTGTAAAATCATAACAAGTATATCTTGTAATACACATATTTTTTACTATAAGATGAATATTTCTATTCACTTTTCTGAACGTATTCCATAGTATAATAATCAACTTACCATTCTCTAATTGTGAGTTGAAACGTAAATTACAATATAAAATGAAGTAGAAGGTTAATAGAATATAATAAAAATTTAGAATTAGTATTTAAATATTTTTTGTTAATAAGATTCAATCATGTATAATATGCGAAATTATTAATTTGGAGGTATAGTATCTTTTTTTACATGAATTTATTCACTTTCAGTCACTAGAAGTTATTGTTTTATAAGAAACATTTTTAATAAAAAAAATTGATATTATCTTATGTTTATTATTATAATAATAATAATAATACCAGAATATTACTATTTTAATCATTCATATACGAAATTGTAAAAGTTAAAAATGATCATACTAGTCAGCCATATATACTTTCATGTATACACGGTTACCATGGATCAGGGGCCGCCAGCGTATCAGTATTAATAAAAACAGAAATACCGTTTTATAAAGTTTTGCTATAAATTTGATAATTAATATATTAATTACATAACGTAATTAAAAAATTATCGTAAAAATTTGATATTTCATTGTTCTTTTTAACATTCAAATTTCCAATGTACGTAATCTTTTATTTATTATACTTTTTGCTCGTATAATGTCAACGTCTTCATTTTAAATATCAATACATTTAAAATAAAAATATTGATAACATTTTATATGAAAATAAAAAAATATAACATAGTTTATAACATTGATGTGAGATTAGTGGCCTTCTTCACTGCCAATGGATTAGTATCCTGAAGAGGGGCATAAATAAAATGTCAGAAACGTTGAACAATTAAATAAAATTGTTTTCGTTTTTATTTAACCCATTGTCAGTAAAGAAGGCCATTAATCTCACATCAATGTTAATCCGATCCATCTGCCATCTAAATCAGTACTACTATTACATAGTTTATAATTTTATTTTAAAAACTATTTTGGGGATATCTTATTCTTTTTATTTCTGAGGAAACAGCTTACAACAACAAAATTTTATTTATTTATCTTTTATTTAATGGATAATAGTATACAATTTTTAATTTTTAGATCATTCTTTTGACATGTAATATAATAAATATCTAATTTATATACTAGAGTATTTTTTAACATGTTTGGATTTCTATGCGTTTTTTTAAATATTTGTTGTAAAATGTTTGATCATTTATTTGTTATAAAGAAAAATGTTTAATATATGTTGAAATATGTTGAAAAGGATTTAAAGAAAAATAGTTGAGGTTATATGTCTGTTAAACATACGTAATTGTACTCGTTTTTTGTATAAAGAAGTGCATAAAGTGTAATTACTTGTAAAACAAACATTATGAACATGCACCATATATCAATAGAGGCGTAGATAGATAAGTAATTTCTCAACTTTGTTAGGCCTAGGCTACAAACTATACTACTTATGATACAAAGTCAACATTATATGCAGTTTTTTATGAAATTATTTTATCAAACTATTATTAGAAGACAGAAATTAAACTCATTCTTATAAAACTTTGTACACTGAAATACTAATTTAGTATTTTGTAGACAAGTTTGAATTTATGAAAAAAAATTGATTCTAGTTATGAACGGCACTTATTTATGTTTATGCGATTATTTAAATCGTATAATTTTTTATTTGGATTTGAAGTTTCTTGCTATTCGGAGGTTCATCGAGTTTTCGCAAAATTTGTTTATTTACATATACTTGATGAACAAAAATATTTCATGAAACGCTGAAATTTGTATTATAAACTATACGAGTTCAGTCAAGATGGATTTTCCAGTAATTCCTAATAACAAGTTTACTAATTATACTAACTATATAACGCTAACTAGTAAAAATTTGTACCGTCCCATAAGATGTTTTGTTCTTTTGATATAGGTCACTAAACAACATAAGTTATTTTAGAATAACAAGTTTTTCTATTTGTGTAAGAAATAATAATATTACGATATTTCTTTATTTTTGGAATAAAGTCTATTTTATGAAAAGTCATGTTATAAAAATATCTCAGAAATGATATTTTTTTCATATAAATAAGTTAATAAAATGAACTATGTCCATATTATGTCTAGCTAATACAATATTGTATAAAGTACAATATATAAATAGTTCGATTTCGATTAATGGTTTCGACCACTTCTTTATGACTTTTCTTAGAACAAGTTAAATGGAAATTCTTAAATAATTTATGAGTGATAATTTTTCATCTATTTAAACTATACTAATATTTAACTAATCTTTCCCATAAAATTAGTGGAGGAAATGTGTGCTGTCGAATTACCAAATTATTTTTTTAAATTTACCTACATATAATTTTTTTTTCAATAAAATATGCGTTTATAGTTGTGTAATAAGACTACATAGATACTAATCCAAACATTTGATATATTCTTATGCATTTTACTAAATGAATGCTATTACAAAACATAAAAAACAATTTAACCGAAACGCATTGATAAAATCAAAAATTAATTTTTTACTAGAATCCCTAAAAAACAAAAAGCTTTGTTCCGTTAAAATCAATTCAGTAAAAACTGACATATCGCTAATTTAAAAAAAAAAGGATTTTAACTCCAAAAGATTCCCAAAATATTTTCAAAATACTTTCAAGTAAATAATGAAAAAATTATAATTGAAACGAAGTTGATAATTACTGTTTATAATGTCATTTTGAGTACATATACGTAATTGGCTATGAAACTAAATAAATATAATATTTTTTCATGGACAGTCTTAAATTTTATACAATAACTTGCATTAATTTTAATCTTAAAGAGCGGTCCGTGGCTCAGGTAGTTAAGGTGTCGGTTGGTTGAGCTTCCCAAGACAAGGCTGTTCGAGGTTGTGGGTTTGAGGCCTCGTCACTGCTAAATTTCGGGAGACGTTTTTCTAAAAAAATCTCAACTGGCTTTTTCGATGGCGGAGGTCAAGCTCATGACCGTCCACTCCTACAATTCAATCACTACAGTACCAAACACGCTAATACCCAAACGGGGGATGCGACGCTAAATAACCGATTAAGAAAAAAATTTTTTTAATCTTGCATGATTATCTTATAATCTAGAGAATTCAAATTCAAACATTATTAAGCTAACATCTTCATTTTTTACGACGAAGAAATTTGATAAATCAAGAGATAATAAAAATATTGAATTAAAAAAGTTTTTTCAAATTATTGACTACTAATTTTAGAACTTCCAAGTTATAAGATATTAACAATCAAATATTAAATTGTATTATAAATTAAATTTTGGTTTTAATGCTGTCATTCGTATGATAGTTTTATAAGTTTCATTAGTATAAAGAAATACCGATAAAAGACTGTAATTCACTTTGATTTAATTTTCCATAATTGGTAAACGGTCTTCTAAATTACAAAAAGTTTTTTACTATTCTCTATTCTAAATTAATTACTTTAAAAATAAACTTTTTATATTTTAATATAAAATGTTCATATTAAAATATAAAACAGTACAATATACTATATAATGTTGTGTAATAACGCTGTAATAGTAATGTTATATAACAATAATACTAGTTGAGCGATTCTATAAAAAAAAATTATTTATCAATTTTCTTAAAATAAAATCTGTTTATAAATCATGCACAAAAGATTTAAAATATTAGGATGAAATCCGAAAAAATGAGATTGAAAAAATAAAATGAATTCAATGGTCAACTTTACGTAGATTCAGTTTCCACGGGAAAAATATCATGTATAGCTGCGTTGGTACCAAAGCTGCTATAATGAGTCTAATATGCTACCCATGTCTTCAGACCACCATAAAGATATATCATTAATCATCAATATAGTATTGTAAAATAATACTATTCACAACATTATTACAAAAATGAGTATAAGACATATGTTAATATTACCCTTGTGCGGAGTTGATACTATAAGAATTTATAGGAATTATTGCTAAGGTATCTCGAGCTGATCTGATAATTTACAAAAGACTTTAAGAACCATACAAAATAATAGATCTTTTGTAAAAAAAGAATCAAGGATGCTCTAGGTGTGATGATAAGGCTTGTCCTGTTTGTTGATTCAAACAAACTCAATTAAAATGTCTAAACATAGATCACAATAATAAATCTTCTGCTTTAGTGTGTTTATCTGCAATATAATCACTTTTCAGTTTAATTCTCTTGTCAACAAGTAACAATAATTCGAAGAGTTTTAAAGTAATAGCAGCATTTTCTATTTAATAACATTTCTAATTAAGTTTTCCTTTAAACTAGAGGTGTGTATGTATGTAGTTGTATTATTTTTCGAGACCATTTATTTTTCCCGTATTTATTTCTGTACTTCTAAATAATTATGACCTTTCACTATTTTTTAGTTCCTCTAATAAAAACTACTGCTGTTTTTTGTATAGATAATGAATATACAGTATTTTGATATAAAATAAAGTCTCTTTGAATGATTACAACTCTGAAAATATTTGTATTATAAAAATAGGTATAAAAAGTTTTAATTTAAACTTCTATTGTTTAAACAGTAATATTTTAACGTGTCTAAATGTTTTTTAAAATAACCCAAATCATAAATTAAAAATTGTATTTAACAAAAAAGACACATTTTTTCGAAGAAATAATACAGAATCCATTTAACTTATGAATACTAGATATAATTTTTAAAAAGATAAAATGTTCTTCTTGTTAATATTATCTTTATGGTATCTTAAGGCACATATGCTACGAGAATGTGATGTAGCATGCGGACCTGCTCATCACAAAAATTCGGCACTCTTTGTATAGATATGTAAATAACTCGTCATTGTATGTTACATTTGCATAAATCATATCCAATAAAATTAACTAAAATCAAACTTAAATCTACGCTAAAGTAATCTAAGTATTTACTTTAACTTGATCAGGGACATTCCGCATTTATGCAAGTCTGCATTTTTATGAATAAATCAAATTCGGATTTGACTTCGGATTGAATATTTTTATAGGTAATTTAAACATTGTGTCAAGTTAAATTAGAAATGATATTTCCGATGTGCCTACGTGCCTATAGATAACTAGAGGCTAATAAGAAAATGAGGTTTATTAGTTTGAGATTTTTGAAGGTTTATATATAAATGAAACTTATTAATTTATTTAATTTTTATTAGATAACCCTAAAAATTATTCTATACATAAGCATTTATAACTTTAAATAATTGTCATAGTTTTTCAAACATTCTTCAATTTCTATAATTTCCACTAATAAGGGGTTGGAAGAATTGCATTTTAGTAACGTGCATATTGTTCTACGTCAAAGTAATGAAAAGTAGTAGTTGAAAAAATCGTTACTTCAAGATGTCTGAATTTGAAATAAAGTTAGTAAAATCATCAGCTGAAGTCGAGAATCACATATAGTTTGACGTAACACAAATCGGTATGAATATTCATGAAATATCTTCATGATTCCGAGCTATATATACGGTGCAGTATATCACTTTTTATTGCATATAAAATTATAAATACTCTGAAACATAAAGGTGCACGACAAGTTTTTCGCTCAGGTTCGATGCCTCATTATACTCAGCGTACAACAAACGTGGCCCTCGCAACTTGTATTTTATAACCATGCTGTCTACAATGAGAACATGGAGGTTGTTTTAGGAGAACACATAGAAAGCAGGGTTGCATGAAATAAATAATTAATCGAGAGTTTTCCTTGTTTTTTTTTGTCAGAGTAGTGTCTTTTTATTTCTCACTTTACTTATTCGTTTTTATTCCCAAAAAAGCGCCCATCGCATTTATCAACTAGGCTTATACATCGGCTAACGAGTAACGGTGTTAATATCGTGCAAGAATTATTTCCCCGTACACCAACGCTCGCTGAGAAAAGAAAATGAATTAGCCAGGATCGCATCTCCTCAAGCACTCACACCGCCTCTCTCCCTCTCTCGTTCTTTCTCTCGCTCTCTCTTTCTCTCTTCCAAAGCGTTGTTTTAGCTTCCTTCGCTCAACTCTCTCTCTCTCTCTTTCTCTCGCTCTCCTTCCTTCGCATTCCTCTTTCTCTCGCTCTCTTGCACTCCCTTTCTCTCCTGCAGGCGTTTACAATAATGTGATTTATTATCTTTCTCTCGCGCAGTCTCACCCGGCCTCACCATACTCTCGCTCGTTTTCGTTCTCTCGTATATTGTTTAACAACGTTTAATGTCCACTTATTAGAAATAACTCGTCTCGTAGTGATGAATATACTGCGTGACGTTTTTTTGGATCGTCCATTCATTATTTATTATTATTTTTTTTCATCGTTAGTTTTTACTTCGTTATTAAGTTAATCTTGACGTTTTTTTTTAGCTTTTATTTGTTATTTTTCATTATACTGGGGAGGCGCGTGCGCGCGCGCATGCGGGTGGGGCGCGCGGATCGCAAGCTCGATCGACGGGAGCGACGAGATGTATGTGCGTCTCTCGGCGGCGATCGGCCTTCGGAGGGGAGCTCGCGCACTCGCTCATGTACTCGCCCTCTCGACGTACCTATAGATATTAAAAAAAGTCAGCTTGGAGCCGCGCACGCGACCGCGCGCGCATGCATTACTCTTACAGAGATGATATTTTTTTGTTCGTATAAGTTTAATAAGTCGCTACAATCGAAACTTTTTTAAATGCCGTGCACACACCGTATTAGCCATTCCTCGCGCACTCTCGCTCTCACACACGCACACGCATACACACACACACACTCTCTTTCTCCCTCTCGTTTATTTTATTTCATTTTTTGTTCTCTTACTAACATTTATTGTAACGTATTTTTTGTTTGTTTGGTATCATATTTTTTCTTCGTTTAATTTAATCTCTCTTGCTCTCTTGTACACCTCGCTTTTATCGCTCTCGCTCGCTTATATGCTCATGTATGCGCGCTTTCTCACGTTTATTATATATAATAATCGTCTCTAAGTTAAAGTGTGTAACACGAGCCCGGATCGCGCCCGGAAATAATCCTTAATCTCGAATCTTTAATTATAATAATAAATATATTTATATATAGCAATTAAATAACCTTATACACGACGACGCGCAACGCTCGACTGGCCGGCTACTTTCCCGCTCGTCACCCTTCCTCTCCCGCCCTCGTCTCCCACCCCTGCCCTTCGGCGCCGCTCCTCCTGCTGCTGCTGCTGCTGTCCTGTGAAGTACGTGTGTGTGCCTGCGCGTGTGTATAACGCCAAAAGAACGGAGCAATCAATGACGGGTATAGGTCGGCGGCTTCTTTCAACGGAAATGTAATAAGTACATAGGCGAACTCGGTGAGATGCGAGCCAACGGGTATGGCGCAACGCAAGGACTCTGCTCGTGTTCTGAGTAAGTATAATATATATAATGCGACAAGTTGGCGCGGTAAGGCGAGTGGAAAAAGCGATGGCGAGGAGAGTCGCCGGCCGAAGTGGCCGCCAATCGCGTTCATCACGAAGCTCTATCAACCGGCCTCTAAAAGTACTTTTTTCTTTTTTTTGTCATTTTATATAGTTATTTTTATTTTTAAGTTTTTTCTTGTTCTTGTTGTTTTACCCTCTATACGACTGTGTGAACTATTACAATGGCGTGCGCACACGCGTACCCTCCCCCTACCCTCAACTTCAGCCCGGGAATTCCACTCGGCAATCGAAATCACGGCGGAGCTCCTCGCTGTCTTCCTCGGCGCATGTGCGTACGCGTGTGTACATCATTTTTTAAGCGGCACGTTATATGTAATTATAAATATACATCGTAGAATTTCGTTTTCTTTTCTTAGTAATTTTTTTCTGTTTTTGCCTTTCTTTAATTACTCTTTGGTTTAATTTCTCTTTATTTCATCTTCCTCTGTCGGCTCTACAATACTCTTTCACGCCACTCACTCTCCTTCTCTGCTCCTTCGACAGTTTAACTCGAGAGTCGATCCTTCAAGAGGTAAAATTTCATCTTACTTCTTTTCTCTCGGTTTTGTATTCTATGAATTCTTTTTAAATGAACTGAACGCTAAACACCAAGGCGCTGGCGAATCGTTACATAACAGTTTGTTTGTATATATAATAATCGATAAGTACGCGTCGCTTCGTTTTTTTTTGTTAACAATATAGTCATATACATAAGAAAAATACGCTCGGCTTGACATTGAAGCCCCTATTTAAGATCGCGAACACTTTCGGAAATGAAGAAAGTTAGGATAACCGAACTTTACAATATATAAAAAGAAAAGACCTGAACCTTTTCTATGTGACATGCGCGCGTCGCGCGACGCTTCTTCAAAGTCAATCGCCCTGAACACGATAAATACATGTATCGGAGTCAACCGAAGTGATAACAGAAAAGAAATGACGTTTTGGTTCACTTTGAGAAGCGTGTGTGTATACACATTGAAAAATGCACGATACAGAAGACGGGTGAACACGAAAAGCACACGACAACAACAACAAATAATAATAATAACAATAATAAAAAGGAAAAAAGGAAAAGTTAAAATAAGAATATAATCATAAAAACGATTGACGTTCGAAGAATCGCGAACCTCGATTTAATTATTATTTTCTTTGGTGAATGTTTGATGTTGTCGAATAATCGCTATATACGTCTCCCCCCTTCGCGCCTGTACGATCGTCGTCGACTAAGCGATAAACGTCCTGGATCTATATATATTTATAATATTTATAATAGGAAAAAGAGCAGCTAATTAAGTACGTTTGTTCGAGAACACTGCGGTTTTTGTCGTCTTCTTTATCTTCGGCTTGAAAGCGCGCGACGCCGCCCACCTGCAAAGTATACAAGTACCTGCAATGCAAATCGTCAATAGTCTCGTTCTTGATCATATATAGAGATTTTTATCGTCGCTTGCGGAATAGTGTCGCGACGAGCGACGCGAAGAAGAAGAAGAAAAGTTGGAATGTGGAAAAAAGTGATCTCGGGGACGGAGGGGCTTGTTTGCGGCTGGGGCTGGCTCGAAAGGAAATCGAAAGAAAAGCCCCGGCCGGAGGGGGCGGGGGGCTGGGAAGGGGGGAAGAGAATGAAGGAACGCAACGAAGCCCCGCTCGATTATCGAGACGGCATTGTACACACTATTTCCGGTTCCTCAATGACAGACGACACCATCGTCGTTTAGCGGACGGTGTATCATCTGTGTGCGTGTGTGTGTGTGTCTGTGAGTGCTCGTACCGATCGGCTTTAGCAAGCGGCACAAGAGGCAGCAGAATAGGGCAGAGCTCGTTTCCTCGCGCAGAGCCGCGAAAGAATTGCGTAATTGTGTATGTGTCTGTCAGTTGTATAGTGTTGAGGTGCGCGCGCAAGTATGCGGTTGTGTGTGTGTGTGTGTGTGGCCGTGCAGATTTCGGTAGGTATTATGTATATGTATAGGGAAAAAAAGTCGAAGGCGCGTTCGGCGAGAGTATATTGCAAGTGTACGGCGGGAGGGCCACTGCGAGCGGAGCGCGCGCTCGCAGATTTGTGCAATGCAGTAATATCGTCATCTCCCTCGCCTTCGCCAAAAGCGCCCACCCCTCTCCCTCTCTCCCTCTCTCTCTCTCTCTCTCCTCTTCCGCCTTTGTCTTTGGATCGATTTTGCGCGTCCGTGAACTCGCTGGGCTATTTATCCTGCACGTGTGAGTGCACACGTACGCGCATATGCCGACGATCGCCTCGTTTTCTCCGAGACTGAGGGGGGCGGGGCGGGACCAGGGGGTGTGCAGGCGAGAAGGAGGAAAATCAAGCCCCGCGCACTTCCCTATCAATTCTGTTCCCTTTCAGGAGTATTGGCTGTCGTGTGATAATTTTTCGTGTCGTTCCGCGCGACCGCGTCGTCTGTGCGCGCGCGCGTGAAATCGGAGCGCGTCGGCGGTGGAGTGTGGCTGGGCAAATCTGTGTGTATGTGTATATGTGTGTACAATGCGTGTCTCTTTAGCTGCTGGTGCTTTGGGGCGCTCGTCGTTACGTTGCTGCTGCGGTTGCTGAGATGTCGTGTGGCGGTTGTTGTTGTTGTTGTTGTTGGTTTGGTGGGTTTTTGAGAAACGCTCCGCTGCTGCTGGTGCTCCGCTGCTGACGATGCGCGTGAGTCGCCGCTTAGTCGACCATCAGCTCGAAGTGGACCGAGCCGCGCCTTTCCACTCGATCGTGGATGATGTTGTGCGCCCAGGCCTTGCACTCGATGTTGATCAGTACGCCGTCTGCGCGAGCCAGCAGAAAGAAAAGTAAAGAAACAATTTTAACCTTCAGTTGTGCGCAGCTTTTCACTTTGCATGTTGGCCCGAAGGCTCTTTAAGCTACGTTAAATCAATACGGAGTAATACATTTCTATATGTATCATAGGTTACAACGTTTTTTCTAACTGTATAGACCATTTTTAGATTGTTTTCGTTCATGAAGCAACATGCAGAAAACATGAAAAGAAACATGATAATAAGAAATTTATAATTGAATTTATGATCAAAAATGGGCTTTTCATGATAGCTTTTCAATAATTCGGAAACTACCAATTTTTTCTGAATTTTTCTCAAATTGACGCTTATATCATAGAGATTTACTAATTATATTATTTTTCAAGTAGAGTCTATTATAAATATATAAAACATCATTGTTTCTCATACACGTCAAGAATAAGTGTTTCTTTCATTGTCAATATTTTATCGTTACATAATTATTCATTCTTTTGATAATTTAATTCAGTAGCGTCTCTTACGCAACTAACACACTAAGAATCTATTATAGTTAATTTATATGAACTTAAATAATAATTATAGGTTGACTTTAAATTGTTTAACTTGGATGTAAAGAAAATTTGAAAAAATCGTCTAAATTTGTATAGACTACTCAAAACGCAAGGTGATAAATATATATATAATTAGTCATTAGTAGTCTTCTTAATATATCATTCCTAGAAGAAATAAAAAATATTAAACACGAACGTTTATATAGAACGATCAATTTTAGCATACTATAAGAGGAAAACACATAAAAGAAAAAAGCGAGGAGGCCAGATGTGTTAAAGTAAAATAGTCTACGAGTTTTGGGACCTTGAATATCGGGTATGTTGAACCATTGAGAATAAATAACCGATGACCTAAAAGCATTGTGCGACGCAAGCACGAACTCTATCTGGCTGAAAGCTTTCGAATTTCATCGATCGCGTGCAATAATGGCGGAGACTCCGTCGATGCAGATGTATTGCAGGGTGGAACAATCACGCCGCGTTCTCGCTATCAGTTGTGCAAAACGCGAGAGAAACAACACAATCAAACACAAAGTGCCACGATATTATACTCACACTTGGGCTTTTCAAAGAAGACGGCCACAAGGGGACTGAGATAGCCGGGCGAATTCTGGAAGGGGAAGTAGTAGCCGGGGAAGCCACGTCGCGGGATGTACTGGATGGGCCCGATGTTCTCGACGTCGGCCGGATTCTCGCCCTCGCAGGACACCCACACGGTGTCGCGGTTCTGCCTCTTCTCACTGGCGATGTGGTTCTTCAGGTCGTTCGGCATGTTCGCCGGCAGCTTTGAGGTTTCGTTGTAGTACTGCGGTACCCAGCCGTAAATCTGTCGGGCAAGTCGTTTCGTCACTTTTCAACCTCCTCTCACTTGCTTTCGAGCATATGTTCGCGAGGGGGCTATTTATAAAATGGAGCTCAGGAGAAAAAATGCAAACTCCCAACAAAATGACAAATGTGTCGTTTGAGTATTGATTGTAAACGGGGGCTCGGGAACGGAGTCGTTAAAATGTTCTACCTTGTTCAATTTGAGGAAGATACAAGGAGCAGACTTTTGGTAATTGTAAAAGTTAGCTTTTGTGCAAGGATGCCAGTCCTGAATTATGACATCGCAGACTTTGCCGGGAGGTGCTGGCTTGCCGTAGTCGCAGTAGACCCGATTGTCCTGGTTAAGAGCACCAACTCCCGTCTTGTTGTAAGCTGTAACGCGACAAACATTAATGCTGCTTTATATATAGCTATATGTTAAATGCACGCACGCATTCAATTTCTGTTAAAACGACTAATTGTTAGAAAGGTGAAGAGAGTCTCACATTCGAGGAAGTGGTTGAGGGCATGGGCCCAGTGACGGTAGTTGCCCTCGTCGCTGGCCTTGTACCAGATGAGGGTGCTCTCGACGTTGCTCTCTGGTGGCATCGGCCGGAAACCCAGGCCGGGGTTGTTGCCGATCAGCGAGCGCTCCAGCTGCCATTTCGGCTGATTGGCGTCCAGCGTCTGGTAGAATACAGCTAGCATGCCACCGAAGAAGAATGCCAGCACGATGTAAAAGATCACGTAGAACAGCAGAATTTTAGCTGGAAAATCATAAAGGTCAATCAATATACGCTCTCACTTGTCATCAATTATTCAACTTATCAATTATTCCAGGATATTATTAACGATTATTAGTACCAAGTAAAGGTTTACACGGCTAAGTTCCATCCTAAGTTTATTGAGCAATATTTAGCTCACTTAACGAATACTTATAACAAACTTTTACTGGCTTCTTTTCTTAAAGCTTTTTTAATGACTATATCTATCACCGTGGTATATAAAGTTGTAAGTGAAAGTAAAGTACATCTATAATCCGCTATGATTCGGTTTCTTTTTTTAAACTACGAAAAACTACATCGAGAAATATCGACGGATTAATTGGGAAAAAATCTATCGGTCCAGCTACATATCAATCAGTTTTCGCATTAATCGACTAGAAGAGAAGTTTACTATATTGGCGCGCCCATCTTTCCTGCGACTATCCGCACAAAGTTTCGCGCAATGCGCAGCTATCCTGGCAGTTGTTGCAAAGTTCGGTATAACCACTAGCGATCAATCCTCGTCGCCGACGAAAAGCTATATAGCCGCGAAATGAAGTATGTATTATGAGCGAGTGAGCGAACGAGCGAACGACATCGCTCCCTGATCTTCGTTCGACCTTAAAATAGACACACCGACGCAATTATAACGCGTCGTCTAATTGGCCTGAATTGGTACCTACTGAGACGCGATCTCGTTGCAGGCTCTCGCGCGCAAGCCGCTACATTCGCTGACGAAGTCGCGTCGTTAGTATGCGCTTGGCCAGTGCAAAGAATCGCTTGTATATACATACTTTTGACTTGGCGCGGTTCGCATCTCGAGTGCATGCGAACCCATGATATTAGCAAACCCTCTTTTTATGCTTAGACCCCCATTAAATGCAATAAATCGGCTTATCCCGTTTTCAATTTCTAAGCAGCAATTGATATAACTATATTTCTGTTAAGCTATTGACGAAAGATGTCAAAGAGTAATTATGACAATTCAGTGGAAACAAAAGTAATTGATCTAAGTTCTTGAATTGTACGTGAACGAAAAAATCGTTTAACTGCAAAGAAACAACTATTAAACTTAGGTCAAAGAATTTCCAGAGTTATTTTTGGAGAAAAAAGCCTGGCTTCTTCGGCCAAAATTCCACTGGAGTGGACGTTGTCGTGCTGCTTAGTTAGCTTGTTCTGATTCTAAAAGACCTTTTGGCCAATAATTCTGTCAAGTCAGGCAAAAATTAACGGTTCATTACTGTACACAGTGTATACCTGTATATACGAAAGGTTTCAGACACTATATTTTTAAAACGTATTATGACGTTTTTGATTAAAAGTATTAATCTTTTACCAGAAACATAATCGTAATCATTAGTATTAAATTTGCGAATAAGACAGTGGAATGATTATAATTGAAGTGACGAAACGTTGAGCGTGCTATCGCATCAGCAGCGCAGCTTCATAATACACTCGGCTCGATTCCTCTTTGATCGAAGGCATGAGCACAAATATCGTTGACAGGCGCTCTCCGCGATTATACACTCGCTTGAGATGTGTGCATATCGCGCGTGACATATCCACGCTCGACCTTCGAGCGCAGCGCCGCGAGAAAATCCCGCGCGCACGCGCTACTTGATTTCTCACCAGCCGCGTCAATAAAGCCCAATTGCCCCTGATAATAAAAGTCGCCGAGCATTTGTCGTGCAAGCCGCTCTCGACTGTCCGTTGTTGTTTGCGGAGTATACGAACTGCTCGTACGCTCCGATAAGATAAGCGGATAAATCTTGGAGGAATCGAGATTTTATGGTGGCAGAGCACCAGGCGAATTAGCGCAGGCGCAGTCGAATGCCAGAATGGATCAACGACTAAGACTTTTACGGTTCGGGGATATGTTCGACTACCAGTCTCCCGATAAGAATTGTCTGATTTGAGTGCTTTTAAAGTTTATTGTTTCTCGTTGTTTAAGATGGTTGAGCGGTTTAAGGAAATGTCTTTATAGATTACTACTAAATCCATGATATTAACAAAAAAAATATTCAAAGTTTTGCCAAAGTTCCACGTTCTTGAAATTTCCTAAAATCAAATCCTTCCGTAAAAAGACATACAATAATTTTTCCCGAATATTCAAAAATCTTGTTAAAAGTATACTACTAAAATTGATAAAAGTTAAAGAAAGATTTTATTAATATTTTACAATTTTATAATTTTTCAAATAGTGTTAAATAATTTCTAGGTGATCACATATTCTTTGCTATTGACAAATTAATTATTGGCGATTATTGAATTTTGATTTTTGAAATTGAATACCGTACATGTGGTATATTTTATGGAATAGAATTTTTTGCCCATGAATTTTGTTCTTACTCGATTCATTTCTTCGTTGTCTTAACTCTTATAGTCTATTAAAATCAATTACTACATGTACTGTAAAAGAAAACGTCATAGAATCAAACAAATCTAACTTGTTCGAAGTAATATTTCGTAGAAACGTTATAGAATCAAATAAATCTAACTTATTTGAAGTAATATTTTATAGAAACGAATCGCATTGACTTGGTTCCATATAAGATTTCTTTGTGTCAAAAAAGAATTTGCTTGAAAATTCATTGCTATGGTAACCTTAGACAAACATATTGTTTGTACGAGACCGATGAAATAAAAAAATTCATGAACGAAAGCATTGCGAAAGTCGGTCTCGGAAGTCGTTAAAAATTTCAGAAAATCGATCGCAACCACGAAACTTGCTCTGCTCGTGAACAAGGAAAATCTAAGGCCAGGCCGAGATGAATAGAATCGGAACGAAGTAAAAAACAGGAGCGAACAAATGCGACGAAATCCACTTTCCTCCCCCTCGTCGCGGCTCGGCTCCTCCAAAAGCGAAATGACATCGACACACACACACACACCCCTGCGCTCGGACGGAAGCGTAATCTAGGCCGACGCGCGCACAATGCGTCATCGACGTCGCGGAAGAGAGGAAGCAAGCGAACGAACGCGCATTACGCATACAGGCGTATTATTCGAGGGGGCAAAAGTGCTACGACCCTTAGTCGAGCGCTCGCTCGCTTGCGTTGCCGTAGCAGTCAGGGAAAGAAAGAGCGAGTCGTAGTTCCAGAGGCTAGGTTATTGATCTCCCCCGCGCGCGCGATGTGGAGAGCGCGTTATACGGCTCTACTACTGTGAGCCGAATGTCCGCAGCAGCACCGCCGGCCTATACGGATTCTCTCCAAGGCGGACTAGTACCTCGTGCCCGAGCCTCTTTATTTTCCCTCGCCGAGACTCGCTTTCTTCTCTTTCCAGCTGCGCCGGGCTTTTAATGCGAGCGTGCGGCTACGTGCCAACCTGCTTTCGCCGTTCTTATTCCCGCATTTTTCCCCGACCAGCTTCTACTTTCGCCCCATTCCACGCACCCTTAGCTTGTATCTCTCGGTAATCGCCTACTCTGTAAACACGAGTTAACAATCCTTCTATGAAACAATTAATTATTGCCTTTTACACTCGTTACATAATATGCATGCAATAAAAATTAACTACGCGAGTGCTGTTTGAGTGTAGCTTGGAAAAAAACAAATACTTTTCTTTGTTTAGAGTGGCTCTGTAGATATTACTTATGCAAAATTAACTTTTATTTGTTATAAATGTTCTAGTATGCAAAGCTGATTATAGAACAGTGTAGGATCTTGAATTTTAAAAAGTCCATCATTCTCCGCTAGGTCAAGTCCATTCTCGAATCCAAGTAGATTCTGCCAAAAACTTGAAAAGTGGATAAGATAAACTTTATTGATTTGGTGAGTGCACCGCAATAACGGTTACGTAATTGCGAACGACGAGGCACTCGCCCCACGTCGCTTTCTTGTGCGACAGTGTGAAAAGCCCACGTCGACTCAGGTATGCGGATTACTACTTGGAAATCTTGGATAACACTTCATTACTTTAGATTTCTGGATTATTATGATACCCTACACATATAAACTGAAGGTTATCACTTTTATTTTCATCGTATTTGGAATAAATTTGGACAAGTTGAAATAACAGTCTCTTTTTATTTCGTTATAGAAGTCTTAAAGATATAAATCAATCATTGGCTTACTTAGAGATACTTTATGAAAATCTCTAATCAACAGCAAATAATAATAGGAAGGTCTAAAAGTGACATATAACATTTTATTACTTAATGAAATAACATTAATATAAATCTTGCACAGAAATCAGTATACGAGTTGTGAAATATTTTGTATTATAAAATTGAAGGAAACAAAATTACTTTTCGTGAAACCAAACTCATGCTTATAGTAGAGTATATATTCTATATTTACTTTTATAATGATGAGCAGGAAGTTAAATTAATTAAAGTACGAAAATAATCACCGGCTTATCTTCTTTTCGCATAATGAGAACAAACTTCGTTCAAGATAAAATTTTAAAAGACTCTTAATGTGTTATTTTAGAACAATTAGTTACTACTATTAATTTTAGGTTTTGAAAACATAGGGAAAAGACAGTTAAATTTTATTAATTTAAAGTTTTGGTAATTTTACTTAACTTTACTAATTAATAGTACTTAGTAATATAAAGAAATATCATACGTGGATATCAGAAAAAGAACTGTTTTTAGAAACAAAAAATTTATCAGAAAAAATAAAACTCTTATTTTGACAGAAATCCGTTTTCACTTGAATGGAATCGTCCAAATTGAATATGAATACATTTGCAGAACTGTAATGTTAGCCTTATAAATTCTAAATAAATCATTTTCTTTTGTAATTCACTTCCGATAAGAAATTACTATAACAAGAAATTCTCTTAAATTAACAACAGCATAAAAACACATAACGACGTTTTTTACTAAAAGTAATTTCATTCGGTATAGAGTAATTTCTCTCTTCACAATTAATTAACGTTTTTAGTCTACTATGTCATGAATTGTTTTACAAGCATATTTTAAAAATATAACTACTTTTATAATTTTTTTTCTGGTTAATAAATAAATAATCAATATATTATTTGTATCTATGCAAAATTTTGAAACATATAGCGCGACTGAAGTTTAAGTTTTTTGAATTCATAAGATATATTTTTAACTATTGTGGTGTTACATTAAACAGTTTAACATTTTATTCTAATTATACATGAAATATTTTTATTTTCCAATTAAAAATGAATTTTCTAAAAATAAAATGCTTTTAATACTGCAAATTTGCATAAGCTTAACATGAACAAAGCATTTTACGACTAAAGTATAAATATGAGGCGCGTTAATAATTTCCTCGTGCTTGTATATGGAAAGAAACGAAATTATACTGCAATAAATTTCCGTGTCATAAATGAATAACAAAGAGAACTGGGTGACGACGTAACGTTTTACATTCTCCACAAATGTATTGACGTAAAAGAAAAAAAAAAAAAAAAGTTATTGTCGGAATTAGTTTGATCCAAATATAGAAAACGCAGTGAAATATACAGTTGCGAGATAACTAAACGCGGCACTAGATTAAGAAGTTAATGCAGAGCAAGCATCCCATTAATTAAATCAGCTACAAAACATGAACGGCCGTCTCATCGATCACGCAGTGGCAAGCGAACATCATGGGAAAAGCCACACACAGAATCTCTCGGCCCGGAAAATGAAGCTCGCGAGCTCTGGCCAGTAGCGCGCTCGCATTATATATCGACGATACGTACGCCCTGTTATGTAACCCGCGTCTCTCCCTCATCTATACACCTCCAGCGGCGCGCATACTCGTGCTCCCTTCGCGTTGTCCGAGAAGAAAAAAATCTCTCTCTCTCTCTCTCGCTCTCTTTCTAACCGCATATCCCAGCTCTCCTGACGAGTGCGGTACATATATACGCGCAAGTGGCAGCCGGAAAACGGAAGTACAGCCCAAATAAACTTCGCGAGCCGCGGGCCGCGCTCCAAGGCTCGATTTCAAAATGTCGGTCGCGCTCGCTCGCTAGCTAGCGTTTCCGTGTCGGCCATGGGAAAATCGCGGCCCCAAATTTTCCGACGCTCTTTACGCACGCTGCGTCCTCGTCTTATTTCGGAGAGCGCTCAGAGAGCTTTCAGAGGCGCGTCGAGAAGAGAAGAGGAGAGAGAGAGAGAGAGAGAGAGACCGCGGCGCCGCGTATCGATGACCTAGTTCTCGCGCGCGCACCGCTGCCACCGCCGTCGCTGCCGCGCGGAAAGAGACTATACCTCCTCCGCTGGTAGCAGCGGCGACTGTGGTCGCATGTAAAATGCATCTACTGTCCCGTCTCGTTCCAGTACCAGTGTCAGATGACCATCTGCCCTCGTATAGGACATTTTTTAAATCTTTCCATGGCTCGCGTGCCTCACGGCTGTTCATTACCCCCTCTCTACGTCCCCCTTACTCCGAAAACGTCGGTCTCGCTCAGTCGGAGCCAGACTTTTTCTACTGAAAATTTTCCGCGTCTCACGGTCTCGACCTTTCCGCTGTCACGCCCGCGTCTCTTACATGTCTCTCTGTCTCTCCTCTCGTGTGCCCTCGCACGTCAGACGAGAGAGCGGCTGCGGCGAGCAGCCAGTCGCCATGTTCGCGCTCGCGTGCGCGCGAGCAATCGATATCCAGATAAAAACGGAAAATCAGCCGCGCGCCACTCTCGAGGAAACTCCTCTCTTCTCTTTTTCTCTCCCTCTCTCTCTCTCTCTCTCTCTCTCTCTCGTTCCCTTTTCCCTCCCTCTCTTGCTCGGGGGAGAAAATTTTCCGACGATTTCGCGAAGAAGTAAAAGCACCCCCGAGGGGCTACATCGCTGCGGCCTGGAGGATCGATCGACGGCGGATGCGCGCCTACGGCACCTGCATCGGCGCACGCACTCGCGAGCTTTTGGAAAAATCGGGCTGCAGGGGAAGTTTGTCAAGTGACTCGGCAAGAGTGCACTGAGAAACCGTATAAAGCGGTTCCGATGTCTCCCTTTCTTCTCTATTTGCCGCCCACCCCCTGCGCCAACCTACCGGAGAGAGAAAGGAGACTGTGCGCGCGCGAGCTTTATCGCTTCGAGCGGCCAACTGCAGAGGTCTCATCGACTTTAAGGGGCAGATCGATCGCTTTCCCGCATGAGAATCAGACATAGAAAAAGCTAGCTGCAATTTGCCTCCGACCCTCCCCCCGCCCCTTCCTCCTCCTCCCTTTCTCCTAACATTGATTTTTTACGCGGCGCGCCTGCTCGAACGGCTCGGAAAGCCAGAGGCAGAGCTGCAATGAAATCGTCGTTCAATTTTTCCTCTGCACTCGCCGCCTGGAAATGGCTGTTATCCGAGCGACGCGGTCCCGTCTAATCGCTCGGGATTCGTACATGGCGAAAAGTGTGCAGGCGAGCGGGCGCTGCGTCAAAATACATAGTTACGGGCGCTCGCGGCGGCGGTGGCGACGAGTTATTGATTCGGAGCAAGAATCTGGGAAATAATAGATTTCGCGATGGCGACGGCCAGTCCGGAGCTATAGACGTCCGCGGGGCAAGGCGATCGGCGGCCGGCCGTCGATCTCGGGGGACCGTCCGACGAGTCTATTCGCGAGCTTGGCGGGGATCGGGAACTGAACTCACCCCAGCTGGAGCCGGTGCGGCCCATGACCTGGCCGGTCTCCGAGTTGTAGAGGAAGATCCTGATGCTCTCCCATTTGTCCAGCTCCGGGGGCGGCATGTAGTACTGCTCCTTCTTGTCCATCTTGGCGGCTCGCTGGGCGGCTCGGGGCTCGAGTAACTGTCCTCTGTCGTCGGCGTCGTCCGCGGGCGTAGACTATCGCGTGCTGCCCCTCTGGCGATGGCTTCACCGAAAGCACCCGCGAGCGACTGGACGACTGACGGAGGTGCAGGAGGCTCCCGCTCGAAAGCTCTGGCGCTCCCCCGACCCTTTCCTTCCTTTTCTCTCTCTCGCTCGCTCTCTCGCTCTCTCTCTCTCTCTCGCTCGCGTGCGTCTCTCGGTGGCTCTCGCTGCTCTCTCGGGCCTACGACTGGCTGTACTCGCGCGCCTCGTCGACTGCTGTGCCGCTGGCGTAGCCGCCGCTGCCGAGGGATGAATATTGAGCGATCCACGGCTCTCCCACCCAGCGCGCGCGCGCTCGTGCTGTCTCCGTCGCGCTTGCGGGCTGGACGCAAGCGCGCATGCTCGTGGAGCGCGGTTCTCGCTCGCTCTCGAGGGCCTGGCCGTGTGACGTCGCGCACTGCACCTATCGACGGCGAGAGCGGCGCCGGCGCGCGCGCACACGCGGGGGTTGCTGTGGCAGGAGGAGCAGAGAAAGAGAGAGAGAGAGAGGCGACACGACGCTCGCTTCGATCCGCGCGAGATATACGCTCGCGAAGCCCCGCGCGCGCACGCTCTCTTTTCCGCCAGCTCTCTCTCTCTTCCTGCGCGCCCCGACAGCGAGACAGAGGGACGTGTGCTCTTGCAGCGCTACCACACCTGCGTGCGTGCAGAGGAAAGAGATATTGTAATACTATTGCTTTACTTTGCTTTGCTACTGTTCTAGTCGCGAGCAATATATTGTGGGTTTTGTTGGACACCTATTGGAAAAAAGAGAGTCACCCTATAGTCATCCCTTTGATAGTTTCTCCCCATCGGCCTGCTGTTTCGCCAATTTTTCTATTTACTCTACAGTTCATCTCTTAGTCACCATTGGTACTTTATATATTGTACTAATCATCCTCTAATAATATTAATATATTTCACATCTACGCATCTGTCGATACGTCACATAAAATCATCTATTCGAAATTTTTCAAATTACATAAATCTTAAATGATATAACTATTCTTTTCTAATAGCGTTTCAAAATTAAACTATTATATTAAACCACGATTGTAAATCCGTCACAGTTTAATTGTAAGTTAAAAATTGTGGTCTAACGCAGGACTACATATTATTAAATAAATTACAAGTAGATATAAAAAGCTGTAGTCAGACGATGATTTTTAGACGATTTCGCTATTGATTATAGAGAAAAATTTTACTCTATAGTATCATAAATTGCAATGGTAGGACAAACGTGTTATATTTGAAATATGAAATATTCTACAATATATTTTAAATAGTATATTTTTTTTAAACATTTAGAAGATATTTAACCAGTTGTGATGTAACGTCCTCGCCAATCAACTTTTCAATATTTTGTAGAGAAATTGGTTGCTGCAATATGAATGTATTTAATTTTAACGAGTTTTGATTACTTGGATGAAAAAAACTAAAATAAGTACAAACTATAAAGTTGTCACGAAAAAACATCTTTGTATGTAGTGAATAATTGCAAAATGTTTCTATAATGGTTGTAATTGTTTGCATGCAAGAAATTTCGTATTACCTTAGAAAAGTAAAACTTTTCACTTAAATCCATGTAAAATAGTATGCAAATAGTTTGTATAATACAT
This sequence comes from Torymus tubicola, assembly GCA_035583055.1. Lineage (NCBI taxonomy): Eukaryota > Metazoa > Arthropoda > Insecta > Hymenoptera > Torymidae > Torymus > Torymus tubicola. Next base: position 24,630,541 of record JAWWEQ010000010.1, on the reverse strand, counting down.
TTTTACTTAATTGATGAACAAAATTTTAAACCATAAAAAATCATCTTTATAACGTATTTTTATAAATTATATTAAATCTAGTCAAAAACGCTCAAAAGAGATAAAAATAGACTTATTTTATAAAAATGAGTTTTTGAAGGGTGTTTGAAATTTGAGAAAAATCTTTTTTAAATTGACAACCAAACTACATGTTGTTTGATTTGCGAATAGAGTATGGCGGCTTTTAAAATAAGGAACTAGTTGTAAATATAATAAAACAATAAATTTTTTTTTTTCATAAGTAATGATTTACTTTTGATTATTGCTAAAAAAGATTATATATATATCATAGTTTATTCAGCTGATGAGTGGCCTTTTCGTTGTTATCATCCACCGAAATCGATACACCCTTCAAAAGTGATACAAACATTCGAACACATATACTCGAATCGTGGTCTGGAGCAGTAAAACTACAGATTAGTTTGTTGGTAACAGCGACACACTGTGAATGAATTTATTTTAGACGTTTCTATCACGTTTTGCAAAGACTTAACTATATCAGCAGATACGACTAACCTACTAACAACAGATTATAATTATCAACTAACTATTATTTGTAACGGAAATCCGTTAATGTTAATGATACCGTACATTATATATTTTTGTATAATTTATTGACTATATTTACTCCCTAAAAGAATATATAAAGAAAATTACCACAGTGAATTGAAGTATTAAATTCAATGTTTTTAATTTAATAAAGAGATTTTTCCAATTATTCAAATTTTTCAAGTTTTTATAAATGGTAGTAGTAATCTTTATTAGATAATTAATATTCGATAAAATAATTTATTGTATTAAAAATAGAGTACGTTTGACATGGGAATCCTATGCCAAGTCCATCGTAGGGAAATATTGTTATGAATGAGAAATCATTTTGTTTAATTGTCACGGCAAACTAAATTTATTTTAGAGTTATTCAAACATAAGAAATGGTTGCCAATACATTGACATGTAGGATCCTCAAACTAATTTATTGATTTCTTGTATAAAATTTGAATGTCAAAATTTAATTTATCACAACAAACTCTTATTTATGCATTCATAGCTACCCTAGCTATTTCTATGTTATGTATTAGTAAATATTTTAGGTAAACTTTGATGTAATGTAATAAAATTATTGGCATGAATAATTAAAACACGAGGTGGCGACGTTAGTCTATATTCATGGTATAGAATTCATGGTATAGAAACGTTAATTATATGTTGTCTAATTGTTGGTTAAATTTGAAGTTAAAATAAGGTCACACTAACATTCTTTAATTGTTAAAAATAAATATTTACTTTTCGTTTATAAGAACATATTCTATTTTCAATATTTGGACATGCGATTATAATTTCCAATACTTTTGATATCGTTTACGTACTGATTTTAGTCGAAAATGCTTCCATTATGTACCAATATTTTGGCAGCAATTTTTTCGTCTGACACCATTCTAACAAATTGACACTATTCTGAAATTCTGTTACAATTGGATTTTGGTATCCATTTTTTCTTTTTAAAATGCAATTTAAGAATTTCAGAAATTATGTGTTTGCGTGTGCCTATAGGTATGTATGTATACGAGTGCCTATTCGTACGAGTATGTCTCAGTGCGTGCGAGTGCTTATATATATTTGTGTGGATGTGTTCAATATATAATATTTGATTTTATGTCTGACCAGATTCGATGTGCTTCTACTCAAATACGTAAAATTAAATGTGATTTTAGTTAAGAGATTGCTTTTATTAACATTCAGACGTGTTTCCTAAAAGAAGTTTTAAATATTATCATAATAATTATAATTTGTATAATAAAAATAAACCAATTTTCAAAATTAATAAAAAACTTTCCTTTTAATTGCATGTATATTTAACAAAATGTATAAATATATAATAATGAAATTATTTTCAGTATAGTTAGTCTAGCATAAAGCGGAGAAAGATTTTTCAAAATTGTGTAGCACTTCAAACTCAAACGCTAATGAAAAAGTAGTATGCCCGATGAAGGACTTTCTTACGCGTGAATGCAAGACCGGGCTTTCTTACTCGCAAAGCCAAAATAGGACTTATATACGCTTGTTGGAGATAGAACTTGAACACCGCTTGCCAATAATTATTATCGGAATGTCCCTTTTCACAAATAACAGCATTCAAGAATTCGAAAGATGTAGTAGAAACAATGTAGCCTGCATCACCTGTAATAAACTAGGGGGTCTATGTAAAAACTTCGTTTTTACATTAAAGACACGACCGCATACTGAGGAGATACTTATATTTTATCGGATAAATGTATTGAACAAGTGCTGAAAATTTATTTTTTATACGTCATGTTTAAAAATCGATTTTTTTCGACTTTTCACGATTTTTATTCTTACTGGAATTTTTATGTTTTTTTATGGATATCTCTGGAATTCAAACTGGATCCTCCTTACAATTAGGCAAATGTTTGGGCAAATTTTCATTAAGATCCATTTAAAATTCATCGAAATAATCCATAAACATCATTTTTGCTCTGGTGAATATATAAGGCCCTCCCAGAGCAGTTGTGCCTAACCAGGGCGGTCGTGTCTAAAAAAGTTGCACATAAATTAGATATCTTATTGTCTCAGATATCTTAAAGAAAAAAATTAGTGAAATACTTATCCCCTCCTCTTACATAAATAAGAAACTGCTGCCAATTCATTAAACCGTGGCTTCCTCAAATTTAATTTGCTGATTCCTTTAATTATAATTATATAATTATTGAAGTCTCGCTTTTATAATGATTAAAAATTCTCTGTAAGACTACGGGAAAACGATCAAACAAGCAGTAAAGATGAGAACATTCAATTGACAATTGCAGCAATTTTCTAATAATGCAAATTACTATAGAAGAATAATGAATTATTTATTCAGACGTGCCCCATTAGTTATTAGGGGAGTAATAATATAACACTTAATTATTTCGAACCTTTTGTGATATGTTCTTTCACGTTAAATATGGCAAAACTTCAGTAATAGAATGAAAGCAGTTTGATAAAATTCTATTTTGCAAATCCGAATATGTTTTCAAAATATAACAATCCCGCACTAGTGTGCAAAAAGTTATACTTTTCGCTTTTATTTAGCTTTGCAAAATGAAATTCTGTTCAGCCCGTTAGGAAAAATAGTACAGAGGACATATACTATTTGGGAGTTATAAGCTTTAAAAAAAACACCTTTTTGTTAATAACAAAAGAACCGTGATAGCTAGAAATTTTTTTTTTAAATTTATTATTATAATACTCTTTCAAATGCTATACCCATACGATTCAGATTCATAGAGCCATTCTTGAGAAATTACGATTTGAAAAAAAGCTAAAAAATTTTAACATTTTACAAAGAATTTTAAAGCGATTAAGTCAATTTTACTCCTATAATCGTTGGACATACACAACTCATTTTTTTCATTTTTCAATTTTTTTCTCAAAAATTAGCCAATAGAATGAATTCAAATTTTTACAGATTATAGCTATTTATAATCTGCATTATAATGATTTTTCTCCAAAAAGATTTGTCTGGTTAAAATAGACTGAGTAGAAGCTGAGATCCAGGCGTACGCACACACACATTTTTTCAAAAACTATTTATTTTGATTCCCAACTCCTCAGAAAACAATTATAACGTGTTTTTACGATACCTCAAAAAATTACTATCCTAAAACTTCCTCCAAGAGGAAGCAAAAGACATCATCGAAAACATCCCCCAAGCATTAAGAAAGGCATAAAAAATAATATCCTATTATCTTGATCCACTTAAAGAAAATCAAATGTAGAAAATGAAGAGATTTTCATTCCAACTAACACATTAATATGACAACATTCACAAAGTCAAGTTCTTCAATGCCCATTGCTTTAGACATGCCTTACTAAAATCAGTTCATGCAACTCTAAAACTAGATGTATGAACTGTGGGGAGAAAATTCATATTTGCATAAAATACACTATAAACCTACTAGAAAAGACCAAGTGAATAGTGGCCAAATCAACACACCTATATCATGTAAAATAATAGAAAGTAAACAAGATATAGTTACAAAAAAAAATATAATTACCGAAGGAACAAAATACGAGTACAACCAAATAGTCAAAAGAATAATAGGATAAATGAATTCCCGCAGGACTACGCGATTCCTTCACCACTTCAGAAATATTGAACGCCGATTACTACTACAGGAAGAAGTATCTCTACTCTGACATTCTAAAAAGCAACCATAAGATGAATATATACCTGACAATTAAATCTTCCTCAATAAATACTATTCGAAAACCCAATGTTCAAGAGCACTCTAAAAAATTCACAGTTATCTATATGTTTGTAAAAATATATATCTAATAAATACTATAGTATATATAACTATTACTTGTGAACAAGTTGTAAAGTAATTTTAATTCAACATATTAAAAATAAATCTCTAATCCAATATCAATGGAATTATAAAAAGAAAAAAACTTTTTACATTTTTTCATCAATTAGGTGCGGCTAAACTTGACGCTATGATGGCCGGGATTGATGCCCTCTTAGAACAAGGCATCATCCGATCTTCCTATAGCCCATTGGCCAATCTGCTGCATATGAACCTTAAAACGGACGATGACTAACGGTCGTGTGGCAACTAAGTCAAGTTAAACTATGTACGTCAAAATGTATCACGTTTTGTTCAAGATATTTTCTCATTATTATTGCATGAAAAAGGTATTCTCAACGCTTGATTTAGTCAAAACTTATTTCGAGCTTCCAATAGCTTAGGAAAATATTCTAACTCTTAAATCGATTTTATGAGTTTTTCTCATAAAAAATTAATCGTAAAAGAAAATATTGGAGAGAAAAAAGTTTTCGTCATATTATTATTCATAACTTTCGTATTTAACGTTTCTCTACGTCAAATTCCTTCCTTTTTTACGTTTTTAACTGTTTTATCGCTGTAAAAAGAACACATAATTACTTATGATAAAAAGATGATTACTATAAAAAGGTGTGTTTTAGTTAGTTTTAGTAAATGCTCGTATCCAATTTACACTTAAAAATCACTTTGTACGCGAATTTTATTTGTTCTCGCATTTCTATGTCTTTTAGAGATCTTTCTGGAACTGAAACTGATTCCTTCCTGTAATTAGACGAATGTCCTATCTTAAAAAATGATGGGTTTGTTGTGAAATCATTTTATTTATGATTTGATTGGTGGGGGTAATAGGTTACTAGGCTACAATAACAAAAGTGGCGCGCGAAACGAGCTTAGAGATGAGTAGTTTGTTAAAATTTCAATGAGACGGTGGAAAATTCTTTAAAATAATCCATAAACTTGTTTACTCTTGCCTCTTATGAATTCTTAATCAAGCCATTCGAACTACAATGCGTGACCTAGCTAGACTTTTCAAAGATTTGTGGACATGATTTTCCGCGATATGGATTTTGTTTTCTCATAAGCAATATCGGATGCACCTTCAAAAAGTACTTGAACGCCTACGTGAGCACGATTATGAATGCAAGACAATCAGAATTAAAGTTTTTTGACTATCTAATTTATCAAGATAGCCTATGAGCTTCTTAACGCGTAAATTATCGTTTATAGGATAAAGGTACAGCATTCACGATCGAGAACTTTTAGCAGTTTTTGTATTTCAAACATCTACTGGAAAGCAGAGAATTCAATAATACCACTAATTATAAATCACTAATCCACGAATTTATCCAAAAGTCGGACGCAGCAATTATTGCAGACACCAACAAAGAATATCGTAGTAGATGCGCTCTTTCAAATGTTTATGCCATCAACATACCAACTTTCCTAAGCTCTCAACAACTGCAAACCTCTCAAAAAGGTGATGCAGAGTCGAAAGACGTCGTCGAGAACCTTTCATTGCTAAACCTTCAACGGCTCTTAAAGCATACTACAATTAGATTTATTGTGATACTACAAACAGCATGACAACACCGTACATATCTGTCAGCTTATGACGCATTTCAATCACAACCAAGTTGTCGCATAATTGTTACACGCTCTCCCTCTTCGAAGAATATTTTTCTTATAAAGAAATTAGCTAAAATCTCATTGTTTTCTAGCTATTTTGTCTTTAACTGCTATTAGGCTAAACAAAAATTAAAATTATTGTATTTATGTTGTACAAAAAATACGAATTCCGCTACACTTCTAAATATAAAACATTTTTACCGCGGTCCGGGAAATCTCCTATATTGGATGAGTGTACATCGACTAGCCAACCCCTTACCTGGTCATACCAGGGACTGATCGGTCAGTGGCTACTCGCACACCATAACCTCCCTCTAGAGCAGTATTGATCTATTGCCACCTCCTAGTGTGTTGGGGCGTGAGGAGGACTCCCGGCCGAAGAGATTCGGATACCTCCTTGATTACTACCTCAGAATTGACGAACTGCGAAAGACCTCTGTAAGCGGTTATTAAATTTGAACCTTGCAGAAGATGATGGTTTCCAGCGCTCGGATTAGCTGAGCAAGGGGTCGGGGTGTCAGATTGGTGTGAGTCATCTTATGAAGGCGCCCGCCGTGAGGTCTAGAAATGTGGCTGGAGTAGCTGGACGAAGGTGATTTCACGTGCAATTATCTCCCTGACGTCAAGTATTATGCGCCACCTGGGTGTCAAAGAAAGCAGAGACAAGAAGGAAGGACAAAGATCAAGGAAAAAGCTGACATTCGTTGTGAAGTCTTACTGGTTACCGAACTCTTGTATCCACAGTCCTTGAAGATTTACGCGCTGTGCCAGAAACTGTAAAGAGGAGACTACCGTTCACGAGCCTGTATAACGAGGCCCAACCTTAGCAACAAGAATTCTGCACGGTCAGTGAATCCACCTTGGTATCCTTCCACTCTGCGCCTTAGGAGAGTCCGTCTAGGACCGGGATGCGAAGTACTCTCCAACATCTCTGCTCGGAAACTATCAAGAGCACAAGCGGAGTCAGAAAGCCAAGCGCCCTCCCCCTGGCTCTCTTGCTTCACCAATTGATAGGGTGTTAAAAACGCTGCCTACTAATATCGGATATGAACTCCAAAAGAGATAGCGCATTAATGAACTCATTTACAAGGATGCAAAGCCTTCTTAAGAACACCGAAAAAGTGACCTTAGGGTTAGGGCTCGCACTTAATAACAAGTGTGTAGCTCTGTCTATTATTCCAGACTGAGTGGCAATATCTGGAGATAGATTTCAGATCCATTCTAATGAATAGACAATTGAGAAGCTAACTCGAGTCCCGTTGAAACTACAGCAACGCCTAAGGATACTACGTTGCTATCTGTTGCTGGTGTAGCGGCGAAAATTATAATTATGACGAAGCGCGTGTTGTGGTCAAGGAGTATCTTTAACGATAGCTAAGAAGAGGAATGAATAGTGGGCTGAATGTCTCTACAAGTCGTATACTGATGATGGTACTGAACATAGTAGCGACCCTCCCTACATGCCACGCAATAGAGAGATTCTATTGCAACTAGCGTTGCATTATTATTGACTGCGACATCGAAAAGAATCCGTAAGCGAAAGACTAGTTTTTTTAAGGCGGGTGGTGAAGGCAAATTCGCAATATTTGGTGTATTCGATGAGATTAGGGATCGAGCAACGAAATCCTAGCTACCAGACCTGAGAACTCTTATTGTTGTACGGTTTCTCACATGGCCCGAATTGAATTGTTGCGAGGAAGAATAAATATATGGAACGTACCGCATAGTCATACGAAGAAGGGATTGTGGATGTCCTCTCCACGAGGTAGAACAGAGGGGGTATATTAGGTTAGTGTGAGGAGTGCATTTTTTAAAATGGTTGTTGATGGGAGGGGGGGGGGCAGGTAAATTTTGAGTCGAAGGTGACTCGAAGCAGTTTAACTTTCACTAAGAGAGTGATTGTAGAGCTATTGCGGTGGAGGAAGATTTGTGAGGTATCAATCTAAGTACGAGAGAAGATGATAAGTTGGGTTTTCTACGGAGCGACATAGAGAGATCAAAAGAGTGAAAGTAGGAGGTAGTCGAACAGTCATTATAACCCGGGAGATTGCGATAATAGTCCTTGGGTCCCAGAAATTCGCCACCTACGTTAAAAGAAACGATCTAAAGAATGTAAGATTATAAAAGAATTTACATACAAAGAGGCAGAAATATCTCTCCACTGACCAGTCCAGCCTTCAGGTATCTCCCTTCAGGTAAACGTTATTGAAATTAGAATGAAAAAATTTTAGAATATTGACCGGAAGTAGCGAGATCAGTAGGTTATCGATGCTGTCGAGACCAGACGCAGAGTTGGCTTGAACGCAGCATCTGTCGAATGTAATTGTAAATTTAGAGTAGAGAAATATTGGCAGAAAAAATTAAGAACGTGAGAGCAGAAGAAGATGATTGAAGGAAAATTCAAGTAGAAGAGAGAGGATGGACAAATGGAGGAAATTAAATCTTTCTGCTTTTGAATGTTTGTCGAGTTATTGCGTACATCAGAGAACCCGTGTTTGAACCGACATACAATTTTCCAGTAGAATCAGTGGTTTAAAGGGGAGAGGGGACAGAAAAGCTCAGATGTCACGAAAGGATGTTTTAAGATTTTTTAGGCTTGTTTTTTACCTTTTTGGAAGATGCATGTTGCACGGTCCTCGTCGGAAACAAGTTCTGCGGAAAGGTTGAGGACTCAAAAATGTTAAATACAAAAGTTTTACTTAACGACATGACAAATCTTTTCTCTATTAAATATTTTCTTGTACAATTCTTGATGAGCTAAGCTCATAAAATTGATTTTAAGTGGCTAATAAGGTCAGAAGTGAACGATTGTTGGTAATAACGGAATAGGATTTTAGTTTATACAAATGTGTTTGAATGAAAAATTGCAGACAATATAACAAAACTTTTTTATATTATTTGTATTTGAGATCTTGCAATTTTCGCTCTGGTGAAAATATAAGGTTATCCTAAGAAGTGCGGCTGTGCCTAATATAATGTAAAAATGAAGGGGGCTTAGCGCGTGGAGCCCAGAATCGTTGGGGTTGAGCTGTAGTGTCCGTAAAGTCATAATAAAAATTCAAAATGCGAATAAAGTAAGAGAGAGTTAAGGTGGCTCTGGCGGTTTTTTAAAAACATAAGAATCTAAAAACAAAAATTCTAATCGAAAGCTGAAATTCCAAACTATTTAATGGAGTTTGTCCCGAATAGGGTCACCGACTAAATGACAAAGGAAAAAAATGTTAAATTCGTTGAAATTCGTACTTTTAATACAGGCTCTTATGGGAGAAGAATAATTTTTAAGTATTAATTTTCCTATTGTGAGTTGAAAACACACCGACCAAATTTTGAAGAAATCTTTATGCATAAAATAAAAAAAACCGTAGCATTTGACCAGTATTAATGAATAGCATTCTTATTTTTAACGTTGCAGGGTGCACAAATGGTTAAGAATACCTTACAACTTGTGATTAACTAAATTTTATTACAATTTCGTCGATTCTCTAAGTAAAAATGCAATGCACACTAACCCCCCCCCCCCCCAATGATACGGCCTAGCGTGCCGGAGCCACCTTAAAGAGGCCGGCGGTCTCTTGGCGCCTAACCCTCACCGCAGTCGGAGAGATTGCAAAAAAGTTCATTTTTAAAACACCGAAAAATTTATGTCAATCGAACCGTATTTGCGCCATTTAATCTCCCTCCTAAGAATTTATGTTAATTGTTTAATTAGATTTAATTAATTAATTACTATGAAACACCATTTTTTATTTGCTTTCCTGTTTGAATACTTTAAATCATATCAGTTTATTCAATTTTCTTTAAACCAAATTAAATCCTGTTTTCTTATGCTATCCGACGGCTAAGCTTACGTCAAGTGTTTGATCCGAATATTTTTGCATGTAAAACAATATCTAATAAGACAAATTTCATAAAACGATAAAAACGCTTAAATACAATGAAAGTAGTCAATTTTTGCCATTATAGAAAATAAATAATTGTTTATGAATATTCAAATGAATACAGAATTCATTTGCATCATTCGTGAAATTTAATACATATATGTATTTGAGATGTAACATTTTTTACAATATTGAAAGTCTAAGATTCTCCTGAGTAGTAAAGGTAGTGACTTATATGTAAAAACGAAGATTTTGGCATTACAAAGCCCACAAAGGAGTGCTTTACTAGTTTTTTCTGATATGTTCAAGTAAATACTCAGATTTATGCGGTTCTACAAACAATTCATAAGAATAATAACCTTCTTTTATTATCTTATTACCTTAAATTTAGTTAAATAAAGATTCCTTTTAAAAATATTCTTATATTTTGAGAAAAAAGGAAAGCCTAAAAAAACTATAGACAAAACAGAAGTTGTACGTATGTAAATTTATGAGAATACTCTTCTTTTATATGATTAGTCGAAAATTTGTTTAGATCCGTTGAAATTTCACAAAGATAATCGATAAACTTGATTACATACAGATGTACTGACATGCCCACATTTCGGAAAACACTTAAAATGGACTCGTTATTGATGGAAAACAATTTTTATATAATGAATGATTGGTTTTCGAAGTTCAACAATCATTGCTCTGACAATAATATAAGGCTCTTCTGCGTAGTAATTGTACCTACAAACTGCCGAAGCATCGCGTATAACATATATCCGTTTATAAAAGTTATTTATGGTTTGTGGAAACTACAAAAACCTAGTACCTATACCCATAAAAATTTTAATAATTCAATTTTTCAAAACTAAAGGTGTTAATCAACTACAATTTTTATTAATTTTCTGGTTAGTAAAAATTGTAATAGTATTTATTAGTTCTAACGTTTTATATTGCTTTTTAAGTGAGCCGTTTTGTAACAGACCTTCTGAGAATCGACTTCCTTTTAATTTCTTGTTTATGGCGCTCTGAGTATGGTTATTGAAAAAAGACTTTAAATACGTAATATGTGAAGAAGTTATAATAGAAATACGAGAGTTTCTTAAAATTCACCGGATTTTAATTTTGTAGGGATGATTATATGTTCCATTCTATCTTATCTTCTTTAAATGTTAACTAAATTTGGTTTAAAGAAGTGTTTTGAGTAAAAAAGTATATTTAAAAAATGTTGATATTTGAAGTCAATGTTGATACGCGAATCACGTTAACGTTAAACCCTTAACTTCTACATTTTGTATAGAGTAAAAATAATGTGATCCGATACATTTTGGTTGGTAACATTTTTTATTAAATATTTTATTACAGGAGGTTAAAATATTCATAATGCATTCGAATAACAGAATTTACAAATATATCTCGATATTTTTCGTATATATATATATATGTATAGTGTATATATACACATCACATGTTCGTATGTAAACTCTTTTATAATTTTATATACATGTTCATGTCCTAGTGGCACGCAAATTCATACATCATTCTTTCGCTTTTCAAATTCGATTCTCTTTTACATACTTGCGCATATATTCTTTAAAGTACAGTAGATCTTTCACAACTTTGTATACAAATTCACAACTTTTATTATTTCAATCAATTTTCTATTGATTTTTTTCGCATTTAATATTAACATTCATTTTACCTCCTTTTACAATTAAACTGATTTTTATCGGCATTTCACAATCGTTTTTACGACATAATTCATTTACTATATATA
>JAWWEQ010000010.1:24554060-24598785 GCA_035583055.1 Torymus tubicola | reverse complement strand
GGAAACAATTATAACATGTTTTTACAACAACTCAAAAAATTACTATCACAAAGCTTCCTCTAGGAGGAAGCAAAATTTAAAATCAGTTAAAGACTATCCATTTATTTATAAATTTACATGAATTATAATCAATGCAATATTTTCACAAATACTTTTCATGCTTGGGATTATAGAAGAAAACTTTGTATTTTTCATTAATAGGATTATGATAAATACTTTTGTTCAACCCTTTAATTACCCTTTTGTGAATGTGGGTGCGTGGATGTGTTGGTGAGCAAATGTAAAAAGGATCTATTAAGAAAAGACCGGAACCCGGAGACCCGTAGATTTCAAATATTAATATAATAGAAGATTTTAATTTATTTTACATAAAACGCTTTTTTTAAAGTGCATATTTTATTTTGTTAAACTCAATAGCGATAAATTCGATAACGATATATTGAATTTAAGGAATATTTTGTCGAGACTTGCATAACTTTGCATTTCTCAAAAAATATGTGAAAAATATTTTTTAGTTTTTGTATTTTTTGCATCCTGAAGTCATAAAGTTCAGTGCCCTGGAGTCCAGATATAAATCGATAAAAATGTCACTTTTTAACTGCACCTGAAAATCCATGAAAATGACAAAATCTTTATGAAAACTTCATTAACGCGTACATATAATAGTAGATAAAAACCATTTTTAAGACTCACATTCTGGGTTTGGTTTTTCCTATATTGGTATTATATACAGGAGAAAAATGTCGAACAATTAAAAAATCTTTAATGATACCCTTTTTCAGATTGAAATAGATTTATTATTTCCACTAAAGATTTCCACTAGACTTTTTCAATTGTTGATCACTTTTTACTCATATTACGTATAGTGGCAGAATTACGAGTAAGAAAACTCAGACTCGAAAGATATGCTTTAAGGGAAGTTTTTACTCTCTTATACAGACATACAAATGGAGGTTTTCACAAAGATTTCTACGAAAATTTTTTGTTAAAATAATAAGAATACAAAACGAAATATAGCCATATTTTTAGTTCAAATTTTAATTATATTTTCTAGTTGTTAGCTGTTCTAGTCTAGCTGTTTTTCTAGTTGTTTATTTTTTACTTGGGAGGGCAATTAATTGCTTTTAAATATGTGCAATCTGAACACATTATTATCATACGTATACCTTAAATCTATACAAAAGAATTTTCATGGAAGAGAGTAATAAAATAGCTGAAAAAAATTATTTTGATAATAGTTTTTATACGTACGAAGAACGAAATAAAAAGTAATTGTTTGAACATAAATTTACAATAATGAAATAATAAAATAAAACCTTAGTGCTATACTAAGACCGTAATCACGTCGTATTTGTATGCTGATTTTTGAACATAAAAATTGTATTAAAAATAGAATTGCTCAAATAATTTTCTGAGTCTAGATTTCATATACACAAATTAAGGCAAACGTTTTTTTACAAAAAAACTTTGTTTAGAATTGTCGAATAATAAAATATTAAAAATAGAGTTTGAGATTTCTTTAATACTTTGAAATCTTATAAATAGTAATCATAAACAGTTAATAAAGTTCATTTTTTGCTTATTTGGATGCAAGTTTTTCATTACTACGAGCGACGATTGCTAAGAAAAGTCTGAGTGGCGTGCGTAGATCTTCGAGATTGAGAACCCCCTTTGTCCCTGGCAAGCTGGCGGTCATCTGCGCTATTTTTTCACCTCCTGCTCCGAAATCGAACACCCACAATAGCATACAAAGTAATTTTCATTAAGCTTTGATTTTCTAAAAAAAAATTCAAAAAGTTATTTTGAAATGTCTGTTCTATGTCAAGTCCCGCGAAAATTCACGGAAACAATTCACACATTTTTCGTGATGAGCTTTAATTGATATAATGTTATTTCGAGTTGCATGGCTTGTTGTTTAAGGTATCTCGAGAACAGCGAGAGAACAGAGAAAGTCGTGCAGATCCTTGTATTATGTATATATATATGATGATGAGAATTCGTTTACGCGGGAGAACCTTTAATTTATAAGTAGTCGAACAAATTGATTTTACAAGAAAAAAATTTAAAAATATTTTATTTCAGACTCATAATTATTGTTGTATTCAATAATAAACTATATTAATTGTAATATAGAAACGATGGAAATTCAATAGTAATAATTTTACTTAACGTAGAGGAATTTTTACAAAAAATATGTATTCTTTCACTTGATAATAAAGTAAGTTATTATATTGAGTTTAGTTAAGTTAAACAAACAATCGCGAATTGGAGGCGCAATTGGCACAAAAATATCAGTACTGCCTATAATGTGTCGTGTCGACGACTTATACCTTGTTGTGATGTCGGGAATGGCTCACTTTTCGTTACTTATAAATATCGAAAACTACGTATCGTTCCGCCGCCAGCGGCCCGCCGGCGGCCACGCACACGTTTAGATATATCAATATCTGTATAACAGTAACTGCTCGAGATAAGTCGAACAGACTCGCGGCGGCAACGAGTGCTGTATAACGCCTAACGGGGCAGCACTACCACCAGCCAGGACCCAGGCCACATCAGACCGCGGCTTGCGCATGTGTTGCTGCGGGCTGGCCAATCTTACAGAAGAATAGTAAGGTACATGCAGCAATAGACAGACACGTAATTTGACAAGTGTTTGTCAAGAGACGAAAAATCAAAGCGCCAGATCACAGGTATCGCACAACAGCGATAAGCCGATAAGAGGGTTTTACTATAGCGACGTAGCTAGCGATACACTTATGAATGATCCATGAACTCTGACAATTTTTTTCTTTTGCGAATGTGATGCAGGCTTATGATGCTCTTAATTCGCACTGGACTAGGTGAGATCATGGACTGGATGAATAAAATTCTTCAGCTACTTTTGAAAAGTTCATTTGAATATTTTTACAAAGTTTATGTTTTTAATAAGACAACAGTGATCTTGAGTAAATTATGTTTATAAATTTTGATAATAATCTATTTTAACTATTTCAGAAGAGAACGATTAAAATGGGGCATAATATTGCTAAGCGGAACTTGTTTGGTTTATGCTTCAAGAACATCAGTACCATTGTTGGTGCCCATCATTGGCAAGGAAAGAGGATGGAGCAAAACAGACTCAGGAACTATTCTCTCCAGTTTCTTCTGGGGCTACACAATGACACAAGTGTTAGGTGGATATATAAGCGATCGCATAGGAGGACAGCAAATTATGTGGATTGCTGCAATAGGTTGGGGAATATCAACATTTTTCTTACCTGACGTTATTAGATTTTTTTCTATGGATGGGTATGCCATAGAAATGATAGCATTTGCTCGTGTTATAAATGGAGCATTTCAAGGTATTAAAAAGAACAATATTAATATCATATTTTATTATTTTACACTAATAGAATTTATATTTATTCCAATTAGGGATGCACTTTCCTAGTATGATTAGTCTAACAAGTCAACAATTAATTGAAAGTGAAAGAGCATCCTTTTTTAGTTTGGTAACTTCTGGATCAGCATTGGGAACATTGTTAACAGGAGTTTTAGGATCATACGTTTTAGAAAATTACCAGTGGGACACTGTTTTCAGAGTCTTAGGTAACTTTACTTCCTAAACTAATAAAGTAAAATTTGGTTAAATAAATGTCTGTAAAATAAACCAAGCAAATTTCAAAAAATCAAAATAAAGATATTAAATTTGATGAATTAAAAAAAGATATAACTGTAAAAAAATTATTTAATATTCAAAAGTTGCTTAAAGTTTTTCCACAGGTATTTGCTCCATTTTACCATAATAAATTAACTGAATTCCTGCAATTTTAATACAAACCTTTATAACAATATTATATTCACAATTAAACAAATTACAAGTACTTTTCTTTTACAGGATGTATCAGTATTGGCTGGACTTTTATATTGTTATATTATTCTTCTTTCTTAAATGGTCGGCCAGTTACCAATAAGCAATCATCAAGCAACAAACTACCAATTAGAGAACTTATTACGAAAGCACCTTTCTGGTAATCATGGTACATGAATAATAATGCACTGACTTTTGTTACATTTCCACCATTTTCAAATAATTAGTGAATAATTATAATTTTGTTAATTTATATTATACTATGAATTTATAATTTAGAAATAATATGAAAAAACGTTTACAGGTCTTGTGTGATAGGACATGCATGTCAAAACAATTGCTTTTTCATTTTATTATCATGGATGCCAACTTATTTTCATGACACCTTTCCTGATGTCAAGGTAATTTACAGTTTTTAGAATAATATATCATAATTTATATAGTTCAATCATAGCTCATTCAAATTTTATTTTAAGAGTTGGATAGTAAATATGGTGCCCTGGCTTGCATCTGTACCATCTATATTCTTAGGCAGGGCAATTTCTGAAAAACTCATCAAGACTGGTTATTCCGTCACAGCAACCCGTAAAATAATTCAAACGACATGCTTTGTCATACAAGCTGTGAATTTATTATTTTTAGGTCTGTTAATAATTTTTCTTAAAAATTATTTGAAAAATCTAAGTATATATAAAAATTTAATATCTATAACAACTGTTACAGCTGCAACAGACACATCTGAGAAAGCAATTTTATATTTGACTTTAATAATTGCTGGATCTGGTTTTCATAATAGTGCAATT
Source organism: Torymus tubicola (assembly GCA_035583055.1). Lineage (NCBI taxonomy): Eukaryota > Metazoa > Arthropoda > Insecta > Hymenoptera > Torymidae > Torymus > Torymus tubicola. The sequence goes on along the minus strand of JAWWEQ010000010.1, from coordinate 24,594,129 downwards.
GTTGTAAACCCTTCTGACTTAGCACCAAAACATTCTGGTAGTGTTTTTGGTTTTATGAATACTATTGGCGCCATTCCTGGTAATGAAATACATTTGAAAGTATATTATAAAAAATCTACCTCGATATTTCTAATTATTTTGTTTTTTAGGTTTCTTGGGAGTTTACTTTGCTGGACATATTTTACACCTCACACACAGCTGGGCTGTTGTATTTATCTATATTTTTGTCATAGAAATAATAGGATGTGCAATTTATCTTATTTTTGGTTCTGGTCAAGCAATTTTGTAAAAGAACAGTATTCATTTATACAAAAAGAATTTATTATTAAAGAGATTTTGACATATATGGTCCATCTAATTCATAACCCATTTTTCTATAGTAATTCCTAGTGCCAACACCTGCAACATAATATTAATGTCATTAAATCTCATTAAAATTAGTTACGTTAGTATTTATTTATTACTTTTATTATGAAAATATTTTCTAGTACCTGAAATAACAGCAATCTTTTCTGAACCATGTTCTTCTCTTGCAATTCTCTCTGCTTCTTCCATCAAAAGCATACCAAAGCCTTGATGCTGAAATTTGGTTGGATCTCTAGCATTGACAGGTACTACACTTCCATATACATGAAGTTCTCGGACAATAGAACATTTTTGTATTAGCTCAGGCCTGTAAAATTTTAATAAAGCAATTAAGAGATTGAATGTTATAATATAATTTTAGTAAATTACCTAAAAGTATCAGTTGAGCATTTTCTAAGTCTTAATAAGCCAACTAAGATATCCTGTAAAGGATCTTCATATGATAAAAATGTTTCCCATCCATTATTTGCAACATAGTCCCTGCGAATTAACTCAACTTCATAGGGTTGCACTTTGTTGTGTATTTCTTGAATTCCTACTTCTCTAGTTCTTACATCTCTGCATGTAACACCTAAATCTTTCATTCTTTCTAAAGCTAGTTCTCGAAGATTACCATGTTCTACTCCAGAACTGTAAAAATAAAAATAAATCTTACACAAGCATAAATTATCAAATTTTATTTAGTATTTAAAAAATATTACCTTACTAAGGGCATGGGAATATCTCTTTGTACTCGATATACACGTGTCCATGGAGGAATGAGAGCTAAAACTCTAGCAATAAGATCAATAAGTACACTAGGAGGATAGCTTTTATATCTCCCTGTTTTCCACAATTCATATAACCCAGTACCCCTAATGACTAGAGTGGGATAAATTTTTAATCCATCTGCTCTAAATGCAGGATTTTCAAAAAATTCCTATACAGAAAATATAATAATTACTACAGCTATTTTTTAATGTTGTTTTAATTTTAAAAATAATTTTTACTTACAATAAATTGTTCAATATCTCGTTCGATATCAACATTTGGTAAATCAGGCATCATATGGGCAATAACTTTGAAGCCAGTGTCTTTAGACATTTGAAAGTTTTCACATACTGCTCGTACTGTATGTCCTCTGTTTGTATCTCTAGCAATATCTTCATAAACAGACTGTACACCAATTTCCAAACGAGTACATCTATTGATAAATATATCACTTAATAAATTTAAATTTAAAATTTGATAGTAATTTTTCTATTTATCATACCCATAATTTAACATATCTGATAAATGTTTTTTAAGACAGTAATCTGGGCGAGTTTCAATTGTTATCCCAATACACTTAGTTCGACTTCTTTCAGAATATTTAACAGCTTCTGCTACATTATTACTCTTATGGCCTGATAAAGCATCATGTAAATTTCTTATAAAATAATCTCTATAATCTTCAGGTAATGACATAAATGTTCCTCCCATAACAATAAATTCTACTTTATCTACACTATGTCCTAATTGTTTTAACTATAATTTTAAAAAAGGTGTATATTATTATTGTTTTCTTTAAATTAATAATATTGATAAGAAAAATTATAGTTTAACCTGTTCTACTCTATGTCGTGTTTGTAAAAAAGGATCATAACGAGCACGTATTGCTCGCATTGATGTTGGTTCATATCCTGTATAAGATTGAGTAGAATATTCAAAGTCTGAATCTGGTCCTCCTGGACAATATACACAGATATTTCCTGTCATATTGATATGTGGACATCTATGCGGCTTACACATAACTGCAACCACTGCAATCTAAATAATATAATAGTTAAAAGAATACATTTGCTACGAAATTCTTAACTTTATACATTTTATATATAAACATACACCACTAGCAGTTCTGATAGGTTTAGCTTTCAGTTTTGGTAATAAAATATGTTTCACATCATATGGAACTGCAGCAATAATGTCAACTAATCTTGGTGATGACGATAGACCATATTTGGAAGAAATTTGTGTCTTTAATTTATTTAAATCAACGTCTTTATTTGCTTCATGTGCGTTCAAAAGTTCTCGAATTATTTCTCCAATGGTCATCATCATACGTTCTTCCTTGCTTTGAGTAAATTCTAAAAAAAATGTAAAAATGGTGAATTAGGTAAATTTTAGTTTATAAATAAAAATGAATAAATTTATCATATTTTCATGTATATTCATAATTTTAAAAAAATTCGCTCTCTTTATAACACTTTATAAATTAAATTTATTACCTTTTCGTTTCTTTCCCATGATTATTTTTATTTCAGAAGCACTTTTCAATAAATAAATATATTCCTTATATACTACAAGTTATTTTATAACCTCGCTTTAATACGAATAATATTACACTACTCTTCCAAGTTGGAAGTTCCAACCTGTACGTATATTTTGCTCGGAACACGCGTGTATGAATTGCTTGTTCTTTTAGACCATAACTAAACTATTATCCAATCAACGGGCAGAAACTTCCTTACATATATATATCATATGTCAAAATGTAACATCAGTAAAAATCTAGTAATAACAAATTTACTTTGTAATAGAAACTTCTAAGAGACTTCAGAGATGTAAATAATTATGTACAATACTTATAAATATTATCATTTATTTAAATCGGTTAAATATGTTGTACGAGTAACTGCCATTCCACACAGACGCAGCATGCGTTGTTTCAATGTGTTACTCGTAATTTCGTAAAGTTTCCCGCGGATTGGATGAACTTTAGAAGACACCAATCAGCGAGGAATTCTATGAGTAGTAAACTCACACGACAGCATACAATATACGCAATCACTAGTGTGTGCATGGACACAAATATGCATAGAGTATATACATATCTAACATATGACAACTATATATACAGATATATGCCAATCCGGTAAGTAAGATTATAGTTCTTCCATACAATTCTTCGTCCTTTCTAGTGAAAGCCCAATCGCTTTAGATCATAAGCAGAAATATTAAATTTTATTAATATTACAAACATTATTGCATTAAATTAATATATGATATTGGACAAGAATGGAAGTAAAAACAAGTAGTAGTTATCAGATAGACTAGGTGAAAACAATTGATAGCTCCGTCAGTACACATTTTCAAAATTCACCGTCATCTTCCGTTAAGGATATTTTTACTTAACTATTTTAATAATTGTTATACAAAAATGGGATTACAAGATGCATTAAATTATGCTCTTTTTACGAATCCTATTAGTGCAACTACTTTACAAATGGCTAAAGCAGCAGCAAATGGCGTAAGAGACAAGTGAAAATTAACCTCTACTTCTATTAAGTATATGTTTTATAAATAAATAATTGAAGTTTTTTTAATTGACAACGGAAAGTTAAATTTCAACTATGAAACACATTAGCGGTTAATTAACTTTCGTTTAAAACATATTTTGTCTGTAGGTATCATATTTATATTTTAACATTCCACTTATAATCAAGTTTAATGTTTATAGGTAACAGATTGCCTAGGATTAAAACCAAAAACGATAGAAACAATTATGGTCCCACCAGAACCACTTTGGAAGTTGGCGAGGGCAAGTGGACCATTTGTTCGATTAGCAGCTATTAGTGGAGCAGCTGCTGTTGTGTTGGGAGCCTATGGTTCGCATAGTAGGTATTTTTATCTTTAAAATTTAAAAAATTCAGTAATAAGTTAAGGAGATTTGCAATATATGTCATATACTGTTTTAGTGACTTACCCTAAAGAAAAAGGTCAAGAACAGAAGCGAGTATTTGATACAGCATCACGATATCATTTTATACATACATTAGCATTATTAGGTTTACCAATGTGTCGAATGCCAATTGTGGTAAGAGATTACTTCAACTTTTTTCAATAATTATTGAAAACAACTTCTTTAACAATCTTACAAATAAAAATTATTATAAATTTTGTACAGGCTGGCACTTTCATGTTATCAGGAATAGTTCTCTTCTGTGGTACCTGCTATTTCTTTGCATTTACAGGAAACAATTCCTACAGTAAGTTAACTCCTATCGGAGGCACTTGCTTTATTCTTGGCTGGCTGGGAATGTTAATATAAATAATATGTTTATAAAACAAAGGCAAATCAAGAATGACGCTTGTCTTCACTTCGTGATACTAAATGTAATATATGAAGAATACTAAATATAGAAAATTATTTTGCAAAAAATTTAATTTAAATGTATGAAAATATATATATGTATAATTTAATTTAAATGTATGAATATATACACATAAAAAATATTTTCTTATTAGATTAAAAAGGAAATTATAAAAAATTTTAATGCAATAGTATTAATAAAAAATAAAAATATCAGTAGTTTTACTTCAAATTTTAATTAAATAAAAAATCTAAACTACATCTTCAAAGGCATAAGTTGCTATTGGTCGTGGGTATAAGCGATGGGTGGCGTCGCTACGTGAAAAACAACCGCACCATAGTTCGTGTGGCAGAAGTATACAGCATACAAGTAACAAAAAAATATATGTTAATCCTGAGATCAAAACAAATTTTTTAATATTTTTTTAACCCCGGTTGCCAAATTACTTTTAGAGAAAAAAATTCCTGAAAATGGTACTTTTAATACATGAATTACGCGAATCATTCGTCTTTAAGTAAAAACCTTTTACGTTTATATCGAGAAACGCTGCAGAGGAAATCAGAAAAAGAGGTACAGAAAGTACAGATTTCAAGCTTGATCTTCTGAGATATTAATTGTTAAAAGTAATAATATACGTTTTATTACTTCTTTTTAACAAAACAAATTTTTACAAAAACTATCTTCAGTTATTTTAATTATTCGAGACTTAAATTTATCAATGTTGAAATCATAAAAATAAAGCAAATTTTTAATTTTTTTAAGGAGGTTACGCAATTGACTTCAGAGTAACCATAGAACCACTATAACATTGCAATTCATTATTGAAGAAAACCATATAGAAAATAACTATTATACGTAATATGGTGTTTTATTGAATGTTGAAGAAATGAATAAATTTTTTTTCAATTCTAACTAAAATGAAAAACTTATTTTCCTATCATCGTGTGCAAAGTTCGATTTTGCACATGCGATTGCGTGTGCAACTGCCACTTTTCCTCGTCAGCTACTTTTCTACACGCTCGTCTCGGCACGTGGAACAGTGGTGGTTTGCGCGCGTAGGTGTATGTTCAGTCTTGAACTTTGCACAACTTGATAGGAAAAATAGGATACGATACACGGGCGCTGCGTAGGTCTACCCGCACTCTTTTGTTGCCCTCGTTTCGCTTGGATGACAAACTCCGCCCATGCGGGAATCACCTATACTTTGCGCACTTGTATTGTAATGTACTATTTTATCAACTAGCCATGATCAACTTACCAAATCATGAATATGTAATATTTAATTAAAATAAAATATATTTTGGGAACTTTTATTTGAAAAATGAAAATTAGTTTTAAGAAATTAATGAAAAATTAATATTTACAAGTTTTGTATTTCTGTTTTATGTATAATTATTTTTATTAAAGGAATCAAAATTGTAATAAAAAATCCAATTAAATAAAATGAAACTCATTTATGCTAAAGGATTGATATAAATATAACTTTCGTTTGTAATTAATAATAAATTGGGTTTGGATCGAATCCAGAACCAACACGCACTTAATATGATGTGAATTTTGATACTTTCTACATCAGTTAGAATCTTTTTCGTAAAACATTGTGTATCACTTGCCTCGCATTCTTCCTTGAATGTTTCAATTCTTTTCGGACATTTTTGTGTTATTTTACTAGAATACATTAAGAATAATCAGTTTTTTTTTCAAAATGACTATAGGATAACATATTTATTAACATTGCCAAGTGTAATAAACACCGTCATACATCATCAGACCACAAGTAAAATTGTCAAGAATAGTACTGATTTCTATGCTAATATTTTTTTATAATGATGATTGTACAAGAAACTCAGTATCTCGAATTAATACTTTTTTTTTAAATTCACCTAAAGCACTCGTGAGTCTTCAATGAACAAAATTAACTTGAATATTGAGTTATATTATTAACATTTAACAAAACATTTTTGTACCTTATGCGATTAAACGTGGTCTGGTGATGCTGGCCGCACCCTTACACAACTAAGTAATAATCAAACTATCTGTCCTATAATAGAAATATCAAATAATAATTGGTGATACACAGAAAAAAAATTAAATATAGTGGTTTGCACGTCGACTTGTGCATCGTATGTGTAACCGCTGCTCGCATAAAAATTAGCAACGGTTTAATACGCAAGAGATCGATTACAAAAAAAGAGACAAAAATAAAGAGAACAACGAACAAGACACGATATCATTCATTATCATATAATTATATTATGTACGTTTGGGTTTGGTCGTCCTCCCAAGCCCTTTTCTGATTATGCACTAACTCGATGTAGCACACACCTTAACTAACTTTTTAACGCTTTTCTCTCCATGTTGCTTGACGAGGCAGGGGAGATGGGCGATTGATGCACGGAGACGCAAGATGCATCGATGATATAAAACTTTTTTACTTACACCTAGCGAACGTCCTCTCTTATTTTAGCTTACAGTTTAATTAGTATTGGTTTATATAGAGTGGTACCGCCTTTTTCATTTTTCGTTCACTATTATATAAAGTATTTATATAGACTTGTGTATATCAAACTATGTCGAGATAATATACTTCATATGTACAACTTTTTCTTTCTTTTGTTGCTTCCATTTTTTTTTTATTTTACTTGCAATGCACTCTTTCTCTCACTCTTTCACACCAGAGATTAAACCATTGCCTGTAAGGAGTCAGATCACTAGCTAAGTTTATCTGGCTCATGTTCAAACATTTCCAGTTTCAAATTCTCGCTCTGTTCACTCTTTTGTCAGATAAAATTATTGTATATCACAACTCCAAATTGTTACACGTACAAAAATGAACACTAAATTGGAATTCATTAAAACGAAATATTGACAAATAAAAACAAAGTACGAAGATGTTGGTTTGTTTCAAAAGCAAAAAGTTCTTGTAAAAAGATTCATTGTCTTCAGTACGGTCTCTGCTATTTTTGTATTTCTTTTTTTATTAGATTGCTTATTACGCTTTTTACTAGGCAGAGCCAGCAGTGAAAACAAAATAAACTGTAATTCGCGTTGTCCATTTCTAGGAAAGATGGAACGCATGTTGGCCTTCATGTGCAGCTATTCTAAGTTTTTCCCGCATGATTTCTGAAGTCGTATAATCCGGCAGTTTTAAATAGTTGACACAAGTCATTACCGATGGTAAAAATTCGTCTGGTTTCATCGATACATCAAACGTCTTTCGTACTATTGTTAAAGGTGGTGTCAAACTCTTAAAACCTAAAAAATTAAATATGCATTAATTAAAAATTTTGTATTCAAAGTTCGTATTGCTAGTCATATATTAAAAGTTTTACTAATTTGTACTTTTTAAATAAAATATCAAATAATTGGACAAAATGAAAAAATTAGTGCAATACTTGAACAATAGTGAAGAATTACTTAAACTGATAAATATAATAACAATTATATCTAATAGAACTGTTATGATATTATAAGGTTGATTACAAATTAATGAAATCAAAATTTTTTAATTTATATTTTATCTTTATTCTAATAAGAATATATTCTTATAATATTGTCCAACTTGATGCATCATCTCATTTTTATATATTAGTAATTAAATAGATTTATAATTATTCTCCAATTTTCAAATAATGTTTACTACTGGATCCTGTTCTCATATATGATATTTAAGGTGGCTCCGGCGGTTTTTTAAAAACATAAGAATCTAAAAACAAAAATCCTAATCGAAAGTTGAAATTCCAAGCTATTTAACAGAGTTTGTCCTGAATAGGCTCACCCACTAAATGGCAAAGGAAAAAAATGTTAAAATTCGTTGATATTCGTACTTTTAATATAGGCTCTTATGGGAGAAGAACAATTTTTAAGTATTAATTTTCCTATTGTGAGTTGAAAATACATAAGTTCTTCAAAAATAAACGAGCAAATAATTGTTTATTATCTATAGTTTACAATGGTATGTTGAAATCTGACGATCACCGACCAAATTTTCAAGAAATCTTTATGCATAAAATGAAAAACCGTTCTTACTACGTATAACGTAGACTAGCAGGGCCGTAACATTTGATCAGTATTAATGACTAGCATTCTTATTTTTAACGTTGCAGGGTGCTCAAATGGTTAAGAATACCTTACAACTTATTATTAACTAAATTTTATTACAATTTCGTCGATTCTCTAAGTAAAAGTGCAATACACCCTAAAGCCCCCCCCCCCCACATGGTACGGCCCAGCGCGCCGGAGCCACCTTAAATAAAGGAACCTTATACAGATTTTATAAATTTTTATTTCTATTAAAAAAGATTTTTTGTACCTTTATTTTTGTACAAATCAGTAAAACAGAATTCGATTTGATATTGAAATTGAAGTGAAGAGACCCCAGCTCCATAAAAGTATATTATTTGAATAAATATTAAAAAGGAACAACGATAAACTTACCACCAACAGGTAACCTTGGAGAGCCGGTGACGAATTGAATGAATTGTCTTTGTTCTTCACTGTTATAATTCGACATGATCTCATACAAGAAACGTATCGCTCGTGAGTCAGGCGTGTATCCATGATCTGTTCGGCAACATTCAGATAATATTTTGATTTCCCATTTATCACCTGATTGTGCGTGACCGCAGAAGACTGCTTCCAATTCCTCTGGGAAGAAAAGTCGTAATTGTGTTAGTGGAAAAACGGATTCGAAACCTTCTCGGAATGCTTCCATTTGTCTAAAGACGCCTTCGTAAAGATACCAGTGTACGACAAGCTGTAAAATAAGTTTATTAAATTAGTATTTTTTCTTCTTCATTAAAACATGAATTTTAGATTATTTACACACCTTAATGTACTGATCTAAATTGTGTATTGTAACGTTAATATCACTTCCACCTTTACGTAATTCAATATTGTCATAGCCAGGTAATTGAAAAACGAGACCAAGATCAACAATTCGACAACCATCTAAATCTAATGCCTCAATCATTTGAGCTTTTTCGCTAGCCCGTATTGTCTGATCTCGTTCAAGAATTTCTTTCCGTCTTGCAACGTCTTGTAATTTACAAAGGGATCGATATACATCTTCATCTACTTGCGCAAGATCTGCTAACGTAAGTGCGTACTCTTCGGCAAGTAACCACCGATAAAATGTTAAACTGAACGGAAGATCCAACTGTAAGATAGAACAGATAATTTAGATGTACTATAATATTTTCAAAAAAATTATAAGTAGTTTTTATAAACAGTTTAAATATTTTCTACAATAACGTACCATTCTTGAATCATAAACAGCTTTAGCCATAAACTTTCCTAAAAACTTGAATTTAGTTTTCAGCTTAGCAAGATTCGAAACTTTTGTATTCCATGGAATTGGGGCAGGGAATAATCCTTGGTGGATATGTACATAACCTTGTTCTGTAGGATTTAAACTACCATGCCACAATTCCAAATCAGCACGTTGGAGCTCACGTGAAACTAAAGCGTAAAACTCTAAAGTAGGTCCGAGACCTGTTCCAACCTGAAAGTATTTTATGTTACGTTAGAATATTATATGAAAACAATAATAAATTTATGATAAAATTGTAATATACCTCATTAATATATTGCACTTCTAAAAGAGCTTTACTTGATGCTAAGTCTTGAATAACTTGTTCAGCTTGTTTGAGAATATCTGTTCTTGAAATGGTTCGTTTTCTCCTCTCTAATCTTGGTGTTACACGCTCCTGACTATCGGAGCCGCTTAATTCTGGAGCAGAATCAAGCAGACGTTGCAAAGCTCTATCGCGGTCAAAAGACGTGGCATAAAATAATAACTGTCTTGTTTCAAACGGGAATAAAAATGGACTGTAAAAAATTGAAATAAAATTTTTTTTGTTAGATATTAAATTACTGTTTACCACAAAACTACCCCATAAATAGATACATACCATACTGTAGCAATTTGTTGTAACCAAGAAGGAAGATTTCCAGTCATAATAACAAGGGGATCTTGAAGCTGTCTGCTAGCTTTCGCTGCGATTTTGTTGTTAATAAAGTCTTGAGAGGATAGAAGGTTTATGCTCTTAACATGTGGGAAAAGTATACCCCAATGACGATTCAGAGCATATAAGAGACGTAATAAACATAAACCATCTAGGGAGGCATCTTGAATTGTTACTACTGGTGGTAAATTTGGCGTCAAGAATGGTGTCAAAGGACATCGCTGCTGAGGTATTGTTCCCTCAAGCCACAAACTATCTTCTTTCCTCTTTGAGCTAATCTTTGTACTTTTACCTTTGCCTTTGCGACTACTGGACTGTGAACTTGAACCAGGTTTCGATGATACAGACGATTCTTCTTCTGGTACTGGCCTGCATTTTTTAAAAATATTTATTAATTCATACCGTAAAGATAGTTTGATAATTGAGATTTCGTAGGAAAATATGAATAAAAAAATTCAAAAGAAATTAAAAAAATTTTTACGATTACTTTTAAAATATAACATTTATACAGTTTTTGCAAACTCTAATAGTGTATATAATTTAGTTAAAATTTTTTAATTTAAAAAAAATTGACATTATTAATATATTACCTGTAATAAATTGTATGAGTCTGTACCCAAACTGCATCATGTCCAAGAGGGGGTTCGCTATCAGCGTCAGTCTCTGATTGATCAATGCCTGAACAACTAAATTGTCTGACTGCTTGATACACCGTCATGTTGAAAGGCAGGACTTCGTCTCCAATTAAAAATTGTAATTTGTGCTTTGCTGAGCCTTGACTAATAACTACAGCCGCCTATAACAAAAAATTTTGAATTAAAATTTTCGCATTACATATCTTATTAGTTAGATGATTTAATTTTCCCAAATTAAAATATACTCAAGTTTTAGTAAAAAGTAATGAATACTTACAAGGGTGTCATCTATATCATCTTCACTATTATCATCATCGCTAACCATAGATTCTGCATCTCGTATTCTTCCGTATCCTCGAACCATTAAATAACGTTCAATAGTTTGTACAAGAGCAAGAGGATCCACTTTGACAGTGCCACCTTTCCACTGCTTAAGGTTATTGCAATCAGGGTGACGTTGCAGGTTACACTATAAAAGGTTATAAGCAATTAAATTAATATATTAGAATATAATTAGAATTACACACACACACACACACACACACACGCGCGCGCACACACACACACATACACACACACTAACATAAGAAATATAATAATACCTTCAATTGGTGAGTGTTGAAGAATTTCAAAGCACTTGTACCACCTCTACCAGCTCCAGAGCCAGCTGGCAGATCATGTACTTTTACTGGGAATTGCTCTAATTGTGAGACACAACTGTTCAGTTTAGAGACTAGAGCACCAAATGCGCCCGGAGAAAAGTCCACTATATCTTTATGCAGCTGTAATAAGAAAATATGTTAATTTATAAACATAAAACATTTAAATTAATTTAAATAGTACGCTGTTTACCGTAGATTCTGCAAATAACTTCCAGAACATTTTGAGACGGTCGTATCGACACCCAGGTGCATCCGTCGTAGTGAGGTAATTTAGTAATGCTTTAATCAGGCCACTGTGATTCATTTCAAATGGAGAAATGTCACTTTCCAGGATAACATCACGAAGTTCACTAAGAGCGGAATACATTTCATCCAGGTCCTGTTGGAAGATTTTTCGTATAAAAATATAGCGCAAGTAATGTATAACATCATAAAATATTTTGTAAGTTATGGAATGGTTTTAATTATTTTGCATAGTATAATTTTGTTAATTCTAATTTTTTATTAATAATACTAATATTTCTCGAATAAAACTTCATTTTTCAATTATTTAATTTTTGATTTCAAAAGTAGTACAAATGTACTAATGTTATTTACTATGAACTCACGTGAGATTGAAGACGTTGAATGGCAGCTGTAAGTCTTGAAAGTACTGTAAGTGCAGGATGTGTGCAAGGTGCATCCAATTGATATCTGACCAAAAATTGCTGGGCTTCATCTCTCACCCAAGTTTTGGCTTTTTCACGATTGCCACCAGTTAAACTTGGATTGCTTGGAGGTTTTGACAAACTTGTTGATGAGCTGGAATCTCGCTTATCACTTGCACTATTTGGCGAAGATGATTTTTTACCCCATCGAGCTGGATTAAGGTTTCCAAGAAAACGACTATTCTTAGGTGTGAAGCCAGTAAATAAAGATTCCGGCTGCTGAGTCTGCTGAGGCGAGCTGCTGCTGCTACTTCCCAAACGCGAAAATCTACTTTTCTTATTTTGCCGTTTTCGTTTAAGCACATCGCCGATTCTTCTGAAAGTAATCAAATTATGATTTGTATATATTTATTTAGTATATAATAATGTCGTTTTTATTTTTTATTTAATAGGTTGAAACTCTTTTGTGGCAATAAGAATAACAAAATTCTCAATTTCGAAAAATGGAACAGAATTCGTTTGTTTGGAAGAAGACATTGTAAATAATGTATCCGAGGGTTTAATTGGTTGAGTTACTGTAGACCTATTTTTTTTTTCTATTTATTTTGTTGTAATGAGAAATAATTAAATGATATTTAGAGAAAATATAGTGTTAGATACATACAAATGGGCATTTGGCGGTGTGGTTGCATCTTCCATGTTAACAGTTAAGTCGGTTCTACTGCGAGTCTCCATTGTGGCAGCAAGATTTGGTTTCATTTGGCTCGAAGCGAGCGAACCGAACAAAATGTTGCCATTCGTTGTCGGAGAAGCAACGGGAGATGTGGCACTGCTAGAAGACAACGTCATGGTGGAAGAAAGAGGAGTATTCGATGGTCCTGGTTGTGGACTTGGTAATGTACCTGGAGAAAAACAAAAATGTATTTTAATTTAGTTTACTTTAATATTTAAAATACCTAGATAAAAATATTTATTTATTTGATTTACCAGAAGGGCACTTGGGTGGTGATACTCCAAGAGGAATATCTGGATCGGCTAGTTGACGTACTTGATGCAATACTCCCTCGCGATGAAAATGGACTCTAAACACATGAGGCAGCCTTGTCATCAAAATATTTGCCATTTGAAGAGCTCCAATTACTATTCTTAAGTCTTGTGAAGCCAACATTCCTGCTATATGCGATGAAACTACTTGATTTTTTAGCATCTCCTAGAAATAATATTAAAAAAAAAATAGTATCGCAAATAAAACAGAATTCGTACATAACCAAATAATTAAAATGAAATTTGTGTTATTGTTTAGCTATACACTCACCTTTAGAAGATCACTTGAAGAATAATACAGCATTCGCAATAATGCCCGTAAGCATTTACATTTGACAGCTGGTCCAGCTGAACTACTATAGACTTCGTATAGCACTGAGAATAATGTCCGTATAAAACTCACGACCCATTCATTAATTTTGACTACAAGAGGTACAACGTACGAGTTGCTGAAATTAATGAATAAATTAAAAAATCATTCGTAGAAAATTTTTCGTTTGAATAAGATCAGAGATAATTTAATTTTTTTCAAATTATAATTGAACTTTTATAAAAAAAAGTAAGTATTTACTTGGATGATGAAGGTACGTTTTCACTTTCGGTGGGTTGTGTGTTAACTCTACGGAATATACTTCTCGCAACTCCAATATCTTCATTAATTTGTTTCATCACAGTTAAGTCTATTGTGTAAGTTCGTCCAAGTGTGGACAGGCAGATTTCATCTTCCCCATTTTGAAAAGCCATCTGTAAAATGAAGACACATGATTATAATTCGCGTAAGAAAAATTATTTACTACAAAGAGAATTTTTTTTCATCTAACTACCTCAATGATTCTGGAATCGATGGCGCTAAAAGGGTGACAGCATTGCCTCTCATCGCGCCATTCCCACTGAACGGTTTCTTGTTGATTATTAGATCTATCAAGTAAACTATCTACATTGAATATGCCATCTGCTGGTAGTGGTGGCATCAGCTCTTCAATGAGGCTAGTTATTTCAAACAATTCCTGTGGGGATCGTGGCACCAACTCAACATCTTCTATTTTAACATCTAAAGAACCAGTCAAAAGATAGCTAAGAGTAAATGCTATATTCTGCTGGAGAAGTAATATCGCCAAGTCAGAACAGCGATTAGATATCACAGAAAGCATTCGTAGTACAGTTATGAAGTTCCCAATACTATTTACTGGTGGTGTGATCATCAACTAAAAGTAAAAAGTGCACTCATTAATATTATACAAAATTTGTTCTTTTATCATTATGTAACGGTTGAAAAAAATTTAGGAAAAGCCATCCGTGAGAAGAATTTTTGAGAATTTAAACTTACCAACTGTTGCAAATTCTGCAGTAGCTCGGCATTAACAATTTTATACAACATTACTTCATCGTGTTGGAAACTGTCGACCAGTCGACTGAATGACTGGCAAACGCATTCAACACTTTTCTTGTCCTGATTAGTCAATCTGCTTGTTAAAAGGGGGAGACTGTCGACGACAAGATGGAAATCATCTGGATGCAGATTTTGACAACAGTTTGCCGTAATTGTCAGTGCCGCCCGTTGTGCGGTGATATTAAAGAAGTCGACGAACTTTAAACAAGCTGATACACCACCCTATTAAAAGGCAAAAGAAGCAAAAATTAGTTTGATGGATTACTTACAATTGAATTATCAATACTCACCGCGTGAAGTATGGTCTTGCTGTGTCTTCGTGAAAGCATAGCCAAAGCGGTGAGGCACTGTTCAGCCACATCCATGCACTCTATAGATTCGAGTTTCTGGAGGAAGACTGGCACAGCATCAACGACGACAGACGAGGAACGCGGCAATGCTTCCATCATGTAGGTGAGTGCCCGGCAGGCGTGAGTCATTATCACGAAATTGTGTTCAATGCTGAGAAGATTGATGAGCGCAGCGACTACCTGCTTTACAGGGAAACCCGTGAGCGTGTCCTCGTTGCCCATCACAAGAATCTCGCCCATACTGATGACTGCCTGGAGCTGTTCGCCCTCATCGTCGATGGCTTGCAGGCCGGCTAGCAATTGCTGGGCTTTCGCCGCTGAAATTGACATGTACATACCTAAATAGCGACAAATTCAAAACAGAAAAGGTTTGTGACGTGAATATTTGATTGTGTGCATGAGTAGGAGTTACATGAGAGTGCAATTAATTTAAAGGTGTACCGTGTCTTACTATCTTTCAGTATATTTAACGTTAACTTTACGATTATTTCTAGATTCAAGTGAACACTTAATTTACCAGTGTATTACGATCTAATGAATCTCCAAGATGTACTCACCCGAACTTGCGCCCATGCTGCGATTGAGTAGATGCTGCATTCTTGGGCCTAGAGCGCCGAACACGTGTGGCGGGAGGCCACGTGCTTCGAGCAAGGCTTGCAGCCTGCCCACCTCGCCGTCATCGCTCTCGCTATCAGCCGCCGCGGCCGCTGCTGCAGCTGTGCCGCCCGACATTCCGGAGGGGCCTCCGCTGCCGCTGAGCCCCGTGGGCGCGGGCTGCGAGCCCGCCGACGAGTCGTCCTCCAGGCCGGGGCCGCCCACTCCTGGGACAGGCGGGACGGGGGCCTGGCCGCCCGCCGCTAGCGAGGACGAGACGGAACCCGTCGCGGCCGCGGCTACCGCCACTGCAGCTGCGCCGCTACTGCCGCTGCTGCTGCTGTTGCTGTTGCTCACGGAGTCGCCACCGGACATAGCGAGCCCACTGCTGGAGCCACTTCCGCCCCCTGCGCCGACCTCGATCACGGGTTTCCTGGCGCGAGATGACGAGCGATGCCTATTTAACATAAAGTAACTTTCCTCAAACTGACTAATGCACTTTCACGTGGCGTGCTAAACTTTGTCTCTGGCGTCCTGGCTACTACGAGTACAGATTCGCATTACCCCGAGTGAAACCGATATCTGAGAAATGCATCGTGCATCGCACCCATTCGCAAAGCTAACTTCAGTATTCCTTGCTCCTCGAGCTCCGGAAAACTATCAAATTTTCTTAGTTGTACTGTGAGCTGGGATCCCCCTAACGTTTAGAGAAAGCGACTGAGCGCGTCACGCTGCTGCTTAGAAATGAAGGGAACCGTTCCATCGGAACACGAGGCCCTATCTCTGCAGGGAGCGCTCAAACAACTGCGTCACCGAAAACCAGCTGGCGCGCTAGGAGGGGTCTTGTACCGAACATTCACCTTTCTTCTGAATGCTCTCTGAGCGTGGGACGCATAAACAATACTTAACATGGCTACGAAACACCGCTTTTTTCATTCCCAATGACCGAAAAAGACGATTTAAATTTTTGGCACATTTAGCAACAAATTTTTTTTATTCATTTATTTATTTACTATTATTATTATTATTATATATCTTTGCCATTATTATACATAAGTTGACCTTGTATTATTACTTTTTTACTGTTTAGCAGTTTTGTTAAATTTTAATTTTATTTTAATTTGAAAATAAATAAACAATCTGAATCTAGTTTTAATAAAGTTCAACAATATTATATCGATTTGTGTGCGAATAAAAATTTAGCAACAAGTTTAGCCTTTATTTCGAAAATTTATAACAAGATGGAAAAAAATGCTATAGTCGTAATGTATCTCATTTTTCATTGCTTAATCTAAGTAAATATTTAAATTAAAAAACTATATTAGAAATAACGCTGTTAAGAAGGCTGATTAATTCATTAGCAAGTTAAATATGGGAGTAACAGTAGGGAATATCGTTATTAATCCTAGCATGACTTTTCCTACAAAGACTCTCTTATATTTATGGTAGGTCATGTTCCTACCTGAGAGATGCGAGAGGTTTCGCATTCGGAAAAGGTTGCCAGGTATAGGATGTTCCGTCTAATAGCATTTAGAGAAAATTTGATTTATTTGCTCTACGCTTTAAGTATCGAATATGAGTTTTTTTGCATAGTTGTTTTCATAAATAATTCAATTTTTTTACGTAGTTCTTAATAAATTGTGAATTAGATCATACAATGCCTACAATTTTTTATTTTATCAATTAAATAGCAAACATTTCATTACACTTCTGCAGTTGAAGTTTTTATTCTCTTTATATATTTTCCGCTTACGACCTTTTTACTAAAAATAAATAGTACGTAATCTTTGATCTATAATGAGATTGAAAAATGCGATTAGAATTTTTAAGCACTCTTTCTATAGCGCGATTTACGCAATATATTAAAATATGTATAATTATGATTTACATTAAATGAAATTACGATTCTGAATAAAAATCAAACTAATAAATTCTCTTTTAAACATATGTTGAATTTAATTGTTAAACTTTTTCGTAAACATTACTGACTAAAAAAGATTGTTTCATAATGTCTTTTTTTGCAATTGCCAAAGTGTAAAATGAACGAAAAAAGATCTTTGAAATCCATACGAATAATCGTATGACAAGACTAAAACTTGACGTTTGCCACATAAAAATTCATGATCTAAATTTTGCATTCAACGTAGTGGAAATGGAAAAGGCGTCGTTCACGAAGCGTTTGACGCGTTTCTCGAGATTTATAAATTTTGACTCAATTGTCTCGCACAATGTGAATTAATAAATTCATAAATTGAGCAAAATAGAAGACGTGGAATTGAAAATATCGAAAACCCTTAAAAGTTTCAGCTAACGAAGGTAATGCTGAGCGTGTCAAATGTTAAAGCAGGTCGCATCGAAAGTGCCAAGATCGAAAGGGACCAGCCAGAGACACATGCCCGCGCGCGGATCTTGCCAACTCCGCTCGGCGCGCACGAGACGGGCGACTCTAAATTTCTCCGTATAAAAATACCGCCGCCGAGTCGAGTGCGCGTCCGCCGAACGGCAGAGGGATTGTATAATTACCTAGAGCCGGAGCAGGCGCTGGCCGAGCCGTCCTTCTTGTGGTACTTGCCCTGGCTCTTGGCAACGGCCGGGCCCACGGCGAAGTCCTTGATCTGCTCGTTGCTGAGCTTGACGCGCGAGCGCAAGAGGTGCTTGTGCTGAGGCGGCGGGTGCGAGCTGTGGACCGCCGCGGCGGCGGCTACGAAGTTGTTCGCTCCTCCGAAGCTGCCGGCGCTCGCGTGGCTGCCGCCCGTCGCGGAGCCCGCGGACGCTGCGTTGCTGGCGGCGGTGGCGGCGGCGGCGGCAGCAGCAGCGGCGGCAGTGGTGGTGGCAGTCGAGGCCGCGTAGCCGCTGGTGCTCGCCGCCGCTCCCCCGTCATGTGCCGTCGTCAACGCCCCCCCGCTGCCGCTCTCCGCCGAGTTGCTTACCGCGTTACCCACTCTGATGCTGGCCTTCGCACCCGACGCCTGACCGCTGCCGCTGCCACCTCCGCCGCCCCCGCCGAGTGCGGCCGAGCTGCCGTTGACGTTGCTGACGTTGTTGCCGCAGCCACTGCCACCCTGGACCTTGGAACCTGGAGAACACACCACAACCGACCCGCATTAGTCTATCGCCTTACTGCGGCCCTTCCCCGCCGGACTGCTGGCACGCTTTCTAGGACCCTCTAGTTTTCAAACACTTTTTCAGTACTAGTCCTCAAGCCATTCGTCCGGTACGTCTCTCAATGTACGTGTACATGGATAGGGAATAATGAATATTAATGATTTAATGGAGCGTATGCAACGAAATTATATATAAATATATTACGTTTTTTTATAATTGTTGTATTAACATTCTTCAACTATTTTCTTTCTTTATTCAAACATTATTTCTTTTTCTTCTTTAATGCAACTCACGAGTACAATAATTTCATCACACATTCACCTAATACAAAAACTTTCATGCAATTTCTGAGTTTTACAAACATTGTACATAAGGTATCACGTAATTTGGACATGTATACAGTACTATTTCGTTATAATATTTAAAAGTTAAAAATATTTACAGTATAAATTTGTTTTTTTTTTAAATTAAAATATCTCTTAGTTAAAATAAAAAAATTGAATAATCATAAATCATCAGATAGAAAGTTTAATTCACTGGTGTTGATGCAAGAACTACTCTAAAGGGGACACATAGTCAAAAATAGTACCAAGATAAAAGAGAGCAATATCTGATGTCATTATCATATCTATTTTGGGTATAAAATTTTATTTCCTTATTAAGGTTTAATTAAAATAACGAAATAGTTTATTCAGGGCTTCAAAGAAATTGTTTTAGAGTAATTTTTATAACTATATTATAGTTTTAAATTTATGATAACATTCATGTATCTGAGGAATTATAATAATTACTAATTAAATGAAAAAGTCCCTAGGACGAAAAGAGTATTGTGATGTAATAACTTATGGCTTTTCATGCAGGTTTCAACATACTTAAACATATCCATATGTGTTCAATGCTGATAACATTGAAAAATGTAATGAATCGCGTAAAATAATAACACGAATTTAACGTAATTTGGGTTATTGTTGCAATATTTTGCAATGACTAAATATTTACAATTTTTAATATTATAAATTGTAAGGGTTCCTAATTATACTATTAATAATCGATAATTTATCTTTCTAAGAATAAATCTTTCCATCGTAATTGTTATTTAAAATGATAATTAAAAAGTTTTTAGATGAAAGCTCACTGAAGATTATTCATCAAATAAATTTCAGTTAATACTGTAGTTAATAATATTCTGCTTCTGATAAAACAACTTTTTTTGTTTGAATTGTATCGATACTAATTATAATCAGCAATAACAGCATGTATCACTATTGTATTACTCTGGCCAATAATCAATGTAAAAAATGAAGTCAAAACTGACTTAATTTAAAGATTTTTGGTGACATGCAAACATGACGAAACGCAAATGAAAATTCACGATCAACAATACTGATATTTTTTCTGTTAACTATAAAGTCTACAAGTTGGTGCAATGTCTGAACATGTACAGGTATATAAATTAAACAATATATTTCACTGCATATAACATTCGTTTTTTTGGTAGCTTCTACTCACAAAACGCAGAGGGTAGAGGTATAGAGCAGAAAATGCGATTATGAATTACGTTTTACCACAGGCTTACCTTCTTGATGATAGGTTTGTGCTGATATTGGAAAAAGTGCTTTGACAGCGGACACAAATCCTTCCAGACATTCGCTCATCTTCGTGCCTAATGTGATACATTCCGATTTGACTCTTTTTGTTTATTTGTATAATCCTAACACTAATATTTTACAATCTAAATTGTTTTTTTTTTACTTCCTAAAAGCGTTTGAGCCCTTGCAATTATTACGTACTGAAATTACGCCACTACCACAACTTCTTACAATTAATACAACTTCCAATAATATGAGAGATTCATTTTTATAACAACAATTTATACACTGTACATACAACAACTTAAAAACAAATACTGATGTGTTTTTAATTGAATATCAGGTGTCGGAAGTGATACTGCTTATTATCATGATACATGATAACAGCTGATAATCCATTTCCTAATCTCCAATCAGACAATGTACAAATGGAGAATATCATTTATACGTGTCTGTATATGTGTTGTAATGTTTCAAGTCTTCTAAACATTGCAGTTTTATATTAATAGATAATTAGTAACAAGCGTGAATGTTTCTTTAGCTATACAAATAAAAGCTCCAAACCAATTTCCTTGTACCCAGACATTTCCCGATAATGATCTAGGACTCATGCTTATACAATAAATGTTGGGGGTAATGAAAGATTTTTGTGTTGTATTGCCAAATGCCCACCACCTCTTTGTAAGTGATAAAATGAAACTCTTGTTGCAATACTGTGATTAATCAAAATAATTTTTTAGATGTTTCAATTACTAAGTAAATAATAATTGATTTTTTGTATTTTTCATACCATATTATCAATGTAATTTTATAATTTGAATATATCAAAAAATCTTATAAATAAAACATTAACATAGTGTTAAATTGAACCTAAAAATATTGTTAGATCTATTTCTTGTTCTTTTATTGGTGAACAATTCTTGTTCCATATAGACAAAAATGAAAGGCAATAAGTGTGAATTATCCTTTATTAACCGTAAGTTTTTAGTAAATTAAAATGGTTACAAGAAAAATTAGTTTTATGTACTTTTACAATTAAAACATTATTGTTCCTCATTTCAATGTTACTATTAAGTCATTGATATTAAGTTTTAATTATTTTGAATTATTATAGTATTGCATAAGAAGAAAAATTGATTTTAATTTAATTTAAAAAAAAATCTTAACTAACCTCTGCTACCTTTGGATGTTGAAGGATGGCTTGTGAGTGGAGTGCCAGGAGTCAAATTGTTATTCGCAAATGATGACTTTCTACCACTACTTCCGTAACCACTGGATAATGTAGAGTCACAACTGCTATTGATTCCTTGAATGTAGGCTTGTGGATTTTGAGGAGTGCGAGATCGAGTGCGCGAAGCAACGCAGTCGATAGGTGCTGAGTTCAATTCTGGTAAACTAACTCTTGAACTGCGTATTCTTGTATTATTCCCACTGGAGTTGTAATTAGTCTGGTGCGTTCTTTGCTGCTGTCTCCAATCTGTATCTATCAAACAGATAAGAAATATCAATGAAATATGTGTATATGTATGTATATATATATATATATAAATTTTTTCATTATTTATGATTAAATGATAATTCAGATTACATTTAAAAATGTTGAATTTTATTTTTCTTTCCTTGATATTAATATATGAATGAAATAAAAGCATGACATTATTATACTTAGTACATTCATTGATTGATTACTTTGTTTTATGAAATAATTTTATTGTGAATTGTTACCACATAGAAATTTATAACATTTGATCTATTCCCAATGTTTATTTGGTTGAGCATCGTAGTATAAACATATATTGAATTGACTGATATATTGTCTGGTTCTTCAAAATTTTTTAATATTTAAACCTCTTGAATATGGCTTAAAAATTTGTTTATAGAAAATAATTCCATATATAATTTCTATATATTCTAAGTCAGAAAAAAATTTAATTATGTATTGTATTCAATCCTACTTTAATCACAATTCATTTAAATATCTCTTCAAATTATATTTTAACTCAATAAATATTCAATCATAGAAAATTTAATTAATAAACTATTGTTGAAGTTAAAGTCTTAGATTTTCAAAAATAGTTTAGAACATTTTCATGGAGAACCAAATGTTTTTATATTAAGAAAAACATTTTTATTCTATGGATTTGAATAAAATTCAATAATATTATATATTATATTTATAAAATAAAAAATTTTTAAAATCCAACATAAATTAACAAATTTAAACAAAAAAAAAATTAAAAATTAGTTTTTATATTATGTTTATTTGAAACATTAAAAGTTGATAAAACTTATTTTTATGAAAACAAGAAGTCACTGTACAATTTCTATCTAAATATAACATTTTAAAATAATTATCGCTATTAAATATGAATAAAATTAATTAATTTACCGAATAAGCATTCTAAACCAGCTCCATTACTTCGGCGTTCATTCCTTGATTTTCCTTCTCCTTTAGAGAATTCTACAGGATGCTGATGCTTATAAGATGGTGCCTGTGGAGGTTGTGGATCACCAATGGTTTGCCTACGTCGTTTTTCTTCTAGAGTAACTTGCACAGCGTTGTTATTATGACGTTTTCTGTACCCGCTACTACCGCCACTGCTTAAGCTCTTCCCCTTAACTTTAGAGGTGTCTGCTGAAGCACTGGCCTTCTCTACAGACCCCCCGGACGACGATTGATCTTGTTGATCTGCCATAGATTAATCGACTCATGCCACTATTCTATCTGTAACAAAAGAAATATTATACTGTTAATAACAAAACATATTATTGGATAAAATATCACAATACCTAATATGGGTTTAGAATATTATGGAAATAAATGTCTAATTTGCTGGGTAACTATATAAAATAACTTCAAAAATCTTATAATGAGCAGGTTTTTATTAGCCTATTGAAGTATTATTGATAAAAATATACATTTCTTTCCTAGAAATGATATTATGTTCTACATATTTAGTAAAATTGTTCTTTTAGTTTTATACTTTTGTTTTAAATTATTAACTAAATTTTTTCATAAAAAAGTACAATTAACCTTAAATTTTCATGAAAATTATGAAATTGCTTGAAACGCTATATTACTTTCATTTACAGATAATATGGTAAATCTATTGGACAACGTTTAAAATATTTAATTATAATAAATTCATGATAATTTATACTCAAATGATAATTATGAACTAAAAAAAAGAGGAGAAAAAATTATACTTCATGTACATATTGTTGTGTAATATTTCATAAATCGACAATTTTTCCTTTAAAATAAAAACTTAGCTCCTCAGCAACACTTATGGGCCACACAAAGAAAATCATGTTTCCAAACCGTCACGAGAAAATCACAAGACAGACAATGAATCTATCAAAAACTAACCAACAAATATGAAAAATCCTGGATTCGTTGACACGTAGTGAATATTTCACGTTCAACTGACATCCAATGCAATCAGGATATATATTGTAAGATCAAGGAGAAATTTTTATGAACTCTATAAACATTTAGTTCGTGCACGAATAAGTAAATGCTTGTACGTGTTGACGGGCGAACGGGACGCAACAGACTGACGAGCACACTCGAATAGCGATAATCAGAAGCGTGAACATTCTACATCTCAAGAGCTCGTTTGTACACGAATAAACATAAAGTATAATCACAACACACTGAAAACCTTTGCCTATAGTGCGAATTTTCGTGTTCCTCCGCTTCCTCCCCACTTCTGCGTATTTACGTGCAGGCTTGGCATCGTCTCGTATCCATTAACGTTCCAGGAATGACTGCTATATACTATATGATCGAGCACACAAGACAAGAAACGAAAATTTCTATATGGCGCATAAGTATAACGCAAGATTTCGTCGCGCAGGAAAAAAAGAAATTGACTAACCTGAATCTAAACAATTCAAATAAAACATTTGCTCATTGGATTACTAGGTTATGAGAGTGTGCGTTCATCAAGGAGTCAAAATTTGCATCTTTTTGAAAAAACATACAATGAATCATCGCTGATTCAGCAGCTGATAAACAAAACTGTTACTTTACTGAAAAATTTAGATAAGTATCAATTAACGTCTTATTTACTGGGCCATCATTAGTAAAAGAACTCAGAGATTCTAGAACGTTCCCAAAATGTGATTTTGATGGCTATGCTTAAAATAAAGTTTCGAGAAAAGATAGATTTGACGATAAAATACGATTTTGATACTTAGATATAACAATGGGTAACTAAATCTAATATTTATTTTTGTAAATACCTAATTACAATTACTGCGAATATAAAGTTGGAATTTACTTACAAGGAAGGTATCCGAGGTGTCCCTCACCGATTTCAATAATTTGTGGATAAGTATGTTATAGAACATGAAAAAGTAAGAAATACATATATTTTTTTGTCTGCTGAAAAGGACTTTTAAGGCCATGTGATAGCGAATAATAATATAATTTTATTATTTAATTTAATAAAATTCGAACATTTATTTGTAAAATGAAGTCTGTCAGGCGGTTCGTATATCTAAATACTATACTTAGAAATTTTGTTTACTGATTCTATCAGCAATTCCATGAGATGTGCTCTTTTTGAAATAGATGAAAATTCTAGGAACAGAGATTCCTACTTACCGACATCGCGGTTTTTATTTAACTAAATAATTTTTAACTATTTTTTTAAAAATCTGTAGTTTCAACTGTAAGGGTTGCAACCCCTATTTTTTATATCGAAAAATCTTTATTTTTTGAGAATTGTATCATCAAAAAAATTACAAAATAGTCTAAAAAAATTATAAAAGCTATTTCTTTTTAATAAAATAGTTGACCTCTTTTCAGATTTTTTTCTAACCACCCTTAAACACAATGTACACCCCCGAAACGTGTTTTTTTAAATATATTTCAGGTTCTAATTGATATTTTGCAGTGAAACAAAATACAAATTATTCCTTACTAAAAACCAAAGCTACGTGATATACCTTCAACCGTAAAGGTTGCAACCACTTTTTTTTATATAGAAAAATCTTCTTTGGGAATTATATCATAAAAAAAAATTATAAAATAGACTTAAAAAATTATGACAGCTATTTTTCTTAACAAAATAATATAAAAAGTTGACTTTTAAGCTTCATCAATCATTAAATTTTACATAATAATTGATTTATTTATGTACGCGTATAGATAATAGGTTCTAGGGCCATTGAATAATGGAGAAGCGTGGACCATCCATGACGTATAAAAGCTAAACAGGTAAGTATTCTTACCATGTTGACTTTTGTTATCATTTACTTGTTTATTTTTATTGCCTTTAGATGGAGTACATGAAGCTTAATATCTAATTACTTCCCTATTTATTTTGAAATCATGATTTGTGGCTTCTTATTTGTCTACGGTTCTATGGCCCTAAAGTGTACAGCGTATACTTAAAAAATTTTTCATCCCCTTACACCAGAAAGTGAAAGTTTTAGCTTTCAAATTGATGTAACAAATTTGTTTGTATTATATTATTATGATTATATTTGACGGATTAAGTATATTAATTATTTATTATATTATTATTATATAATTATTTATTGTATAAAATTAATACGATAATGATAATCCCCGTAAAAGTGCTCAAAAAATAACGATTTTGAATACCAACCGGAACGTATAATATCCACATAAAAAATCTGAAAACAGATCAACTTCGTTTTTCTATTTTATTAAAAAAAAATAGCTTTTATAATTTTTTTTTAGTTTATTTTGTAATTTTTTTGATAATGCAATTGTCAAAAAATAAAGATTTTTCGATATCAAAAATAGGGGATGCAACCCTTGTGGTTGAAACTATATCTCGTAGCTTTGTTTTTTAGTAAGGTGTAATATGTATTTTGTTTCATTGCAAAATATCAATTAAAACCTTAAATATACTCAAAAACACGTTTTGGGGGTGTACATTGTGTTTATAGGTGGTTAGAAAAAATATGAAAACAGGTCTACGTTGTTTTTCTATTTTATTAAAAAAAAAGCTTTTATAATTTTTTTAGTTTATTTTGTAATTTTTTTGATGATACAATTTTCAAAAAATAAATATTTTTCAATATAAAAAATAGGGGTTGCAACCCTTACGGTTGAAACTATACGTGAATAAGTATGACATTTTTCTTCTTCCTAAAGGAAGTTTTTTTGTTAAAGACTTAAATTATATTCTTTATAATAATTCTTCAGTTGAAAATGGTAAAAGAATACATATAAATTAATTTTACAAAATAACTGAGCATACTTTACGTGTACACTCAGGTAATAAAGATTTTATTATTTTATTTTTTATTTATTTATTTTTTAATAAGTGTGCTTATTAAAGGGGTTATCGAGATATATTGACATTTTGAAAAATTTTCAATAAAATTCACGACATTAGTTTTTGCTAAGTATTTAAATACAAATTTCAGACAGTTGAACATGAACCGAACACAAAAATATTTTTTTACGATTTTTTTTAAAAATTAATATATTACTTGAAATTATATAAGCTTAATAAATATGACAAATTTAGGAAGCCTTATGCATCATTCCCTGTATATAGCAAGTTTCGTATAAATTTATAAATTAGTATATCTATATTTTGATATGAGGTTGTTAAAAAATTCATATTTTATTTTTTTCATTCATTTAATCTAGTACTTTATAGAATGCAATTTATACAGTTCTTTATATTATCAACAAACTTATTATTATAACCAATTATGGAGCAGCCTACTGTTTTTTATGTAGGAGAAAACATAATTTTTCAAATAGATTATAGTATAGTAACTCCCTTTCAGAGTACATATCTGGACACGGAGATATCTCTAAAAAGGAACAAAAAGAAAACGGTAACCCCCTTAATTACCGCGGTACTGGTAAAGTCGGAAAGGCGACGGTACTCATAACGATTTTAGAGTGGTACAGAAAAAATTATTGGTTTAAAATACATTATTATTTATTGAGATTTGATAAGACTTTGAAAAAAAGTATCTGTGGTACTGTACAAGCAATTAGTAAGTGGGTGTTGTTACCACTGTAGTTGCCACTGACTCTGTTTTATCGACAAAACACAGAAAATTTTCAGACTTTCTTGGAGATACTAACCTTTAACTATGTAATAATATACTAATATATAAAGTCTTAAGTCCAAATATCGCCAACATCCTTGACATTTTTTCGAGTAAAAAATAATGGTATATTTTATTCGAAAAATGTAGCGTGTCGATATTTGGGTTCGAAAGTTTGTGAGATGGTAGATAATCACATTGGGAAGCGCAGGTATCATCTACGAGTTTTTACTTATCTAATCTATATTTCTAATATTTATCTTCATAATATAGAATTTCCCGTATCCTACCAATAAAATAGAATTGTAATATTGTTAATTTAATAACATTTAAAAAAATATACCGTAAATTTTTTCGTATCTACGTTCAAGTTGTAGAACTTACTTTGTTTATTAAACAATTTCATCTGACATTACTCAATGGAAAAAATTCGATACTCACATAGAACACACGGATTTTAGACTATATACATAGCCGATATTATTTTAGAAATAAAATAAAAGATAAAGTGCTACAAAATATTTTCAATCTAATATTATCTTTTACATTTTTTTGCTACCATAAATTGAATTTAGCTATATTCAAACTAGATTATACATATATTTTTTTAAATAAAATTAATGAAAAAATGCAGATGAACCACAAAATGTTAACTAAAAATTTCAAAATTAACGTAAAAAATTTTGTTACAATTTAATCGTTACTTAATGATTCCTCTATATCCAATTTATAATACACAACACTTCCACTGCGTGAATGTAATTATCTCAAAATTTTAATTTGCACGTAGAGTATTAAAAATATCTATATTTTTGTACGCTTTGTTATGTGTGTGGAAAATCGAGTAGTTAATAATATTTGTGTATTTTAAAGCGTTTTATTATATATTATTCGTGAAAGTTAAAGAACTATTTAAATTGTGTAACTTTATAAATTTATAAAGATTAAATAACAAAGCTGATGTTCTTTGTACTAAAGCAATTGAGATACTTTAAATGAAATACTCTGTTTTCAATTGAAATAAACAACTCGTACATATAGAATGAACAGTAACACTGTTATTCGCAAAAGGAGAGACATTTTTCAGATTATAAATATTAATTCTCGGGTTAAAAGTCGTGATTAATCAAAGGCACATCGCATTTACGTGTTTGCTAGTCAAAGCTTTAAAGTTTCGACAAACGCAATTTCCAAGTGTTAAAAAAGAAGCATAATAAGCGCGTTATCGTATCGTCGATTTCAATGTTTACATGCATGGACAGATAGTCGCGTAAGTACGCCGAGACGGAAAGAAACAAAAACGAAATAAAGGAAAACGGAAAGATAAAGTAGCTACTGCTGCCTTCCCGATCGATCGAATCCCCGTATAATCCAAATCCGAACAAAGCATAATCCACTTGCGATTTTTCGCAAACCACGTCTTTCCTTAGTCTTGAGTAAGTTTCGCATGTAGTCGTAGGAATCGGCTGGCCGAACAAAAGCCGCGAGGAAAAGCGAAAGCCCGAAAATCCAGATGTGCGCAGTAATGTGATATTCCGTGGCTGTGTGCGTACAGACATTCAGGCACATCGCAAGAGCGTGGGGAGCAGAAAGCGAGAAGAGAAAAAAAAGAAGCAAAGTAAGCGAGATGGAGACTGCAGATAAGGGATCTTCGAAAGAGTGCAAAATGCACACGGATGTGCGCGTACAGAGAGGAAAGCTCGCATATGAGTGAGTCGCGCTGTGGTGGCTCGGTCCGATTGATCAACTGCGCGTGCGATGCACATTGCCAGCGTTGTGGTTGTCATCGTAGTCGTCGTCAGCGTCATCGTCGTTGGGGGAGACGAACTTTTTCGAGTGCGTTGCCACACGGACGAGCAGACGCGGCCACGCAGCGGGGCTAGCTCGACTCTACGGAGGAAGGAGAGAGAAAGAGATGGGAGCGAGATATTGGGGTTCGCTCTTTCTCCGTCTCTCTTTCATTATCTCCGTGCCCGTTCCATGGGAATTGAGAGAAGACAGAGAGCGCACGCACACACACACACATACATGTATACGTTGCCGTGCACGTCGATAACAAAGGCGAGTGCACGACAAACCCAGAGACTGACTGCGCGTATACGATGATGACTGTTCAGCGCGCTGATGCATATACTTGTATATAGATACAAAACGCAAGCCCGATGCCCTCCGCTCGCTCGCGTGCTAGGATCAGCTCGCGAAGATAGAGCTGTATGGCAACAACTCTTTCCCAATTCTCTCGCTTTCTAGGTACGTGTGTATGTGTGTGTGCATCTGTCTATATATATACATGCACTCGCAACTGGCGAGACAACAGTGGGGCAGCACTCTCGCGCTACTGTACGTAGCCTCGTATTATGAGCACACAAGGGAAGAGAGAGAGACGATGCTTTGTTTACCATTCACTGGAGGCGAAATGATCGTCGTCTCCCGTCAGAAGAGTGAGCAGCCACTCGCAGGGCGATCCGCTTGGCATCGGCGTGCTGCTGCGACGGGGAGACTGGCCGAATGCTCTGCAGCTCGCCATCGCGCACCTTCCGTCAGCCACTCTCACTCTCTCGCTGCCGACGCGCGCGGAGGAAAGAGGAAAAACGGAGCGCGAGCTTGTGCGCGCCTCCGTCTGGCCACGGGCTCGCCTCGGAAAAGCAGCTGCCGAAAAAGAAGTGCCGCGGTCCCCCGGACTACTGTCTATGACCCGAGAGCGCACCACGAGAAGCGGCCACCACTAGCGCCGAGTTAGCTGCGAGCTCCGCTGCTACTGCCTCGCTGCTGAGTAATGGAGGCCGCGGCTGCCCTCGTCGACGACTGCCGCGAGAGAGATAGAGCGAGAGAGGAGAGCACCGTCTCGCTCGCACTCACGGCATTAGCCACACTCCCCCTCTTTCTCTCCCGTTCGCGAATACACACACTCTCGCCTGGCCGTGTTGCTGGTGCTGCTGCTGCTTTTATGTATAAGCTTTGTCTCGCTTCATGCCCGTCTCTCGGCGTCCGCCTCACTTTTATCGGAGGCCCGATTTTTCAGGCCCTACGTCGTCCGCTCCGTTACATTGACGCCGCCGCACTGGAGCGCGGGAAAACTGGATGTTTTTTTAGAACGACCGACGGAGTTCCTGGGCGCAGCGACGCACAGCGAGACCCAGATTGACAGAGAGGGGCAGAGGTGTGGGCGAGAGACGGAGCGAGACAAGTGAGCGCGCGCGCGTGTACTTACTACGCGAACATAAATAAATAAAGAAGGGAAATAGTCGCCTCGGCGCGAGTAAACTCGTATAGGGTCAGGGAGAGCGGAAAAAAGAGAGCTCGTAGGTTTACACGTACTTACGAGAGGCTACTTTCCAATAATCGCGGGCGGACGGGAGCGGGAGAGAAGAAAAAAGAGAGCCGTTACGCGAGGAAGAATAAGCGAGCGAGCGAGTGAGTGAGCACGGAGAGAAAGTGAAGACGGGGAACGTGGTGTGCGTGCGCGCGCGGACAACGGTTACCTGAATGACGGGAATCGTGTTGCTCCCGCGGCATCGCGCTAACCAGGCTTCTACGCAGAGCTCGACGATGAAGGCCCTCCGAGTCTGTCCGTCCGCGTTCTGCTGCTGCCGTCCTGCTCCGTAGTATAAGCAGCACTGGCTGCGCCTCGCACTCACACTCACACATACACCAATCGACGTTTTATTTATTTTTGTCCAGTCCGTCTCGCGCTGCTATCTTTCTCGTCGTCGTCGTCGGCCCCCAAGGGCCTCCTCTTCTCGTTCTCACTCCTTTACTTGCATGCGTGAGGGGAGGAGAGAGATGGAGAATGCCAGAGAGAGAGAGAGAGAGACAGAGAATAAAGGGAAAAAACCTGGCAAGCTGTGAGAGAGCGCGACTCGGAGCAAGAGTCAGAGTGTATATCCTGCACTGTACTCTGCCTCTCCTTCGAACACACGCGCACAGGCTTTTTCAACGCCTCGCGTATTATATACGTATGTGCCTTGAGCAGACACGTTTCACTTTGTCTCGTTTCCACCCGCGACGATCGCTGCTTCGTTCGCTCTCTCCCTCTCTCGAGCCGACTGAGAGAGCTAAAGGTGCGCCAACACACGTCAACCCATATGTGTGTGTGCACGATGCATGTGTGTGTGCGTGTGTGTAGAACGGGAGGCAGGCGTCTGGTGTACGTGTGCGCCGCGAGCTCCGAGTCTTTCGTTTCTCGGCTATAGGTTAGGTTGCTGTGTATGTCTGGGCAAGCATACTCTGTTCGTTGGGTAGAACACATGAGCCAGTCGCGTCCCCTTCTGATATGCGCGTGTGCGCGCACGTGAGCCACGGAAGCTCGCGCGGCTGCGGTGCTCTTGTATGTATGTATATGCAATGCGAGCGAGTGCGTGTTCCATACGCTGTCGAGGCCCTGGGCATTGGCGCACAGCACAGGTTACGCTCACTCTCTCGCATATGCACTTACACAATCTCCCGTGGCCAGAGTACCCGTGTATATACATGCACGCTGCTGCATGTGTGAGCCTCGGTGTAAACTCGAATAATAGCGTGCGCGAGGACAGAGTGGTAAATGCTGCTCAACTTTTTATCAGTCAATAACATTCGATTCTCTCGGGCTCGTAAATAAACGTTATGTTCAATACTTATGATGCTCGATGCACACGCGCCGATGAGATGGAATAATTCTTGCACGTATGGGAGGATATGTGTCAGTTTATTTTATCACTTGGCTGCCAAATATTTTTTTCAGCATCTAAAGAAAAAAATCATTTCTCACTTACTCTTCACGGGAAAACCAAGGACAAAGTTGGTCTCTCCGTTGGGAGAAAATTGGTAGAGTCCCCTGACTTTTGTTAAGAGCAAGAAGCAGGAATTTGTCTATCAAATGTATTTTCTTTTAAACCCACGGAGCATTTTCTTCAAAATGTAAAATAATCTTATAAAGTTTGAAGAAAAATCAATAATATTACATTTTCTTACATTATGCATTTTTGTTGAAATTGACTATGTAACGGAGATATATTTTTTTAATTTATGAATCAAACAGAAAAAGAATTTATTTGATTATATAAAATTATTCAGGTTTTGTAGCTTTTTCAGTTGAAATCTAATTTCGCGATTAATATTTTCATGGTATACGACTATAGTAAGGCATTGATGCATATTAGTGCAATTGATGCATATTAGTAATCACTGTCAAAATTACTCATTTACAGAAAATGTTCTACTGTACTTTTCTACTAACATAATACTGTGTTATCGTCTGAACATGTAAATACTCAGGAACTAAATTTTATAAATTATTTTTGCATGTGTAGCCGATAAAACACTACTAGTGTTAAAGTATACGAATGTAATATAATATCCTTTAAAAAGATGTAATACCGACGCGATTTCTGCATTACCGACATCCCACTTTTAATGATTTTTTTTTATAAAAGTAAACAATTTAATAAACAACTTATAGATGCTCCTACTTCATCATGATAAATGTAAAATCTAAAAAAAGAAAATATCTATATATTAAATTCTATGAACTCGATATAATCATCTACAATTCGGTTTTACCGACTTACTCTCATTTTATACGAAAGCTAATTTATAGAGTAAGATATTTTGTAGGGTATCATATTTATCGAAAAATTAGGTTAACTGAATTTTTCATTAAACCCAGGAGCACGACAGGGTTCAGAAGGCAAGCATGGATCTTCCTTATGTTGAAAAAAAGAAGTAATTGTTTAGTCATTGAAGAAATCATGAAAAGTGGAATATCGATAAAGTAGAAATTGTCTTGATATCCGAGGTGCTCTTTTGTTTTACCGACTTATTTTGAGTAATCCCCAGTTTATACAAAAGATGAATCATAAAATAAAATTTATGGAATTTACAGATATATTTATCGAAAAGAAAGGTGGTCAACCAAGTATAAATCATTATCATTTCATGATTTATACTTGACTTCAAGATGCTACAGTGCTCTTTAAGGTAGTTCTATCGCAACTGCGCTAGTCAAAGTGACAGACATAACCTCCGTACAATTCGACGTTACCATGTCTACCATAGCAGTAGTACTCTGTTCACTTTTTACGTATCATTTTATTATTCATTAATTTATCGCCAATCTCACAAGCAGTGAATTCATATTTTAAAAAGGGTGAATAATTGGCTAAAAATTCTTTTACTAGATTGAAAATTTCCATCCAAATCTTGACGTCAATTGCTGAAATATCATAATGTGAAGAGCGAAAAACCACGATTTCCCATAAGAGCCCGTGTTAAAACACGAAAACTTCAAACATATATTTCTCGCTTCAGAAGCAGTAAACCTGTCCCAAATTTGAACTATACCATTTTTATATACTAATTTACAATTGTGTTAAGTTTTATCTCATTATTGACGTTAATCGTCAAGTCGATAGAACTACCTTAACAAGAGGTACGTTAGTAAAGCAGAAATCGAATCATAAATTTACAATTCAATTTAAAAGACAATATAGAGGAGCATTACAGAGTTTAAAGATTTATTCATTTTGCACACATTCAAATATATTTTTGAAACTAAATAAAATTCGCATAATTTAATAAATTGTATAAAAAACAATTATCAACAACTCATATTTGAAGGACTAATTGTAATTGTAAAATATTAATATATTAATTATAATAACTTTGCATATCATTTGATTATAGAAATTTTTTTCAATTCGATTTATAAGAACGTGTATAAACAAATGAATTGAAAAGTGAAGCTTGATAATAAAGATTATCAAAATGTAATTGCGCTCGTTTAGTAAACTATGCAGTGAAAATAAGTAGATCCCGATAAGATTGTAAGACTATAAGTATTTTTAAAACATTTTCTTTTTTCAATATAAATATTACTCTAATATTATTTGTTTTTATGTTGAAGTGTATGTATTAACAACTAAAACAAAATAGAAATAATTATATTGAAACTTTTTATTTCATTTAATTTCTAAAGTTATTCTGGAATATTGATCGATTTTGACGTTTATTTTTTATCACATAAATATCGTATTAATTGATAAGGGACTGATCTCACATGCCTACATTACAAACTGAACTATAAAGAGGACAGTACTAACGTATTTGTCGTAGACTAGTGATTTAAATGTTAATAGATCCATCTTAATTATTTCCAGCTTAGTATAGAAATTGTTCCATTCTTGATTAACTTTTCAAAAATTCTTAATATATCTGATAAAACGAATCCGTAATAATCATTACAAACGTATGTAACAGTAGACGACTTATCATGAGAAATCATAAACATAAAAACATTTCTAGCCAGCGTGTATATGTGCATACGGGTTGATAGAATAAGGGAAGACCAGCACGTTTCCTACACACACACGTAGATCTACGGCGAAGGGGATTGTCTGTGTATGCGAGGGGGACGGTCAGTATACCGATGTACAAACACACAGGCGTAGAAACCCATAGGCATCGGCCAGTCGACGCTGGACTGGACAGTCGTGGAAAGCAAATGAGCGGAATACCTCGTATATATACGGGCGAGCCATGTGGGTACGCGTGTATATACGCTGACTAGCCTCCCCCTCCCCTTACCACACGTGCACTGGCCCTCGTGTGTATATATGCATGTGCGCATGCGTGTGTGTCGGTACGCATTATAGCACAACACCCACACAAACAACAGGGAACGCGCACCGCTGCACTCGTGGTGAGCGCGCTGTCTCGGTTAGGCTAGGTCGGAACGAAGGCCGGAGAGCGGCGGCTTGCTCCGCCCCCGTTTTCACGGATACACGCGCCCCGTATGCGCGCGCACGTGTGTGCGCCAGCCAGCGAGCCTGGGCTGCTTATCGGGACGACCTACGTTGCCTGTGCATCACACGGCCAGAAAAAGAGAGAGAGAGAGAGAGCTTTCGACGTGTGCGCATGCCAGTACTGCTCGGGGGTGGAGGGGGCAGCCAAAGAGAGCGACTCAGGGGGCTTTTAAACTACCCGCCTTTTTAAATGCCAGCTACGACCAGCCGTGCTGTGGCTATACGTGCAGCGCGTAGTTTTTCGCTCCCCTATTCGCCGCACGCGTGAGGGCTTTGATATTCTTTCAGTCTCGCCGGATTTTTGTCTCGCCCACCCGTAAAGGGGATAACACGGCACGCGCCCTTTACACGGTCGAACAATTTCAAGAGATGACGTTCTCGGGCAGAGCTTTTAAAACCAACTCCAGCAATACGCGAACGCGCCGTTAGATGAAATATTCATAGCGCGGAACAGTCTATCCGCTGCGCTCCGCTTTCAATCGCAACGCTCTCCCGAAATCCCTTTAGCTCCGAGTGTCAGAGCCTGGGGCTCCGTTTTTCTCTTTTTGCGTTCTCGTCGTCGTCGTCGTCGTAGTCGTCAATGCCACGCACGCTCAAGCGGTGCACTGCCGAGTCTACTTAACCTAGAAAGATAATTTTCGGAAAATAAAAGGGGTAGAAAGGGAGTCGGGGAGAGGCGAGAGTGGGCGAGCCGCGCTCGAGAGGACCTAAGAATAGAGGTGTTTCTCGAGCGCGAGCGCGCCGATGTCGGCTGGAATTAGAGAGAAGAGCGGAGAAAGTAGAAAATAGCAGAAACAAAGAGAGAAGGAGAGAGGGAGGCGGGTACTGGCCCTATACGCTAGTAGTATGAGAAAAGTAGCATGCGCCGTATTACTCTGAATTCATGGTACTCCTCCGGCTCGCCGCCGCCGCCGCCGCCGTTGATTGCTTCCACTCGAGCTTTTCTGCTTGCCTCCTTGCCCTCGCACTGCTCGCTTATTATGTCCCTCTTCGCGTGCGTATATCGCTCGGGCCCAAGGCGAAAGAGAGCTGGCGCACTCAGAAGCCAAGCGTCGACGGTTCTTCTCGCGCAGCAGTTTCGAGCGGCCCCATCCTCTGCCTCCTCTCCTTTGCCTTTTCTTGTTTTCTTGCTTTATTTTTCTCCTCCTTTGCCGCCTATCTCTTTCTCTCGCTCTCTCGTCGATGACCGCGGTGCACACGGACACGCGCGCGCATGCACGCACACATGCACGAAAGGGGGAGACAAAAAGGCAATAAGAGACGACGATATACAGCGACGACTTTTACGTCTCTCTCTCTCTCTCTCGCACGCGCGTGCACGGCGAACGGTTATACTTTCCGTATCTCGGCCGTCATTTTTGAAATGTTATCTTCTATACCTCGTGATTAGCGTTAGCGGCGAGCAGCCAGCAGTCTTTCTCTTTCTGCTTTTCGAGGCTGCGCGAGAGCGAGGCAAAAAAAGGCAACGAGCGGGGACCGCTTCGCGACGACACTGCTGTATGAGCCGAGGACTGAAGTTTTAAAAGCCAGGCAGGCAGGCAAGCACGAACAGACAGCAATGCCGAGCTGTAACAACCGCAGCAGCAGCACCAGTAGGCACGGCACAGCAGTAGCAGAGGCGGCTCTCGTGTGTGCTGCTGCGGCACACGGCACACGCGCAAGTCTCGACGAGAGAAGGAGAGAAAGAGAGAGATGGAGAGTGATAGAGTGAGGCGGCACGAGTGAACGGGCGGCGTTGCCAGGTCGCGACTCTATTTTCGACAGCCGCGAACTGCCACGATTTTCAAAGTGG
The DNA here is from genome assembly GCA_035583055.1 of Torymus tubicola. Classification (NCBI taxonomy): domain Eukaryota; kingdom Metazoa; phylum Arthropoda; class Insecta; order Hymenoptera; family Torymidae; genus Torymus; species Torymus tubicola. Next base: position 24,557,046 of record JAWWEQ010000010.1, on the reverse strand, counting down.
CGCGCTGCAGACGAGTGCATTTTCCGACGTCGCCTGCACTTGTTTCCGAATGGCCTTTCGATCGCCGATTTCAAGTATTTCCTTTTCATTTGCTCCCCTGTGGCGGCGTTGCTGCCGAGGCTCGCGCTGGCCCTCTCGCCCCGGATATTTGGCATTGCTGGATGGGCTCGCTGGATTGCCGATCGATTCGTTGCGTTGCGACCCTATATGCGCGTGAATGAACATTTTTACGTGGCTAAACCTCGATAAATGTTCTACTTTATCAACATGTATTTTTAATTTCAAAGTTACAATTTATTTTTAATCCGGATCTTGTTATATTTTATATCTGATCTATTTTTCACATTTATCAACATTTTATCTTTTGCATCATTCTGTTATTGAAATAAAAACCAAGAATTATTTTTGCTGTGTATGTATATAATTATGTATTTATTTTTTAAGATATATCTCACTGTGTTTATAACGTAATATCACCTAAATAGAACTGAATTCAAGTTATCTCAAGAATTTCGTATGTATCGAACTTTGATCGTGACGTTAAATATTCTTTTCGAAGTGATGGCTTGAAATCAAATCCGGGTTGTTATTAAAGTATTAGAAACTAATCTGGCATCTACTTAGGTGTTCAGTCAGTATACAGAACTATCATGGTCAGTATACGGAACTATCATCATATGGAGTTAGCATAGATAAGAGATTTACAAGAAATAACAGAAATCTAATATATTAAAAAGTCAAACGCCACTTTATATTTGTAGTAAAAAATACCGAAATTCGTACTTTAATTCTTATTTCTGTGTGTGTGTGTGTGTGTGTGTGTGTGTGTGTGTGTGTGCGTGTGCGTGTGTGTGCGTGTGTGTGTGTGTGTGTGTGTGTGTGTGTGTGTGTGTGTGTGTGTATTGAAATATTTGAAAGCAAATGAATAATTGGTGTAGATTGAAATTATTATCTTCGAATATTTGCGATTCGTTTGGGGGTTGGGGTCCATGTTTAGGTCCATCTCTAAGTATTAAAGTGATCTGTAATAAATTTAGTTTGGAGAGTGATCGTGTTGCATATTATCCTGAATTTAAAAATATTAAATAGCAACAATCAAATTTTTTAATCTTACCATTATTTTAATATCAAATTTCTTACTAACGGAGAGTACAAAGGGTTTTATTATGATATTCAAATTCAGAACATTAAAAATTCGAATTTTATATATTAAGTGATCAATTACATAGAAAATTATAAATTTTATAATATCTTAACTATCTAAATAAGAATTACTCTATATTTTAATCAAACTGATTAATGCTTTGCACATGTGTGAATCATTTACTTTGAAAGTAAAACGATTCATTTTTTAAGATAACGACATTTTGAAAATAACAATTTCGATCAACATTTACCCTGTTTACTTTTTGAATATTCTAATTATATTGATTGCCTAATATCTAAGTTAATAGGAATTTGTACGTAATGTAATTCGAAATTTCAAAATTCAACACTATACAGCAAAATCAAAGAAAATATTAATTTTTTCGATATCTATTGGCCCATATATATGGGTCGTTCTCGGGGGAATCGCGAAGTCAAAAAATAGATTTTCTTGAAACTTTGTGAAAACGTTTAATTTGATGTACCGAGTGTAGATGAATTTTTTAACCTTTGTTTTTGAACTGTGCCATGTCAAAGTTGACAATTTAAGCCTTTTCTGCATTTTTTGCCGATTTTGATTAATTTAACTCCTCAGGGAGCATTTTTTCACGATAAACACAAAATACTTTTTTTTTAAAAATTTTCTCAGTTTTTCACTGAAAGTATTTTCAAAGCCGTATGTATACACTGTCACTTACATACCTCCAAATGAAACATTAAAATTCAGAAAGAAAAAAACCGATCCGAGGTATCCCTATCGAAAAATTAATGGAGATACCCTTTTATTGTACTTGGTACCCTTTTAGTGATGTTAGTGGCAAATGTATAAAAATATTTTAGATATGGTATTCATTTTTTCAAGTTTTACATTTTTGTTAATAACAAAAGAACCATAATATCTAGAAAATTAATTTTTTTAAGAAAATATAGATAATTTAATTCTCTTTCGAATGCTATACATCCCATTCAGATACATAGAGATGTTCTTGAGAAATTACGATTAAAAAAAAAGTAAAAAAAAATTTAACCTCAAATATATCCAAACTTTATGGATCAATCGCTTTTCCCAAAGAACTGTCTCGATTCGTATACAAATGTACCCCTATAAAGAATTTCAAACTGATTAAGTCAATTGTACTCTAGTTATGCAACGACAAAAAGAAATCACTTTTTTTTTATAAATTATTTTTTTTTCCAAAAATAATGAATAATAAAAGCTAAAAATTTAGTAAGTTATAGTAATCAATATCCTTATAACCAAAAAAATATTCATGTCAATATCTTTTTTTAATTTCGAAATATTAACTGTTTACAAAATATTACTTTTTCATCAATAACTTGTGACGAAATATAGCTATCGATTTCTTTGTTTCTAAATTGTAGAGAATTTTATCCTGCATACAGAGAATTCATAATGTATAAACAATATTTGGTCTAAGTATTAAAAAAATCAAGAATAAAAATTCTGAAAATTGAAAAATGGCTATAAAAAAAAATTTATTTAGAAAAATAGAATACTGTGGAAGCAAAATCTAAAAAAATGATCACTCTCTCGTTAAAATCGGACATACATACATACACACACATCCATACGGACATTTTCTAAAAAAAAAGTGTATTTCAATTCCAAATTTTATAAATAACATTCCTAAGGTAAAATGGGTAGTACTTGGACAAAATGAAAAATTCGACCTATACTTGGAAAACGGTAATGAACTACTTTTATTGATAGATATCATAAGATATGATGACAACGTGGATTCATTAGCATTGCTTATGGTAATAACAATCTATTGTCATCGAAATCCTTTTAATTAAGTTTTTAAATTTATTTTTATAA
>JAWWEQ010000010.1:24511588-24553960 GCA_035583055.1 Torymus tubicola | reverse complement strand
AAACTTACTTTTTTAATATAAAACAGCTTGTAATTGTCTTTGTCTTTACATAAAATGATAAAATAGAGCACCAATTTCTAATTGGATAAAAAAAGTTCTAACGAATTTCGATTATTGATTTTAAAAACACCGTTTGTTTGAAATATTCTCTAAATCTGTCCAAGTACTACCCACTTTTACCTTAACACATTATCTCAAAAACTTTTTTTTACTATCACAAAGTTTCCTCTAGGAGGAAACAAAATATTGATTGAAACCATTTTTACACATTTTTTAATATTATGTTACACGATAATAACACTGGGAGTCAAAGAGTTAAAATTGTGTTGAATTTCGAAATTTTAATTTGTCAAATATATATTTTTTAATGTAAAAATGTAAAAAGAGAAAAAAAGAAATATGATAGAAAGTTAGGTTAGAATTTCAAAACAATGAATAAAGTGTGTGTCGTCCCATTTCCTCGTCCGTTGTTACTTAGTTCCTTATAGGTATTAGGAACTCGGCAAGCAGGACGCTGTCGTGATCTTGCATCTATTCTTTAAAATACAGCATTTTATTAATAATTAAACAGATATAAATAAATTTCAAGTGACCTGAATTATGTAATAAATCATCAACCCCACCCCCCTTCCTCACACAAGGATTAGTATTCAATAATCTAGTCATGTATACATAACTACCAGTATATAGTGATTATTGGTTGGATACCTTAAGCCTACATTTTTTTTAAAATTATTACTATACTATCTTTAAATACTATTATTTGCGTTCCCATTTCTCTATGATGAACGAAATATTTATAGAAAATATCAAATAACACAATAAGTCATAGTGTTTTAAGAAACACACCCGCACACCTATCAGACCTAAGGTTTTCCGGTTCACTGAGCCTAAATATAAAAACATCATAACTAAATTGTTAAACAATAAAAAATTTTTATTTTTTTATCATGTTGTTTGGTATTGGCCACCCCAATTACGGGCGCGAGCAGTCAGATAAAAAACTGTTGATTTTTATTTTTTTGCTTAAATATTCATCCAGATATAAATCAATTTTTTCATCTTGTTCTATACATGCTCACATCTCGTATATAGACCAAATTAAACTTTTTATTGTCTTCAATATTAAGAAAAAAATTCCTAGTCGTAAAATTTCTCAGGTAAAATGTTGAAAATGCCATTGTCATTCATGAAGAATGTATAATTTAATTTATTTTATGAGAAAAGGTTAAGAATATGCAATTACAATGTTTTTACATACAAAAAGCTAATCTAAGATATTTTATTTTGTTTTTATTCAGAATAATTCTTGAGGTTTTGTGTAATTTATGATTAAAAGTCCGAAATAAAGTTCAATTGTATCTGCATGAGTCTCGCGATCATTGTGAATGTTTTTGAAACTTCTGAACTTTTTATTTAACACATAAAATTTTCTCAGTTTTTCAATAAAAATATTATCAAAGCTGTATGTGTACACTATCACTTACATACCTTCAAAGAAAACATTAAAATTCAGAAAGGAAAAAACCGATCCGAGGTATCCCTATCGAAAAATTAATGGAGATACCCTTTTATTGTACTTGGTACCCTTTTAGTGATGTTAGTGGCAAATGTATAAAAATATTTTAGATATAGTAATTTTTTAAAACAAAAGCCATTCAAACTTTCTTATAGTCTCGTTTAATTAAAAGGATGTATTTTAAATATTATTTTTTATTTTTTGCAGTAATAACTAATTATTCTGAGCAGTTACTCTAAAATTATTATTTTATTTTTATTATATTTTATCTATAATAGTATAAAACTTAATCAGTAACTATAAACGCAGAAAGAAAAAATAATAATATGAAATTTTAATTATTTAAATATATGCAAAATCATGAGATTTTTAAGAAAAATGGCGTTTTTAAAATCTTAAATGACAAAAAAGCAAACTAACTATTTTCATTCCTCAAAGGGGAACATTTAATAAGTTTTTTCCGTTAACCTTCAGCCCATTTGAATTAAATAGATTTTTACAACAGGGGTGCCAACTTGACGATTTTCGAGAAATGAACTAACTTTGATTGGCTATATCTTTTTGAGACAAACAATTTAAGATGTAAACGAAAAAAATCCGTGAAAAATTCATGAAATGGCAAGCAATCAGAGATAACCTTAAAAATGTAAAAATTTGCATATTTTGATAGTTATATATAGGTATAACACTGACTTTTCATTGAGTCCTGGTAGTTTTTTTCATAAACTTCATCATAAAACAAACAATTTAAGTCCTTTATCAAAGTTGAAATGGGACCTCTGGAATTTTTTGAAAATAGCCATATTTTGACCGTTTTTGAAACTTTAAAAAATTCTAGAATGGTGTACAGATGACTTAGAGGGCTGAAATTCTCGCCAGAGGCTTTTTTATAATGCACTTTCATAAAAAAAATCGGCGACCAAAGCGGAAATATGAGTGCGCATACTTTAGGTGAAGTTCGCTGGCCTGACTCTTATATATTCCTACGCAATGTATTTTGGGATTTAGAAGAATCCTAATTTTCACCGTAGGGGGCTGTATTTCAGCGGACCCCCATAAAAGGACATTTTGTTAGCATGATTGATAATAAGAACGTTTTATTAGAAAAAATTTTAACTAAAAGAAATATTTGTATATCCGTAATTGATCAACGTATTTATACAATATTTGACTATCAAAATTCAAGTTTTGGCTGATTAACTTAGTTTGTTTTTTATGTGCTATTGTTTTAAGATCTTCTACTGATCAATGTTTATAACATACTTTTTTGCGAACTATCTGAAAACTTTATTTGTATTGAAAATTATACTGTATATTCAAACTCTCATTGCTCGATATTCCGCTTTAGTTTTACCCTTAACAACAATTTTTTTTTTAATAGAACAGTAAATGCTTATGGTACTGGAAAAGTTTTATATGATCTGCCATAATAGCTAAGTCGACGATACCACCTAAATACAGCGAATCGTCGGATAAAAAATTTCAATTTCAGCTTAATGTTTTTAAAAACAATTATCTGATAACTTATGACGTTTATTACAAAAAAATTTGTAACCCCCGAATTTTTCCATATAAAAATGAAAAACATTAGTAAAATCGAGAAAATCAAGGAGCATGATAGTGCTTTGTAGACAAGTATCAAAGAGATAATGTAAAAATAGTAAATCTTGTTCTTTTTGAACTAAGGTCATCCATAGTAAACGGCATGGCCAGTAGCTTTAATAAAGTAACCACAAGACATTCTAATTTTTTGTATAAAAACAGAAAAGAAAATTAAGTTAACACTTTAGTCAATGTGGCTCAGCTGCTCTGGACGCTCGGATTATGTATATTAATATAACTTTAAATACAAATACGCAGTTTTACCATGTGTTAAATAATTAAGTCATTTTTTAAAAATTTATATGAGTATATATTAGCTAAATTCAAACGTCATGTTTAATTTTTAAGTTTCGTAATTAGACTTTTTTATTGCATAAAATGTATAAGCATTGCATGAATATTAGAAAGAGTGAAATATCTTTTAAAATAAATGAAAATATAAAAAGATACTATTTTAGATGATTACATGACAATAATATTTGAGGTAGCAAGAATCTACAAAATGGCTTTAACATTAAATTGCTGGCCAAGTTCATATCAACACGTAAATTAAACTATCAAACAAATATGATTCATGAAATTTTTATACATTATCGAAAACTGATTATGTGGATTAGAACAATAGTATTTTACCTGTTCGAACAATTTTATGAATTACATTAATGACAGCAAATAAAAATGGTTCATTTTACAATATAAAAATTTAATTCATGAAATGTTGATACTAATCGAAAGTTATATTTATTATATAACGCCGTAATTTTTTGAGTTGTGCATATTTAGAAGATTTTCCAGAATAAGTATTTTAAAACCGACAGGGCATTACAGGAAACGCCTACATTCTTAAGAACTCCACAATACCAGGTGCTCCGTGACCTTACACGAACCAACATTCACACTATGTCCTTGTTAACGGAACTTTGGCGTAAAGAATACAAGTGACGAAGTTTTATTCTAGAAAGAAATCTTAATTGAGTCATTTGAATGTGTTTACTTGCCTTTTTTTATTAATGATTAGTATTATTAATAAATTGAGGATTCTACTCATGATAATTTATATCTCATTGAAAATATTTATGATTAAAAATTATAATATGTCAAAACAAGTGTATCTAGACCAAATTTGTGAACTTGTTTAAAGAGCTACGTGAAAATTTGGAATATTGAGTCACCAACGGAAACATTAAGAATTTTGTAGTTGTAACAATTTTGTTTTGAACTTGTATATTCAAAATATATCATAACGTCGTCACATTAAAATAGTAGAAGTGTCCGTGTACACGAACTCAGAGATGCTCAAAGACTTCATTGATTTTATGCATACGGAAGAGGGGAAGAGAATACGAGGAGAGCGAGAGCAAAACGATTCCCAACAATGTATATCCCGTAACAGGTAGATTTTCTGCCTGAGAATGAAATCAGAAAACATAGAAGCGTCTATGAGCCTATGAGGATGAAAACCCGAAGTCGTAAAAACGTACGATGTTTACTTACATATTTGGGAATTTTTTGTTTCGATTTCCCAGAAGCGCGAAGAATGTCTCGAGCTCGCATAAATTGCATTTTATAAACGAAGTTTCCGTTTTCTACTTAGGTTATACAATAACTGCAAAACTTCCATTATGACGTCACGATATTGTGCCCCTTGATATTGTGACGCTGATAAACGCATAGTGTAACGTATTTTTAGAATGCATTGAGCTTTCATCAATGTTTGTGATCATAAATAGATATCTGTATAATAAATGTTTGTACTATTTATAAGACAAAATCGGTATCAAGATAAATATTTATTAGATAAAAGCAGTCTTAGATAATTTTAACATAATTATTTTGAAGTCAGAAAAAGTGTTCCACTAGGCATGACTTCATTAAATTAGTTTGAGAGCTTTCAAAATACTTGAACGAATTTTCTAAGAAGCTTTAGTCTATTTATTTTTGTAAATTGGGTTGCATGCTTGAGTGCTATTGAAACAAAACTACAACAACAGTTTCGTTAGATAAAATGCATCGTGGTGTAAAAGAAGTAATCGACGATTGTACGATCATTTTAAGAAATTGAACTTTCTCCACGTTATGCATTAAGTTTTATTAGAAATTTAAATAATAAAATACAAAATATGCGTTAGAAAGTTATAAATCTTATGAAATTTTGAAAACCACGTCAATTTAATGCTTCATTTCTAAAACGTCATTTGATGAAAGATTTTTCTTGACATACTTTTCGCGCACCAGAAAGTCCACATGAAATAATGCATTGCTCTGAAATTTTGTCTACACCGATATAGCAGTCGTTTAAAATGTACGTAAAGAAAATTATTTCAAATCCGAACATCAAGCGTCTTCTCGGTGTAGACGTATTTTTTTAGATTCTTCGAGGGAACTTTGAAGGGACCTTTTTTGAAAAGGACGAGACCAAGGGGCATAGGTATAGGCAGTATATAGAGTTTGCTGCGGGTATAGCTAGGCTAAGGAATGAAAAGTAGAAACCAGTGTCTGTTGTTCCAGATCCGAGCTCCACACACAACGCAGATGGATACAAGAGCCCAACGCTCTCTCGCAGCTCAGGGAATTACGAGAGGCTCTCATTTCGTAAGGCCGCGCGGAGGTGGCAGCGGCTGCCAGGCTTGCTCGATGTGGGAACGTCTGAGTGCGCATACACAGCTATATACACATGTGTATATCTATAGAGCGAGGCTCGGAAGAAAACGTGGCAACGGCGGTTTTGAAACAGCTGTTGGAGAGCGCGAGCAGGTTTTCATTTAGCTTCGGGCCCGCGTCGATTGGCTCTGGCCGTTCCCCCGCAGCTCGATTGGCCGCTGATAAAAAGCCCAGTCGCGCGTGCGCCACTCTATCAGTCCCCCACCAAGGAACACGGCAGGGCTCTCTTTTTGCCCCCTACTTAACCTCCCACCATCCCAAACACGCTAACCGCTAACGTCACTCACACTCACATGTGCATATGCACTCGCGCGCAGGTACTTACATACACGCGCAGGAAAAAAGCAAAGCTCGCCGATGTTATCGTGCGTGAGCGCGCGCGTCGCGAGCTTCCTCGGGGAAAGACGCCGTGGGAGAGTCGCTCTACGCCAGGTACGAGCGGGTCGTGGAAAAGGCGGAAGCTCGCCCGCGCGCTCAAATTGTTGCTAGCACCGAGTATTGTGTGTTATTGTTGTTGTCGGGAGCGTGTAGGTCGGACTACTCACCGAGATGAAAAGGAGCGAGTCGGGGCTCCTCCTTCGCGGGGGCTGTTTCGTGCCTTAACGAACAACTCTTTCCTCCTCGTCCTCTCCGCTCTCTCTCTCTCTCTCTCTCTCTCTGCTTGTGTCTGCGGCTGTGTGCAGTATGCTGTATGTACCCGCACGGCTTGTCGGCTCAGCTCCGTGTGTCTGTCTGTCCGTTGGCCGTCCGCGTTCGACGGCGATGAGACTCTCCTCGCTTCTCCTCTTTCACGGATGCGCCTCTATGCTGCGTACTCTCTTTCGCTCCTGGCCCGCAATATTACGCAATTGCGTTTTCGGTGTTCACCGCCGTGTTATATATCTCACGCGCGCGTGTTGGCGAATTTTCGACGCGCGGCAAGTGTAGAGAGGTACTTACTCTGCGCTCTCGTGAAAATCGACTATTGCGTGCGCGCGCGCCGCGCTGCTACTTGCGTGACGAAGCACGCGAATTTCCGCGGGACTGTCGGGAGTACCTAGCTAGTAGGTAGAGCCTGTCCGGGCCTGTTCTCAGCTCTCGGTTGTCCTCTCGCGCGGACCGGGAGCCTGTTCACGCGTGTTTACGTGTGTGCTGTATATATATATGTAAGCTCGTGGAGGTGTGTATCCGTGCGAGTATAGCAGCTCAGAGATTTCAGATTATTTTCGAGTACGATGATGACGGTTTCTTTGGATCACTCTGTCTTTTTAGTGGGAATAGTTTCATGATATTAGCAATAAACAATCTTTGAACAAACATTTTACAAATTTAATAGACTATACATTTTGTATAGTAGAAACTATTACGCAAGAAAATGTAGATAAGGAGTCTATTACGTAGACGCATTTTTGTAAACATAGAATGTGAAACGGTGTTTATTTTTTTTCTTTAAGACATAGTACTTACTACATTAATCGAATCATACATTATAGAGATCGAGTAAATGATTAAAAATCATAGCAAATGTGTCATTCTTTAGATTTGATTTTAATTTAATGTATAATTAATAAATTAAGACTGCGCAATATCATTCTTTTAAAATCCCCTCTTCAAAGATAATATATTTTTTTCAAAAAGGTTCAGACTAACATGAGCTCCTCTTTTTTAACCATACTAATAATTTTATCAGCATAATAGTACTTATTTGAAAAATAATATATAAACTTTAATAAGATTTTATTTTGTGACATAAAATAATGAAAAATGGCAACACATATACTATATTTTAGATCAAAAATACTTAAACAAATATAATAAAACTAGCATGAATAAAATCATATTATATACAAAACCATATTTTCTATCTGGTTTTTACAACATACAAAATATTATCATTTATTTAATCTTTACGTAAAGTATTCTATTTGTAGCGGTATTAAGTGAAAAAAGTATAAAATTAACTTTTTACTAAAAAATATTTGAGTTTAAATAGTAAATAAAATACTTTACGGCGATTAATTAAGGATTGTAGATATTTAACGAAAGTGAAAATATTGTTAGGATTTATATTAAAGTTTTTTCTAAGGAAAGTTTTGGAAGAGGGAAAGGTATATAGGAAAAGAAGCCAGGTAGAAAGGGAGGGGCGATTTGGTCCCCCTTGAGGTCTGAGGCAATGACCCCAGCTGTAAGAGCCTAGTCGTCGTCCTTGTTGCTCCGCATCGCTGAGGGGTGGCAGCGTTCAATGAGAAAAAGAGAAACTCTGACCTTAAGAATTTTAAAGCAAGTGCTCCTGTAAGACAAGATAGATTTCATCTAGTAAAGCTCTTCCAAAATAAAAATGTAGATTCCTTTACTTTTAAAAATAATGTTAAATTTCGAACTTGAAAACTTATTTTATCAACAATTGTTAAAGTCTCACAAAAAATATGCTATGTAATTTTACGCATCCATTGTTGTTACATTACAATTCAAATAATGTGAATTAAGAACATCTGGATTTAAAAAAAGAATTAATTTAGTAGTGTTTTAAGAATCGATTTTTGATAGGATAAAAATTAAATTCAGTATATTTTGTCATTTTTCTGCATTATTTCTCCTTAAAATTTAATGTTTTGTTCAGATTTCAACAATATTGTAAAAAATAGCGTATCGAATACAGTTTTCTATTTTAAGAATTTTTCAATTATTTAGAATATTTTGAGGGTTATGTTAACTTGAATAAACATCGTTGTTTATCCCAATGCTTGAAATTTATAACTACGTAATTGCAGGTAAAAAGCTTTATCTTTAGGTATCGAAAATTCATCTTCACAGTCCGTATTACTATTGACCGAAATCTGTATTCAAAAAGTCTTGTCTATTTGCATGAAAATCAATGGGTTACCGATTTGTAGTAAATAAAATATTAATAATTTTTTATAAACGTATTGATTTTGAAATAACTTATTGCTGGTCTGGTATAATTTTAAATAATACAACTACTATAAAGTTAATTACTTTGAAATAATTTTTCTATTTTCATTGATATATTTTACTCCAATATTCGTCATGTAGGAGGTATTTACACATTTTAGAACATGTTTTTTGAAAATAAATCTCAAATTTCAAAAAAGTCTATAAGTTATAAATTATTTATTTTCTATTTGAGCTAATTATAAGATACTATTATGAATTAAATATCTATGTAATTTCATTCTGATTTATAATTTTGTTTTTTCATAATGAAAACCTTCAAAAAGAGCAAAACTATGATTTATAAAGTCATATAAGTTTCATGAGATCTTACTTGAGATTTCATAAATAAACTTGAGTAAGAGTATCAAAACAATTATAGTGGAAAAATTCAGCGAAAATGTTTTTAATATACATTTTAAAAGAAAATATTTAAAAACTCGGAAATATATCGCAGCTTATAAGTATAAAATATAGATCATTTTAACCCGATAAGATCGAGACCCTAAATTGAAAATATTAAACGTCTATATTTTTATGATTTTGCAGTTTGACAATTATTTATAAAAACCGAATTTTTTTTAATACAAGATGGTACACAGCACTACAATTTCAATTATGTTTTGTAATTTTGATGTAATGTATACGTTACGTACGAACACAATAGATTAAAGTAAAATTTAAGGATTTCTTTTATTTTTCTATATATTGCGAAAGTTTGGTATAAAGTTTTTTTTTGGGATCATTCACAATGTAAACTAGGCCAGAAACATTCACTAATTAATAAACTAATAATTGAAAAAGTTTTTGATTTCCTTAATATCAACTTAAAAATGATTAATTTTATTTATTGATTTTTTAGCCAATTAATTTAAAAATAGGAATATACATAAAAATGTTAAAAGTGGTAACAGAAACATAAATATTAAATACACTACTTACAGACATACAATGTGTACATTTTTCATAAACTGAGTGTTACTTTTTAAAATAACATAATCTTATACAAAACAATCCAAACTCAAGGATCATATTACAATATAAAGCATGCAACAATAAAATAATGGTATCACAATGCTCATACAATATAAAACAAAATAAAAAATGGCAGAATTATCATACATTCAAAAATATCTTCAATGGTAAAAATATAAATTTAAAATATATAACTACTCTCTATCTATCAGTAATGCCGTATAATAACTCTTTTAATGAATCTTCATTAATGGTTTGAAGTGTGGATAAATTGACATTATTGTCTCTAAAACTCTCGCCAATACCATTACTATCTACCTGGACGGCATTTGCGCTGTTATCCATTGGTGGAAAACAATCGTTTGCTTCAGATGAATTTTCTTTGCTACCAACTGGTGAAGTTAGCCTTAAGTGTTTCATTTCTGTTGAGGGAAAGGATACGTCATTTTCTAAAGGAGACATTACCATAGAAAAAAAATCATTGGCATTATGTGATTGATTTTTACCAGAATTTTTTTCGTATGGTGTTTCATTAGCTGATGCTTGATTCCAGATATTATTTGTAAATTCATCATTTAGTACTTTCGTGTGAAATTGTTTTGTAATATTATCGTTAGAATTTTGGGAATCATCTTTATTATTGGATGCTCCATTCCATAAACTTGTATCTTCCATTACATTCGAAACTAATTCATTTGTTTTATTATTACTTTCTTTATACTCCATTGCATTAGTTGTATTTTCATTCCACATGTTTGTCATGAATTCATTACTGTCATTGGTACTCTCTTTATCTTGCTCAGTAGAATCTTCTCGATTTGAATGTTTTGAATTTGGAACATCTTTTTTCTTTTTTAAAACATGATGGCCTTTCTCATTTAGTACTAAAACATACTGATTTTCTTCGCTTATATTTGGAGAATTCATAGTTTGCTGGATTTGTGCTTGTAGAGTTTTTTGGTTATCATCTATTTCAGATGATTCCGGATTATCAACATCTTCCATTTGCTGCGTGGGTGAGTCAGACGTTTGTTGAGGACATTTGTGAGTTCTCTGACTGACCTATAAAAAATATTATACATTCGTAAAATATGCAAACGAACATTTTTTTTAATTCTCGATCACTTTTAATGATGAAATTTATTGATTTAAATGACGGTATTCTAAAATACAATAAAGAAGTCTATATCATAATTTTAGTATTTATGTTTATAAGATATTCACAATATTAAAAAATTAGCGAAAATTTGATGTAGTGCTACAATATTTCATGTAAACGAATTTTCAATTCTACAACTTTCTAGGATTTTAGTTTATTTTAATTTACTAAATATTAGGAATTACCTTATATCTAAAATTTTTGCCGCAAACTGTGCAATTGTACGGCATAGCTCCCGTATGAATTCTACGATGTACCAAGTATGAAACTCTTTGCCGAAAACGTTTTCCTGAAAGAAAATACTTAGTGAGACTGTTCTATGAATTGCCAAATTGTAAAAAAGTTATGTATATGAATATTGTTACATACAGAATCTGAGAATAATTAATAAAAATAATACTATAAAATTTTAGTGTATTATAAAAGCAACAATTAAAAGCAGTAAAAACAGAAGTATATTTTTGAATGTTTAATATATTAGTATACATTTATTAACAAAGATTCATTAAGGGTCATATATTTTTTTTTATCGAAATATTTAATTTGGATTTTGAGAGGTCTATAATTGAAACACAATTTTTTCTGAATCTATCAGACTTGATCAAGCAATCAATTAAAACCTTATGCAAAAATTCCAATTGAAATATATTAAATATTAATTTAGAATATTATCTGAAAATATGACAGTATTATTTTATTTTTATAATCTTTTTATTCATTGTATTCCGAAAATTATTATTATGGTTATAAAGTTCCAAAATTTAAAAAATTTTCACTTTATAATTTTTTGCGATTTCATTTTAATTGATAAATATATTGGAAAATCTCTATCCAGAAAAATTAAAAACGTAGTAAATTTTTAATATTATATCCTTTATCCTTCATTTAATGTTTTTTGAAGAATAGTACTAATGTTTTACAATTATAAAAATACTGGATTAAGCAAATGCCAAGCGCGATTCCTACCGTATCAACTTAACATTCGTAATAAATATTAAGTTATTTATAGAAATTTATTAAAAAACAATTCAACATCGACATTATTAATAAAATACTCATTTTTTAAAATTACAATATTTGTATAAAGATACTTGTTAAGAGAACCGGTTTAAAAAATTTTGATCATTGCTTACGTTGAATTCAGAGTCTGAAGTCAAAATTTTCTTTAATACGTTGATAAGGTAGGAATCGTATCGGTATAAAATTGAAAAAAATTATCAAAAACTTTTTTGCAATAGCTCTGTTTAAGTATCATCAACATAGTGGTGTTAAGAAATGTTTGATTACTATTTCTATCATGTAAGACAAAATCAAGGATTTCCTAAAACTTATTTTTTACTTATGCTTTTTCTATCCTTGAAAAGGAGATAGAAAAAAAAATAAATGACAAAACTTACCACATTTTGTCATATATATATTTAAAATAAACAATGTGTGAATCTTGACACACATAGTGTTAGTAGGAACTGGAAAACAGCACAATTTAAAGCACAATTCTTAGTTGAAATAAAGAAGCAAGTGATAGAGCAGGGTCGATGCAAACATCGTACCACATGTTTCACAGGCAAATGGCTTCTCTCCCGTGTGAATCCTTTCGTGATTGTGCAAAGTGGAAAGTTCTTTGAACGAACGGCCGCAAGTTCCGCAGGAATGCGGTTTATCGTCTTTGTGATAGAGTTTATGCTTGTGATAAGACTGTTGAAAAGTAAATGTCTTATCACAAATATTACATTTGTATGGCATTTCACCAGAGTGAAGTTTTTTATGCTTCTTAAGAAAATATTTGGTGGTAAACATTTTACTGCATACATCACATTCCCATTGTTTACCATCATGTATTTTTATGTGCTGAGTTACATGCTGCTCCTGTAATATTTTATATAGATTTAACTATTAATTTCTAAGGAATTATTAGTCAAAATATTTACCTTTCTAAATTTCTTGTTGCATATTGGACAGTTATAACCATTTTCCGACTCATTTGATATTGTTTCTGTTCCGTTTACTTGTTCTTTTCTTTGCTCTTTCTGCAGAGTACCTAAGTAATTATTTTTAAATTAACAATAAAAAAATACAATTCTATGATAATAAATAAATTTTATGCAATTGAAATTGGTTATGTTAGAAATAAACACAGATATAAACAAAAAATATTTCCTACTTTTGATGGAATTAACGGCATTGAATCCAGGGTGCGCTACTCTCATGTGTACCATAAGACTACCTCTCATCTTGAAGACTTTAGTGCACAAGTGACAGGGATAATTTTTCATAAGGTCTTCGGGCGCTATGTTGGAGTCCTTGATCATGTGAACGAGCTGCTTGTGCAGTATAAGGATGTTTCGGTCGGGAAAGTGGAAGCCGCATATGTTGCAGCGTTCTGTTCGTTCGGCAGCCGAAAGAATCCGCGACGAGCCGGTTTTTGAACATATCTCCTGGACCTCCGGTGACGAGGGTTTCGAACAGCCGTATGCATCGTGGAAGGTGCCCAATGGAGATGTTGTAATCTGGGCGTTTTTTACGAGATCTGCAAGTCTATCCGTATGAGAGGGGGAAAACTGTGAAGGAGTAGTCTGTTAATTGGAGAAAGCACAATATTTTAGTAACGTTCCATCATTGAAATTATATTTATTTTAAACAAATTTATTACAGTTATTTCTTCACATATTTTAACAAAACAAATTTTTCCAAAGAGATTTCACAATTGTATAAGGAGATATCCAAAGAAAAATCACTAAATGTTGTAAATATTTTCCATTTTTTATACGATTTTAATTTTTAAAGGCTCATTTTGTAACTTGTATAACTACATCCAATTATTTATAAAATGTATGCATAAATCTATAAATAAGTGGATGAAACTTTGCAGGGTTTTCAAATTTTTCATTTTTTATATCGGTATCTCGATACCAAATTGTACAAGGGACAACATGAGCTTTTTAAAATTAAAATCTAATGAAAAAGGAAAAAGATTTATTGATTTTATTGATTTTTCTTTGATGAGTGATATCTACTTATGCATATATCTTGAACTGATTTAAAATCAAATTAACATTACATTGCTTTCCAAAGTATAGTAAGTAAAAAAATCACTGTAAAAAATGCTTCTATTTAAGGTCGAACAGCGCGCCGGAGCCACCTTAAATGTATTCTTACTTGTGCGTTTTGAGTTGCATCGGCATCTTTTTTCGAAGTATCACCTGTGTCGATTCCATTAGCGTTGTTTTCTTGCCTACACGATTGATCCATCGGAGTTGTTTCATTATTTATTGTACTGGTCTCTGAGGACGGTGCGGGAATAGCCTGGTATAGACCTGGAGGTAACGTTTCAGGGTTCGTACTTTGACTAATCAAATTCGCCGATATGATTTTCGGTTGTTGGGTCACGTTTTGCAGGAAAATGACTTGGCTAGGCCCTTTCACCTCAGTTGTGATACTCTGATTGTTAGATGAAAAGTCATATTTATTTAAGGATGTCGGGTAATGGTATAAGATTAAATAGTAGATACAGAAGCTCACCTGGCCGTTGTTGACTGGAATAACGTTATTAGCATCCTTGATCGTCGTAAGATTCCTGAAGGACTCGATCTCATCGATCGGTATGTAGATCCCGCTGCCGGTGTTCTCTCTCGCGGTCTCCTGGGGCTTGCTGCCAGCCTCGACGGTCTGGCTGGCATTCAGGACGTTCCACGACTGTATCGGTATGGTCTGACTGTTGCGGACGAACGTCGCCTGGACGTTGCCAGTATCACCGGCGGTGACCTGGATGATCTTCGCCGTGTCGTTTCCACCGCCGAGGATGAGCTGATTCTGGTTTATCGTGTGGCCGAAGAGGTGGATGGTCAACTTGTCAATACCGAGGAGAACATCGTTACAGACCGGACAGGCCAATTGTCGCGTGGCCACGCTCACGAGACCGGCTCTTAGTGCGTCCAGTGTGAGGAAGCCCGGCTGCGAGCACAGCGGGCACGCCAGTAGGCGCGCACACATATTGTTGCCCTCCGTTTTGCTTTTTCTCAATTTATTTTACTTTACTCGCAATCGACGATTAAAAATTGTTGTATGCCAATATTGGCTGTCTAGAAGCTTCAAACAGTCGACGGTTTCACGCACCGAAGTAATATGATTTTCTTTAATAATTTTCGAAATTTTAGTATTTATACGATTGGTCCTATTACCATAAGTATATATTTATCTTAAATAATGTTTTTCGTTATATTTTCAGTTTGTATAAACGCTTAATAAAATCATTCACATGTGCAAGAAACATGAATCTACTCAGTAATCGATAGATTGTTTACGTTTCATTTTTATCTGTTTTATACATGTAACGAACTAAAATTAAAATTATAAAGTACATTATTTGTTGTAATGGAATAACAAAGTTAAAATGATGTACTTTAAACTTGAAAGGTAAACGTTAAAAAGGAACAAAGAAAAAACCATCAGAATTTACTATAGATTATTAAAAATAAAATAACAGAATGCTTGTGAATATTGTATTTTTTCAATATGTATAGTAAAAGAATCACAGTAGATTGATTCGTGTAAGAAAGCACAGTATTGTATCACGGCATATATAGTTCTAATTTGTTTTGAAGCAATGAATGCGGGCTACCTGCCCAATTACCGCCAGTCTCGCGAACTAACAATAGCAATTTTTTCAAGTCAACTGAATAAGATCTCTGATCAGGCACTATACACTCGCTATAACTTGTTACGCACTTGTCTGATTCGTAGAGACCACGCAACGCAGAGGCACGGGACGTTATTTCTGTCGCCGCTTATAGAAATTACAAAAGCGCACCGAGATAGCTGACTCTTCAATCTCTGGCCAGGCACTCGCAGCAGCAGTCGTTGTCGTCGTTGCCGCCCTCCCTGCCGCCGTAGTCGTTGTCGTCGTCGTTGCCGTTGTCGGCGCCTCGGGGAGCAGCAGCAATCGCGTCGCGAACGGCAGTCCAGAAAACAACCATGATGTCGAGCGCGGATGGGATATTATTCGCGGGAAGGGCAGCCGTCTGCCAAGCGGTTTAAAAATACCCTCATTCGCTCGATCGTCATCCTTGATAAAAACTAGTGATCGCGCGCTAACTCATCCCGGAACTGACCCACATTGCGACGCCCATTCGCGGTATTCACCCCGTCAGCGATCGACGTTAGGTATATCGCCAGTCAGCAATAACTGATGGCCAGCTCGACTTTTCTACTTGCGGAAGAGTCGAAAAAATAGTTGACTCGTCTTTTTTCCCATTCCAAATGGAGCCGAGCGAGTACCCGCAACGCAGTCGATGGCAGAACCGAGCTGCTGTACAGTATTCTTGGCTAGGCGACCAGCGATCGAGGCTAAATTTAGAACCGTCTTACGTAGCAGAGCGTATATTTTGTTTAACAGTCTCAGTGCTGTGAGCTGTCTCCTTTGCTCAGTTGTTTTTTTGTTCTAAACAATTTTATCGAGTGTTACTCTTAAAGAAATAGGAATTGTTTATTTCACTCTAAAATTTTAGTTATGTGTTAAACATTCAGCATTGAGCTTGTTCATGGTTAATAGAAGAATAAAAAAAGCTCGCTTAAAAAAGAGATCTAGATCTTTTATTAATTAATATTACGTCTATATACGCTTTTTATCAAGTCTTAAATTACTAATATTGTAAAAAAATAATATAATTTATCCTAGGTTGAGAGAGGACTCAGCTTAAAGGGGGACACTTGTATGGAAGGCCATCCTTGCAGCAGTATTCTCGTCCGGCAGAGAGGTTTGTGTTTATCCATTCATCTTTGCAGTTTTTAATAAATAAATATGCCTGGAAATTGTATATTTAAATTAAATCTCTTGAAATTATAATGTAAATATGAAACTTTTGAATTTTCGTTTCACTTTAACGAAATATTCATTAATGTAACCAAATAATAAATAATAGTTAAAAAATTTCGTCTTTTTACTTACTCTTTCCTTGTGACAGTCTCTGTCAATAGATCCACAAAGGATAGTTGGACTATTGGGTAAATGTTTCACAATCTGTAAAATAAAAAATTAATTTAAAAAATTTTGTTTATATATATCACAAGTCATTAAATTAAAAAGCCATAAAAATCGAATTCATAATTTATTATTAACTGTAAGCAATATTTTTTAATTTTCCCATTATTATTTTGGATATAAATAATATATACTGTATCTTATTGCTTACTAAATTTTCTAGAATTTATAAATTTTTTCATTTGCTAAGAATGTGCAATGTCATAAGAATATACTAATACAGATTTTTTAATTTACTACTATCTAAATTAAAAAGTTAATGGAAGAATATTAGGATAGACAACTTACAACATCCAGACATTTATTGGTGCACATCTTATTGCCAATGTTACTGCAAGGAAATGTATCAGAATGTTCATGAAGAAGAGCAGGATTTCCTTTTGGAAGTTCCTTGCTTCCTTTTTTGAATTGTCCGCTTAAAAATACTCCACACATGCAGCCCACTACAGTAGTTTCTGTTGTAGGAGGAATAATTGGAGCTTCAGTTACTATTGTTGAAGAAGAACTTTCCGTTATTGAATTATCATCAAGAGCATTAGCAAATGATATTAATAGAAATACGAAGAAAGTTGGATACATCTTTACCTGTAAAATAATAACTTATTAGTCTAAGGATTTTATAAGAAATGATACCAAACCTATTTATTAGAAATTAAATTCTTTCTATGTACCTATTTGCAAATTACTCAAATAGTAGTTTTAAAAAGTCTTATTTTTAGAGTAATATTATTTAGTGTTAGGAATGTATAAAATATTAAGCATTTCAGAAGGCAATTATAAATTTGAATATTGAAAAAATGAAGTATATAGAATTTGTGTAACAATGACTCATTTGTTAAGTTCATGAAAAAAATATTTTAAAAACAAAAAAAAACTTACTATACTTGCTTTGAGGATGTTGTAGCTTTAATGGGTCGAGCACAACTGGTTTGTAAGTTGCTGTTTTCTTGCTTTATCCTCTTACCAATGTTTATTTAATAAATGGTGAAGTCAATATGTATGAAGATGAAATTGCTGGCTGTGCAAAATTCTAAATGTCTGATGTAATGTTCACATTCACATGTATCATAAGACCTACTTTTATATGTACACTTTCGATGTTATATTAAATTAAATAAAAACTTTCATAACATAACAAATAAAAATAAAAATAATAAGAATTTATTTATTTTGTAAAAATAATTTGTTTTGTTTTATTCGCATTTGTCACTAATTTAGCTTCTCCTTCCATGACGATTCTGTCCGAATTTGCTATACAAGTATATTTACACTTCACTATCTTTCTCACTGAAGTAATTTCAACTGAAATTTCAACTGTGTCACCAACATAACACGGTTTTGGGTACCTTATTATTTGTTCCACAACAACTGTACCAGGACCAGGTAATTTTGTACCAAGTATGCCAGATAACAGTCCATTTAAAAAGGCTCCATGTACAATATTTCTTGTAGAATTAATATGAATTGGATTATAATCATTAGTTAATTTTGCAAATCCAAGAACATCATCTTCAGTTACTGTTCTTTGGATAGAAACTCTGTTTCCAATTTTTAAATTTTCTAAAGTTTCTGTTGTATTTGAGCCTGAAGAAACTTTTGTACAGTACTTTTTTGCAGAAGCAAGCATAGTACGAAACATTTTTGCTTTTTTCATTCTTTTTACTGACAAGAATTATTTTCAGTTGATGTATTTGTACTTGTACTAGCAACGCTTTCTGCAGCTTTTGTAGAAACTGCACTTGTATCTGTATTACTTCGTTCTAATGCTCGACTTATTGTATTTTTATATTTATCAAAATTACGACTGGAATTCACATTTGTATTATTACTTACAGTAAATTCTTTGTTCTCTTTTATCCCACATAAATCTTCTAAAAAGATAACTGCTAAATTTTTAATTCGATGATTAGAACTTTTAGAAAATTCTACCATATACTTAACATTTTCAGGCGATATTATAGCTTGTCTTGAATTTGGAGTATCTAAATATATTAATGTTGTTATTGATGATAAAATTATAGATTCCTCTGTTCGTGATAACAAATTTGAAATTACTTGGACTCCTTTATTTCTTATGATATATTCTCTACTTAATGGTTCTAATAAAAAAGTTAAATTAAAAAGCATAAAAATGATTTCAATTCTTTTATAACCTAGATACCAATATAAATCACTTACCCAAGCATATATTACAGATTCCACCAATAGCATATGAAACAATTCTCTTATTATTATCTTCTAATGCATTTAAGAATAAATCAAGAACTTTTAACCGCCATAGGTAATCATAATTGACTGGATCGTAAGCAAAATTTGCTAAATTTGCCAACACTTGTTCTTTTGCACCTAAAAATAAAAATTGCAGGGTGAGAAAATGTGAAACAAGCGACATTTCGCAATGCAGTCAACAACACAGTATGTTTATAGAATTATTTTTCTTTGTAATTCTTTTAAATAAGTTTTATTTATTAAAGCAGTGAAAAAAAGAAAATGTTATTTACTTCGAGATTTTGTGGTACTATACTCGTTAATTAATTGTTGAAGAAAATCAAAGCGTCCTATCCCGTGTTTCCCGGTTTTCTTTATCAGCTGCTCCTTCGTCGAGAACATTGCTATTTATTCAGAGGCGCTCTCTTTGCGCATGTATGTATGGTATCTCGTATTGATATCACCCCGTGGGCCGTGTTACACTCGAATCAAACACTCACTTCAGGCCTCACTTTTCTTTTGCCTATCCGTCGATTTCAAAACAAATTTGCACATGTAATGTGCTAATGTACATCTATTTTTTAACACAGGATGAATGATTGGGTAAACTTATTAATCTTCAGCGACGTTTCAAAGAAAAATGTTTGTTTATTTTCAGTTCTTGAAACACCCGCGCAAACATGTGCCTGTATATATCTATACATTTTGTTCTGTTGCACACCTGCGGATGCAAACTAAGGTGTTATTTATACATACAAGCAATTCGGGAGACTGTATGCATAACAGATCCTGAATACGTAAACTATATTTACGGCGTACTATTGCAGTCTAACCGGCAAATACCACGTGTAGGAGTACTCTTAGAGTACTATTCTAGCGCAAGAAAATTTCTCTAGAAGTTGCATCTTGGTGTTGACCGCCTTTCTAGTTACTGATGCCCTCTGTTATTGGTAAAAAGATTCTTTATATTACCGACTGTTACTCGATCGACTAACTAGAGAAACCGACACCAAAAAGCGGAGAATTCTCTAACGCACCTTCCGCAGTTGTTAAATAAGAAGGTTGGCATGTAGAATTATGCACCTTTTCGCATCGCTCATCAGAGATTAAGACTGTGATATATCTAATTTGAAATAAAAAATATCTTAAAAACAAAGTTGAAATATATCTTATATTAATTTATTGGTCATTTTATTCTGTACCAAATATACGTTTTTTTGAATATGTTGTTCTTTAAACTGTTAAATTTCTAACTTGTGTAATGTAACGGAAAAACTATATATGTGAATTGCGTTTAAAATTCTGAAAAGAATTTCGCGAAAAGAAATACTTATTTTTCTAAATAAGTTTTAACGGTTTTCTGTCGGTTATAGAGTAAAACACGGACAAACATAAAAGTTCAGTAAGTATTTTGATTTTTTAAAGTTCTAAAAGCTATATTTACTTCAACTGTATGAATTTTGGTAGCAAAACCGTATTTAACATTATTGACAGGAAGATATTAACTGAATAAACTAATCATGGATTCAAGTGGAGAAATAGAACATTCTGAAATAGAAATGCAAATCACTGGTAAATATAATAATTTCTTTATCTTTAAAATAAGTTATATTATCTACAAAAATAATTGACAAATGACTTTTTTTATTATTATAAGCGTATGAAGATAAAATCAACAAGGTAATTGGTAAAATTAGAGAGGAGTTGCAAAAACGACGAGAAATTCGTGCAGAAATCGACAAGGCCAAGAAAAGAGAAGCCAGTCAGATTCTGATTCTAGAAAGGTACGTTTCGTTTTAAATTTTTTACTTTTTATTTGAGTCAAATCGATTAATCTACTGATCCGGTACGTTTAATTATCATTTCACTTAATATTAATTGAGAAATCTAATTGTATTATTATTTTTTACATTAAATCTTATTATGTTATTGAAAAAAATCGCGATAAATTGTATGCGCGATATGTTTTTCACTAAAATTTTCTTACGGTGTTTGTTGAATAGCGTTAAAACTCGGCTGTCGAATTATTTCGAAATTTAAAAATTAATAAATATGATTATTTATAGATTTGATGAATATGATAGTGTTGTGAGGAAACAGTGCGAATCAGTGCAAAATATGCAAGATAATGATTCAATGAAGCAAATAGTTTTGTTAGACCAATATGAAAAAATGTTAAAAGAACAAGAAGATGTTTGGGCTAAATATAAGGTGTGTATACTTAAAGTCAAACTTAAAATATACTTAATAATACATTGGATGCATGTTATTTTTGAACCTTCATAGGTGGAGTATGACGATTTGCCATTGGCTAAAGAACTAAGGAGCATCAAGACAGATGTATTAAAAATTAACATTCAAGTAGAGTTAACAAATTATAGACTAAATGAAGCAAAACGCAATGCTAATTTGCTCAGTAATATTCATAAAAGACAAGAACAGATAAAAATAATTAATTTTGCCACGTTATGGATTGAACATCGAGCACGAGAAAAACACTGTTCTGAATTATCGAGTAAAATAAAAAATCTACAAATTAGAAAACGCGAAACAGAGTCAGAGGTATTAGTAATTATAGAATTTTTAAATAAAGTATTATGAATGAATAATAATAATATTTTTTCAAGGTTAAAAATTTAGAAAAAGAAGTGTCGGTAAAAGAGGTAGCACACGAAGTGACAAAGCCATCTGTACCACGGTTCCCGCAAATAGATTTATCTCAAATAGTTATTCGTAAAAGTAACAACCGTGATGATAATTATGGTACGAAATAATATTGTAAAATTTTTTATTTCGCGTTACAAATATAATATTAATAAAATTTTTGTTATTCGTAGATACACAATCTATAAATTCATATATATTAGAACGAGAGTACATGAATATCGATGTTCAATCGAACCAGTTACCTCATAAAAATTCGACTAATAAAAATACTCGTAAATATTAAAATTTCGCAAACCCATTGTGTTGTTAATAATACTAAAAACAATAATTATATAATATTCGGTTTTAATTTATTACAGCCGAAGAAAGTAGCCAAACACATACTTCTGAAACTTTGATGGAGGGATTAGATGAGCCTGAATCTGAGGAAATGCTATTATATCAATCTATGGCATCGCATCCAGCGCAAGGTTTTGATCGTACGGGTGACTCTAGCAAAAGAGTTAAACCTGGTTCTCAGGTAAATGCGTTACAAACCTATAATGTACAATGTATTACATTCGTTTTCATTTTTTTTTTAATATCTCAAGGAAAGTCAAGCATCAAATACAGAAAACGAATTATATAATGAAACTGAAGTGAATCGACATAATTTTAAAAAGCAACGTGTGCAATCCAATCAAATCCATAATTATATGCATATTGTAGAAAATAGTATAAAAGAATATGACCATTTCCGTGTGAGTAATTAAAATACATACATTACTTGATTAGAATTTCCAATAAAAAAATTATTTGTCTAGGGAAATAAAAAATCTAGCCAAGAAAATGAAATTAATTATAGTCCACCTAAGAGTATGTTTATTCTGAAGGAACAAAGAACTGGGCATCCTGATCAAACAGCCAAAGTACAACAGTCCGAACGAAATAATGAGCAAAATAAAAGAATAAATGGTAATTTTCAGGCAAAGAAGAAATTAAGTCAAGAATTTCAAATGAACTCGTTCACTAATTCCTATGTAGGTAGAGCCATTTTTCTTATTATTTTTTTGATAGTTATTAAAAGGTTAACCTCTTTCAATTCAGAAAAATCAAGATTCCCTGCAGATGAACGATAGTAATATGTCGAAAAAACGTGGTGAGAGAAAATATAAAAAGTAACTTTTTCTACTCTAAGAATATGATACAATTACAGTAAGAATATTGTAACAGTTTTTTTAAAGTAAGGACTAACCGATCTCCACATCGACTGTAAGTGATATAGTATTTAAGGTAGCATGAGCGGTGAGTGCCGTATCAAGCTGGGGGCCCCGAGAAGGGCTTTCTGATTTTACTAAATTTTATGATTAAATTTTAATAAGAAACATATATTTTTATTTCTAAACACGTTAATATAGAAATTATGCATATTAAATAAAAATTTGGGGTGCTGTTATAATTCACACTCCGGGTGTGTATATATATATACACACAGACACACACTTTAGTCGCTATTATTTATTTATTTTTATCGGCAAACCATTATTATTTTTATACTGACAGAATCCTTATAATAAATACTATAACCACCTACTTTTTTGTTAAGAAATATAGTATTTTATAATAATGCCATGAATCATTAATCAGAAAAAAAAAATAGACGTGGCCATAAGCTCTGTGTAAAAGTGTGCTATTTTGCAACTGTTTTTCTTAATAATTTGGTCGGCGACCTTATGATTTCTTGGCAACTATGAAAAGTTTAAGACTTGAAGAATATTTCAGTCAATTTTCTAAATTGATTTAGTATTTTACAAAAGTCGCCCATGCTACCTTAAGATTATTATAACTCGTAAAATCCTTACCAAACGGTTAAAAAATAAAATTATCGATACAATGTTAAAAAATACACGATTATTTAATGCTCGTGTTACGTCTAAAATTAAATTTTGTAAGAAGAAGTATACATTTAATTCTTTGTGGGAAACATTTAGCTCGCAAATCGTCACAATGTCGCTAATTATGTTAATTTTTATTAATACCATCAATAAATTAATTAATATAATTATATAATATTAATATAACTTATATAATTATCAGGACATCAACAACAACAGAGCAACGAGAATATGATGGCAAACCATCGTTTGATCACTTGCAATGCTGTAGAGCGATCCGTGCCTTCACCTTCAAAGATGGCAAAACGCTCATCACAAGATATGCTATTCCAACAGCAAAATCAACAACAGCAACAGCAGCAACAACAACAGCGACAACAACAGCAACAGCAACAGCGACAACAACAGCAGCAAATGATGCAGCGTTCGCCGCGTATAAATCCTGATGCGAACAATTTGAGCAAAGATTTATCGAGGCTACCACAAAGTAGCAATAAACCGGTAATAAAGTCCTGCGAACGTGTCAATTTTGTAAACATGCCAATGCATTTTCAAGTAAGAAATTCAAATATTATAACATTTCAAATTTACACAATGAATTAACCATGGAGTTTTCATGCCTGGGAGGATAGTTGCGATGGATAAGTAATTAATACTTTTTATTGATATTTTGTGGGCGCAGCAAATGGAGCTGCCACAAAAGGTAGATCCAAACGCTTATGCGGAAGCGTCTGCCTCCAGGGGATTGATGATGACAATGGGGAACGGACAAGACGACTCGTCGATGGAATTTGAACCGGCGAGCGTCAACGTGACGCCGATAAAACCTTTGAAAAACAACGTCCCACCGTCCAGCATGATGTCCAGAGGCACGATGGACCCAACCATGTGGGGGGATACCGTCTCTGATATCCTGGGCAGTGAGATTACCGAGCCAGGTGGCAGCTTTGAGCTCGCAAAGCGTATATATGCAGGTAATAAATTAGATTCTTTTCTGTCTTTATTTGTTCTTTGCAAATATTCAAAGTATTGAAAAACATTTATGACATTTTTCTTTCACTTTTTAAAATATTATTTTCTTCTGAAAGCATGAAGTAATTTTAGAAGTAGATAATCCATATGAATGTTATTAATCTTCAAATTTTCTGAAAAGCTTAATAATATTTTTTGTAAATGTTGTAGTATTTTTTATTATTTGATTTCGAAATTGAAAAGTATAATATTTAATGTATTATTCCATTAATTTTTTTTATTATTTTCGGATTAGAAAAGAGCACTCACACGAAAGTATGATAAATTTAACTTAATTTCTTAAGACTAGTGTATAGGTGCTATTAATATTTCAAATTATGACGACCTTTCCTCTCATGGATGAATTCACGTGCTTCTTTGATTCGAATATCATATTTATCGCTTTACTTAGGCTTATTTAAGACCTTGAAATTTGTTTCGGCATATGGATCTTTTAAATTAAGTACTACTTAAACTGAAAAATAATGTTTTATATTATCTGTGTAAACAATTTTATTGCATAAAATTTATCTGATTACAATAATTAAAAATAATTTTATTCTGCATTAGTCATGATTGTATAGTTTTTTAAATAAATTTTGTTATAGACTCAGATTTGGCTTCAGAGGATGAAGTCTTTGATTATGAAAAAATGATGATGGGAAAAGTTTGTTCGCCAATGGTCACTAACGATCCACAACCAGCGCGATGTCAAGTCAATGCAAATAATCAAGTTGCAGCTAATTTAAATAACGAAGTTCAAAATACAAAAGCCGAAATACCAAGTAAAATATCATATTATATGTATTTTATTAACATTTTTTAGTTTATTAAGAAATTATGTATTGTTCTTCATATTTTCAGATGAACGAAATTTCACATTCGGAACTTTTGCAAAGAAACAACAGACTTCTCAGAGATTATTTTAAGCACATTTTATAGCACACATATGTCTTATAATAATTTTTGTTTATTTTTATTAATTTTTTAAAATTTATAAAAGTTTTATTTTATAGTGAATAACTTTAGTTATATACTTTTGTGTAAGTTTTAGAAAAAATTGACATTATCACTTGATTTTAAAATGAATTTCTTAAATATATATAATTTTTCATTTTTTAATTTAATCATTTTTAAAAGAATTTTTTGTTTATTTTTCAATATCAAAACAAATATGTTTTGATTTTAATTAAAATTGAAAACAATATTGTAATTTAAATCAGACTGTAGTTATAGAAAGTAGCTATGACTTTATGTAAGCCGATAAATATATAAAAAAAATCATCAATTAAAGTGTTTCTTATTTTTCCTCATATATATTCGGTGACTACATACAGTAAGGAAACGACTCGAGGCGTAGTGTATTTCGAGCACGGAAACGTGAAATATCAAGTACGACAATGGTCGCGCTTCTCCGCGTTTACGTCACTTGAGCTAGTAAATTCAAAAAGAAGTGCCGGGCGCCGCAAGCGCGTGTCGCTTTAATTCTCGAGAGGTCTCGTAAACAGATGCAAGCATCAGGCGCGCGTGTGTCGCTGATGGTATACGCGCGCAATGGGGGAGTGTTCCGAATCTTCAGACAGGAACACAGCGGCAGCTGCGGTAAGCACGAGCCGGAGTAATATAATTCTCATCTACGCGGCCTTAGATTGGATTAGTCAATTCGGTAAGGCGATACATTAATGCTGTCCGACTGCTGTTTAGCAAGCGCCGGCGCGCGTACTTTCCGATTTTCCCTCTTCTACCGGAATGATGACTATACTCCCGGGCATGTATGTATTGTACTCGCGTCATGCGACTTTTTAATCTCGAATGAACTCGGAACAGCGCGCGTGTTTGAATTATCACAGCAAGGGTGTCTTAAAGTGGTGCTATAAGACTGAAATATAAACATATTTAACCGTTTCTGCTCGTATGTGCGACTGCGCCCAGCACAAATAATCGCGAAATTGAGTAGGCGCACTGCATATTAATTTATTTCGAGAAAATTGCTGCTTTTATATTCATATAATTTTTAGTACGTATATATACTCAAATATTTTATGAAACTTTAAAAACTAGAGTTTAGAAAAACCCTTTTGACTTTTTCTATTTTCTTAATGTACTGTAAAGCCCATCTAGGCAAAACATAATCTAAAGAAAAAGATGTTTTAAAGTAGTGCGGTTCTTTTTATACGTCCGCATAAGTTTTTTCTTGTAATTTTTAAAGAAATACTTATAATTATAAATTATACCAGTGAAATTCATTTATAATTTAATCGACCTTTGTGCTCATTAATAGACGGTTGTTTCTAGAAACAAATTCTAAACCATTATATTACACAGTTTATTGTTGTCAAATTTTAACATATATTTGTATTGCTTTTATTTATGAGGCATGTCATTTTATTTGTTTGAAATAAGTTATTAGGTAATTTTAATGTTGTAATAAAACTATTATTATTTGTAAAATAGTTAACATACGGATCAGGATTTAGGAGTTTATATTCAAATCCTTACATTTAATCTGTTGTATTAATAATGTAGCTATATCTATGTACTTCACACAAATTATATATAGGTTTTAAAGTTTTGCCATATTAAAGTAAATATGCACGCATTGAGAATGTAGGGAAAACGATAATAGTTGAGAGGGACGGAAAAACCTGATCGAATAAAGCTATATCGCATGCCTTAGCGTCAGAAAATGTTGTCCCCCTTATTTATCCCATTTTCATCGTCATCAAGTATCAAGTCGGGCGTCTCGTGCGGGCAACATCAAAACGAAGCCGCGGGTTCTTTATCCTTTCATATACGAAAAAGCCTCGTGACGGCTGACTCGTGCCCGCGTGCGTTTATTGTATGTACATACCTACACTCTGCGCTCGACCTATTCGTCGCCTGTGTATTACAACGTAACGGGGTTGCCGCGTGCTATATATTATATAGACGCGAGAGGAGGCCCCATAGAGCTAGTTAAGCGTGCACGGGAGTAGCCAAGTCGTGCCTCGTTACGTGCAATCGTCGTGGCTGCATCTTTCTCTGTCTCTTTCTCTCTTGCTCTCTTTCTCGTGCCTCTATGGTCCTCGCGCAAGTAGTAAGTAGGAGCAGTCTTACGCGGCGTGCGCCCCTCGGCTTCATTCATCGGCGCTTGCGGACCCTGCGACGACGACGACGATTCGCCGGCCCCCCGAGTATATAAAGTCCCGTCCGTCATCCGTTAGGCTTCTCAGTTGGGCAAGTGTCGTTGAGGCGCGGTGGTGTACTCATCGGGTCTTTTTATTTTTTAGTTTTAGTTTGTTTTTTTTACATTCATTTGTGTTCGTCGGTGGTCGTTTTCCAGTGTTACTTGGTAATTTCGCATGGATTTTTCGACTACTTGCTATATTTCATATCGAGGTATTTTGCGAAGCATGATTTTTTGCGTTAAATATAAGTCTTCTTTGAAAATCTCTTGTTTTTATCTGCTTCACAACTGTTTTATATTTTCAAGGTATAAACTAAAATGTTATCTTATTTTTGTTTTGATATAAGTACTTATTATTGTGAGTATTAGCACTAAGTTTCTCTACAATATTAAATCTAACCCTGGTAGAATATAAACTAACTTTGTCGGTTAGTATGTTAATCCAATGAGGGTATTTCTACTTTAAATTAACATAGAAATTTAATTAACAATATTTAAAACTATATGGATGCATTGTAAAGCATTATTATAATATAATATTTCTGCACCAGTAGATACTCAATTTCTGTCGATAATAATAAGATAATCTTGATAATGATTTTTTTAATTTAAAAATCGATAACATTTTTGCAAAATTATGTATACACACATAAATTTACCACAACATTCGATATTAAAAATGAATATCATCAATTTACTGTATCAGCAATAAAATCTTAGTATCATTTCGTTCATTTTAGATAAATACGGTTATCTTTTAAGAGGATTACCATTCAATTAAAAATTTTAATAATTGATAACCTTTATACAAAAGGAATAATGATTGAATTTCACGCTAATTCTCTTTTACATGTGATTATTCTGCATTATTTGAGACATCATAATTGCAACGACTTAGGCCTAATAACATTCCGGTTGATTTATTATTATGTGTACATACATGCCATATATATATTTTTTTTTCTATCAATACCATAATGAAAAAATAATAACCACTGAATAAAATAAATTCTAACACAATAAGTTGAACGTGACAATATTTTATATAAATCATAATATTGCGCAAAATTATTCCTAAGACAATTTAAAAACTATTTATTCATATATTTCTTTGAATATTAGCTTACGAAATTTTATAATTTTGTTAAAAGAATAATGTATTATTTCAATATATCATGATTTATGAATTAATATTATTACTTCATCGTAGAAAAGGTTTTAATACTACCGTGATTGCGTATCAATCAGCTATACGTTGTTCCGATAAGTGGATCTACGTTTCGCGCATGTTAATTCGTTAAATTTTTTACGCAGTAAAGCGAGTA
The DNA here is from genome assembly GCA_035583055.1 of Torymus tubicola. Lineage (NCBI taxonomy): Eukaryota > Metazoa > Arthropoda > Insecta > Hymenoptera > Torymidae > Torymus > Torymus tubicola. The sequence goes on along the minus strand of JAWWEQ010000010.1, from coordinate 24,524,825 downwards.
ATGTAGAATGGAGAAAGCAAATATGAATTTGAGTAAATAAGGTAACATTTATGAAACAACTAACAACAGTCAGTCATTAATCTAATTTTGTTTTGCCCCATGACGTAGGCTTATTCAAATGTGGATCAAGTGAGCAGAGCATCTCGGGGAGAGCAAAACACGCCTATATAGCGAAGGAGCAATAAACTCGCGCGAGGAGGAGGTGATTGGGAGCGCGCAGGCGAAAGAGGCGAAAGAGTGAGAGAGAGAGATCCACGATGGCCGCGACGAGGATGCGGAGGTGTCTCGCCCTGCTGACACTCGTCGGCCTCTTGGCTAGGGCTGCTGGCCAATTCGACTCGCCACCGCACATCATCGTCTTCATGGCCGACGACTTGGTGAGAGGCTCATATAAATACGCGCAGACCCGCTCGAATTCGATTATCGCGACATCCTGCGGGCCTCTTTTTTCTTTTTTTTTTCTTTTGCGACTCGTGCCGAAGTCGTTCGTACACTGCTACTGCCTTGACCCGGGCAGTAATGAGGTGATGATGGGACACGCTTGACTCGCAAGTGTTTTATCGCTGTTAAGGGCTCCGCGCTTAAGTGCGTGAAAGTACTCCGGAGGATGAGCTGTCTTGTTTGTTTTGCCAATTTCAAAGAGGGATACTCTCGTTTATTTTTGGAACGCTTTGTTTCTAACTTCATAATTGCTACTTGGTTGATTGATATTGCACAGTTTACTTGCACGAACCCTCAAATTCTATTCAACTATATAAATGTAATAACAAACAAATAACAGCTCGTGTTTGTAAAATAGTTAAAGATTATTATGGTTATTACATAAAATGATTTTTCTAGCTAATTTTCATAAACTATTAATATAACCAAAAATTAACATCCGTCTGTTTATGCGGTATACCAATAAGTAAACGAAGAAAGATGAGCTTATATCACGCGAATTGATTGCATCAAGAAATATATATCGACACAAGCGAGTCCTCCCAAACCTCTCGCTTACATATGTATGCAGCCAATTGGTCTGATGAAAAAAGGTTGGAAATTAAATTAGCTAAAACGAATGAAGGTGGGGGCGAAAAAAAGATGAGTAATTGTAATAATAGTCGGGCGCGTACGTGGCGACTGTTATTTCCGCCTCGCTTTTTTCCATAATACTTAATCCAATGTAATCGCATTGCAGCCGCGCCCGGGAGCCGCGGGGAAGAGACGGAGTCTTGAATTAATGTAGTCATTAGTTGAGACAATTACGACGGCTAACGCGTCGTCTACGCCTCCGCACGCGAGAAGAAGATGCCCTCTCTCTCCCTCCCTCCCTCCCTCTCTCTTTCTCTCTATGTGCGCAACGTGATGCCGACTCTGCGCGCGTCCGTGCGATGCACAAAGTGACTCACACCACTGACCGTCAAACAAATAAAATTCCATCCGAAACACTACGGAATCGACTCTCATATAGCATACCTCGCAATGCTTTTTTTCCTCTTCTTCTCCTTCTTCTTCTACGCATAGTTTGGATATTTCCGACTCTTGAATATTTATAAGCTGTTTTTTCCATCTTTAGTAAAATGCACTTTCAAATTGTTTGACTGCTGAACGATGTGTAAAAAATAAAAAATATGTACGTGTTTACGGAAATATAAGATCATATTTTAAATTAATATGACAGGTTTTTTATCAATTTGTTTAGTACTATACTGAACGATTTTTATCCATAGGGGTGGAACGATGTGGGCTTTCATGGCTCAACTCAAATTCCGACGCCCAACATTGACGCTCTAGCTTACAACGGAATCATCTTAAATAGGCACTATGTCTTACCCTCATGTACACCGACGCGAACGGCGTTCCTTTCTGGAAAATATCCCATTAGATTGGGTAAGAAGAATTACAGTCGGCATAATGACTGGTTTATTGAATTTTTTGTTTATGTTAGGCTGTGTTATACTTTTTCAGGAATGCAAGGAGCTGGAATCCTCGGTGGCGAGCCGCGAGGAATTCCGTTGAATGTCCGTGTTTTACCAGAGTACCTACAAGGTCTCGGTTACGATACAAAGCTAATTGGAAAGTGGCATGTGGGTTATCATACACCGCAGCATACACCCAATCGTCGTGGATTTGATTATTTTCTTGGATTTTACAATAGCTACATTGGCTATTATGATTACCGATACTCTCAAGGGGTGAGCCTTATTGTTACCAGTTTTTAAATTACAATTATTTATTTAATTTTTAATAACGATAGTCTTGGGTGAGATAAACCCGCAGACGTTTGCAGCATAACTTTTACCTTTTCACATTGATTATATCGTACCGGTCGAGAGCATAAATTTAACGAACTCAAATTAAAAGATATAAATAAGAAGAAGTGACTTTTGCATTCATTGAATGCCCAAGCACTTATATACTGTAGACTGGAGGCTGAAAAAATGCGCTCGATTAATTCGTCTGAAAAATGATGGTTCGCGTTGCAGAACATGACCGGCTTCGATATGCACGCGAACGATAATCCGGCTTACGGCACTGAAGGTCAGTATGCGACCGATCTTTTCACTTCGTCGGCCTTGGAGGTCATCAGCCGACACGATCCGCTGAGGCCACTTTACCTGCAGATCTCTCATCTGGCGCCGCATGCACCGCTCGATTCGCCACCTTACGAGAGCGTCAACGAGGACGATTTCAGGCACATCGCCGAGCCCCATCGCCGAACTTACGCGAGTGAGTTTTTACAAGAGCCCTTAAAATGAGTCAGAGATAAGTCACACATGAAACATGACAATTTTTTAATACAGAAATGGTGGCGAGACTCGACGAATCTCTGGGAATGGTTGTCTCCTCGTTGGGTGACAAAGGCATGTTGAAAAACTCTGTGATCGTATTCATGTCCGACAATGGAGGAGCGCCGATTGGAAAATTCCGTAACTGGGCATCGAATTGGCCGTTGAGAGGTGTACGTGTTAAACGAGCTTTTCGCACACTAATACCGAGTAATTCAGCATTTGGTTAAAATATGCGTGTTACCGTTTCAGACGAAGTACACTCTGTTCGAGGGCGGAGTCCGAAGTGTCGCGGCGATCTGGTCACCTCGGTTATTGAGCAAGGGACGCGTCTCGGAGCAGTTGTTCCACGTGTCGGACTGGCTGCCGACACTGTACTCCGTCGCGGGTGGCGACCTCCGGGATCTTGGCTCAATCGATGGCGTTAATCAGTGGGACGTTTTGAGCATCGGTACTGGCAATGTACGCGATAGATTGCTGCTTAATATTGATGAGGTTACCAAAACCGAAGCTGCCATTTTCCAGCGTTTCAAACTCGTTAGAGGTAACATTTTATTCTATTCTTAGCATTATTTTACAATCGGTGCATATCTCTTTTTGAAATCGTAATCTTTATTGTTGTTTAAGCGAGACTTCAAATTAATATTTGCTTTACGTGTAATCATGGTATCGTAAAATGTTCCAGGTAAACCAAAAGTTTTTAATGTGCGTATATTCATAAAAGTTTTTGAAACACGAATTTCACCATTTCATTAAATGGGCTCCTCAAATAAGAGCATTAATATGGCCAAGATAATTTTTGGCTCTGATTTTTCAATAATAACGCAATATTTTTAAAAAATCGGTCTAGGAATTTCCTTATGTTAACTTTCGATTTGGATACCGTGGTTCCCATATCAAGCTTAAGCATATTTTTTACGGACTCTCGTAATTTTCTAATACATAACAAAATTACACCTGGAACATTAGGTTCGCTGTTCCGTGGCTACTACGACAACGTGGAAGGCGAGACTGGACGATCTCGCAACGCACCGGCTTACAATACGACGCGCATCCTGAGAAGCGCCGTCTCAGATGCAATCCGGGAGCATCTCGGTGTGCCGGTCGCCCAGGAGAGCCTAATGTGGCAGCTACAGAGCCAGGCATCGGTTCAGTGTCGGCCCAACATGACAAACATGTACTACACTAATCGGTACAATTTTCCCTCTTGCAACGAAACCGAGTGCCTTTTCGATCTTAAGATCGATCCCTGCGAAACGACTAATATCGCCAAGAGTTATCCACGGGTAAGTAGATGAATTAATCGTTACAATGGTAGCTTTCGTTCACGGCTAATTGCATAATAACGTTATGATCGTTTGAAAAATTAATTAGATTACACTAAAGTTTACCACAGATTGTTTACAGGTCTGTTTATTATATAATGGAGTTTAAAATTTCTTTGTTTGACATAAATTTTAAAAATAGGTGTTTATGATCATTAAAAAGATTGAAGGTGATATTGCGGTTATGGTTTTGCTTATTATGTAATTATTTTTAATTTTGTACCCAAACTAATTTATTTTTAATGCAAGGTTTTTGCAATTAATACTATGATGTGCATTTCAAACTTTTTGCAATTGAAAGCTGCGGCACATATGGTAATGACATTTCTATAAAATTCAATGTCATTTTCAAGTTAAGAAATTTAAACTTTCAAAAGTTTCATAATGCAGTTAGCAAAGATAAATTAAATTTAATAATATAATTGCAAGCACGCGCTAAATATACAATAATATTTTTGGCGGAAATACTCGCTCAATTTCGCGTTGTTTTTTTACCGTCTTAAAGTTTCTTTGAATCTGTAATACTGTCTGATTACTTTGTGTTCTTTTTAGAGTGTAATTTTTTCCAGTTGAGTATTGCAAAAAAATAGAACGTGATTAGAGCGCGTAATTTTATTGATTCTGAAAAAAATACGATACAATTAACTTCCGCATCTAATGGTAGAAAAAGCGAATTACTTCTAATGCGTTACATCATCTTAACTAATAAGCCTCAACGCGGCTAGTCAGAAGGTTTTCCGCAACGAGTTTCGGGCTAGCAGAAACTAAAGCGAGCCGATAAATATGTTCACAGTACGTGTCGGAGCTGAACCTTTACCTGGAGCGCTACAGCAACGTTCTGATGGAGCAGCTGCAAATGCCAGTCGACTACCTGGCCGATCCTCGTCGCTGGAATTACACGTGGCAGCCTTGGCTCAGCGTCTACGACAACGCATACGCCTACCCGAATGCGGCAGCGGCCCTCGGCACCCTCGCTGTTTGTGCCCACGTGGGGCTAGCGCTCATCATCGTCGGACTCCGCGTCTTCATCTGACTCCAAGATAACCCGACATCGGCGTGTGCACGATGCTCCACCTGCGGACGTTCAGCTGCCGCCGAGGAGCCAGACCGGAGGGAAAATCCCGTCGAGCCATCGGAGATAAATCGAAGGTCGACTGAGAGTCGATGACATCGGTTTAGATAGTAATGCTCAAAATGCGTAACTGCGAAGGTCAAAGTATCCAAAGACATCCTCTTCGTGTCTGTACGTAACTATATATATATTGAACCGAACAAAGATGTTCTAGGTTACTTCCTTTTAACTCACTTCTACAATTTCGAATGGTTTTCTGATATATGATGCGTGAGGTTCGATAAAGAATGTACAAATGTGGCGCATGTCGTAATTCGGTATTGTAATAATTTTATTTTATGTACAGCACAAGCCATGATAGTAAAAGTAATCATTGTAGTTTTACATGTTTATTGATTGACGAAATTATGTAATCGCAGCATAAGTTTTCATTGAAAGCGTTGATTAAACTACGAGGCTAAAGAGATATAAGCTTATTAACTTAATATTATGCACACTGAAACAAAAATGAAAAAATTCATGGTAAAGTAAATATTTGTATACGACTTCATTCATTTTTTCAGTGTGTAATGCCATGAAAGATGCTATGAAATCTGTTTTCAGCCGTAATTTTATTTCTGAACTTTAAAAAATTAACTAATAAATAACTCATAACTATCACAATGTATGTAAGTAAAAATTAAAATTTATATTTTATAACTATTTATTTTTTCTTATTTTTATAAATGTGAAAAATTTCAATAATATGTATAAATAGATATAGTACATCTTGTCTCATCGTATTAGAATTTATATAATACCAATAAATAAAATAATAAATAAATAACACGTTTTCCATTCATTTGAGCTTTACCTTAACTTCATAAGATATACAAAGATTATGTTATTTTGTTTTACCTTGAACTGCCGTATGTAGTTTTTTATTCACTTAATAGGAGGTTGTTTTTATTATTGTTATCGAGGTGAGTGTGATAGGAAATTGTTGAATGGTCTGTGGTTTCTAAAAATTGACTGTACAAAGTGGCGTTTATATAATTGAAGTACCGAACTATTTTATATAAAAAGTTATATTTCTGATTACATGAATGATATTGCGCTAATTCTTATTGTGCTTCATTTTCATTTACAGTAAAAATAATTTATTAAAAATTACTTATAAAAATAAAAATGTTTCGCTTATTTCAAACTGATTTAAGTAAGATGCAGTGATATAAATCATTATATAAAAAACACATCTGATGTGTTTACTTATCTAATAATACAATTCATTGGTTTAAAGAATGCTAATCTCTCTCAAACATGATGTGCAATGATAGTATAAAACATCAGTCGAGAGATTCCAGTTTAAATAGATATAAAGTAATACTTTAAATCTATAAGCGCATATTATATACTTATAGAAATTAAACGTATTTTTGTTAAAGCTTCTAATACTAATTGTCGGTATATATATCATATTTTTATTAAAATGCTTTACATCGCCAAAATCGTAATTTCTGGCTATTCATGAAAGTAAATTAGCATTAGTAAATAGCAATGAAAATTTTTTATATATGCATAATTGCTGTTTATATTAAATTTGAAATGCCATAGCCGATAAATATATTGACACAATGATTTTATGTTATCTTTAGTTATTTTCACAAGTGTGTGTATAAAGTTTATATATTAATAAAATAAATAAAAGGCATGCTTTTGGAAACATTCATTATGTGTTTTACTAAAAACGTTTTAATTGGAATTTCAGCTGAGCATTACTGTTTTTACAAATTGTAAGTGAAATCGGTTTTAAGATTTTCTTCAATTATGAAATTGGAAATCAGTTAAATATTATTGATCTGGCTATCTGAATGCCTAAAAAACAGAGAACGAATACTTTGAGACTATAAAACTTATTTTACAACTTAATGACTTTAGAATCGCTGAAAATTATACTGGTTATGTAATGGATAGAGATACACTTGTTTTGAAAAAAAAATAAAAAAAATTGGTATGATTGTTAGAGGAGAAAGTACAAGATAAAGTTACAGAAATACATTACTCACTAAATTATTGTTGAAATAAAGTATTATTATAAAATCGCTTACAATTTCGATAATTACTTTAAAATGATCTTTATGTATAATGGTATATTATTGAAAAAGTGATCTTTTGTGTTGCCCAATTAAACAAATAAAAAATAAATTATCATTATTCACTCATGAGTATTCATTTTCTATCAAATCATTGGTCTTTGTTGCTAATAGCTCTTAAAATATATCAATTTGACGATCAAAAAGTTGGCCCGCTTTATTTGAATATCTAACTCCATTAAAAAATAACAAAGCTATATAGATAAACTAGAATTAGATCAAATTAGTAATCTGAAAGCGAGATTATTTAAAATGATAGTGTAAAATGTAGCTTGCATCTACAATATATCATGGGATGCGTTAGAATTTGAAATTTCGATTTCTAATTGTAAATAGTTTCGAGTATATCGCTACAATTTAAATGATTACACTAAAACAAGCGATAAACAAGCGGCAACTTTTTCCGCTTCCTGGATACACTAATCTATCCATAAAGGTCGCACTCCGAGGCGTTTTCTTGTAACGACCGCAGTTACGCTAAAGCCGCTAGATTACGAATGCGAAGGCGAACGTACCTGCGACCTCGCGAAGTGAGGAGAGCGCGGCGCGCTTCATGCGACAGGAACCGAGATAGACTGTGGGGCTAAATCATTCCGAGTGATTCTGTCGGGACGCGCGCATACAATACCGCTTCGCTCGGATCTTATCAAGACCGCAGCTCAACACCGATGTCAGCGGTGGAGGCGAAGTAGTGCGAGTGCCTTCCATGTTAATTGTACAGTCGATTAAAAATGTGTGGCTCGTGAACGGATAAGCAGTTGCAAACCGTCGAGTGATTATGACGGTCAGCGATAGCTGCCAAGACAAAGTACGGCTCTAGTGTTTACCAAATTTATTTCAAAATGCAGCTCATTTTCAAAATCTTCACGTTCTTGGGAGTCGCGGCCGCTGTCAGCCTCTGCGCTTATGGAGCAATCACGTGGAGCAATAAAGGGCCCAACAAAAGGCCGCACATCATTTATATAGTAGCTGATGATATGGTAAGTGATATTCATTTTTAAAAGTGATGATTTTAAAAAATCATTATGTGAGAGGAGTAGAAAATATATCTTTTTTTGAGGATAAATCACTTAATTTATTATATAAATATTATAACTTCTTATACCTTCTAATGAATGATTTTGCAGTTGAGTAAGAGTATTAAAATGACATGATTATTTATATTATAAAGTCAAATTATTTTATCTTAAGAAAATTCTGAAAATCGGTCTTTTATAATAAAATTATTAAAAGTAAGCTTAGATTTACGTGTTTCCTATCTTTAATTCTGTGGTTTCGAGGCATAACGACATAAGTCCATTTTTTTTAAAATCGCTAAAACTTTGGATTTTGTATCTTTAAATGGGTCTTTTTCATTTACCACTATCAATAGTAGCCAAAATATTCCCCTAAAGGAACGATATATCAAAAACATAACGATGTAAGTCCATTTTTCATATTTTGTGCGCGGCATAACAACATAAGTCCATATCATTTTATGGTTTATTGTAGTTGTGATGTATTTTATTCATTCTAATTGAATATAAATATGATTTCATATAAAGTATGCACAATAATTAGATTAAATTTCGAAAATTTTCAAAATTCTAGTAGATATCACTTCTTTTCCAAATTATCTGCGCCATTTAAGATATGCAGTGTGCAAAGTGGTCATAAATTTAATAGAAATGTTACGAAAATAAAGGAATATTCTTGTTTAAGTAATAAAAAATCGTTAAACAATTGCTAAGTTTCTAATTTATTGGTTAAAATTAAAGAATATACTCGAAATCGAACGACAATAGCACTATTAGATAAGTCCAGAGTTCCCGGCATCACGACATAAGTCCATACTTTTTTGAGTTCTTACTCGTTTCTAATGCAACAGAAAATGTGTAACCTACTCATACCACTGTGTAAATATGTGTTTTGAATGTGTCAATTGACTAGTACAATATTGCGCCCTATTTTCTTTCTTCCGATCTTACATATAAGTTTAAACATTAAAACTCGTTTTTCTCGGAAACTTGAAAAGTGGACTTATGTCGTTATGCCTCGGAGCCACAGAATTAATCTCTAAGTAAAGTTAGTTAATATATCAGTTTAAAAAAATTTAGTGATTATTACTTTACATAGTAATGTTACAGCAATTATTTGTTATTCTATGAAGTTTATGAAAAAATATTGTAACTCTTATTATTTACAAACTACAATAAATGTAAACATAAAAATAATGAATAATCATAAGGAATAGTAGGGTCAACAAGTATTGTGCATAAAAAAGTTTATTGCCATGTAGTTTCATATTTACAATAAGATGCTTGTAAACCTAAATTTCAAATTAAAATACGATGCACGAATCAACATCATTACAAATGTTTATCGCAGATATAAGAAAATACAACTAAATACATAGTGTGCGAATTAAATTATCATAAAAATGATGTGCGTCACGTAAATGAGCAGACTATACCTGTTTCCTTACATGTTTTTAGAAGTCTGAATCACATTAAGAAATGAATTTCTTATTAGACATTTTGTTTTAATTTTATACTGTTCTATTGACAATTGATTGTTCTTGCATAAACATGAGTTGAATATCTAATTTAAATGGATATGGCACTGATATAAGACCATTCTTTGTTGACTTATTTAAAATATTTGTTAGTAAATTCTGCAAAATATATCTTACAACTATACAAAATAATATTTTAAAAGAGTTTGAGAAAAAAAAACAAGAACAAATTTTTTTTGTAAACTATATCTTTTTTGAAAGTGAAAAGATTTTTACAAAAAACGTATAAATACAAATTGTTCATGACGGACATTTGTTTTTGTAATAAATTTTCTGCATATATTATGGAATTAAATTATATATTTATTTTTTATTAAAATAAATTTAATAACTTCCAAAACTCGTTTCAATGAAGAAAATATTTAAATGATTTAAGATTGTTACATAAGATATTTTTAATTCTTATCTAGCAATTCGAATCAGCTGAAATAATAAAAATTTAATTATGAAAAGAAAAATATCTAAAAAATAAATAAACCTTCTTCTTTTTAATACCGAATGAATAATACAAGTAAACTTTAAATAATAATGGTTTAAAACATATTTCTCTATATAAAAACGTTTCTGTGGCTTCGAGGTATAACGACATAAGTCCACTTTTTGCGTTCCCGAGAAAAATGGGGTTCAATATTCAAACTTATTCGTAAGATCGGAATAAACGAGATAGGCGGCGATACTGTACTAATGAATTAACACATTTAAAACAAACATTTATACGGTGGTATGACCAGGTTATGCATTTTCTCCTTCGTAAAAATTCGATAAAAGTATGAAATTATGTCGTTATGCCGGAAACTTGGACTTATTTAATAGTCCTGTTCCCGTTTATTTTTCGATCATTTCCGTTAATTTAATTATGAATATCGATCAAAATTAACAATTAATCAACGAATAATTATGTTAAAAATAATACAACTTGAATACAATTTGAATACAACTTGAATTCGCGATAAATTAAAAGGCATTTTTTTATTTCGTAAAAGTACAGGTATTATAAACTAATTTTCAAAATTCTCACATTTATGCACTTAGTTTTTGTAAAATTATAAATTTTATCTAGTTATTGTATATATTTTATACAAAATAATTTTTATATTCAATTTGGTTGGATAAAATAAATCACTGCTGGACTTATGCTGTTATGCCACGCACTAAATTTGAAAAATGGACTTATGTTGTTACATCGTAGCTTTACAAGGCAATATTTTAGCTACTACTGACAGTTTTAAATGAAGAAGACCCATTTAAAGATACAAAATCCAAGGTTTTCCCGATTAAAAAAAAAGAAAAAAAAAGGACTTATGTCGTTATGCCTCGGAGCCACAGGTTTATTTCATTCTAAATATTATTATTTACGCATACAATTGCTAAAGTATGTGACAGGAAAATATAATTTTATTTGTATATTTGATTTAATAAATATTTGATCACATTTACGAGTAAAAAAAATTAAAATTTTTTTCGATGAATAGTTCTATATCGCATGTTTAACAATTAGAATTGTATTATATATTTACTGATTTCGTGATTTACCATTTTTTTAATTTTTAATTGATAACAGTCTTATATACTTCTATATATTTTATGATTTTCAGGGGTGGAATGATGTAAGTTTTCACGGTGCGGATCAAATTCCAACTCCAAACATTGATGCCCTCGCCTACAATGGCGTAATATTAAACAGGCATTATGTGCTGCCAATATGCACGCCCTCGAGAACGGCTTTACTAACTGGACGCTACCCTATTAGAGAGGGTAATTAGCAAACTTTAAGTTTAGGCAGATGTAAACAAAGAATAGTCCACATTTCTTTATTATAAAATCCAAGGATAATTGTATGAATTCTTTTTTATTTATTAATTATCTATATCTTCACAAATATAAATTTGGTTCCTCTTTCAAGATAACTTATATAAGTTGAATGAGAAATGTCATTTAGTTATAGTGCAAGCTTCATGTTAAAATGGTGTTTGCTTATAATCTTTTGTATCTTCAATACAAAACAATTATTTACTTTCAGATGTAAGGACAGCTAATAGTGGGTTTGACAAAACGCAGTTAATAGAATCTTATTAGATAATTAAAAAAAGTGTTAGAATATCTCATGACATAAGGATAGTTTTTAAATCATCATTTAAAAATTAAAATGTAACAACCTGCTTCGAGTCATAATTTGAGCAGATTATCAAAACTCGCGTACATAAATAAATATTTTGGAATTTAATTTTCGTAATTTATAGGATCCTTATATTTTGTTTTAATTATCTCTTTTATTGCTGTTAAGAATGATTAAAATTGAAAAAGATATATAAGTCATTTTATTCTTAGTGCAGTACTTTTCGGATATTTATTACTTTTTGTACGCAGGGATGCAAGGCTCACCCTTGAAAGCCGGTGAACCGCGCGGTATACCACTCAACGCTACCCTCATGCCGGACTACCTCCGAAACCTTGGCTACGCAACGCACCTCGTAGGCAAGTGGCACGTTGGTTACCTTACCGAATATCACACTCCTGCTCGGCGGGGATTCGATTCATTCTTTGGTTACTACAATGGATTTATTAGTTATTTCGGTCACACCATTCCTCAAAAATTCGAAAACACAGTAAGTTAATTTTTTTTATAATATATATCTAAAGATATCCAAGAGAATATTCAGAATCAATTATTACTATTTGTGCAATGTCCAAAACCCCGCTAATCTTTTTTCAAGACTGCTTAAAACGCAGGTTTGTAATCCGATTTTTATAGATTGACTTTTAATTATTTGGTGTTTATTTTTGTGTTAGAAAGATAACAAAACATAGAAATGCGAAAGACGGCGTCTATAGACACGAAAAAGATTTATAAATTTATTATATTTTTGGAGTCTCTTTATTTTAAGTGCTATAAGATAAGCATGTTTCTGCTATATTCTACTTTTTTTTAATAATCTGGAAGATAAGGATTCTATATATCATATTTTGATATAAAGTCCATTCATCTCAGATGCTTTTAAGACTAGTAGCAGAAAAATTCTTGAGTAAATTTTACCAGTTGGCTTGGTAGCCGAGGAACAGACTGCCAAAGTTTACTTGAAAAATTAGTCATTTTTGGAATTTTGACATTCTGTTCCTTGGCTACCAAGGCAACTGGTAAAATTTACTCAAAGATTTCTTTCCGTGTAATTCTTTCTGAGTAATTACGTCGATTGAGTTCTAGTATAATAGTCATTTTTTAATTTTTGGGAACTAAAGGGAAGCATAATTTCATGAGTTCAAATTATATTTTTGTTCCAAACCGTTTGAGGTTAAAGATTAAAAACATAATTTTTTTAATCAAGTTTAATACAAAGTCTAAAATACACCTGATAAATATGGTGATATTTTAAAAAATTTTTAAA
>JAWWEQ010000010.1:24486578-24511488 GCA_035583055.1 Torymus tubicola | reverse complement strand
TTATATAATAATATATAATATATAATATGTAGACCAATTGCTTTACAAACATAATACATATATAAATATTTCGTGTAATACAGTGTTAAAAATAACATAATATAAAAGTTAACTTAATCAACTATACAATCTTAGCCTATTTTTATTTTTGATATCACAGTCTGATTCTAAAAATTAATAATACTGAAATAGTAAGTCAAAGACTATGTAAGTGATATCACTCATGACTAGAAAATACACGAGAATGACAATTTTTGTCGCAAATTTCTAAAAATAAATAATCGATGAAAAAACCATTTCTTTAGTTAAACTTTTGTTATATACTTACATATTATTTAAAGTAGTGGTAAAACCACTTATGTTTCAAATAATTGCTTGATTGTACGAGAACTTTTCTTAGCTTATATAATACAACACAGTAGAGTTTGTTTTGTCTTTTTTTTCACTATACATAAGATAATCTCATATTTTTCAATGGTTGAAAACATTTTTATTTTATTATTATTAATATTAATTTTTAATATTATTTTATTCCATTTTACGATTTTTTAAAAATCAGTATATTTTAGGTTTGTTGATTAATTGATTAATATACATACAGATCTTCGTGATTTCCATAAGTTGATTTTTAAAATTTTTTTAATAATTTATTTTAATATCTATCTTTAGTCGACAATTGGTCACGACCTTCACCGCGATGGCTTCGAGTCACTGGATGTGAGCTATGGCGTCGAGTATTTCACAGATCTGATTTCTGACGAGGCAGAAAAAGTTATTATGGCAAATGGAAACGATAGGCCACTGTTTCTAGAAATTGCTCATCTCGCAGTTCACGCATCTGAAGCCGATGACCCACTTGAGGTCAGAGATTTGACAGAAGTTAATGCTACTTTCCCCTACATTAAAGATTCTAACAGGCGAAAATATGCCGGTATAATTTTAATTTTAGTATTATTTCCTGTAGGCTCGGGATCGTAAACCCTTAAGTGTGCGTTATTTTTTCAGGAATGATGAAAGCCTTAGATGATTCTGTGGGTCGAGTCGTAACGGCCCTAAATGATGCAAAAATGCTAGAGAACAGCATTATCGTGTTCATAGCTGATAATGGAGCGCCGACGATCGGCCTGTACGAAAACGCTGGCTCGAATTATCCCTTACGAGGAGTACGGTTTGAAAAGCCAAATTATTTCATCCTGCACTCTTATTTCTTGAATTATCAATTTATGCATGACTTTACAGATGAAGAACACCTTGTTCGAGGGCGGAGTACGAGGCGCAGCCTGCGTCTTCTCGCCCCTGATTAAGACGCCCTCGCGGATGACGGATCAGCCGATGCATATTGTCGACTGGTTGCCGACACTGTATGCAGCTGCAGGCGGCGACCCCCACGTCGATTTGCTCGACATCGACGGCCAGAACCAGTGGCCCGCGCTCGTTAAAGCTACGGCTTCGGCCAGGCAATCCATGCTTCTCAACATTGACGAGGTCACAGGCACGGAGGGTGCAATCATCGGCAGATACAAGCTGGTCAAAGGTTAGATTAGAAGACCATATAAAATTTTTATTCTGTTTTTTCTTTTTTCATTTTCTAAACATACGTAAAGAAGATTCGTTATCTTACCAGTAAGTTGATGAGGAGAACAAGATGATTGAACGTAGTATACACAAAGAATAATAATACATTACGTAATAACATAGCGAAAAATAAGTGATTCCCACGCGAGTTGAATTTGTTGTTCAAGCTTAAGGAGGAAAACTTTACTGTTTTTCTAAATGACAATAGAATAATGGGAGGAGGAGAAGGCAATAATAAATCTAAAAATTTTAAAAATATTCAAATGATCGATAAATGATGCAACAGTTGAAAACATTCAATAATTAATTTATTTGTTTCGCGTAGGATTGGGAAAGTAAACTGAGTAACAAAAGAGAATTATTTGATATTGATGTAATGGAGTCTATTAGAAAAAGAAAACACCTAAGTAATGTTTTATTTATGTTTTCACTTTTTTGTTTAATTAACGTAGTTCAGCGCGGGATCAACAGGAATAGACAATCGAGTTTTTCACATTTAGTTTAGAAAAACGCTTGAGTAAGTAAGAGAAATACCGATCGCGATAAATGAGTTTGTACAGACTATCGAAGTGAATTCCTTCCGTAATCACTTGATTCGTTACGCACCGATCACTTAATGCTTGCATTTGTAATTTTAAATTAAGATAATTAACTCAACCAATTTTTTATTATTTATTAATGAACTTCCTATTTTTCGATCATAAAATTTACACTACTGCAACTAAGCTTATATTTATCTAAAAAATCAATACGTTTTCGCATGTCCCTAAAACTTTATTAATTAGCTATTTTACGGATATCGCTCATAAATTAAGCCTGTCAAAAGTTTTCAGTGATGAATGAGCAATTAAATAACTTATACTAGCTATAATATAATGTGTTATTGCTTTATAGCATGAATATTGATAGGCGCGAATGGAAATTTTTGTCCTTGACAGCTCAGTAAACGCGAGACAATCGAAGTAATAGCAAAAATTATTGTGCTCTCACCATAAATTTTGTGGTGAAATTTCGACTAAACTTTTATCGGATTCCGATGACAATTTTGAGTTCTAAAAATTTCTCACTGTATTAAAATTACATACCCAATAACTGCAAAGCACATAAAAAAATCAGGATTTTTCTTGTCTGAATTAGGTGCTGTTGCTGAAGGTGAGGGATATTATGGGGAGAGCGGTAACGACCCATCCTATCCACGTTACGAGGTCGAGGACGCAATGACATCGCCAGCGGGTCTAGCCATCAGTCGGTTGCCTCAATTCATCAGTCCGTCTGTGAAAAAAATGCAAAAATTACGGGAGAAATCGAAAGTTACATGTGGAAAAGTGACAAGTTATCCAAACTGTTCGTCAATTTGTCTCTTTGATATTTACAATGATCCGTGTGAAACTCGTGATTTATCTCAACAGCGACCTAAGGTTTATACTCATTATAGAACAATAAAATATGTTTATTCTGTGCTACTTATTTTCTTTTAACCATTTTTGTATCTTTGTAGGTCGTCGAAACTTTGGAATCTTTTATTGACGATTACAGAAAATTCCTGATGCCACAGACAAACTCAATCGTAGACCCATGCGCTTTGCCCAAATACTTTAATGGAACATGGATGCCTTGGAGAAGGAAGGACGTTGATTATAATTCGATACCAAAAGGTACATGTCGACATCCCGAGGATTTGTTTAAGAAGAATCATACGATAAAAAGTTACTGAAAATACTTTTCGAAGTGTTAAAATTATCGATATATAAATTGCAATTAGAATTATAGGTACAGTATTAAATAATGTGTACATATATATTATTCATTTTAATTATTGCAATCAACTATTATTAAAAAATTATTTGTACAAATTGTTTATTTTTATTAGACGATGAATAAAAATGTTGTAAAAGTAATATTAAAATAAAAAATCCACAGGAGCGTTTTGAATTTCTTGAAGTCAAATTTTCGTAAAAAATGAACCAATATTTCACGCCGGTGGTAGGAAAAGTTTGAATTACTTTATCGCCTGGCTGAAATGTGATGTACAATAGACATTTTTAAATCCCTTTTCATTTACCAACTTAGAAAGTTACTTGGCGGCTCATAATTTCCCGTCGAAAACTTGAAAGTGCAACGGAAAAAGATTTCACATATAACAAAGTGTACTTTGGCCCGCGGCTAAAACTTTTGAGGGGCACATCAGCCGCAAGAAAAACGAATGCACGGCTCATTTATTTTTCAGTTCCATATCGAAAATCCGCGTAAACCTTCAATCAATTATTATAAAGGGAAAAGTCGCTCGGCAGCGTTAATGGAGCGCAATAAATAAATGAAAAGCTTTGGAGGATAAAAAGAGCATAGGGGATGAAGCTCCCGCGGGTGCGCGCGTATCAATTAATACAGCTCGTCAAGTGGATATAATACGCGAGCGCGGTATAGGAGGAAAAATGAAAAATTGTTAATCACGCCGGCGGAAAGATAATTACTTAGCCGAGGACGTATCGCGCGCATATAATAAGCCGGCTTGCGCCGTTAATTAGACTCTTGCTCTCTCTCTCTCTCCCCCCGCAGCGGGCGCAGCTTCGGGAGCGGCGAGCGATGGCAGGGGCGACTTAGAGCGAGAGCGAATGAGGAAAAAAGGAACGGTGAGGCTGCGCGGAGAGTAAGAGAGAGAGGCGAAGACGAGTAAGAAACTTCGCAGCGTCTTCTTCGTCATTGTATAGGGATTATGCAGATGAACTTGGGAAGCGCGAGTGTGTTTCGTGCCCCGTCACTTTCTGGGCTCAGCGTTTAAGACGCGGGCGCGCGCGTACGCGCCTGATATCTCTTTAATGTCCGGCCGGGCCTGCATGAAATTATGATAGAGCACACGCGCACCCGCAAGCCCAATTAAATCGAGCGCATATTTTCCCGCCTTAATCAATGCCGCACCGCCTCCACTCACGCCACACTGCTCGACTAGATCATAGCTCCATCTCTCTGACTTACGAGAGCGGAGTATATATATAATGGAAGCAAAGCTTATCATGCTTTAAGCGGATTTCATTTAATTAAACTGTAATCTTTGGGAAAAAAATCATTTTCTTACGGATTTCAATTCTATAATTACATATAAGAATACTGCGGGATAATTGACTTTATTTTATTTACAATAGAAATTTATACCACATATCTCCAGCCACGATAAATGTGAAAAAATAATATTTCACATAAAGTCATTACTTTTTGAAGCACCTTTCCAGCGAAAAAAGCGCACTTTTTATCAATTCTTCCCACCACAGCCGCGTGAAGAAGACAAAGAAAAATGTTACACCCGTGGTCGCTCCTCGAAAGTACCACCGACGATTTACGCGAATGCCTGCGCCTATATCCTTCGCCACGTAACTAGATCAACTAGGAGGACGAAATAAAGAGTCGCGCGTGCGCGCGAGAGACAGTAAAAGGCCAATTTCGGCTGGGCACGCGCGCGGCTCATTAATCACTGACGGTCCTGGCGTGGAAGTGACGCGTGTGGCAGAGCCAACCGAGCGCAAACCAAACTCGCGGGTGCGTATGAAATTTTCACGTGCCGCGCACTTGTAATACGGTGGTATATGCTACACGATATAGCAACTGCGGATAAGCGCGCACCTCGCCGAGATATTGCGTGGGACGAGCGCAATTGATGTGCCCGAAGACCGCACGGGCCATTGTTATACTCGCTTGTAAACGCGTGGTTGTGGAGTTACGGCGTTTTTTTTAGAAAAACACGTTGTGTAATATGCGCATTGTCTCAGCTTCATTAAAGAATAATGATTGATAGAGGTAGCATGATGTTTTCAGGTAGGCAAGGTGAGACTTATTTATTCTAATTTTTAGGTGGATTAAATTGAGATAATATTTTAATCGATAATAAGTCATGTGGCAAAATTTCTTTGACATGGCGTTCAGAATGAAGAACTTTTAAAACAGTTTGGATTTTACACGTCATTTAGCAATTTAACCCCTTTCAAATTCGCATCATCTGAAGCTAAGCCACGGTGCACATATATTATATATACAGTATTTTATTAAACTTTTATTTAAGGAAAAAAAATTAAGTAATATATAACGTAAGCACTCGAAGCAAGTAATGAAATTAGCCAGGATAAGTTGAACGCTCAATGATCTGCATGGTACAAGCTACAGACGCAGCCCCGAAAAAAGACGAACAGCAAGAAAGGTCGAATGATAATTAACATGCGATGCTAGCGAGAGGGAGGGAGAGAGAGAGAGGGCGAAAAAAAGAAGCGAGACAGTGAAGACAAAAGGCGAAAAAGAAAATTGACGAGGCGGGGCGGGCGCGCATGTATTTAATCGAAACTTTGCCTTTGGCTGTTGCTTGTGCGCGCGCGCTTTCTCTCTCTTTTGCGCAGGGGCCCGGCGCGCGCGTTCAAGAGGATGAGAGCGGCTCTTCTCGCAGGCCGAGAGAGAGAGCATGAAGGGCACTATAAAGTCGAAGGGTGGTGGGTGCGGGGGTAAGTCGCTTTTAATAGTCGAGCGGCAGCAGCTGCCACCGTATTTGTCTACGGATCGTTCGTTGTTTGATATTTCATGGTCCTTGCGAATAATGGCAGGAAATTAGCCGTCTCCATAAAGCACTCGGGGATACAGAGAGAAAGAGAGGAAGAGAGAGAGAGAGAGAGAGAGAGAGAGAGACAAAAGTCCGCCCCCGCGAGAAGTGATCAGCCGAGGCATGCGCGCAAACTAACTTCGATTCGATAATCCTCTCTCCTTCGCTACATCTCCTTAGACTTTAGTAACGTATATTATTATATGATGCCCGCGTTATACTCTGGCTGTACGAATCGTATATACGCTTGCGTACAACTCAATGCACGCAGAGCGATGGCGTTTTCTCGAGTGCTAGCAATGAAATTCTCGTTTTATATTCAGTCTTATAATACGCAGTACGATATCAATGAACAAAAAGATACAAAATATTGTTCTTCCAATTTCAGATTATAATTAGATGGAAATAAATGGTTCGATGGTACATTTTATGTTTATGTATTAAACAATACAAATCACGTTAAAAAAATATATATATTTTAGATAAAGAACAAAAATATATAGTATAGTATTGCTTTTTATCGTTATTTTCTTTTCGATCTCTACAATTGTTTCTCCTGTTCATTTGTAACTTTGAACATTCCATTACACTTGGAATGAGAAGTTCAACTTCTTTCTTGCCACGTTACTTTTTGCCGATAAATTATTTCTTGTCAGACGTTCATTACATCGTTAAATTGTCTTTCGAAGTTATCCGTATTCTGTTCGATGTAAGCCATTAAAATGCTATTTAAAAAGTATATAACCTGGCGTACATAACGTATAACCGCAGCATTTATTTCAATGGCCATTTGAAATAAAATTTGGAGTTTATGTATGGTCGTGGAACTGTAAGAGAGCTGGTATACAACTGAATGCCTACCGATTGAAAAACCATAAAAATATGTATTTTTGCATTTATTTCGTTACTGTTACTTGTTAACAAAATTGATCAATATATTTGATGATTCTTAGTATAATAAAAGTAG
The DNA here is from genome assembly GCA_035583055.1 of Torymus tubicola. Lineage (NCBI taxonomy): Eukaryota > Metazoa > Arthropoda > Insecta > Hymenoptera > Torymidae > Torymus > Torymus tubicola. The sequence goes on along the minus strand of JAWWEQ010000010.1, from coordinate 24,504,370 downwards.
CTAGAAAGTTTTGTCGTAATAATAGATACTGCGGAGTAAAATCTGTTAAATTGTTAAGTGGATAAATTACAGATAACTATGCCTATTACCTATTACCACCTTCGTTTTCGAAAATCAGAAAGATTAATTTCGATAACTCGAAATAGCAAAAGAAGTAAGTGGATAACTTTAAAAAATGGTGACCGACTTCTTATTTTCAGCTACTGAAAAATCAGGCTAAAGTTATTATTCTACCTCCATAATGTAATTTTATAAATTATACAATGTGATGAAACGTTACATCCTTCAAAATCCTTAATTAATATTTCATTAAAGTCCTGCTTATTTAACACAAAAAATTTAAGATTCTCGAAAACCAATTTAGCTATTCATTTTATTAGAAGCTATTATAGAATAATTTCATGCAAATGAGAAAACTATAAAATGTTTGTTATTGTTTTGTTATTAAAAAATTGTGATGTAATTATGTTTTAATTTAAAAAATCCGTATAGTATTCTAATGCAATATCCAGAGTTATTCACTAAACTCCTTAGCTCCCCTGAAAAGTCAAGTGGCCTTTCTTCGGCTCTTAAAAATCCGATACTTCTAATAGAAAGCGAGTCCTGCAAGCAGAGGTGATGATATATATGCAGAGGAAAGAGCGAGAAGATCATCCGGTGTGGCACGCCTTTCTTCTCTCAAATGTGCTCACACTGGCTGCTTCTTCCTCTCGCGCTCCTCTAATGACCGGGCGGTTCTTTTTGTCTCTCCTACTACTTTCTGGCACTTTGTACCTGAACGACTCCTCGGGGCTGCTCATTATCGCACCGTCATGAGACTTCCTCCTCAACTCGCAATGCTTAAACATATGGCAAGTGTTTTCAGAAAGTTTTGAAATCTCGTCATTCCTGGGAATATTCTCCACACCGATTTTCTCGATTTTCCTCGGTGGTGCGCTAACACGGCAAACAGTTGGTGGCGGTTGATCGTTTAAAGACAATTCAGAGGACTTTTTTCTTTTTAGCTTTGAAATTTGCTTTGGTGCTGAAGTTGCCTACTGGCCGGTATATTGTTAAAAAATATACCTACCTCTGTAAGGTATCGGGGAAAAATTTTATTTAAAAATTGCTTAATACTGTTAATTATAATATTACTGTAATTATATGATGGCTTAAATATTTGATGTCATTTTCTAAGAATAAAAGTTTTCTAAACAAAATTTGAAAAAATATCAACACTAAAAAGTCTAATTTTTAGTTTTGAATAAAATTCCTATATATTTTTGGTAAAGCTAACAGCACACGAAATATATTTTTTCCATTTTTTTTTATACGTGCATTCAATTTATTGTTTTACACTTTAAATCTCGTTCAGTTTTTTGTTTTGTTACCTTGTGCTTTTTTACCACCAATAGTATTTATTTTTGATTTTCTACGAATGTATTTGATGGAATGGCATATTTGTATACCCTTTCGTTCATTGATTTATCAGTTTTTCAACGTTTTCGAATGGCTGATAGATATTGTTATAAATAAAAAGAGAAATAAAAGTAGCTGCAAAATATAACAGTCAAAGACAATGGCTTTGTATAATGCAAAGTTTAAAAAAAAAAGGAAAAAGTGAACTCTGCAGAGAAACGAATTGACAGTGGCAATTGGGCACTGGCTGCAGGCAATTTTCGGCTCCCCCGTGGGGGAAATTCCCGTGGAAATCGGGCGAGCTCGCGACGATGATCGGCTCCATAATGTACAAGCGCGCGATCCAACCGGCTCTCTCTCTCTCTCTCGCTCTTTCTCTCTTCCCTTCCACTCATGCACGCGAGAGCGCAGGCGAGCGCGCGCGCGGGCCGCCCTTCTTCTTCCTCGACGGGTTCCCTCCCTTCTCCGGGGGGGCCGTTGCCGCCGCTGCCGCCGCCGTCGCCGCCGCCGCAGCCGCTGCTGCTGCTGCTCGCATGAGTTTCGCGTGCTCTCGGACTACGTCGGACACCTGTAAGCACGCGGACTCGGCTCCGGACGCTACCGCGAGCGCGCGCGCTCTTCGATTTCGCCTTGTGACTATCCTGATTTTTCACATTCTCAAAGCTGTTATCCTCTGCGATTTTCTCTTTGCTGGGCTTGGGAATGAAGTGTAACGTTAATTTGAGCTTGCGAGAGGACTGAGTTGCTTTTTTTCAGAACTGCCATTGATAAGCAGTGCTTTCTTGTTAACCGGCTTGTGTTGAAATGTGATTAGTTTGAAAAGTGAAGTTGTGACTTGTGTTTGCCCGAACAGATAAACAAATATTTTTTTTAAGAAAAAGTTGGTTGACTCGATCATTGGGAGGATTGTTTGATTCTGTGTCTATATATGCGGTTCAATGGATAATGAAGATTGGCAAGGCAAGAGGCGCGAAAAGAAAAAAATTCGGGGCGGCTGTTCGGTACTGCGCGACCGGCAGATCCTAATGATGCCGATAGTTGCGGCGTAAAACACTCGAGAGAGTCAAAAAGTGTCAGTGAGGCGAAAGAAGCGAAAGAGAGGGAGAGAGAGAGAAGCGGAAAAGTGGCGACGGAGAGCAATGTGATTGGGAAAAATATGCGAGAAATGCAGTGCAAGCCGAGGAGCACTTTTGTTCTCATTCTGCTGCTTCTGCTGCTCGAGGAGGGCACGTGCATAAAGTGGCTGTAAGTACGCTTAAAGCCCTTGAATTTTTCAATTATCCAGTCATCCTCTTTCAGCCAATTCTCTTCGGGCTTCGTTAAGGGATCACGATTTAATTACCCGAAACACTATTTTTGCTCCGGCCTCGTGGGCGTAAACATTGCGCCAATAAAGATATTTTTACGCCCTCTTTAATGCATCGCGAATTCTCCGCCGAGAATAATATTGTCAATATTATGCGCGATCCCTTTTCACTTGGTTACTGGCATTCTTATATCGAAAATAATAAGTAGCTGCATTTCGGTTTTACATACGAGCAACAGAGAGTCTCCTTTTCTATACAACAACAATTTACGATGTAACGTTAACAAGTATCACTGCATAAAACGGACTGGCTGCGTATACCATAAACGTATGTAGGCCCAATCAGCATTGAGCTTGGCCGCAGTTAATGACAGTTGTCAAAATCAATTACGACGATATTTTGCTGATTGCGTTCACTATTATATGTCTTTTTTTGCCAAGCCGAGGTACCATTAGACACGTTCGACAAGAAGAAACATCTTCATCCCGCGTTCGCAATTAGGCAGAAACATGTTCTACAGCTATATATATATACACATGTGAAAAAAGGCTGTAAAACGAGAAAGGCCCGCGGATAAATCACGTCTCGTTTCGATATATTAATAATCGTTTTGGTGGAGTCCGGGCGCGTGCGGAGGTCCGCTGTGGATGATTAATGCGGGCCCGTTAATGAGAGGCAAATAAGAGTTTGGTGGCGAAAAGCAGGGAAAGGAAGGTGGAGAACGAGCTGAGAAAGCGAACGCTGGTGGTCTCCTTATAAACACGCGAGGAGAAGTCATCGGCTGGTATTGCCTGCGATGCTTCGCCGTCAAGAAATTCTTCGATTCTGCGCGTCATTCCGTACAATGTATTATTATTGCAAGGGGGTGGGTGGGATTGTATTCTTCAAATATACGGATATAAACTTTAAATCCTTTTAGAATTATTGCTTTGGCAATTTTTATTTGTAGAACATAAGTAAAAATTCTAAAAATAGAAGCATAATATGAACCTATAAATATTCGCGAAGTTGCCTGATTCAATGTGCCCAATGCCGTGGTAAAAAATTAAATGGCACGTGTTATTTTCAGAAATCAGTCTTGGCAATTAACGCCTATTTGAAGAATTATTTTTATGGCATTTCCGTGTAAACCAATATGAACCCACAGATTGCAAGCGTATTTAAAATACTAATATTTAAAATACTCGTCACAATGTAATATTTTTCTTCTATTGTTATAAAGTTAAAAAATTAATTAATAGTTTACTTTATAATTAAAGAAATATCACAAACAAATAAAATTTCTGATATAGGGAAAAGTGTTGGTTGATCGAGTTATCTGACATTGAAAGTTTGCTGATGCAAAACTAATTATATAAATACAGAGTTTTTTTTTAAGTGTATGCAACACTATACATAGAATATGGACTCTATAAAGTATTGGAAAATAATTAATATGCTGTAAAAATAACTTTTGCCGGTAAACGTGTTTCAAACCTTTAGTTATATTAAAAAATTGTTTCTCAGAATCGACCACCTTTTTCACAGTATATTTAAAGCCGGCTTAACATTGTGAAAGTACAATTGCACGCGAAATATATGCGTGTAATCCCTTTCGAAAACTAATAAAGTTTTTAAAGTATAGTTTATGAACAATTCGTAAAAAAATGACTGTGAGTTATACGTAAAAATAACTTTGTATAATTTAACAAGAAAGAAAAATATTGATATTACAACGTTGAGTGTGGTTATTATGCGAAAGAAAAAAATCGGCCATATTCCGAAAGCATCGCACAATTACTGTTAAGCAGTTGTAAAGCAAATCCCCGATGCGCGCGCGCGCGAGGAAGGGGCGCACAGTGCTTAACAGATTTTCTGACTAGCTAATTCCGCGGGCAGACGGATAGGTGGCCGCCGTCAGCAAGCTGCTCGCGTTACTTCTCGCATCAGTCTCTGAAATTAGCAATCCATCCGGGCAACTCCCGACACCGCGGGGCGAAGAAGGAGAGGGCGAGAGACGACGACGGGGAAGCCCGCGCGTGTATACACATCAGCACATCATCAGGCATGCGATTGTGCCCACCTCTCGGCGTGCGCTCCGCGCGCGGGGGCAAAACACGAAAGAAAGAAACACGAGCGAGAGAATATAAGGAGCAGCGCGGAGTGGAGTACGAGGGGAGGCCCGTGAGACAATGAAACCGGAAACAGGGGATGGCGAGGATGATGAATGGCGCTGGCCGATGGTGATTTTGCGTGCGCGCTCGCGCTACACACAAACCGGTAGGCCACCACAAAGGCGAGCGAGACAGAGAGACAGAGAGAGAACGTTCGGGACGACGCGACTATGTATAACGACGAGCAAGTGAGGCGTTTTCGCGAGCGCGAGCTGATATTCCGTGCGCCGGAGAGAGAGAGAGAGAGAGAGAGAGGATGAGAAGAGAGAAGCGAAGGGTTGGAAAACGAGATGATTAGGGGGTCCCGCGCGGGCATATACGTCTTTCGACGCGCTCGCGCTCTCTGGAATTTGATTTATTATCGCAGACTCGCACTCCCCAGACACGCGATTCCCGCTCGATCGTCTTATCTCCCTCGCTCTCATCTCTTCGCACTTTATTCGCGCTCGAGCGCGATGTGTGCAGGGCATTATATACACGCCCGCGAATGCCTCTTTTTGCGAGCCGAACACGTGTGAGAATATTGCTTGGCGTGTTTCTCCCTGCTATTTGTTGAGGAAACCGATTTGATTTTAATCTTCCCTTGCCCCCTCTGTACTTGCAGTATACAGTTACTCCATTCTGAAGAAAGAAAAGCATCGAGAAACGGTTATTCAAGCTGTTGGAAAAGCTCATCTTTTTAATTACTTCAAATGTAGCTATTAAAAAAGCTATGAGAAAATCATTTAATGTGTGCTTACGTTATCGCGAACAAGTATTAGCCGATATATGCAGAGTTTCGCATAGGACGAGTGGAAAAAATCGGCCGATCATCGATAAAGAGAAACCAGTCTCGGGTAAGCGGAATACTTGAGATACAAAACTCGCGCATATAACGCTGAATAAATTATTTCATTTCTGATCGAATCTAATTCATTAGGCGGGAAATGGCGCGCGCCGCGCTATAAATTAACCTTATTAATGAATTTGTGTTGCAACGATTAAGCTCAATTATTTCAACGAATGACTTGTCCACATGTTCCTTTCCATATATACAGTTTCTTATCCAATCGTTAGCTCTCAATTTTCCTGTTACCGCCTGTCCGCTCGGTCAAGCTTCTCCCTATTTTATTATAACGACGCGGGAGATAGGCATACGTATATATACTGTACAGGTATAGAGGTATATACAAGTAGCTCTCATTCGCGCGAGGCTAAGAGCGATGAGTTCCGAGTATATATATATAGTTACGGGTATAATATATGTTTCCGAGTTAGCGGCCTCCCTGGGATCGTTCTCGAAAAAATGAGGGTTCCTACGGCTTTTGGCAGGATGATTGCCGTGCTGAGTGGCGAGTCAGCCAGCCGCTTATATAGACACGTCGTTTAGAGTTGCTCTTCTCTTACGCAGAACGGATGAGTGTGATGAGTAGTAATAACCGATTTCAAGATTGCTATGCAGCTAAAGACGTTTTATACAATTTTTTTACATTAATCTCGAACAAAGTTTGTGGTATTTTCTATATCATTGCTTCTATAATTTCTATATAACGTTCTGCTTTATAGTCGGATGCAATTTTGTGCACATCGTCAATTATTGGTAACTGTTGGAATTTTCGAGAACGAAAATGATTTTACACATGAGCGATATTATAATAGTATAGTGATCATAGAAATACGTTTACATGCGAATAGTGCAAGCAGCGATAGATACACTAATTGAGGTATCTATTCCAAGGCAAAACCTCTACGGCAAAGGAGAATACGAATCAGCTAATAGGAGGGCTCTTATTTGCTTTAATAATTTCCTGGTTTACGTGAATACGATACCGTCTAATTATCTCCCCCCCCCCCCCCCGATTCGAATCAGCTACGAGGAGACTGTGTCGTCCCTGGCGGGCAAAAGACCCGGGCCAATTGATTCCGCGCCCCATCAGCTCCGAGTAGCGGGCATCAGTCGGAGCAGGGGAAGGGGAGACTCTTGGAAAGGAAAAAAATACGAAGCAAGGGCGCGGGCACGTGTGCGTGCGTTTGCGTACGAGAGAAAGAGCGCAAGGTGGTGATTATCCTCGAGAGCGTAGGACGACGTGCGTCGCGGATGGGAGCGCGCTTTTAAGGGACTCGGACGGAGCCGTAACGGCATCTTTCGAAACCTCAGTATGGACTTGTGTGTGTGTAGCGACGCGAGTGTATAATATAATGCGTCGAGCGCTCTCGAATGAAACTGAGACTAGGTTGGATGAAAGAAAAAATTTGTTTATTCACCGCTCGACACTCCCGATGTTATTTTTTTCTTGTCTTTTAGCACATTGCACTGTTTTGATATTTTAAGAAGAGAGCTTTATATTTTTATTAAAAAGAATAGAACTTTTTTCTAATTAAAGTTTTTGCTTGGTACATCACGGACTTCTGTTATTTTCTGTTGCCAAAATTAATTAATCTTTTTTATAAAAAAAAGAAGAATAATTACTGCTTATTTGACGACCATTTTTGTTTACTTAAAAATATTTTATATCTAAGATCATATTTGAAGAATAGTAACCAAGAGGACGGGAAAAAGGTCGTACCTATCTATCCAACCGTATCACTTGCATTGTTCTTCAAGAAAGAATCCTCATACTTTTCTAGGCCTTTTTGCGTTATTATGTACAGTAACAAAAAGTGTTGTTTTTCATTCACTGCAATTAGAGCGCAGTATTTTTAAGGTTTACTGTCATTTCCCATTGTTCTCCCAAGTAGTATAGGGTTATTACGTGTGTGTCACTACATAGTTTTCGAGCTTTCGCACTTTCAATCTTCTAAGATTATTAACAGAGCACAATGAAATTATAGCGAATGCGTCAAGAGTTTAAAAAAAAATATGCACAATCCCAAATATCTTTATATCTTTAACAGAAACAATGTAGGAGTATTTTTTTATTTAATATTTTACTCTAAGTAATAGTTGCCAACAATGGAAATCTACTAGGAGATATTTCTCTGACATTTAAATGGTACACTGCAGTCCAAGTTGAAAAGTTCTAACGACGCTAATTGCGAGCGAGCACATGCGCAGAGATAAGAGCCGGGGCGAAAAGAGCGAGCGAATATTTCACCGGCGAAATGCTTTAGTTTTGTATCTCTATTAACTTTTTTAGACGCTCTCGCAGCGACGAGATCGCGCGCGTCCGCAGTGCTATATATTTAATTTCCGATTTATGCCGCCGAGCGCGGCGAGAGTTAAAAAAGAGCCGTCGATACTTGGCCGCTCGAGGTAATTCAGCCGAGTAGAGAAGAAGGAGGAGGAGGCGTGTTCCTCGGTGTGGCGGGCTCCGAAAACTGCTCCGAGCTCGCCTCGTAAGTCATGTATATGCGGTCCCGGCTCTTTTTCGCGGCCCGTAATGGTTATCACGTAATAGCCCCCTACTTTGCTTTGTTTTTCTCTCTCTCTGCGTCTCGAACGCGCGGGTGATTCGCCCTTTTCGCGACTCGACGATTAATCAGGGTTGGTATGAAGCTGACTAATTGTTTATTTATGCGATGCACGAGTTGTTTGACGAGGTGCCACGTTGACGTTACGTATACCGAGGCGATGTAATAATAAATCAGAAAATTGTTATTTTATCAGTTTTGTAATTTCCGCATACTATGAAAACTATTTATCATAAGCCATACACGATGTTTTGTACGGTATCGGTATTCAATATATATACTCTTTCTATACATATATTTATCGGCTAAATAATCATTAATATGTGCGTACGTTTATTTTTCCAAGATTTTTATAATAATGTTAAACTTTCTAACTATAAACATTATTACATTGAAAAAGATATTATTGAAATAAAACAATTCAGCCAGCCTACGTTGAGAATCTGAACTTTCGAAAGACGCGGTTAAGTTGGAAAAAAATTCAACCTTTTCAAAGGGTTACCTAACTGCTATATGAAAGAGAATACATCAAAGATTTAATTATCTACAATATTCAACTATTTATTCGCATGAATAGCAATTTATTAGCAAATACATTACGAAAACGGCATTGAGGATGATAAGTTGAGCGATTGATTACCGATAAATAACGTCGCGCAACGCACGCGCATCACCTCGACGGAGAATTGGCCTCAACAAAGAGCGTGGCGCGAGAAAAAAATTAGGCCCCTCGGTAACGGAACTGCAGGTAATTTATCGCGCTTTCTCCGTCTCTGTCTGCGCGAGCGCGCGCGGGGAGAGAGAAAGAGAGAGAAAAAGAGATGGCCATCATCGTCGACGAGGGCTCGAAAGCCAAGCGTGAAAATCGATTTTCCGCGAGCGCGAAGAATAATCTCGCTGACGCGCAGAGTGAGTCTCTCTCTCTCTTTCTCTCTTTCACTTTCATATGCGCGCGTGCTGCGAACGAGAGACACGAGAGAGCATCGGGTGCATTACGGCCAGCGTATACAGTGATACACAACCGAAAAATCCTTTTCTCCCTCGCTAGTTTTTCCCTTTTTCGCTCTCTCGTTCTTTCCTCCTGCGTTTTATGGCGCCCCTGTCGCTATCTTCGTCAATCGAGCCATTTGGCTGCCAGTACAGTTTCTCTCTACCACTTTCCGCAGTTGTAGCGAATTAAAATGATTTTTAGTTCATCGATTTATTTGAAAGCGCTACTTTTCAGAATGGCTTTTTCTTCTTTTTCATCTTTTTCTTCGTTTTCTGAAACTCCATTGTATTATATGCTGTGCAATATTTTTAAATTTTTTCGTTACACACAGAAAATATACAGTTTTGAAAAATATCAATAAAAAATTATTCTTATAACTAATAAAAATAGACACGCGAACCGCTATGGAAATATAAAACTGTAAGTTATTCAAGAAGCGTCGAGCGAATTTTTAAACGCAAACGCACGTAAAGCATTGAAAAGAATGTTGTCACAATAAACATTCTTATTTACTACTCTCCTAGATTGAAACGTACGAATATATATGTGTATACGAATCGCCGAGCATTCACATCTCCATATCTGAAAAGTTAGTAGGTACCCGAAGGCGAGCGCTTAGAATGCGCGCATTCTAATTTTAGTATCCATTCCCGCGCGTCGATTACCCTAGGCGAAGCGTGAGCGGCCAGGAACGCTGCGCGCACCTTTCCTCTCTTCACAAAACAAAACGGACAAAGCGATCGCGCAGCTGGCTAATTATATTACCGGCGCGCTAACCATATCCCGGGCGCGAGCGCGAGGAAGACAGGAGAGAAAGAGAGATGAGCAGCGCCTCCCACTCGCACCCAGAGCCTGCAACGCCTTCGCGAACGCCGAATTTAACGATTGCCTCTTAAATCACGAGCTTTCGCATTATATGATAAGGAGCTGCGGAGGGGCTGCTCTCCTCAGCTCGCGCGGACACGCGTCGGAGCACAATATCTCATCGCACGCGCGTACTCTCATCTCGCGAAAGACAATGGCACGCGTCCCGCGCGCGTGAGCGCAAGAGTTTAACGGCCGCCTGAGAGAGAGAGAGAGAAAATTTACGAGCGCGCCTTCGTTATTATAATGTATAATGAAATTCATTTGGCGCTTTGGCGGCAAGCGCCACGGCTTATGCCTCTATAAATTCGCTTAATGCGACCAAATCACTCTCCGGCGAGTTCTTCTTCTCTCTCGCTTGTTCTACGCCCGTAAGAGTAACAGAGACTGCAGCTTTAAGCACCTCCTTTTCAGTTTATTTTTTTATGAGGAAACGTAATGCTCACAGAATAGGTGCAACACGTCCACTGCTTTTCACGCATATCAAATGCAGTCGTGACGTGAGGCAAGCTTTATGGCCGAAGATTACGATGTTGCACTATTGAGGTTGATTAAAAATGTCCTTATTGACATTCGTTAATTCAAATCGTGATGATCTGGGATATGAGTTTATTATTTTACTCTGTGGTTTTGAAATATTTCAGTACATTTATCTCCCGAGTAGATGATTTATAAGTCACGAACTGTATTTACATTTGTTTTTTTTTCTTTTAATTTAAGATACAGAATAATAATCTATTCAATACCTGACGCGCATGCATAATATGTTGACGACAGGCGTACGGGAGACAAGTAAATTATAGGTTTCCCGTAAGAATGATTTTCCTTCCTTATTCATAAATAGCTAGTTGAATTTGAAATGGCAAAAGTAACTCGATTTTTCTGTCATTTACAAAAAGCTTCTTCCGCTCATCTTCTTACATCTATTGGTGTGAAAAATACGCTGAATTATTGCAGTCTGTAATTTTAGTATCCACGAACTTGTTAAACCTTTCAACACATGCAATCATTACACCATTTATGTTTGAAAAACCAAGTAATAAGTTTCTGATGATAGTAATGAACGGAAAAAACAAAATCAGGTAATGAAATAAACGCGAGGTCGTTAATCACCACGCACAAAAAGTAAAATAAACATCTACACCTCGTATGATTATTTCTTGGAACGCGGTAAATGATGAATATCATTAAACGTAACTAAACACAATTATCGCTACAAAAATATACAGTATACAGCTACTTTGATAATGAACACTCTGGTAACAATGTAATGTTTGCAGTGCATAAAAAATCTAGCACAGCGATATTTTAGTACGAATGAAAATTTGAATGATTTGTAAAGCGTGAGGTAAACAATGAATTTATTGCAGGTGTTATAGAATCTAAAATGTGGGTGTTTCACGCCTCGGCGGGCCGCGTGCACGATCAGGAAGATAAGCTCATGGGCTCGCACGCGAGGTGTCTGAGCGCCAACTCCGCGAGATAGCGTGCAATCTTGATAACAGCCTCGAATCAATGTTGCACAATTCGAATCACTCGAAACTTTAATTGCTCACGTGCGCGCGCACAATTCAATTCGGCCGTAAATCACGCGTGCGCGCACATTTGAATGATAATTGCGCTCGGAAAGTGCAAGATAAGTATACTATAACGTGCAGTTGGGGCATCCGGAGAGGAGGTATATAAATTATTCGAACGCAGCATCGAAGCGAGTCGATGAAAAAGATGATCGGCACTCACGCGCCTCTTTTTATCTTTGCTTTCGAACAACTCGCTGCGTCCCTGCGCGCGCGCAGTTATTCGCGACGGATAATGCGACGAGGCTCTCTGCCCCGGGGCGAGAATCTCTCCGCATTGAAAGACATCGTGCTCCCTTATAAGAGTGCCTCGTTAGTGTGGAGGGAGAGAAAGAGAGAGAGAGGAAGAAAGAGCTTTGATGGGTCGATCGAGGGCGCACGCACACGCGAGAACACGAGCGAGAGTTTATTTTGCATAACCGCGCGCGCGTTAATGATCTGATAATTTGCCTTAAGTAATATTTATGGCGCGCTCGTGCGACCGCTGCAGTCTCGAGGTAAAATCTTTTCTTTTCCCATTTTTCTCGCTGCGTACGACATTTGTCGCTCAGACGTATGTTTTAAACTGGATATATATATAGCGAGATTCTTGTTGCATTCAAGCTGGAGACATTTTGCAGGATGTACATAAATAACTTTAAATTAATTCACCAGTGCCGACGTTAAACGTCCTTTTACGTACTATTATACGTGTATTATTTCTTTGTGAAATCATTTACAAGCTAGAGTGTAAATATTTCCAGTACGTGCTGTACAAAATTATCAAACATTAACGTGATTCCTGTCAATTAATATATACGGTATATATAAATATGAAAAATAGAAGCCGAAGAAAACTGCTTTCGTTGTAGATATAAAAAAAATATATATATATATGTCCTGCAAACGTGCGCATGCACCAAAGCCGTTCGTGCAGAGCAAAGTACACGCGGATCTGTTACTTTCATATTAGTCGATTCACTCAAGGAAACGGGCAACATATTTGAAATTTCCAGTCTGTCGGTTGCGCCGACTCATTAGGCAATCATATTTTTCATCATTAAGATCTCGCGCGGCAAGACCGTCAATTTGCAGCCCTCCGCGGGAAAACATCAGGCGCGCCGAGGCATGCGCATCATAAGCCAGCAAATCGTCCGAGTTTCTCCGCAGCGCTCGCGATTCGGCCGTCGCGAATAAATCACTTCTGACAGGATAAGACTCGCGAGAGAACGCGACTTGTGTATGTGTATATATATATATATATGTACAGCGCGAGAGCAAATTTCCTTCGGCATCGCCGCCCTCGCGTTGGAGAGGGAAAGAGAAGAAGAGGAAGAAACGGCCAATCGAGCGCGAGAGACATATACACGCGGCCGCGATACCGATTTCGATTTTTCAGCGTCCGCCCGCGAGAAAACGGGACGAGAGCAAAGTGGCAACGCGAGTAAGAGTCGATGTACGCCAATTGAAAAGAAGGATGTGTCGCTTTATTTGCGCTTATATTGCGACGGTCGGCTGACTGGACACGTTAATAACAAGTTAGCGGATCGACCGAGTGCATGGGCGAATGATTTAGCTGGGATAGTGTACGGGATGCGGATTGTAACAAAGGCCACTATCTAAATCGTTGAAAGCAAACATATACTTTAAATTTCAAATTCTATATACAACGTATTACAACTGCAGTCTAGAATTAGGTTCTTGTGCATTAAAATTGACAACTTTTACAGCTCTCACAATACGCATACACGAAAGCAAAATTTAATAACGTGCCAGGCGCATTCAAATGTTTATTTTTTTCAAGTTATAAAATACAAAAAGTTATTTTCATTCAGCGGTATATGAACACTTATCCACGACTGATCAAGTATAGAAATATATACAATCTGCTGCATCGTTTACGATTCTTTTATTACTCTTGCAGCGCCATAAAGCCCGAGACCGAGCGGCCAAAGTGAAACCGCAGTGAAACGAAAAATCCGTGCATAAATCACGGGCGAGACTAAAGCAAAAGTCGCAGTAGTTGACGAGTCGCCGGCAGCCGTGCGGGCCGCGTCTAAACCGAACGCGACCCTTGCTCTCGTCACGTCATTTAACAGGCGCATCGACGGTATCAGTCACCGAGCGCACAAGGACACGTCAAGCGCACGGAGCCTGACACAAAAAAGTGTCGCGCACTTTGGGGTGCGAAAAATTACAGCGTATATTCGCTTCGCGCTCGCATATATATATACGGGGGAAAGTTTTAGGACCGCGACGAATCGCCGAGGGGTCCTGCATCATGCGACCGCGTGTCTATACGCGTGCATACAGAGCTGATTCTCGGAGCAAATGTGCCGTATATATATATATGTCTAGAGCTTTCTAGATGCAGGTTGGACAGGCTTGTATAAATATGAGGTGATTTTTTCAAATCAGTTTATATGAGCCATGCCCGTCACAGGCCGAATGTAGAAGGATTGCGAGATGGATATAAGGGACAAAAGAGCGAAGGGTAGAACTGCTGCGAACAAAGACGTTGTAGCTTTGATAAAAAAAGCCTTTTTTATATATATGTAATATAACGCAGTATTTTATGAAAAATATTCTCTATTAATTATAAGACAGCAAAAACGAAGGGAAATTGACTTTATTTACGATATCAGCGCCTTAGGTCGAGCCGCGGAGGGCTTCGAGTGGACGCGTGAGGCCTGCAGCGGGGCGCGCACCTCCGGCCTCCTCGAGCGCAAGCAGGCCCGGGTCTGCAAGTCCAGCCCGGACATCATGCAGAACCTAGTGCAGGCGGCGCGGGACACCTCCGCCGTTTGTCAGCAGTCCTTCCGCAACCAGAGGTGGAACTGCAGCAGCATCGAGAAGGCACCTGATTTTACTCCTGAGCTGTTATCAGGTAAGCAAGCGATAAATTTCTGCTAATGGAATTAGCATAGTGAGCTGAAACATATTATTCCTTTGTGTGCGAGCTACAGGTACGAAGGAGCAGGCGTACGTGTACGCGATGTCGGCTGCGGCTGCCGTCTGGCGGCTGGCGCGCGGCTGCGCCCTGGGAAACCTGGCTGCTTGTTCGTGTGCCACGCCACCGCGACGGGAGCCGCCGACACCCTCGGCCCTCGTCCAGGCTTCGGGCTCGTTCGCCCCGGCGGCCATGGGTTTTGGGCCTACTTCCACTCGCAACGCCTTCAAGTGGGGCGGTTGCGGGGACGACGTGCGATCGGCGTCTCGCATGGCCAAGCGCTTCCTTCAGGGCTCGACGCCCGCGTCAGGAGCCGGGAACCACGCCAAGTTTCTCCACGCCGTCAACCTGCACAATAACCGCGCCGGACGCAGAGTCAGTTTCTATACCTACGAGCTATCATCCTATTTCTATTTCATACATGTATACTATGGGTTTTCTATACTTTCAATTTCTAACATTCATATTAATGTTTGCAAAGTAATCCGGAATTTAAATAAAAGTAGTAACTTTATTTAAGAAATAAATAATAATCAAGTTTTTCTTCTGAAACTGGTTTATAAAAAGATATTTTGTATATAAATTTCCGAGATTAGCACTATACAACTTTGCGAAACCTCATTCAAAACATTTTTAATTGATTCTATTTCTTGGTGGTCTCTAGAATATATTTTAATTTTTTACTGGTTTAAATAAGTAAAAAAATTCTCGAGTAAATTTTACCAGTTGGCTTGGTAGCCGACGAACAGACTGCCAAAACCCCAAAAATTACCAATTTTTCCAGTAAAATTTATTAGATCTGTAGGAAAAATTACTATTGTTCTAATAAATTTTACTAGAAAAACTAGTTTTTGCGGTTTTGACACTTTGTTCCTCGGCTACCAAAGTTTTTCTCAAAAATTTCTTTCCGTGTACAATTGGGTTTGCTCGTAAGTCTATATAGTAGCTGTATAACTTAAAAATTTGATTTATAAATAAGTACCGAAGTAATTAATTTTTTTTTCTACATAATTATTCGTTATCACGTAGTTAATTTTCTCTAATAATATGTCTTTTGAAAAGATTCTTCTTTAAATATTTTGGTACTAAAACGAAGATGCACAAACAGATAGGTCGATGAATCTAGAATGTTGTAATTTGGTACAGGCAGTGGAGCAGTCGCTAACACTAGAGTGCAAGTGCCACGGCGTGTCTGGCTCGTGCAGCGTGCGGACCTGCTGGCGCGGTCTAGGCTCAGGCGGTCCGGCCGCAGCTGGGGCGCGACTACTTCGCCGCTACGCGACCGCGGCGGAGGTCAGGCCGACCTCGAGCGGCAGGTTGCCACCCCTTTACCATCACAACAACCTCCTCTATACGACCAAGAGCCCGGACTACTGCGTGGAGGACAAGAGGCGCGGCAGCCTCGGCACAGTCGGCAGGTACGTCATTTATGCATCTGCTTCTCCTTTGCGACGTCAATTGGCAGCAATTCTGCAAAAGCGATCTGCAATCGGCGTCGAGCCCCAGTGAATTTATCGAAAGCACGCTAGAGGCTCTTTAACGCGCTCTAAATCAGTAGCCCCGACGCTGTTAATTATCGCGGAAGGAGGCGCGCGTTGGCGGCGTAAACCATTGCTACCGATTCAATCAGCGCTCGCGGAGCGTCTCGCCTAACGAGAGCAATAAAGTTACTAAAAGACGCGAGGCGGAAAAAAGGACGCCGTGCGCATGCACAGGAGCCGTGTCACCGCGGAACGTATATGAGTAGCATCTTGTCGTGCATGCGAAGATACGCGCGAGACGCGACGTCGCCACTTTCGGCAACAACGCCCCGAGCGGCAATGAACTTTCGTTTATTTCCCTTTACCTCGCGTGCATTACGAAGATGACCTCGTAAAGTGCATTAATGGCCGCACCTCGGGACTGCGCTGAGACGAGTAGTAAAATCCGCCCGTGCAAGTGTGGCTTTTCGACTCGTTATTGCCGACTGTGCAATGCGAGTGAAGTTGAGCTGATTGGGGCATTATTAGCTTAGTATATTTCTCTCGCATTAAAACTTTGCTTTGCAAGGATTATGCATGGCGTCATTATAAATTTGCTTCACTAGTAGTAGTGGTAATAATAGAACTCTTCGTGGGATTTAGCAGTAACACATTTGTTTTATAGAAGTTTGGTAATGAGAATATAAATATTATATATAAATGGTTTAGAACGTTGCGTCTAGTTATGAAACAATTGAAAATATGATAATTCACTCTGCCACTACCACCGTAAGTCGGACCTTCGCATACACCTAAAGAGTAGGTGGCACGCCGATCTTCTCTCAGTGTACGTACTTGATACATTACTTATAAAAAAAGCTTTGATATATTTGAAAAACGTTCAACTCAATCTTTCGGAGAAAAGGTGATAGAGTTGAAAAAGCAGCAAAATTAAAGATTCGTCCGGTCGAAAATGAGTTTTGTCCTCTGGGCGTGACCGAGGCTTTTTACGATTCCTGACTCGCATCTCCTCCTCTCGCGTGCTCTCCAAACTTTTTCCACTGCATATATGCGTAATATTACGAGTGTGCTCCTTCTCTTTGGTCCGATATATATCGGGCTTATTTATGGCAGAGCGCGGCGTTAATTACAACCTGTTTAGGCCCTGGTATATATATATGCCGCTTCGGGGGGTCGCGCGCCCGCGAGCACTTGACGCTGCTCATCCTTCTAATCGCCCTCAGACGTCTCTCTTTTACTCTTTCGTTCGTCGTCTAGTTTCACCTTTTTTATCATACTCGAAAGACGATTGCGCGATTTCCATCAGCTCCAGAACTAGATATTCTAATTACCCGGAGAGTCAGCTTCAAGATATATAATTTAATTACGCCGGAGTCATTATACGTGTGATTTCTCCTGTGCAATTATGCATTCATCCACGGGGAATGGTGAATTCGATTAGTCCAGATTAACGCTTCTCTTTCGTAATTTATGATTTTGTTTTTAAATGACAAAATACATTTTAGATGAGTTTAGTTATATACCTATTGGAGTACAGGTTGTGTAATTCAAAGAAATTCAATACTGTTAAGAAAGACTCTATGTACCTCAATGATTATTATATATGGGCAGTTCTCTGGTGAATCGAGCTAAAAATTAATCAAAATTCTGAATTTAGTGATGTAATTTTATCAATATTAACGGATTTTTTTGCTTAAAAACG
>JAWWEQ010000010.1:24418829-24486478 GCA_035583055.1 Torymus tubicola | reverse complement strand
TCAGGGTAACATATGGGATGGTTACGAAGCGATTTAGTTGATTTTAAAAGAAAAAAAAATTTTGACCTCTCGATTCACCTGAGATCTGTCCATATATATATAACCTATACGAGTATTAGCGTATAGAAACGTCGGTTTTTCTCCACTTAATGCGATTATATACGGTTCTCCTCTTACCTTTTTCGCTGTCTCGCAAACGTAGACGTAGGTATACATACACACGTGCAATTACCGTCGCCGGACGGTTAAATTAAAACGTCGGCTCCGTCTTATTTATACGGAGATCCGGAACGATTCGCCGGTAATTCTGCATGTGGATTTACATTTATGAGAAGATATTGTTGTTGCGAACGCCCGAGCGAGGTGGATTTTCTCTTGTTGCAGCCACGTAATGTCTCGCGCGCGAGGTCCTGGAAAGCCATATGAAAGTGATGCGGTAATGATCGCCCGGCTACGTGAGAATGACTTTAATGGACTGTTTTTATGTCCTTTATTATTAAAATTTCGTGATTAAGGAGGCGCGATAATTCACAAAAATAAAATACAAGCAACGAAGATTGATCTTGCGTGAAATTAAAGGCACGAGAATCATCTGAAATTCAATTACGGTGAATTAATGTTGATATTTTAGTATTTTTTGCTACGCCATATCATGTGTTAAGCTGACAAATGATACTTTTATTTTGGTATTGTATACAAAGCTAAAATTATATTGAATATTATTTACTTGGAACAGATAATTAATAATCGAATTATTTTACCACGTATTTTTTGCAATTTCAATAAAGTACTTAATAAAATTTCATCTTACATCAAAATCAGCCCTCGCTCTTGACGATCGATTAGTATATCTTCTCGCGTGATCCCTCCACGCGGACGGAAACAAAAGCACTCAGGGTACACACGAGCGTCCGTCGAGTAAGCGGTCGCTGAGTGCGCAATGAAAGGTTCGCCCTGGCAGTTATAAATGATCCGCAGATCCTTTCCCTTTAAGATCTCGCTTCAACGCATAAACAGATGATCAAACGAGTATTGTGCTTTTGTAAAAAGTTCTTCGATAATGTTTGCCACTTCTCTGGAGTGTTTGGTTTTTATTTAGTATAGTCATAAATATGAAATCATTAAATTAACAATATATTCAATTTATTTGCTATTTAAAATGATATCATTTTATTTAAAATTTACTTCTGACGGATAATGTTCATAAGAAGTATGTTTGTCATATAATTCGAATGAGATATAAATACTGAGATTTCTTTGAAATGAGTATAATATAATACATACACTGATATTTTATTGCGTGCGATACAAATTTCGTTATATCATTACAGGACAATCGGATGTATCGAAGTTTGGTTCGGTCTCTTACAACGATGACTTGCCATATACAGTATATGAAATGTACACTCGGTTCTAAAATTTTTTAAAGCTTTCAACTCCTTAATATTCATTTGCAGAATTATATTTATTTATCTAATGAATTCGATTTGATTCTATCGAATTGTAAACTAATATACAAAAGGTTTAATTTTTAAATTTAAAAATGAAGTGTTTAATTTTTTTTAGCATAAAGATAAAATATAACTTTATTTCGATAATCCGAGGTTTTAGAAATTTCCATCTAAAGGATTTTATTTTCCCTTTTCTCAGAGCAGACGCATATTTTAATACTAATGTCGAAAAAGAGCAAGCGTGTTTGTGTATTAATTAAAGCGTATATTCACAGGCAATGCAACGGAAGTAGCTCTGGCTACGACGGTTGCGAGTACCTCTGCTGCGGAAGGGGCCACGTGACGCGGGCCGAGGAGATCTTCGAGAGATGCGAGTGCAAGTACTTCAGCTGTTGCTACGTCAAGTGCAAGACCTGCCGAAACGTCATCATTACGCACGAATGTAATTGAGACTAGCATTGTTTAAATTCGGCTTATCGTTAAATTAGGCCCGCTCAGCATCTATTCAACTATTTATATTCCATTCATAGAAAGTCTTTCCAATCTCGAAAGCGTATATTTGTAATCTTATATTGGAGTGTCGTTTGAGATTCATTTTTTAATAAAAAAAACTGATAAATGTGATAGTACATTTATAAGCCTAAAGTACGGAATTAATGGCGATATTCATATATAAATTCATCAAACGATAAATTATTAATTTTATAATTTTACAAATTTCCTACTCTAGTTTTTTCAC
Organism: Torymus tubicola; assembly: GCA_035583055.1. Lineage (NCBI taxonomy): Eukaryota > Metazoa > Arthropoda > Insecta > Hymenoptera > Torymidae > Torymus > Torymus tubicola. The sequence continues at coordinate 24,484,288 of JAWWEQ010000010.1, read as the reverse complement.
ACACTAGCGCCTTTATTTAGATCTGTTATATTACTTATGTAAATAACTGACTATAACATTATAATTGTACAATAGTATGCTTATAAGCAAAAATATATCTATCATCTATTATTACATAAGATAGATAAATCTTTCAATTAAATTGTGATAATCGCCATTAACTCGTCACCTATATATGAGTATATACTTATATTTATGAATATAATTGATATGTGCCAGTTTTTCAATAAATTTTATTCAATCAAAATAGAATAATAATATTGAGGTCTACTGATAATAGTCATTGCAATAACTCTATTATAAGAGAATGTTTATGGACTATTCCTATTAAAATATTATTATATCCAACAGTACAATAAAAATGTTATAGCAAATACTGATATAAAAAGCTTTAAAAATTTCCCTTGAAAGCTAAATAAATAAATTATTAATAATAAAATAAATCAACTAAATTTTCTTTTTTTTTTTTTTAATTTTACCACATAATTATATTAAGGTTAACGACCTACAGAGTGTCTATTTTTCTGTTTAAAATAATGCATTATAACATTTTTACTGTATTATGGACGTTTTTCATATAAGGACAGAGGCGTGTAAATTGATATTGCACGGAATAATGTGTGCGTATATCTGACGAATAAAAAGCAAATGCGAGATACCGAACAAGTCTACACAAGTTGATTTCACTGAATTTTTTAATAAAAACAAAGTAACATTCTTGCATGATATTATGCGATGTTTTAACTAAAAATAATTCATATTTAGATGTTATTGGACTTACGGAATGAAATTAATTCTTTTAAGTATGAAAATAAATAATGTATACTAGATTTTTTCGGTACTACTGAGTTATGCATATGATATAATATACATTACAATATCGCAAGTATTTACATATTCTGTATCATTCTTAGCGAAAAAAGGGGTATAAACATTCATTAATTCATTCTCTATTAATCAAAAAATGAAGGAGATGTAAGAAAAAGACTTTCTCAAAAGTATTTTCGAAGATAGCTATAGCTTTTGAAAAAATATATAAACTAGTTATACAGTTTTACGAGATATTGATAACATTTTAACGTAATTTACAAATAGATTCATAAATTATCAATCATAATTTATTATCTTGAAACAGTCAAAACTGATTGACAGATTTGTATTATTTATACTAATATTATATATATATGTATTTATTACTATTCTCGACGTCCTTTAACCGATTTGAATATTTAATGAGGAATGTAGGCGTTAGACAAGCGAGTATAACAATTATGATGTAAATAGCAGTACCAACATTCAATGTAAACGACATATTGTATTCGAATCATTCTCTAATAAACACATTTACGCAGCTGACAATATTAGTTTTTTTTTACAAATTTAAAAATATTACTCGAGATATTTCCATGTTGTAAGAAGCGAAAGAATAACATCGTATGAAAATGTGCATGAATTCGTATAGTTGAAATGCATTTGTCTCTTTTATAATTCAAATGATACCTTACTATCATATCGGAAGTTTATAATTTATTTATTTTCTATCGGTGGCATAGGTATTTCTTTCAATTCTTCTTCCAATCCGAGATCTTTTATAAATAAACACCAATTTATTTCTTTACAGTCCTTAGGCTTCTCCTCCATTGTCCAGTAGAGCTCCTTTATTAAAATATTATAACTCAACATTGAAGGGTTGGTATAAAAAGATAAATTTTAAATTATATAAATATAAACTTACTTTCAAATTTATCGGAGGCATTGGAGGTAAGGGATCAATTTTCATGTTGATAAATTTCAGCAAATCTTTATAATTAATTTTTCCTTGTCCACTAGACTGAAGACTGTACAAAAAAGAATTATTCAATACATATCTTATAGGGGGCCATAGTGACGATTTATATGCATATAAATGTTAATGTAGCTGTTTAGACTATGAAAATCGATTTTTAAAAAACAGTAATTTTTATTAAAATTAAATTAGCAATAGTTATAACTATAATTATAATTACCCATCTAGGAATGTTAATCATAAATTATTAATTCTTTCGTTAATTTTATGACTAAGAATAATATTCTACTTTTATTTGACAATTATGTTTAGATTTAAAGTAAATTTTAATACTTATATTTTAACTAGGAGTAATATTTATAATTGTATATGTCTAATTGCATACATTTTCTAACATTTGTAAATAGTTTCAAGCAGTTCTAAACACTATTGAATAAGTTTTAACGGTTATTAACATTTATAATTTACGACTGAGTACTTGTGTTATTTTTTATGTTGATTTTTTATTAAAAATGCTTTCATATGATTAACACAGAAAGTTTAAAATATCGTCATGAATTCTTCACGTTTATAAACTTAACAAGATGCCGAGTTTTCCTTGACCTTTAATATATAAATATTGCTTAAATTGTTAACAGAATGTTGACTCATCTTGGAAACCAATATGAGACATTAATAGCAATTTTTTCTTACGAAACTTATGGTGAATGTTATTTATTTAAATCAATGATCACGAAATATATTTTTTCCTTCCCATCCAAATCTTCAAAACAAAAATTAATGCTTAGCGATCAATATTGTAAGACTTTCGCCTATGTACTCACCAATCAAGCACAAGATTGATTAATTCTTTCTGCAATGGTATCCTGCTTGCACGTAATATAGTATAAAGTTGATTCCGATCCAAGTATCCTGTTCTGTCTCGATCCCACTCAAGAATGTCTTCCTCAAGTCTATCTAATTCGTTCCAAACGTTACGAATCAATTCTGTATGGACTAATGCTCTATAACAACAAAATATTCAATACCTGTATTTTCCTATTAAAATATTTATTTATAAAAATAATTAAATAGTTCATAATTAATTGAAAATATTTGAGCATTTAAGGAATTTAATCAAATATAAATAAGTTTTACTATGTCATTTTAATATGTACAAACTCACACAAGTTTGCAGTTTTTGCTACGATTGATAGATGCCTATGTAGTATTTTATTCTATTTTTAATTTTATAAAATGTTTTGTGCTATGATATATTTATTTCACAAATTGGCAAATTGTTAAATATGCAATTCGATTTCTCATACCTTACGTGTTCACGTGAACTTGTTTCCTTTTGTTCGTCAAACGTATAATGCCGAGCTATAGATATAACTTCGTGCTCCGTGATATAATTTTCAAGATATTTGAACAATGCTTGTCTGTACAAAATTTAATTATATACATATAAGTAACGACACATTCAGTTATCCTGTTTTAATTATTATAAAATGTACCTCAAACAAGAGAATCTTAACACCGGCAGATCATTATTTGCTTTGAGTGGTGAATAGTCGCCAATAAATTCTCTATACACAGGTTTTAAATATTCTCGGATTTTGCCCATAATCAACTTTACGTCGGCTTTTGGATACTAAAATAAAAAAAGAAATGAAATGAAATGTCTCTATTTCATAAACCACTTTACTGTGTGCACGTACTTCATTACAATGTTTTTCCATGTAATTAAACGTATATTCATCAGCCGTTTCTATTTCAAACCGGAATCCATGGAGTATTACATTTGCTCCTACATAAAACTGTTGAGGTTCATAATAATTCGGTGGTACATTACTAAAAGTATTTTGCCCAGGTAATGGAATGCGAGCCCTTTTTTGAAACAAACTTTTTGTGCGACCTGTAAATAATTAAATAATTTAATACAATTTTATGTAACAAATACGAGTAGCCCGAACTTCTGCTTCAAATCAAGAAAAAATCTTATTTTAATAGTCACTGATTATTTAAAACTGACCAGGTTTTTTCGGTTCAATTTCACAAATGGCAATCGAATTATCGAATAAGTATATGCATATAAGAAAGCATCTCTCATTATTTTCAGGAATATCAGAGATCATCCTTGCTCCAAATCTTAGAATTCGGTTATCATTTTTTTGACTGAAATTGTAGTAATAAAATTTATGTAATATAATTAAAGTTGAGACATTTTAGTAAGTTTCTAAAATGAGTTTCTTACTTATTGTATTGATACAGTTTGTCAGTGTGCATCTTTGGGCGCTTAGGTACCACTGAATAACAATTTCCAAGGGAGTCTTCGTAACTTCCAAAACCATTGTAAGGCGGAATATATTTTTCAACCCTTTCATTTCTAGCATGTTGTTTGTCAGGTCTTTCAAATGGTGTGAAGTCATCCAGACCATACTTTTGTCTTATAGTAATGCAACAACATGTTTTATTCTTTTATCATCACTTTTTAATAATAGTACTTTAAATAATTAATATGAGTACCTGTAATATTCTTTTGTAAAATCATCAAGATCAGTTATAATGACTTTACGACCAAAAACGTTCATCTGTGCTCCGATTGTAAGATCACATTCTTTGTAGTAATCTGCCAAAGATCTTTTACAATACGAATTGTCAGCAATATAGTAACTTCGAGTTGTACTTTCACCAAGAACATTTAAAATTGTTAAAGGATCACTGCTTCCAACAGGCTCAATACTTGTGAAAAACTAAAAAATAATTGTAAATTGAATTAAATCTAAATCATTGTATATTTACTCACGAGGAAGAAGTATAATAAAATCAACCTTAGGTATTTTCATTTTTTTCAGTAACATTGATTTAGACGAGGATCTACAATTGGCTGGTAAATTTTCTAAAATTTCCATTGTATCATCTGCTAAGTAATACAATATCTCTAGATCGTGAATGTATCCATAGAGGCTTTGAGTATCATCCCAATAACCAAAAAATCTAAGGACTTTCCGATCGTATTTTAAAAAGTTTAGTAAATTGTTTGGTTTTTTTTGGAATTTTTTGTCAGCAGAAATCTACGTTTGTACAAATAAATTATTCGTTTCAAGCTTCCTAGAAACACATAATCAACATAAACATCAATAACAATTAATAAAACCTACGCTTTTCTGCCTGTTGTACATTGGATCTACTGGCATCTGGAGAGGGTCAGGAACTGGGATTCCCATACGATTTAAAAATCTCCTTGTGAATTGATCACAATCAATAATTTTATACACTCGACCATAGATTTTTGGTTCTTTGCCGATATTAAGATCAAGTATATCGAAATAGCGATATTTTACTGGATCAGGTAATGGAATTCTTTGACGTCGAACCAACACCCCTAAAGATAAAATACAGTTTATTTTTTGTAAATTTTTTGTAAAATAAATAGCAGATCGGAGACATTTTTTAATTATTTAAATTTAAAATGTTTAAAATGCACATTATAAAACTATATATTCATGTTGTCATTACATATATATGTATTTAAAAATATTATGTAAGCTCACATGATAAAAGTATTAAAAATGTTAAGATTAATACCTTGTTCGAGCCCGCTATTGTCGATAGATGGTTCAGAGATCTTCATCGTTCCGTCCTCAAGAAAGAAGCTAATGTCGACTAAGCGAATCCTGTAAGGCTCTCGTCCCTCATGAATGCTTTCTTGGAAGTAGGCTTTGAACATAAGCCTCTGTGTGTAAAAAGCAAGAAAAAAGATAAGCTCATCAAAGACTAGTTGTGCGATAACACAAAATCAATATTACCAATACAATAAAAATTTTAAAGGTAATATAGTTATTTTACGAACCGTACGCGAAAAAGCTTGATTTTTTAAAATAATTACGTAGGATCTTTAAAAAATGACTTTGTTTGATAAACAAATGAGTATTTACTGAAATTACTTGTATTAATACAATTTCAAAAACATTTATTAAGAAATGGAAAAAAAATTGATTTTTCTTATAGAGTTCGGACAATTTTTGTCTATAATGTATTTGTTTAATTACTTATATTAAATAACTTAGCTTATTATATTTTATATTCTCATAATAAGTAATATCAAAATATAACTTAAAACAAATTTGTTTAGAAATAAGTACAAAAGCCATTATTCATTCTAAAGATAATTTCGAGTTTGTTGGATTGTTATCCCAAGAAGGTATCCAAATTAAACCATGTGCATTTTGAAGTTATGTTGCATTGAATATATTACTCAAACCTCATTATTGTCATAACTAAAAGTAAATAATCTATAATATTAAAAATATAACAATGTACGGTACAACCGAACTTTAAATAAATTTTTTTTCGTTGAAATAATAAATTAATACATCATTACTACTTAGGCAAGTAGAAAATAGTCATGTTTAGTCAGACATTTTTCCTCATTTTTTTTTCGATTTTTCAATAACTAATTTTAAATATTTATTGTATTTCATCAAAAACTGGTGACAAGTTACAATTTTTATATAATTAAATAACAGGGAAATGGTCATTTCTACAGAATGTAATGTCTGGCAAGACATTAAGAGAACGATGGAATTTGCAGACCTGACCGTCCAGAGTGAGCCAAGTAGGGGTGGGCGACTCCTCGCCCCAGGCGTAAATCGCCGGATAACGGCTATGTTTCGATGCCTTGGGCTTCTCCGCCAGGTAATACACATCCCCGTGGACCTTGTCGAACATCTGGGACCTGTTGAACCTCGTGCGGCCGATCTACAAATCAAGGATTACGCCCAAATGCAGCGTCGATAATTTCTTCTGGGCCCCCGGCCATTGTTCCTTCACCGAACCATACGAATGAATCGCGTTCAAGTCTTAAATAGAGCTTTTATCGCGCCAACGTGTGCGAAGGAATGTGAGAGCAAATTTACGACGGATACATTTTATAATTATGCTCAATCGCCTTTTTATTATGACACTTAAATTACCAAAATTATCGTATTAAGCTTTTTTTATATTCTGAATATTCAGATTTATTTGTTAATATTTTATCCAGCTTCTATCAAGAAAAGAAAGTTTAATTCTGTGTTACTTGTTGATTATAAATTTCGAAAATAATATTAAAAATAAAATAAACAAATTTATTTCTAACCAAAAATCTTTAACATGGTGTAGATAGATAAAACGAAAAATCATTCTATTTATGAAAGTAGACTAAAAATTACTGTATTTTTGAGTTAATCTATTTAAAATTTAAAATGAGAAATAATGTTAAATTTAAATTATATACTTACATTGTGATCAAAATTAAATCCGGGAAGTGGGGGAAGTTGCAGAGTTTTTTGCATTGTTGTTGCGACAGTATTATACTTTGAATAACCAAAAAAATTTCAAAGATGATAGCTGTATTTAAGAGTTTGTTCAAAAATCAAAACATGTAAATATGTTTAGAAATCTGGCCGAAAGCGAACTGAAGAAAGAACCTTAATAGAGAAACTATTTACTGACGTTTCCTTGGTAATGGGGGATACTTTCTCGAACCATGAGAATTTCACGGGGTAAAAAATCAATACTTTATTTAACCTTTAGACTGCTGGGATTTGAGATGTCAAAAGAAATTTAACAAGTAATTTAACATAAAAAATGACGTTTATTACTTCATATATCGTTTTTTACTTTGTACATAGATAGAGTGTAGCAAAAAGTTTTGTATAAATATAATGCACTCATATTAGTCTTGCAATAGTATTAATACATTTATCTAAAAGTGCCATTTACACCCTAGTTGCGTAGCTCTTGCTGCACTATTTAAGTATCTAATTCTATTCTTTCAAAATTTTGTTTTAAAGATTTGGAAGATTCTGTAAAAAATGTCCTATTAGTGGATTAAATATTTTCGTATGAATTATACTAAAAATTATGAATAAAGGCTTTTAAAAATAGTACATAAAATTACGCAGCTAGTTAGTGTAATGTAGTTTCAATAGCATCATTTAATTTATTTAATGGCGCAATAATTTATAAATTCATGTTTTTAACGTTAACTAAATTTATAAATCAAATAAGTAACAAAACGCTCTGCGTTTTCATAAAAATTTTGCATTATTATGCTACAAAAACTCCAGTATATTATTATATTATGGGGAGGCGTTTTAGAAATGCACAGCACTTGTTGAAATAAAATTTTAACCATAATTGTGATTATAATAAAATTTGATGTCAAGTCATCTTACAAGAAAATCGTCCGAGGTGTCCGCCTCCGATTTGTCTGAATTTCTTCTGCGATATATATGGGCTAATTTTTTTCTATTAGTCCAATTTCTTATTAAGGGGTGAAACGCGCATCTAAAAATCACTCCTAAAAACGGTTCTTTTGTAAATATTCCAAGTTTTGATTAAAATTTAAAATCAAACAAAATCGAAAAAATTTCTCTTTAAAATACGAAATTAGCAATGATTATTTGATCCCGTGGGGTAGCAACTCTTATATTTTATTTCGAAAAAACTTAATTTTTTTTTAAAGAAAATTAGTTTATTTTACAATAAAATTTATTATTTTATAAAAATTAAATAAATGAAAAAATGAAGGTGAACCCTATCAACGTCGTAAATTTATTATTGGTAACACTGGGGGCTTCAGATACCAGAAAACGCTGTTAATAAGGTTGAAATGGATCTAGCTGAAAAATTTGAATTTTTTGCAGATATCAAACCACTGTTTCAGAATTTGGAACTGAAAATACCTACAACGCTGATTAATGTGGATTTCAATTAAAATTACATTCTGGACGTATATTAGCAGAAGAAGGAACAAAGATTGTCGAATGTGTTGTGAAGTCTATTTCATTGACAACATATATAGTTATACAATATTATCTTTAATTAATACTGTTGGTAAATACTTGCGAGTTTCGTCATTCAAAGAGATGTATTTTCCATTTTGTTTTATTTCAAAACATTAGTTAGAACTTATGATATTAAAAAAAAAAACAGTTTTCGAGGGTAAACTTTAGGGCTGGTTTTTACCCCTTTTATATCGAATTCGGCCGATAAGAGAATATGTGTTTCTTATTTTTCGGTCCTCTACAACATATCTAAAATTCAGAAAAATCGGAGGCGGACACCCCGGGCGGTTTCCTGTTAGATTAAAATCTTATGTGGTAATTTTTATTACCAAATGACTTAATTGTTAGCACCTGTTAACATGAATTTCACTAGCAAGAAGATGTAAGATATTTAAAATAGTTTTTATAAAATAAAATATTTAAAATAGTTTTTTTTAAATAAAACTTGTAAAAGATTCATCGATAACGAATAACAATATATTTTAAAATTTTTCAGTGTTAATAAAAAAGATCTTTTTAAAAAACTAATGTTTTGTAGGTGCTTACTTTTTAATTTTACATCAGATGATTCACAATTGAGATTCATTTAATTTAATTCTTTTCCGTATGAAACATAAAGATATTTAGAACAGTCCTAAGAAAACATTTTTGTACAACCATAATTATATGAAACGAAAAAAAAACTGGTTTCAGTGGACTTCTAATTAAAAATTAAAATTATTGGTTTCATAGTAACCGTAAATAACCGATATTTCAAATAGTTTAAACTTAAGCAAACAATTTAAAGATGACAAAGAATTTTGTTTCATTGAATTAAACAATCAACTTAATTTTGCTTAGAAGATTGCCGAGAGAGGCACGAATTACAAAAATACCAATAGTGCCTTCTTAATTTCCTTCGCTTCTAGTCTTTTGATTGCGGTTGTAGATCGTACCAGCTGGTAACAGCCTGGGTGAAGTCTAGCTCAGATAAATTAATAAGTATTTGGCCCATACAATTATGGCTAGACGAGAGCCAGTTCTTTTGTGTGCAAACTGATATCTCTAAAATTCGACTGTTAATATCGCCTTGAGATACTATGTATTCAAATTGTTCATCGAAAACTGGATTACAATTGTCCTTCATAACTGCCGTTTTACGTTTTGTATCCTTATGACGATCAGGAAGCAAATAAAGTTTTACGTATGGGTCTGGTACGTTCGACGGATCATTCGACGGCAGTGGCAGATTGCTATGGATAATATTTTAATTATTTCATGTATTTCAACTTTTATTAACTATTTAGTTGCAGCCCTTCCTCCTCTCCAAACAAAAAAAGCTTAATAAATTGAACAAAATATATATTAAAAAATTAATTGTATTATAAACACACGTGTTAACGACTGCAAGGCAGAATTAACAATGCGGGAGACATGAACGCGGTAAAGCAACGTATACTTCATTTTTACAAGCAAGAATTCTATCGTTGTCTACAAATTTTATTTTACGGATACAGGCGCGTAAAATGAGACTTTACGGCCGCAAAAAAGTCAAATAGTACGTTCTTTACGGACACGAATGACAAAAAATAAATTATCGAACCCGAAAGATATTAAATTACCTAAAACATATGATTTTTAAGGAGTATAGTCAATTTTAATTTAATTTCGCTGATTGATATAATAACATATTTTAAATTTATCATGTGAATTTTAAAACAGCTGTACAACTCAATGAAAAAACCACTCCCTTTCTCAATGCACGGCAGAATCGTGCTCCTTTTTACCGCTCAACGGAGCTTTCCCATTTTCCTCCTAGCTGACGATATGTAATTTTTAATTTAATTCTTTATAAAATTAAAATAATATATAAAAAAATTCAATAAAAAAATTGTCAAAAATTTATATTTGCAAACAAAATATAACTTAAATTGTTATAAATAGAATACAAGAGATTAAATAAGGTTTAAATAAAATTATTTTATTACGTAGAAGTTGAATACTTACGCAATTTTATGGACGACAATTATAAGTTTCTGCCTAGCTACACTATATCTCAGAGTCAATTGAATCCTGCCCAGCTTTGCTTCGCCAGTAGATGAAGTAAAGCTTGGATTTCTGCGTATCAGTCCAGGTGAATCATGTCGCATATGTGCAGGAATAGCTGATATAACAGCCGGAGCGTTGTCTTTCCTCATTAATTCTTCGACACCGTCAGTAGATGATATAGCTGCGTCGAGAAGTGCTGCAGAAGTCGCATTACTTGCGGCGCTTTGAATAGAGTCTTTGGATGGTTGTCTTTTAAGGGGGCTATCTGGAGCTAAATAATAAATATTATCGATTATTTTTGTAAAAATAAAAGATTTACATAAATATTAGTTATCATTGATATTATTGACTTACCCACACTAGAGATAGTTGATTCTTGGCGTTCGATTTTCTTGTTTAAACTTTGAATATCGTGATCATCTTCGTCCTCTGAAGTAGCTTCTGGCTCTTCATATTTCAAAATCTAAAAACGATATTTAAATTGATTTTTTACGTTAGGATAATTATTTAATAGAATATTCAATAACAGGATTGGACAATGCTTACTTTTAATGCCATTGACAGAACAACTTTACTATCGGGTCCACTATTTTGTAAATCAAATGGTTGTAGTTTAAGTTCCAGATTATTCATCGTCAAAAGAGTAGAGATATTATAGGTAAATGTTCCAACAACTGATGCCGATTTTTCATCATTTATCTGTATATGTTTTATGATTGTATTAAGTGTAAAATTTATTATTGAATGTTAAAGATTTTTCATTCTTTGTAAATTACCTTAACATGTAAAGTTCCATTTTCAGGATTTGCTACTAACAAAGTAAATCCTTGTTCCCATACAGGATTACAAGATCTTAATAATGTACCCGTCCGTTCAATTTTACCTCCTACAGTAGCATCTAAGTATACATCAGGCTGTTTGCTACCTTTTAAGCACTGAAAATATATGATAGTTTTAATATAAATACTAAATATTCACGGTGCTCAATACTTATAAAATTATTCGGAAAAAATCAATTCTCACCGGCAGATTCTTCGCAGAATCAACGTAAAGTATCAAAAGAGCAGTACTCATTGATGTAACTCGCAATTCTTGTGTTTCTTTTAAAGCCTATTACATTAATATGAATCATATAATTTTAAATATTTTGGTCACATTATATTAATTTAATTTATTATGTAATATCTCACAGCTGCTAAATCGGCAGGATTCGTTGTAAGTTGAAGCCATACAAGGCGAAGATGAATCATTCCATGCTTTGCCAATTCCAATGAGATCCACTAAAAAGTATAAAAATCATTAATGATCTGCTGATCAAAATTCCAATGAGATACTAATTAAATCTACTCACAGTGTCTATCGTTCCCTTCTTTTTAACTCGGCTTACTTCGACAGTTGCTCTATTATGATAAATCATTATTAAACTAATATATAAATGAAAATCATATAAAAATATGTGATATTGATAGCTGAGATATTTGATGCACATGAAATTTTAATATGGAAAATCAGCGAGACGTTCCATTTTGCTAACTTCGCGCACTAGCAGATCTAAGCATACAGCGGTAATAATGATATTTGAAAGCTTTTAACTAAATTTAAAGGTTTTTTTGCAATTAATTTCCAGCTACATAATATACCACAGTTACTTGAATAGAAAGCCTCATGCGATTTACAGACGTTTACGCAGTTATTGATTGATATAGAGTAAAAGTAATCTGCGTAAAAAAACTTATAAATAACTGTTAAAAAATGCAATTTTTAGTTTAGAGTGGCAAGTTTAAGATAAATAAGTATATAAAAAATTTCTACAAAAAATACTATATCTAATTTTGTTATAAAATCTAAATGTTACATTTACTAGCATCTTATCTATATCTGAAAAATAACTGTAGACAAATGTTAGTTGAACTTAATTATAGGTAGCTGCTAAAATGTATATTAAAAAGTTTTATGGGCAATCTTAGAGTCGTTATTAAAGCACATTCTCTAACTCACGAGTTACTAATAAAAATTAAAAATTCGAATGCAATCATCGCATTAAAAAAAAAATGAAAAATTCACAAAAATCAAAATCAAACATTTCAAACGTGCTTTAACAGATTTTCAAATAAATGCATATTATTCTACTTTTGGCAGGATATAAATATAAACTTCAGTCACTAATATTCATTAATATAATATAAAATTTCAGATTTCGTATAATTATTGGCGGTCGAAATAGAGGTAGGGCCTTTAAATAACGTTAAAGTTGCATTTGTAGTATTGTACCTGCCAAGGGGATCGTCTGGGCCTGTGGTGTCTTTGTCAAAGAGATGAGCTATCACCTTGTTGCAGGGTCCCGAGCCCTCTTCCATTATGCACTGTTACCACACACACATAAGCTGCTTTAGTTAGTTTTTCATTAAGGGAATAGGCTCGATCGGCCTCCCAGTGTACATTCCTTGCAAAGTCGAAGAATGCAAAATATTGTTGCAGATTTTGTTAGACTACTATACTTTATAATACAAGTTAGATATTTTCTTGCAAGAAAAATAATTTGCCTCTATATTTATAGTGTCACGTATAGCAAGCTTTATTATTGAAAGATTTATATAAAATTTTTAGTGGAAAAAGTGTAGTCAAATAAAAAGTGCTTTATTTGTTATAGAGCATTGTGTTAGATAGTAAAATCAACTTTTTAATTGCTTGCTATTAAAATTAAAATTGGATTTTCAAAAAGTATGAAAATATTTATATTCTGTAGCAATACAAAAATAGTGAACATGTTTTATGAATTTTTCCTCAGCTCTACCTCTTTACAAAAACAAAATATTTTGAGTAACAAAAATTATAAAAAAAACAACGAGTATAATGAAGCACCAATTATATTTTTTTCAACTTACAAGCAGAAATATGATTAAAATAATCAAACAATTAGGGAAAATATTGTAAAATAATGTATTACATACTAATTGAGGTTTTAATAATTCTAAAGAAAACGGTGCTAATTATTCAATGTTATATACAGATTCGAAAAAAAAATATTTTGTTCAGACCGTCATGCGATTAAGTAATTTCGTATAAATTTTCTCAATTCTATCAAACTATTATAATTTTGAGTAGAGCAATATAGCTCTTTATTAGCAAGCATGCGAGGAGCCAAACCACTCTTTTACATTATTACTACCTTCCAAGAAAGTCATCAACATGAACCCCAGGAACATTTGGGTCCCAGTCCCAAACAGTTATCATAACTTGATGTCTAATTGCACTACTGATCATAGCCTGCATGATAATAACGTAAGAGAGTAAGAAAATGTAACTAAATTTATCGATCTTAAATGTTCTATAGTGTCGAGTATGTGGCTATATATAATTTATTTAAACTATATTATAGTTTTAAAAATTTTATTCGATATTATAAATATTATATAAATAGTTTTTAGTTATTATTAACATTAATACGGAAACGATAAAACTGAAAAGAAAAACACCAAAAAAGCAAACGACTTAGCAACAACATTGATTTGAAGAGTTACAAAATTATATTTAGTAAACATAAAAACCCAAAAACATGCTAAGCAAATGACGTGATTGATAATGATAATATATGATGTATTGGTGTGTCATGTTTTGTGTTGAATTTATTTTCGTTCAAGGTGGCTCCGGAGAATTAGGAAAATCCATACATAAAAAAGAAAAATACCTAAGTACTGAAAATATAAATTTGAAGTTTTATGTCGGTGAAACCGAGAAAAATTTTCAAAAATTTTATTTTTAACATAAGATCATATGGAAAATCATTTTTCTTTCTCATTTCATAAAAGTCTACAATTTTTGTATGAAACTAGTCCCAGATTCTCATCGCATAATCTGAATGAAATATAAATATTACTTCATAAAATCAATACTTTTTAATGATGTTTCTTACTAAAATTATCCTAATAAGTATATTTAGCAAATCTGCAATGAAAACTGTAATATTATTTACGAATTTGCATCGAATACTAACTAGTATTAATTCGTGATATCGCGTTGAAAACTAACATCATTTATACGAGTTTCAATTGTGATCACAAACACGATTCACAAAATTGTGACGAAAAGTAACGATAAGTTAGTATTTTTTCCTCCAAAAACTGTAAGGAATTATAATCTTTATCGTCTTCGATATAATTCAATAAATAATATGTATTGAAACGGACTAGGCGTCAGCGGAATTTGAATGTTCTACTTTTCACAAGGGGCTGATAAATGACATTGTATAACTTTTAATAAAGAACTGTTAGTTATTTGACTAAAATATTAGGGCGCCCCGGCTGGGTCCCATTCATATAGATTTATTACGGTGGAGCCACCTTAAAGTAGTATCTATATAGGTAAAAAAATTTTAAAAATTAAATTTATTTCTATTTTTAATACAGCATATTTTTAAATTTGAATTTAAATTATTTTTTCATTTTAATATGAAAATATTGGACTGTGTTTTTTATTACAAAAATTAGGTGCAGTGTTGAAATCATCATACCTGCCAAGGTTTTCATCATTCTTGGTATCATCAAAGTCCCAAACTTGAACAGTAAGCTGCTGAGCGATGGCCGATGTGATGGCACACTATTAATGCATAACACAACACACGTGACATCACGTACATTCATACATACCAAATTATAAGAAATAATTAATGGTATAACAAATATACATGAATAAAAGATTAAAATGGGTATACATTTTAGATGAGATTATGAATAAGTGACAAATAAAAGAAAATTAGAGTAATTTGGAAAACAGAAAGTGAAAAAATAAAATATTTAAAGTGCGATTGAATACTCCCTTTTCCCGCCGATGTTTGCGAGTGCATTTTATTTTATATAATTATTAGGAAATATCTCTTTATCGCATTGTTGTTTTGATAAAATTAACAATGAAACAAAGTGATATTTTTTCAAAGTCAAAATCAAAAAAAAAAGTTTAACTCTATAAAATTTGGTAAATATAAAAGTCACATCTTTTTAAAAATAATCTTTTTAAATCTATCGTTTAAAAGTTATTAAATTGATCAAAAAATATTAATTGTGCAAGATTAAATGTAAAATAAACAATTGTTTAAATGAAAACATGTTTGATCCATCTAAATTATTTTGAATGATATCTTGCATCCAGAATAGTAAAAATGCCTTACCGTACCTTGAAATTGAATTGGTATAAGAATTTGAAAAACTGAGTCTTAATTAAAGCACATGCACTGAGACTGGCTAAAATTGTCATGATATAATATAAGTTTATGAAGTATACCTCACACCAGAAATCCCATTTAGGATCAACTGTATTATCTATGGTTTTTGTTTTAAATTCTTGAGCTCCTACAGTGATGACAGCATAAGGATCAGATTTTCCTTTTCCTAACATGCCTATATCTTTCTTCATGAGATGCTTAGCTTGTACAACATGAATACGCAGAACACCCTAATGCATCAAATTTATCAATTTTTATTATATAATTTAGAATTGCAGAGATAAATAAATGTCAAGCTATTCATAGGAAAAACTTAAAAAAATTAAGAAATAAAATAAATCATTACAATTGTATGTTGATAATTAAAACTTACTTCAGGCTCAGGAGTTTTTATCATTTCAGCTGGTACTTCATGAGTGAGTGGCATGCAGAATTTATTTGGCAATACAGCCATTGCAGCAATTTGTTCAGTAATTATCTTTCGAACTACATCACTAAAAACAATTATATTAAATTGTAATTTATAACAATGAATAAAAGTATATTTTTAACTCTATGAATTCATCTATGTAACTCATTATTGTAGATTCTAGTTTCCTCAATGAATGAATATATCATACCTGAATCCAGGAAGGTCAAGCACATCAGCTACACCTACTAAATTGAAATCAATTATGGGACAGTTCAAAAAGAATACTTGAACACCTCCTACAATTGGTACAATTGGAATGAGTGGTTTCAAGGTAACACGTAACATTCCCCGTAACTACAATAAATTATTGTAATTTAAGTTATACATTTAATTATTTACGTCATAAAGTAGTTTTGAAAAATGAAATGAACCTGAAAGTCTTTTATTCCAGCCTTAAATGTTCCCATGGTAAATGTAATATCACAGTCACCAGCATACCTAAAATAATATTTTTATATTTTCTATAATGATTAAAACAAATTTAATATAAAGCAACATATTATATTTTCTTACATGACATCCATATCAAGAACTACTTCATTTCTCGATGTATGTTTATCATATACTTTGACACCGTTGATTTTTGGAGGCTGTAAAATAAGGAATATATTATTTTACAGATATTATCACTATATTTCAATTATAAGCTTGATCATTATGATCTAAATAATGTACTCACAATTCGACCTAAAACAAGTCTGTCAAAACGAAATTCTTGTCCTAGACCAGGTATCTTCTTTTGATAATCAGCTAAACGTTCAGAAATTGTAGCTTGAATTGAATTTTTAAATAAATCTCTAGCATAATGATTGACACTAGGCCATACTTTGTATAATATCTGAAAAACATACGTAATCAAAAAATGAAGTAATACATAAAAAGACTATGTAATTTTTGCTGTCTTTAATTCTTACCCCATTTAACCATTCAGCTCTATCATAATCTGGAAAATATACCCAAGTAGGTAAGTCATCTATTCTATTTTCAATAATAATTTTCTCCTTGGATAGAGCAGTCGCTTGGGCAGTTAATCTTTTTAAATCGCCATCTTTCTTTCTTTCACCCTTAAGTACAACAAATGCGATTGGAGGAATAAGCCAAGCAAAATTCCAATTTAAATATCCAACACCCCAGATTATACCAACAGTTGCCAGTTTCATAAAAAGGGATTTGCCCAATGAACCAAATGTCATGTAAGGCCATGTTTTTAATTTTTCTGCTTCTTCTTCAACTGAAGGTTTATCCACAATTCCAGAAGCCAGTGACATCATGCACATAGCAGACCAAGATTGTGATTTTGAAGTATCAACCTCCGAATTTTTTTCTGACATTTTACAATTTCTGCAAGAGGTTACTGCCAATGCTGTAAATAAATTAATAAGTAAACATAACAATAGCAAGAAAATGTATGAAATAATTAAAAAAAAAGGCTTCATGCTTGCTCAATATATTGATTTTACATTGACAATATGTAGAACATCATAGATTATCTTTTTATAGGATAATATAGTATCTGTTACTATTCATGAATCATAGATGACACATAAGGTAAAAGTGATTATGTTACCGCACAACTACACAAATAACATTTTTTAACATTCAAGACTTTATGCATTTCTCACATCTCTAAAAATTTTATTGAAAAATATAAAATTTAATTAATAGTTAGTTTTAGCTATTATATAAAATAACCCATATAATCCTATTAAGATTGTCTATAACTTAAAGAAAACAATAATAAATAATACAAATAATAATACAGAATTCGTAAAGCGTAAGGAACATTTAAAACTATAATGAAAGAAAGAAAAATTTCAATACGTAAAAATGTGTGCTCTCATGGGAAAGAGAGTGAACGATAAGAGTGAAACGCATAACGCGCGGGTCATTTCCAATTTTAGACCATCATCATCATCGCGTCTTCGCGGCAATCAAAAGGCTTGCCTCGACCTTGCGGGCGACAAGAGAGGAGGAACGAGACTCGAGAGACGGGCGCGCGTGCGGCACGCGCTCATTGCTTATTACACTGGGCGCCGGCGACGAGCAGCTGTAAATATACGTATATTGCGTCGCTCGGCGACGACAGCCCGCACCTGACATATAAATTATTTAGGCGTGTATATACGAGCCGGGCACTGAGGCGTCGAGCCCGACAATCGATAAACAAAAGCGGAAGGAACTCACGACAGCCGCCGTGAATGATTTGTATTTTTTTCGCACGCGCGCTTTAGCGGTACACCAACTCGATGCTTATGCGTTTCGCAACAAATATCGCACTTTACGACTGACGACGATAAAAAGGAATGTGCGCTAAGGCCTTGGCAAGAAGAATTAAAATTCAAAAATTCTTTTTCAACCGCTCGAAAACCGAGTCGCACGTAAAGTTTCACTACCGCTAAATAAATACCTATAACTCCGAATAGCAATAAAATAATCTTTCGTCGTCTATCGATTTAGTACTTGCGATATTAAAAAGGAGTCGTCGCAGCTGCAGCAGTAAGGAAATGAGTTGGAGCAGAGCCGCTGAGACACGTCGCGCCGCTGGCTTGTTTTTTTCCTTTTCACATCGCTGAGTTATAAACAGACCTGGTATCCAAGAAGAGGCAGCATTCGCGGTTCCAAAGTTGGTCGCTCGAGAGTCGACGACGTGCTGCGGCAGCCTGCACCCTCCTCCACCTCCGCCGCACTCCTGATAGGCCAGCTGACGAGCGCGTTGTTCGCCGAATACCGACTGAGCTCCTCATCGCACTCGCGCTGCGAGCACGTACCTCATCACAGAGTTGAGATCTTCCACCTCCCACTCTCACCTCATAACTACTTCTTCCTTTAGCAGAAAAACGGGACAATGCGATACGACACGCGAGTCATCGCTAATCGCGCACAACTCGCAGCTTTTTTTGTGTATACTACGATAACTTGTACATGCTCGCAAGTCTTCGTACTATATTTCATAATTCTCTTTATATAAACCACTTATTTAAAATCTTTTATTTTTATTTCTGTTAAAAATATTTCGTTCAATACAGACGTGGTATCACAATTTTTATTATATGCGCTTTAAATTAAAATCTTGTAAAGTATGATTCCACAGAATGAGAAAATGTTTCATAGTACTGAAATGCAATAATTTTATAATTTATCTACAAATAAATAAATAAAGTTTGAATTTTTTTAATAAAATAAAGTATTTACTTTTTTAGATTTTCCATAATTATTAAGAATACGATTCAGCAACAAGTGTTTGAAAAAACGCGCTTTGAGTCACGTGATGAAAAGTGATGTATAATGATGGTCAGAAAATGAAAATCGGTCAATGTACATTTATGATGTGAAAATAACAGAAGAATAATGGGATAAATGGTTTTCGTGACTGTCAAAGACACATTTTAGTTGTCTCTTTTTCCATTTGTATGTGTCTGTACGTGTGTGTGTGTATATATACATAGATCACGCATTCACGCAACCCGTGTTGGCGTACTTGAAGTTGGACTGTGTTTCGGGATAGTTCATCTTGTTCTTCTCGTATAATCATTTGATTGCAATTCGCTGCTATCGTAATAAATTTTTCGTGAATAAGAGACAATTCTTATAAATTTAAAGGCAGAAGTGTAAAATTCATCATGGGTTTAATTTGTTCGACGGCGCAGGTAAGATATAATGACAATCAGCTGTAAGGTTAACTGCGACTTTTCTAAATCGTCTGACATGTTGGAAAGTTGTTTACGTTAAATTTTTATCTCGTGCAAAGCTATTATTTTCCTTCAACAAAAAAATATAAGATTTTTACATATTTCAAAAGAAAACTGTTTTTCTCAATCAATATTATCACTTCTTAGTGATAATAATTGTTTCAAGAAGCAAATTATGATGGAAAGATGTTCTTTGTCATCTGATCAAAACAATGCATTTACATACTATCATTTTTATATTGATCATACTTGCGGCATATGATTAAATATTAAATTTAAGTCTTAAATTTATTTTATCAGTCAATTACTTTATTCTTTCATACCTTATGTTTTGTTTGTCTATATATAGATATTTTTTTCAGATACAAGTATTGATTACTGTATGCTTCTATATTTCTTTGTTTCCCTTTTTCTGTTTCTTTTATTAACTGATAATTCTTGAACTTGTTACATTAAATAACTGTATACAACAGTTCAAGGATATTGTTGCCTAAAGCATAATTTTATTATGCTTATTATTTTATCCTTATTACTTTATGTGACTCATCATCTATAAATATATCTTTCTCCACTATATTAGTGTATATAGTGCAATGAAAGTTGTCATTTGATATAAAAGAATTTTGAACAATTATAAACATAATATTTAATATAGTAATTAAATGATTTTTTCATTTTCATAGCTTGCGTGTCTATGTGGCAGTACTGCATGCAGTTTCTGCTGCTCACAATGTCCATCATGTCGCAATAGCACAAGTACTCGCATTATGTACGCTTTAATGTTAATGCTAGGTACAATAATTGCCTGCATTACATTAGCACCTGGACTTCAGGATACACTTAAAAAGGTATTTTTGAATTTTATTTATATGATTCAGATTTTAATTTTACATATGTATATTATAATTAATATATATTATTTTATTAGTGATGAAATTAATTTATGATTAATTAATTAATAACACATCATTAAAGAAAAACAGAATTACATTAACATATAATATATAATGTTACAATAATCTCTTACAGGTGCCATTTTGTGCAAATAGTACAAATTATATACCAAATTCGTTTACAATTGATTGTGAAGCTGCTGTTGGATATTTAGCTGTATACAGAATAAGTTTTATTATGACGCTTTTCTTCTTGCTAATGTCAGTTATGATGGTTGGAGTTAAAAGTACAAAAGATCCACGAGCTGGCATACAAAACGGGTAAGATTACAATTTAGATGGTTCATTGACAAAGATACACTAATTTTTTTTTTTTCATTACAGGTTTTGGGCTATTAAATATTTATTACTTATTGGTGGAATCATTGGAGCATTCTTCATTCCAGAAGGATCATTTGGTGTAACATGGATGTATTTTGGAATGATTGGAGGTTTTATGTTCATATTAATTCAATTGATACTAATCATTGACTTTGCTCATACATGGGCTGATGCATGGGTAGCAAATTATGAAGAAACTGAATCAAAAGGATGGTAGGTATTATCAATCCTTTAAGTGCTGATGACAGAGAATCTTATATTATAAAATATTAAAGATACCATAAGATTAATTTTTCTAGCACTAAATGAGTTCAGTACTGATAATTTTATTTATCTATAATACTAATCTACATATCTTTCGTTTTATAATAGGTATGCAGCTCTTCTTGGAGCTACATTCTTCTGTTATTCATTAGCTCTTACTGGAGTTGTTCTACTGTTTGTATATTTCACTAAGGTAATGTACTTTACCATAAGAATCAAGTACTTTAACAATTAAAAATAATTAAAATATAATAATAATATATAAAATATGAAATTGGTTTATTTTTAGGCTGATGATTGCTCATTGAATAAATTCTTTATATCCATCAATTTGATTTTGTGTGTTGCTGTGAGTGCAATTTCTATTTTACCTAAAGTTCAGGAACATCAACCTCGCAGTGGTTTATTGCAATCATCTGTTTTATCACTGTATGTTGTTTACCTTACATGGAGTGCTGTTTCAAATAATCCAGGTATATAGGGTTTGCAAATACATTTTCAATCATTAAAACAATTTCATTGATTATATAATTATGATATAATTTAATATTACAGACCGTGAATGCAATCCTGGTTTCCTCGCAATTATTTCTGAGAAAGGAGTTCCTCAAAATCAAATAGCATTTGACAAAGAAAGTATTATTGGACTAGTCATTTGGTTCTCCTGTGTTTTATATAGTTCTCTTCGCACTGCATCAAAATCCAACAGAATTACTATGACTGAAAACGTCCTTGTTAAAGACAATGGAGCTGGTAAATATTAATTTTTTTCTTCAAATGAATAGATTGCATGTCTTCTCTTTGATAAGCTTTAAAAAATTTTCAACTATTTCATATTTTCTTGCATGTTAAAAAATTTAAATCACTAAATCTTTTTTAGTTCAGAAAAATTTGTATTAAATTCATATTTTGAGCAATAAACAATTTATTCATCTATACACAATCTTATTTAAAAGTAATTTAATTAAATGAAAATATTTTATGCTCAATAATTTAAGTAATAACTGATAGAAAAAAGTTTAGATAGAAATATTATCTGAGTATTTTTTACAATAATTGCACAAAATAATTTGGTGATTTACCTTGATTCATTTGTATACTTCTAACACAACCTTAATGAACACTGCTTTTTCCGTACAGTGCGAAACACGGGTGACCAGTCTCTTATCGACAATGAAGGTAGGCACACACCGTTCTCAAAGATTTTCACGAATGGTTTTTTTTCGCAACCCTTGAAAATTCATGTACTGCATCAATACACTAACATTAATTTCTTTTTAAATATTGCACGCCATCAGATTTTATTTAACCATGTGACAGTTCATTTGCAATTTGTCAATCATTATTAGAAATTAGTGTGTGCCTGCTTTTGTTGGCATTTCTTTTCATATTTTGCCATATGATCATTCATTTGGCGTTATCAAAAACGAAAGTTTTTCTTCTTGCATTACGTTTTTTGTTTGGTTTCCTTTTTTTCGAACGTACTCAGATTATGTTTCAGTAGAGGGTCGCAGTGGGGATGCCGAAGATGGAGGCGCTAAAGTTTGGGATAACGAAGAAGATACCGTCGCTTATAACTGGAGTTTCTTCCACTTCATGTTTGCCCTTGCTACGTTGTATGTGATGATGACGCTTACAAACTGGTACAAGTAAGTACAAAATGAAAAAATGTGTTTTCTAATTTTGATTGGAAAAAAACTTAAAATAAATTATAAAAGATGCATAAGTATTATTGTAAAAACTTTTTCAATGATTTTGTTCAATCTTAAATGAACAAATACCAAAACGCAGGGTTTGAATCGTACGAGAACAAGAATATTAGTTTAGAATTCTAAAATAAGTTACAATTACAAAATTAAGATGCATCAAATTTTTTACACATGTAGAGTGTGACTTATAAAATTGAATGTAAAAAAAGGTATATAACGCAGTGGAGATGTTTTTCCTATCTTAAAAAATGATGGATTTGTTGTGAAATCATTTTATTCGTGATTTGGTTGGTGGGAGTAATGGGTTGCTAGGTTACAAAAAAATGGCGCACGAAGCGCCCTTAGAGATGACTAGTTCATTTACATAGTCCATTTTGTGTTAGTATGCACTTTCGGAAAACGTTAGTTTAAATAGATTAATGTATACAATGTTTACGTATTGCTATTTTCTGCTGTAAAAAATATCGTTTTATATTTTTGTTACAATTTTTTTTAGAAATAATCGTTTTCTAAAGTTGTATTCATATATTGATGATAGTTGCATTAAAAAATATTGTTAATTACGTTGTAACATTAATTTTAAAAAATTAAAGAATATTGCTAATTTGGCTAAAATTGCTAAATTTTGCGAAAAGTCTAGTATTTTCTTGATTTTTCGTAAAAAATCATGAAATTAAATATCATTTCTATTTTAAAAAGTCGAAAAAATTTTTTATTTACTTTCTTTTTGTTTATATAAAATTATAAAAATTTTAAATTAGGTCGATAGTATACATTATATTACATTTGAAATATAAGTTTAGATTATATAATATGTAAACTTTTGTTTTACTTATTCGTATATTTTTTAACTAAAAAATGTTATTGTTTCAGGCCAAATTCATTGACTTTGGAGACTTTCAACCTTAATGCTGGTTCAATGTGGGTTAAAGTTATTTCATCGTGGGTTTGCATGGGACTTTACACTTGGTCTTTACTTGCACCATCAATTTTGACTGATCGGGACTTTTCGTAAACATAATCGATTTTTTGAGATAAAATTTCTTTCCTCAGGTATTTTTAAAGTTTTGCGTACAAGCTGGATTTTTTTAAAAAGTTTCTACATAACGAAAATTAACGCATACGGGCGTTTTCATTTTCTAAAATTAAGTATTTGAATGATTAAGCGTATAAACTGTTCTATGCTGCATAAATTATGCGTAGCTTGTGCACGAATATTATGCTTCTTTAGACTAAAATATTGTTAAACTAGGTCTAATAAAATTTGATAACTGGCAATCAATAATTGATAAATTAAATCATAAGGAAACGCGTACCGGCATGCATTTAAACGTAGTTTTAAGAACCGTACTACGTCACTGTTAACTTTCAAATACGCATTTTGCTCGTGTTGTGGATGATAGAAACTATTTTCAAAATTATTTTAAAGCATTTTGTAATCTTATAATATAGATAGAACATTAGGACTATTATTTTTAGTTTCATTACTTAATTCTTGTAAGCGTATTTGTCAGTTGAAAGTTTTGAAAGCAATGCAGTTTTTCGATTTTGTACGTATGCCGATAACGAAGATTTTTTCGTCGTATTTCCGATACTTATGGCAAATAGATAGCCTTTTATAATTTCACTTTTTGTTTCCAGTGATTGAATTTCTAATTACGTGTTGTTTGAGTGCCTAGAGCATGTGGAATTCGCGGATCTCAAATTGTATTTGATTGATAGCTATAAAAGACGTATGATTTTACATTGTAAAATCGAAAAGAAAGACTCGTTTGCTGTCGTGTAAACGATATAAGTACTATGTAATGTAAAAAAAATATAATTTTATAATTTACTTGAATATTTTTTTTAATATATGTAGTTAGGATGTATTAAGAAAATATATATATTTACTTTAACTTAGTATCAATACTTTTCCGAAGATGTAAACAGCATCTTCGGGTGCATTCTTCCCCGTTCATGTGATATATGCGAACAATATTAAATAGTAAATGTTTCGTCTTACGATTGTATTTGTGAAACTGTAACATTTATTATTCAAAAATAAAAAGATGAAGAAAAACCCATTATCTTTCTGAAAATTATTTTATTTTTCAATCTTAAAAAATACTTAAATAAATAATTACACTAGATGATAAGTCGCTTTAAACTTAAAAAAATGAAAAATATAATAGCAAAGTTTTCCTTGTGCTTATGTATAAAAACAAAAGGGTAGAAAATATAGTTATTTACAGTGCATACGCAGGACGTAAGTTATTTAGACTTAACATATTATACCTATATGCTTTTGACTTTCATATACATCGTATATGAGGGCAAGCAATTGCACTTGTCAAAATCCACGAACTCGATACCCTAGTAGAAATTAAAATCAGTAATTCCTGAATAGGTTTGGAAAAGTTTCACCGAGATCTTGATTACCATTCACATATGCATTTTTTCAATAATTTATTTAAAATACTTTTCAATTAAAATATATTATTTCTTTCTCGTTTAATTGTAAAGCCATTTTGCTACATTATACTTTGCTCATCAATACTGTTTTTTTTTTGTTCAAATTAAATATTATGATTTAAAAGACGATGCTTTTTAAAGTTTTAACCAATTTTTTGATAATATTTTGTTATGCACTACGCGACAAACTAGGTGTAAACCAATCGGTTACCGATTTGAAGGTTGCTTTGATCCGATTTCTACCAGGGACGACTTGTGGTTATTTTATTTACAGGATTGACTGTCGCGATTCGAGTGTATAAATACAAGGTTGACTTTTCCAAACGTTGTACTTGAATCACATACATTCGAGAGTCGATAAAGCGATCTGAACGTTTCACGTGAGTTTGCGCAAATATCAAAAGGCACTCAAGGCATTGTCTTTAATAGAAGACATTTTGATTTTTTTATACAAATATTTTTTGCGTTTTCATTCTGCTTTCGTTTCTTTTATTACTAACTTCTCTGTCGTCGAAGATTCTTTGGATGCCATTGCCGTTCTCTTTTTCATATAAAGATTCTTGAGATTTTGGAAGGGTGTTTCAAACAGAAGTGTAAGAATGACAGATGTTAGTAGTATCCATATTAATTCCTTAATGTTCAACTAAAAAGAAAATTATAAAATAGTTAATTTAATCGCATACTTCACTTTTGTTGTATTTGATCTAATACGTACTATATTTTCTTAAATGTAGAGAATATTTTCAATGAATAAATTTAGAAATTCCAACAAAAAAAAACTATATATTTGTTTTTTAAAATATCAGAAGCCATATATAAGCTTCATGTTATTAAAAATTGTTAAAAATTTTAAATATATCTTTATCGAGAAAAAAATGTCCAAAATGAAGAAAAACATTTTGAGCCATTTAAATTGATCAACGTACAAGACCGCAAAGCATAGAGAGTATAGAAAACTATAGAGAAACTCCAAAGTGACATTACCAGCATCCTGATGAATCCAATATATTCCGCGCTCCTGGTTTCGCCGACATTGAAGAAAAATACTGGAAACTGCGTCAAATAAACCGCGTAGCTCAGTCTCGTAGTAATGAGGAAACCTTTCCAGGCGAACGCTCGACTTAACCATCCTACAATAAAAATCGGTTGTTTAGGGGAATTTGAGGGACTTTTTTTTAACTTGCTAATGCTAATTGAAATATTGCTTAATAAGTGGAATATACGTGGGTTGGATAATGTATTCTATATAATATTTATTTATTTTTTTACCGTCAGTATTTCCAGTGTGAGTCAAAAAAGTAACCCATATGAAAATGGCACACCAACCAATAGGGGCAAAAGCATTGTAAGTAGCCGCATGAACTGGATTATACACGTAATGGATAGATCCCATACCTGCTGGACCGAAAAATGCAGCTAATGCCATTAATATAGATATCACCCATCCAATTTGAACAACCGTCTGTAATTATGCGTAAGAGAAAAATCCAAATAAAATATTTATTTTTAATTTTAGTATACGTTTATCGAAGCTTACAAATTTATTAAACCGCAACTTACATCATTGAGTTTGTAATTTTTTGGCCATTTTCTCAGTAGATATCCTACAAATACTCCTATTATATACACGGTGAGTCTGTGGCTAGGCAAAATATAAGAGAGGTTTGCAGTGTCAAATAATTGTCTTATCCTGTAAAAAATTTATTAAATTTTTATTAAATTTTTACTGTCGTTTGAAATTATATTATATTGTGTAAATTATTCAATACGTACGATGTGCCAAAGAAGATGTAGTTGTTAAGTTGATAAACGTAAGTCACGTAGAATCTAAGAACGGTTGAAAAAATAGCAGCAAATGACAAGACAGCCACTCCAATTTTTGGTCTCTTATACAAAAGAAGCACCATAAGTGGTGATACTGCGAAAAGTTGAGTATCAATGCCAACATGATGCGTATGCGTAAGACACTACAACATGAAAAATAAAAAATCATTGTTATAAAAATGAAATTCGATATTTAAAATTACTTGATAAATTAAGGCTTTCAATATTACCATATTCTCAAATCCGAAGTAGTTATGAATAAATAGGAAATTTCTCCACCATGTTTTCTTACAAATATCTGCATGTTGTGTTACTACTAAATTCCATTGTGGCCCAGAACCAATAAAAGGCATTATATATGTGCAAAATAAGACAAGAGCTCCTAAAGTTGGCACTATTCTGTGAATTATAGAAAAGAAATTTTAGGTATTCGTATAAAATAATTTGAATACGAATGCACATTTTTAAAGAAAAAACTATTCTCTTCTCGCTGTTGAAGATATTTTAATTCCAAATTCACGAAAACCGTTTGTTTTTATTATTTAAGTTGATCGTTTGGAAATATTAACACATTAAATTAGCCTTATCATTTTTATTTGAAAATTATACCTTAACAGTCTGCTAAAGTACTCGCTTCGTATATCTAGTTTGCCAGATTTGTTGAGCCTTCCAACAAAAGAGTATGTGGTCAAAAGACCGGAAAGCATAATAAATGGATCTGTGTAGAGACTAGCTGCTCGGCCAATCACAGTCCACGGTTTTCCGACATACTATAACAAATTGAAAGAGCATATCAGTTGTATTTCTTTTTGAATGATAATTTCTAAAATATAATTTGATAATACTTTGGAGTGTTTAAAATAATACATATTTTTTAAAGTGTACTTATATCATTTGTAAAAATATCGGAGGGACCATTGAAAGAAAGTCTTTGGACATTTTACTTCAAGTAATCTTACAATAGAAGGAAGATGGATTATCAATTTACCTCAGTCATGTTGGTCCGATTAGTATAGGGATTGAAGAAAAGCGCGAGGCTCTTGTGAGCGAGCATCAGCATAAAGGCGTTGAGAGCGCGGATACCATGAAGAGTTGCGATGTCGGTCTCGCTTCGCTCTAGTGAAACAAGCTTCAGCACATTTTTCTTCAGGGAAAAGGCAAGAATTGGCTGGCTCACCGGCATCCCGTAGTGATCGCACACGCCAGCGATTATCGACAGCATTATTATGCCGACGAAAAACAGCCTATAACCAAAGAATTTTTCGTTTTATCTTCCCGCCATTGGTAATGGATTTTCAAACTCAAATTTTTTTCAAACATTTTCTTTGACATTCCTTCTTAAGATTACTCAATTGCCGTGGCTCTCATGAGAAACAGATTTATTTTGAATACATCGTTTATATTCGGATTTGAATTTCACATTTGAATATCTGATAAATTTATGACCAATCGTAAATAAAAGATTCAGACACGTGATTGGATAAAAATTATTATTAATCGCAGAGAAAAATACTTATAGTAAATACTCGCGTTTTTTATCCGACTGATTAACAGATTTCCGGTTTAACAAAATAGATTTCTTTAAATTCTGAATTTGCGTTTCGATAAGTTATTTATCCTTATACGTATTACAATTTCTACATGCTATTATTACTAGCGACCATTTACTATAATACTGAGTTATCTACTATTCAGGATCCATCAATTGATGAAGCTACTATGGGAAGCACTAAACAGACAATATATCTGTTAGCGAGAGAAGCGAGCGCGTAATGCGATAAGGAGAGGAGAGCAGGCGCGCATCTTACCCGACGACAATAGTCTCGGTTGGCAGAGGCTCGGTCCTCCGGACTTGGCACATTTCCTCCTCAACCTTGACCGTGATCTTGAGTCCGGTTTTCTCCGTGTGTTGGGCGAGCGTATGCCTGAGGGAGGATTCGACGTCGCGCGGGCTGCAGCCCGACGGCGCGCAGATCGCCCAGTTGACTGTGCTGAAGCGCGGTACTCGGTGACCTGGCTGTAAAAATGTAAAATTAAAAAAAAAATTTTTTTTAAGTTATTTAAAAGTTTGTATTATATTGCATTTTTCAAACTTCAATTAATTGAGCATGATTTTTGATGAATTTTCGTATAGGCACGCGTGGGTATACTACTTTTATTTAAAATATGTGTTACATATGTTAATCATATAGTTCATAAAAAAATCGGAAGCAATATGTTCTATGGCACCCACGAGTTTGTCTCTAAACCAAGGTCTAGACAGTTCAAATATCTTATACTTAAAAAAAACTCCTTGATTTTTTTACTTGCCTAAGGTCAATAGCATCAGTAAGGCTAAGTGATTAAAGATCGAGAGGTAGGGAGTCAGTTAATGAATTTACATCACAAGTGTTAGGGATATATATACTTATTGAAATTAGGCAGATGGATATAAAGGTTAAAGCTACGAATTCGCAAAGATTACATTCTTGAGTTTCAAGGTGATATTTCAATGGCTTATACTTTAAATTATGATTTGAAATTCCCTTTAGAATACATTGTATGATAATTTTTCTAATTTAATTTCAATTACAAAATAGATAAAATTTCGTCTAAATTACGCAGGCCTATTATTTGTTCAAAAAGACTGATTAATTTTTTCTGTTATTTATTATTTTTGATGTATTCTAAAAAGCGAAATTAGCTAAGAGGACGTAAGAGAGTTTTCACTAGAGTTGAAGAAGTCCTTGACATTGTGCACACTTGATCAGAGGCGGTATTGTCGTTTCATTACCAAGTGTTTCGCTTCTCAATGACTAACTTTCAGAAGTTGACTTACGTTTCTGAATTTACAAACTTTATTCATAGAATTAACGAGCCCAAAATAGTATTTCCTAGTTTTAAATATAATAATTAAAATTTAACCATTTTTCATAACAAAGATATCATTTTTGAAAGTATTTTTTGAAGTCATATTATAAAAATGATATTCATGTGAATAGTGCAAGGTTTAAAGTACTAACATTTTCCAAAGTATTAACAATAACTGCAGGAAAAGGGTATGCTGAACAAGTCGAGCCTTACACAATTCCTTCATCCGATGAAATTTTCAATTTAAAGCTTTGCACCCATTACTAGAAAGTTTACTTTTCGCTAACAGATTTGCTGTAGTCATATATGGAACTTTAACATAACAAATGTATGTATATGTATAGTTTATGCATTTCAATTATATTCATGTTCGGAAAGTATTTCAAGATTTTTACTTTATTAATAATTTTAGTTACCTGAGAATTATTGATCAGTAATTTATAGTTATAAGAATAATAATTATCACGAAAGACGTTGCAAGACAGGTTCGGAAAGTTTTTGAAAAAACAAACTTAGCTCACAAATCAAACGAGTTGTTAAATTGTTGGTGTTGCTGACACATATATTTTTATATCAATGAATAAATAATACTCGATAAAATTTTGTCAGTTGAAATAAACTTTCCTGTCTCCATTGGCCAAAATTTCAAATCTCTAGTAGTATATATAAGAAATAATATTCCGAAAAAGTTTGCGCGTATACGCAGGACCATTATGGCTTTGTCTCTCGGCCCCTATATATTTGAGTATTCCCGTTTGTCTTTCTCTCTCGCTGGCGAATTGTTGCCTATATAATATATCGCACCCGAGAGTTCTCTCGGCACGCAGCTCGTTGCCGATTCCGCGCGCATCCCACAGCAGAGCTCCCGTCGTCGTCGTGCGACGCGCACCATATGACGTGCGCGCGACCTTCGCTCGTAAACGCGCGCGCACCCTGCATTTAAGATGTGCCGTACACTCGCGCGGGGATTGTTCTCGATCGTCTGGAAAATAATACGCGATTTTCGACTCTATCTTTCGCATCTTCGCTTCTGAGAAATTTCAGACGGATATCGAATATTCATGCGTGTGTTGAAGGCAATGCGTATCGCCTAAAAATTTTAATTTTCTTCATTCATGCGATTTATTTCTTTTCCAATGCGAATTCTTCAAGTATAACATGAGTAACGTTTTCGCGAACCGTTAAATTACGTGTAGTTTAGCAGAGTGAAATTACCACTGACCCCACTGGAACATAAAAACACTCAAGTATTTTTAAACACAAACGAACTTACTTACTAATCTATAATTATCTTCGTGTGTCTTTATAATGAATACTCGTGAATGAATCCATAGGAATTCATGTTATCGTATATACCTACAGTCGTCATAAAATTTTAAGTAGTCAGTAAGCTAATGGGATTAAAGCGGTTACGAAAATTAACGGTCGTTTTTTTTTCTGTCTGTCGGAATACCTGTCAAGTGAGGCGAACATAAATTACGCTATCGCACAATTTCGATTCTTCAGTCTGACTCACTGTTATAATGTGAAACGGGAATGATTTTATTATATTTTTTCAAAAGATTTTCAATGGTAGACTGATAAATTTACAATAATATAAAATAAAAAAAATATTTGGGCATTTCGAGAGGAAGTGAAAATTTAGCATTTAAAATTAACTCTTCCATATAACGAACAATGTGTGCGCGGCAAGTTTTCCTGATTAATAAATCTCGCAGCGCTAATGAATTCGCACCAGGAATATAAATATAAAACATTAATTCAGCCATAATTGCAGGCCTCTCCTCGCAGTAGCATATATATATACATTCACGCAAGTTCGATGCATCAATCAAGCCGCGGCGCATCATCATCTCTCGGGAAAATCTCGATCCATATCCGCACGGCTCTTTATACAAAGCCGCGCGCATGCATGATTCACGAAAGAACCGCGCATGCATAAATATACGGGAAAACGTGAGCGCGAGCTTGCGCGCGATCAGACGCGTCGTGTGTTTTACGCTTATGCGCGCGAACGTTCGCCGACTTTTATATATACATGCATGTATATATATGTACCTGCGCGCTTCATCGCGTCTGCAGCTGCTCTGATTGTCGGCCGCGCAAAGAGAAACAAAAGCTCGCCCCGTGCGCAATAAATAACTCATGAAACGTGCGAGCGCACGTTCGATTGTCGCCTACATACACGCGTGTCGTGTGCCTGATGGCGTTGCCGAGCGACAAAAGTGACCGTTCGTTTGTAATATAGATGTATATACAGGTGGGTGGACATAATCGTACTCACGTCGGATACGTTGCTGCGAAAGGCGTAGTGAGAGTGTAGCAGTCGGTGCAGGCGCTTGAGGTCCGCCCGCGACTCGTCCACGTCCAGCTGCAGGTAGGTCAGGCAATACTGGCCCCGGATGTCCTCTGAGCCCACGACGCCCACGCACTCGTCAAAGTCGCCCAGCTGATTAACGTTGCCGTTGAGCAGACCCGACGGCATCTTCGCCGTGGCGTCGAACACTGAAATATTAACTTGCTATTATTCTCCCTTCGCAAGCGCTGCGGCAGTATAAGGCCGATAAATAAATCTCTCCTTCATTTTTATTTCGGTCTAATACGGTTAGAGACCTGATCATTTCTTTATATATATACGCCAATGAATTCTTTATTCTTTTTCTCAGAATATTTAGAGACTCTATTGATCCGGGGAAATACGTTCGAACAGTTGCTCCGTTACTTCTTTATGCATATATAATATTTACAGATTTTTATTAACGATATATATTTTTTTCGAATTACAGCAAATGGAATTCCTGATTAGTATTCTTTGAATTAAATAGTTCAAATTACTTACGCAATAATTAATTATTTGAATATTCGTTATACATTAGTGGACGATGACTAATGAGAAATGTGAGTATACACATCGAATTGTTATCACTAATGTTGTTATTTGACAAACACACGATGATTTTACATTTTTTCCTCCATTCTAAACTTAGTTACACGAGGATACTAAAAGCTAAATTTAGAGTATGAGAAATATTGAAAAAAGTAGTCTTGCGAATATATTAGAGGAAGTGTGCCTTGTCATTCTCCAATCGTCCTTGGACAGTTCATTGCACTGTTACACGCTCGTTACGTTGACATTAATTGTTAATAAATAACATAATTACATACAGCATAAGCATTGAATTTTTTTTATTTGAAAATATAATACTGTGGCTTCGAAGTATAGCTACATAAGTCCACTTTTGGAGTTTCTGAGAAAAATGAATTTCAATGTTCAAATTTATTCGTAAGATCTAATGAATTAACACATTTAAAACAAATATTTACACAGTGGTATGATCAGTTTACGCATTTTCTCCTTCGTGAAAACTCGAAGAAGTATGAAGTTATGTCGTTATGCCGGGAACTTGGACTTATCTATCTAATCCTGTTCTTGTTTATTTTTCGATCACGTCCGTTAATATAATTATGAATTCCGATTAAAATTAACAATTAATCAACGAATAATTATGTTAAAAATAATACAACTTGAATACAACTTGAATTCGCGATAAATTAAAAAGCATTTTTTTTTATTTCGAAAAAGTACAGGTATTTTGAACTAACTTTCAAAAACTTGTAAAATTATAAATTTTATCTAGTTATTGTATATATTTTATAGAAAATAATTTTTATATTCAATTTGGTTGGATAAAATAAATCACGGCTGGACTTATGTTGTTATGCCACGCACTAAATTTGAAAAATGAACTTATGTTGTTACGTTTTCCTTATATCGTAGCTTTAGGGAAATATTTTAGCTACTGTATTGACAGTCTTAAATGAAAAAGACCCATTTAAAGATACTAAATCCAAAGTTTTTCCAATTTTCAAAAAAAGCCACAGATTATAAAAATAACATATTCCGTGCGTACGATTATCGAGTATAAAAAGCAAACGTAAAGATTTAGCGAAAACCCATAAAAGCACTCGCATTACTTTACATGCTATAATATCTTATTGTATTGTTATTTTATGCTATACGCATTCTTAACTGAAAATGACTGCTATAATCCATAAAATTGATTTTCATGCGGTTCAGTAAAAAAACTTTTTAATTAATGATCAAGCTATCGTGAACATCGGCCACCCTAAGGACAAGCAATCAGCAAGCAAATGATCGCATTATCAGTTCAGAGCCAATAGTCACGATAATGCGGTGTTGTCACGCTCGCCTATAGGCCGCGCGCGCCTGAGCTGCCGGTCCGCGTTATCGCGTCCCGCGGCGGTGCGGGAAATCTCTGGAATCCGAAGGACGCGCGTCACTGCTGTTATATATAGGTATGTGTATATAGGGCTATGCCGTGAAATTGAAAACACAGCGAGAAAATGCCCCGCGGGGAAATCGCTCGGCAGTGGAAAACAATGCGACAGGGAATAAGTAGTAGTATAAGTAACGCTTGCACACGCGTCGTGCTTGTACTTCTCGCGTTGCCAAATCCGCGAGACGCATACTAAGCGCCGTTCGAATACAGGCGCTCTCCGATGAACGATTTATGTAATTCATTGTGAAAGGTCATTAAACGCGAAAGGCTCTTCTGGCTAACGCGCAGACTTATGCGCACAAATTGGAACGTTTTCGTTAATAGAGGCGGTACAAGTATACCTTTAAGTATGCGGCAGTCGTACCGTATACATGATGCCTATACCAAGCATATTTCCTAATTTTGTGAGATTTCCCGATTTCTTTTTCTCCGTTATAGCTCTGTTTCCTGCGCGTGCTTTCAGCTTTCTTCAAAGAATTTTTCCGATTGACTCTATTCATTATATCTATATTCAAAGCTGGTAATATTTGCAGTATTATTTTAGTGATGATTTTACAATACTACATATTATATAATAAAGCTTTATATGAAAAACTGAATAACATTATTGTGGTACGAATCCGGGAAATATTTTGAATGTAAATGAAAACCAAGTATATACGCATCAATCAGACAATGAACAATAAATTCAATTACATTTTCTTGAAATGTGATTTGGTACACAATTTGTTGCAATACTTGTACACCTTAAAAAATTCAGAATACTATGTTATGTGAATTTTCGCTGAGTATTGAACACTGACGTTGAAATATTTATTGCTATAGTATAATACGTTGTTTGGAGCAGACATTGTTTAAATAAGCTTAGTTTTATTATTATTTTTTAGTTAACTATAGTTAATCCAGAAATTGATCAACGTTTCAGACAATAAGTAAATGGCAACCGTCGAAAAAGTCAAACAATACAATTTTCACCAGCCAGTCGGAATGGCTTTAAAACTTGGAGAAACAAATCAATTCACTATGCCACTTTTTACGTGGGATTCAAATCTACACGAACTGATTTACTGTACCGTAAAAATTGAATAGTTTCGTCACAATAATATAGTATTATACCTAAAATGCATTTCTATAGCTACGCATTTACATTTTATGTATTTTGTTTTGTATAAAAAGCAAATAACATATAAATATTAAAGTATTGAAACAAAATATATTGATTACTGCATAGCAGAGCATTAATATAACGATATACATATATCATCAGTTTACATTAATCATATACGTCAAATGAAAGTTAAACGCGAAAAAACTATTTGAGAACAACCTACTTTGGAGCGCCCACAGGGTAAACTTGTTCAGCTCCTCGTGATATATAGCGGCCTGTCTCTTGCACTCTGCGCTGACTTGTCCAGCGCCAGGATCAAAGGCCGGAACAATTTGCAGCAATTTTCGCGCCTCGAGATCAATTTCCTCTGCGTAGAGATCTGAAAGTAAAATAGAGCGCGATCAACTTACTGCTATATAATTAATTATCTAATATCACTTTTAAATTAATTTATAAAGTTACAAATAACGGTTTTTTAAAAATAAAAATAGTTTATTTCATTCTTCTAGTAGTGTGATAGGTATTATAGTAAGTAACATTGAAAATATTTCACAACATGTATTCTCTTTAAAAATATCTAATGGACATAGGATATCACACTTCACACCTGTTTTACATACTGCCTGATTGAAGAGAGAAGTAAACTTAATCGGTTAGAGATCATAAAAGCGGTACATAAAACGATTAGATTTCCATTGAAGCGTTTCTCTAATACCCGATGCACAGCATAAAGCAGTAGAGCGTTAACTATAACGCTCGCGTCCGTATATACGCCGCGATATATTGGAATTGCTAGTTCTCGCTTAGATAAATTTTGCTAGGACGCGCAAGCGATCGTTGATTTATTATCAATCAAATCCCTCGATTCGCTCACGTGGGTATAAGCGTATACATTAGCTCACGACCTGATTGCCCATAGAAGCACTTTCACCCCAAATCTTACGTATTTATACCACGCGTGTTAGCTAGCTACAGTTGAGAATCGCAATGAACTCGCCGCTCGATTACGTGTCCGCTGCGTACACACACGCGTGCGTGCACTGCCCAAAAGCGGATTCTCCGGTGTCCCTTGCTTACGTCGCGCACCTATATATACTCTCATGGCGATGGTGACATTGAAAAAACAATAGCCGAATCGGGGAATATATCCACCATGGGTTATAGCGAGCGTGAGCGCTGAGAAAGCTGATTCTGTTTGCATAGCGCTAATGGCCCGTTGCGAGAACACGTGGATTTTTTTCTTCTTTCCTTTCGAGAGTGCCGAAAATTCGGTGACTCGTGCGGGCTCTTGACGAGCGACGTCAGCTCTTTCGGATTAGCTAAGAACGAGAGCTTGTTTGAGTAGATGATGGTAATGTGTGTTTGACTGTATTACCGATTTTAAACGCTTTCTTTGTCTCTTCTTTTTTTCCCCAAAATTTCGTCTTTGCGCAGTGAAAGTTTGTCTGCAAAGAGTCTATTTGCGTATAATTTGGATATACTGTTATCGCATACTTTAACATTTTTGCTAAATTAGTCATCCGCGTTCATGCGTCAATTAAATATTAAATAGTTTATTCTTCAACTTCCTTGATAAATAATATCATTTACGCAAGTTCGCTTAACAAGAAACCTAAAATATAGATTTTTCAAGTAAGAAAAGTTTTTTAAATATGATTTGCTTCAGTCTTTTCAATCAAGAGCTCGTTTCATACCATTTCAACAGAACGGAAAATTTTTAATATACATCCAGTCGAAGCTGTAGGTGATCAATAGGACGGCGAAAAAGAAAATACCTATAAAACAAAAAATCCAGTCGGACGCATCGAGAACCCACGCGAGCTTGCACGCGCACATGCAACCGCGCGATTGAGCGTTGCACTAACCTCGACGTATCGAACGTGTACTGTATACCGAATGCAAATAAAGAAACGAGTTTTTTTTCTCTCTCCGCGCGTGTTTCGTGCCCTGCGCGTGTACATGATTTACCCATATCGCGATTTTCGGGAACGTACATATAGTGCAGTACTGCGCAATGCCGTTCGGAAGAATCAAAATTGTTTTATTATGCTCACGGGAACAATGAGGAATTTTTATTATAGCGATATGCGCACTGTGTGGAAACTTTGGCTATTTGCTTTTTCGGTGGACACATGGTAATCAGCATTGTAAATATACAATGTTAAATGGGTCGGTTTTGAAGGATGAATGGAATTATTAAAACAAACAAGGACCAAGAAACCTCAAAGTTTTCACTGCTCTTGACGATTTTTATTTCATAACGTCATCGCAACTACTAACTGTATAACGACCGCTAAACCAAAAGATATTACCAGAATAACTACGACGATATTGTCGACAATTTTATTGCTACGTTATCATATTATAGGACATTTATATCGCATAGCACGCCTTAAATGATTACGTAAATACATTGTCTTCATTCGTTTTTTGACAATAACATCTTCCTTTACATTATAAAGACTTCCGATCGTCTTCTATGCTACTCACGATTCGTATTCTCTCGTTGATGGGTCACGCTTTTGTACCATATTTTTCGTCAAGAATTCATCTATCCACACGTGCTGACAAGTTTCTCTCTGTCTAGCTTGTTCATAGATTATTATATAGATATATAGTATGATAGCAAAAAAAAATATATAAGAATTCATTTCGATGTAGAAATCTTGCATAATGAGTGTAAAATTCGTCTTTGCTGTATCTGTTAAGATATTCGTTTTATTCTTACTGGATTGATGCTATCTCGGGATTTGGTGAGTCACAAGATTCTTTTTTATACATCTCGCGTGCATATAAAGTGCATTAAGAGTGTCGTTACATAATCTTTAACAAAAATTCTTTAAATTTTCAATTGTAACAATTTTATCAGTATTATCAATTGTTTGCTCCAACTACATTTGTTTTTTTTTGTTAGTTTATATGTAAAATCAAATGGATATTTTTAGATTAGCGTTGTTCAAGAGTAAATATACTTTTTATATTGGTGGAAGCAAGATAGACCTGGATTTAAATGTTTTGAAATGTAATAATTTGGAAATAAATACTTAATTTATGCGCCAGTTACCGCCCATTTAGCATCATACTATAACTTCAGAAATAAAAAATAATAAAATGAAAAGACGCATAAGAAAGTCAAATCCGCTTCCTGAATTTGTAAACTTTGAAGATGAGTTGCTTTTAAAGTGACCTTCGTCGTTTTTTCCGATCTCTTAATATATAAATAATATATACTAAGCAAGACAAAAATGACTCTTTTCCTTTGTAGTTTTTTTTCATGATAATTATGTTTACATAAAATGACCAAGAATTCGTTTTTAATATCTCTTGAATCGAAACAATGAGTATTCGTCTACCAGCAAATAAATGAGCATACAAGTATTTTTCATTTTTTCATATTCATTCTTTATTCTAATTAGTTTCAGCATTCAATTATATACGAAAAATATTCATTCATAAATTACCATAAGTCCAGAATTGAAAAAATTTGTTAAAAAATTCTTGTTTAATTATGGAACTTCATTTAAAATTGTATATAAAATTTAAATAAGGTAAAAAATGGTTTTTCATTAAAATAAGCAGAGTTCAAATCTTTAACGCTTGCATGAATTCCGTCCCTCACACAGTTCACATCCACGCAGGATCACTGTCGTGACGTGCGAGCTATATAACCTAATGGTATATCGATAACGATTAAAGCGCGCCTACATACACACTGGGAGACGCTTCTCAAGAGGCGCTTTCCTAATCCTGGTGCCCGCTGCAATTGACGCAAAAAGAAAAACAAAACGTGTCGACTCGGGGTCGCGCAGTTGGGAAAAGGCTCACTTGTGTGCGCGCGCGTGTTCTGCCCGATGAAAGATCGCCGCTCTCGCGCACGGTTGGCTGGTTGCAAAATTATTGCGTTATTGATTATCGCCTTACGCACATGCGCTCTGCCAGCGAGGCGCGAGCTCTCTTTGATTGACTGTCCATTCGTCGCGTTGCCCGGCGCGAAAGATTGATACGCGCTCGCGCACTGTAGTACGCCCGAGGATATTAATGCGCTTTGCGCGCGAGACTCGTTATTTCAGTCCTTTTACTTCTGTTACTTATTTCACCGTAACCCGCATAGAGATGCAAAATTGCAATTGTATATATCATCTGTGTGATGAAAAATGACTCGTGTGCTTTTTGATTAGCGAGAAATTTATACTGTAATGAAGTGTTTTTCGACTAAATCGTTCAATGTACGATTTTTTTTACTAAAATTATTAGATGAAACCATGATAGAAGTTGACTAATGAAAATTGTCAAATAATTGTAATTAATGATGAGAATTTTTATTACACCCGGCAATGACTAAGTATTTAGTAAAAATTTAGCATGAAAGTAAAAAAATTACCAAATTACCTAATAGTTTTACGTAACAGAACAAGAGGATTTTCTCGTTGACAATTTTATCAACAGAATCTTTATTCGAAACACACATCTGCAAATCTATGTATTTGAATTTGAGAATGTGGAAGAAATAATTATTAGACACTTCAGTAAGTTAATGATGCTGATCAAAAATTTTAATCATGTGCTAATATCAGATAATAATACTCACTGAAATTAAATATTGTATAATTACAAAAGTATTGAAAGTTATGTAAAATATATGTAATCATCAAAACCATAGTAAAAAGAAAAACGGCTTAACTATATAAAATTGCGCGAGATGGATCAATTGTAGATTAATGAAAAAACGGTATCAATTATTATGGTACATTTATATTTCGTTCAAATTGATCTAAACTATTGCATCAACCATTGATTACTCGCCGTTTTAATCACTACTTATACTGTTAGCTTGTGAGCTTTCTAAGAAAATTTAAGTAAAGATAAAGTCATAAAAAAATAAAAAGAATTTGAAGAACTTTGAAGCTTTTAACGAATATTTGCATTAACATGCTGTTGATGATGTAAAAATATAAACTTTTACAATACGAAATTTCAAATTAGAATTTTTTGAAAAGTTATAATGTAATTTAAATACACTCAAAATTATATAAAAGACCGAAGTAAAGATAATAAAGAGGTTCAATATGCTATCAAAGATGACTAAAAGTATTTTTCGAAATTGCATGTTCAAAGTTTCGCCTAAGATCACGGTCAGCTTGTTTCCATTTTTCCATAATATTTATATTTATTGAATTTCTCTACAATTTTGCAGATGTATTTTCCGTAACCATGAAATAAATTACGTGAAACCTTGGTAAATGTATTACAAAGGTCTAAATTGATGCATGGGCACACATCATATATTTTGTTTTCTTTACATTTGCACTTGACGTTGCTATCCTCTTTAGTTATTAAAATTTAAAAATAACGCTTAACTAATGAACAGAGATATTGTTAAGAGTATTATAAGTTATTGATGATTTTAACATAAAAGTCAACAGAAAAATTGCCACAATAATTATTTCGTTTGTGGGAGATTTAGCATGGATTTCAATGTAAAACGAATCTAAAACATGGTATTGTTTTAAATTAAATTTTAAATTACTATACAAAATTTCTAAATTTTCGAAAATATATATTTTTCTTTGAATACTGTTTCCTGAAATGTAGTTGAAGCTGGAATTGCGCCTAATACATGAGCATAGTAGCTCGTTTCCACACTGTCGCGATATCCGGTGCAATTAGTTAAACGAGATGCGCACGCCAGTGAAAAATTCTAAACAAAGGCACGTTAATGGATGTACCAATATTGGCTGCGATCGATGCAAATACTCATGCGAAACCTGACATAAATAATTAATGAAATAAAAATATATAGACCTTCCTTATTTTGAAAAAAAATTTTATAATTTAAAAATTCTCACTTTTTAGCATAACATATCATAAAGACTTTTCTTTTCTTTTTTATTAGATTACAGCTTTATTTTGTAATACTCATCGATACCATGATTTATTTACTTGTCAAAGTGAATTTCATTCATTATAAGAAGGCCAATATTGCTAATTAAGTAATTATATTAAATTAGTACTAATATCTTTTTGAATTTAATAGATTCTTTTCACTTCAAGTGTCCACTTTCTTGATTATAACTACATTGTATACGTATAGGCCAGGGTCATTTTACTTGGTCTTGAGCACATTTCGAGGTTACGTTTTTTTTCATTCATTTTTCGGATGTGCGTCTTCTTATTTGAAAGTAGCTATCACATTCACCGCACTATCTTTGATTTCGGTTATGTCTTACACATATTTTGCTGAATAGTAATAAATAGCAGTGGAGATTAAACGGACATCTTAAGGAAAAAGTAACTAAAATTATATAAAATAAGAAAAATTTTTATTTTTGTTTATAATGCCAAAGACAGAAATTATGCGTAATATAAATATAAATAATATTACACGTAAACATAAAGTGCAACGTGCTAACATAAAAACGACCAGGTCTTCCCGTACTAATTATAAGTCAATTAATCAACTACTCAGATTGCAAAAAAGCTTACTTTTAACCGTTGAAATTCTTATTATGTAAATTACATGCTAAAACAAAGTGGAATGCATCGTTGTAAACTTAGACGAAAGTAAAACATTTTACATGTATTATGTTTTTAATGTATATTTAGTTTATTCATTTCAAGTTTAAATAAAATATTTATTGTACGATAACGTTGATGTAAAATTTCGATACTTGTAAACATCGTATTGAAAAGAACGATAAAATATATTTATTCTATAGAAGGAAAGTAAGAGAGAGAGAGAGAGAGAGGCAGAGTCTCAAGCGATAATGGATATAGCGAGCTGTAATTAGCGTCCGTTCCTGTCTAGCTTTTTCACAACTACGAAGTGGTAGTGAAATAGTGTTCACTTGTTGATTTTAGGGCACAAAAAGTTGCGAATTATTGAGATGCATTGAGGAATCATTATATAACGAACCTCGAAACTGTCTTAACTTTTTGTTACCGTAATACAAGAGGTATCTCAATGTCGATGCAAAAAAATAATATAAAATAACAGCATGTAATACCGTTTGATACGCATAATAGTCTTCAGCGAATTATCCAAGTTACGCGACTGTGATATAAGATGCTTGTTTCGCGTGACCCACATTTTTTTCAAAAACATAAACTTTATCAGCATTTTCCAGGACAAGATTTCACTCTTGCGGTGCAATCAATAAATTCACTCTATATCACCCATAAGCGATAACTTATTTCTTAGAGTTAGCTAAACGTTGGTAAACACCTCGCACTAATACACAATTGTCATAAGGACTCACCGTAATCAGGGTTGCTAGTCCCACGTCCGGCCACACCGAGACGCTCCGGTATAACATGAGCGGAGTCGAGGCCGGTGTCGTTGTAGCGGCGGCCACCTCCAATGAGTTCCACAAAGGTAAAATTGTCAGAAGTGCCGCCGGTTTTGTTCTGATGGCTCAGCACCCGCAGGATCTCCTCTTCGTCGAGGCTCGTCGCGCCGCTGAGCTTTCCGTGCAGTACGTCCACTGATTGGCTGGCCAACGCTGCAGCTGCTGACAGCAGTAGCAGCATCGCTGCGATCGGGCTCGCCGAAGCCCTCATCGTCGCAGCGCTAGACTTTACTTTCTAGCCAAGTTCTAGAAAAATCAGTCACAAGAATTTATAATTATTTTAAATCGTCAAATAATATTCATTACACAAACATTTGTAGAATAATCAATAAAAGGGAAAAAAATCATCGAAAACGCGATCAAAATCATAAAAGATAATCTCCCTAATCCATGCCTTAACCTGTTATTTAGCAAAACCGCTCTAATACATTTCGATAATAAGAATATTCCTCCCGGTATTCAAATAGGAAACAAAAGCAATATTATAAAGTGAAGCGAATCCATCAGATTTCTAGAAGTAATACTAGATTAAAAAAAATTTACAATACACATTAATATCTCAAATTGAAATTAACAATAATTCAGTTCAGCTTGTATATATTCAGAATTAAATATAATTAAAACAAAAAGTATACACAAAAGTGCATTTGTTTTTACGTCAGAATGCACAACTCTCGATGATATTCTTGACAATACCCCCCAGATAAATAGTCACGATACTATCATTCATTCTGGTTCCTTGAGTGTCTTACTTACTCTCCAGAGTACGAAATATGACACAAAAATCAATCCTTATGTCCCAAATTTTAAAAAATTCCGCAAAACTTTCTAAATAATACTCTAAAATTTAGTTGGATTCCCTCTAACGTTGACATTATAGGAAATGAAAATGCAGACAAATTAGCGGGAAATCCCGACATTACACAAATATTTTTTACAGATATATCTCAAATCTACAAGAAAAATGCTAGATTAGAAACACTAAAAATGGTCAATGTATAAGAGGCTTTAAAAGGGAAAAAGTATTTCACCAATTTTCATACGACAAAAGCTCTTTCCTTTAGTAATATCTATTAATAGATGAAGTGCGTGAATATTGTTTCCACTTCTAAATGTAAATGTAATCCGTATAATGAAGATATTAATTATGTTTTGCGACAATGTACTTTATACGATTCACAAAGAACTAAACTCCTCAAATGTAAATAAATTAAATGTAATAATATTATATCTTAAACTAAATAAACCAGGCTTTTGTTTGTAAAGCTCAATAAAAAAAAGAAAAAAAATTCATTGTATAAAATTAAAATTGTTTTTCGGAGGATCGTTTTAAATCTGTACTATGACGGCATTCTTCGGATGTATTTCGAAATAGAGGAATAGTATTTTTTTATTCTAAATTTTGGATGCATTGCTGTGCCGGATTCTGAGTTGTACTTCACACTATTAATTCTATATTAATCGTTATTTATCTTACTTTTCATAATCACAAATATGATGGGATCCAAAATTAAAGATTCTTAAATTAATGTTATTTTAGTGTCAATAAATTTATTAACATAAAAAGGTTATAGTTACGCTTAAAATTTCTGATAAAGACATGAAAAGTTTGTATGTAGTTCAGAAAATAATTGATTTTCATTTTCAAGTGAATCTGTGAGCCAACAAAAGCAGCTATAAAAAGATTGTGAAAATA
The DNA here is from genome assembly GCA_035583055.1 of Torymus tubicola. Lineage (NCBI taxonomy): Eukaryota > Metazoa > Arthropoda > Insecta > Hymenoptera > Torymidae > Torymus > Torymus tubicola. Next base: position 24,439,454 of record JAWWEQ010000010.1, on the reverse strand, counting down.
CATCAAGGAAGTCAAAACATGGATATTTCCAAATCGTATTTGACCGGTATCAGTAAAACAATTACTTTCAACGTTTGTTCTTTGGAAAAAACATACATAAACAGGATGCGATATTGACGTTATGAAATATATGATCCAACGCTGGCAAGAAGCCTCTTTAAATCATTCATGTTTTATACTGCCGCCAATGAAATTGTGAACCGCTACGTTATAAAAAAAGATAAATCGCCCTTATAACGAATAATGTTGGCAGTAAACGTACCTTTGCAATACTGTCGAAGCACAGACGGCGAGTCAGCAGTGTAAGTCGAATCCCGAAACAGGATAATTAATATTCGGTAAGAATCACTATTCGGTAAAAAGTGGGTGGCTGGTGCTCGGTGGACAGGGATGAAGAAGGGGATAACAGATCGGCGGGCCGATCGATCGGCACGTGGATGCGTGCTCTGACTCTCGGGCGTGTGCGTGCGCGTTTCGAAATTGTCGATGCACTCGCGCGATGCCCGCTCGCTAACGACTGTGCGGCACTCGTGCGGCCGCGCGCGCGCTCCGGCTCGTATAATATAGTTGCGCCTTGTCAAAACGATACGACGCGACTGTCCGCGCGCTCGCGCCAGGAGGAACGTGCCTCGCCGCGCTCGGATCGCAAATCGCGGCGGTGCGCTCGCACTGGTCCTCCTGGGACCGCGCCGGTTGTCCCTGCGCCTCTCTATCCCTACCGCGCCACCGCGCCGTCGGCTCGTTTGCCAACAATAGCGTTTCTATCACTCTTTAATTACTGTTTATCTTACGGGAGAACAGATCGGTTGTCACGATGAGCTTTTGCATATTGTCGGTAGTCCTTGCCGACTTTGTTTACGATAGGGTTTCCTTGTAAGAAGCAAAAACACCGATTATATTTCTTTGTTTCAATATCTTTAGTTCGGTTGCACATATTTCAATTTGTCTTATTGGAGAAAAACTTACCACGTTTAATAAAAGTATATGAGAATATCTTGAAAACACTTACCAATGCTTTCTGCTAGTATATAACTTTGATAAATATGTATCATAACATATATATGTATACAAAGTAAAATAAAGTATACTGATAGATTTTTCCTGATTTAAATAAATTTTGAATAATTTTTATAGCATTAACTATCGATTTTTTAAATGCCTATAAAAAAAGGTTCTAGATGTTTACCACGAAAATATAATACAAAATTGTATGTTGTATAATACACTGTAGTCTAGAAATGGTTTTGGAAAAACTTAAACTAAAATTTTAAGACTTAAACAATTATATTATTATTTGAAGTCAGGTGAATAAAACTGATTGTTATATTATCTAGCACTATTTTCCCACATCATTGGTAGCAAATTTTCATATCTCATAGCTATAGCTAAATCATAATATACCTAAAGTTCTCGTGGTAAGTTTTCAATAACTGCACACTATAACTTTCAATATGCACTTTTGAGCGAACGGGTCCACCATCTTTTATTTATGCTTCAATTCTGAACTACTGTTTAAAATTGACACAAAAGTGTTATAGTTATTCTCTGAATCCAAAGTCTGCAATTTTGTACAACGCAAGTTACCGTATATTTTATCTGTTAACAATAAAAACGTATTATTTCTTAATATAATTTTTTTCCAAACAAACGTTGATAATTTCTTGTAAGATCAAATCGTTCAAAATATTCTCAAGATTAGCAGCCCAAACGTGCAACTCAAATCCAGGCATAAAAAACATTTTCCAAGAAATAAAATTTCTGTACTAAAAGTCCTGGAAAAAGCTTTCATTTCTCTATTTAAAAAATTTGTTTATTTATTTTCAACTTCTTCGTGGAAGAAGAATTAAATATCCGATGTACAGTGGAGCTGGTAACACTCTTGTGGGACAACATTCCTCTCTGTTTGAAATCTCAACGTATTCCAACTAATTTTTTTTTAAATCGTTCTTTTTATAAATCGTATAAGAAATACTTTTGGATTTTCTAATACCTACATAGAGAATTTTGCTGATCAAAGAATGTATAATAATATATAATAATGTAATAATTACATAATAATAGTATTAATAATAACTGTTTATAATGATAATAAATTATTCCGGTTTAAATAAATTAAAAATAATAATATAATAAGTATTAGGATTTAAATAATATCGGGCTATTGTAACATAGTTGAAACCAGTGATGTGGAATAGGGTGAGAAACGTTTGTTATTTTCAGTTGTACAGCAACATTCATTGTGCTAATATAAAGTAAGTTTTTAATTTTATGGTAGCTGCTCCAAAATTTAATTACAATATTACTAAAATATTGTTTAACAACACAAAAGAAATTATTATTAGTAGTAAAACAGTATTGTGTCAATATTTATACAATATTGTAACAATACTTTGATAAAAATTATTTTTATTTTATTCAAATTTTTTCTCTGTCACTAATTTTAATATTATTTAACAATGTTGTTCAAATAGTATAATTAGACATAAAAGTATTGTAACAACATTAAAACAATTATTGAATCGGTGCAAAAAATATTGATATAATAATAATAAAAAAAATGGTTTGCGAAATAAAAAAAGTTATCATGTAGGATTATGTATGCAGATTATATTTTTATCATCGATATTGATTGATCTCACAATTTTTAGATCTCAGAAAATTCCAAAATCTCGTGTTCTACGAAAAATTGCTATTATTTTTCTTTAAAAAAAAAACTATCTATATAGGCATTAAAAATCAAAGTTGCAAGTATATCTTATACCGTTTATGAAAACAAAGGTTTCAAAGAAAAATTTGTTTCAATACTCATTAAAATCTCATTAAAATTAAACTTACATAGGGTGTATGTATTCTCCTCGTTTACATTAAAAAAAAAGTAATTTATAAATTAAAAGAAAGAATCAGTATCATTTTTTCAGAGGTATTACAGAAATAACCGAATTTATTTTATATCAAACAATTCCTCTATACACATATGATCAATCATTATGGAATTTAATTATATTATTCGTCTCATAAAATGATTTGACACGTATTTTTTACTTATTAAATTTAATTCGTATCCATTGCGTTTACAATTTTTCCACAAAATCTTTACTTTGAATTTTTCAAAGTTATTTTGCTCATACTCGATAAGTTGTGAAGTAGAGTTTACTCTATTTTACTTAGCTGGGGGACTTCTTTTAGCCTTTGTAGGATATTTTGGTAAAAATAAAAAAGAATGAGATATACAGTTTTTACTATAATAAGTGTATAGTTCAGAAAAAACTTCATTTTCTTCATACGAAATTTTTCTTATAACAATATTTTATATAAAATTCTACAGAAAATATATCTAAAGGAAAAAATCATGAACAAATTTTCAAAAAACAAAATAAAGTTGAGGAAAAAAAGAAATCGATAAATATGAGAAAAAATGATCAAAATCTTAAGAATTACTTAAATAAAGAGAATAAGTCAATCAGCAAAAAATTTCATATTTAAGGAAAAATAAGAATTTAATCACTTTCAAATATTTTTGTTAGCACAGTGAAATTTTGTATTAAAGTTTTGTCGCATTATACTTTATACTTTGCAAAAAATTTGTATAAATTCGATGGCATTTTGGTTTCAGAGGTGTGATCTCTCATTGTACGGACCACGTAGACGTGTCATCTGCATAAATCACTGAAAATGTATAATCCTATAATCTGCAGTACTATTTATATCCTAGAAACGTATTTTTTATGAGAAGTCCCAGACGCTGGTGTAAGATAAAAACGAGTTTTTTGATCCACCCAAACATTAACTTTTTTATTTCGCGAATTTCCTTAATACTTTTTACCGAAATCGATAAAATGATGTAAAATATTAAAAAATAAAATTTGATACTTATTTCATATTCCTGTATTTGCATAACCAAGAACTCACTGAAAATTACTATAATGTGTTGGCACAAGGAACAACTAACAGAATATATTATAGCCAAAATTTATATTCATTAAAAATATACTTAACTGCATTTTCTATAATTTCATTGGTTTACAAGTAACTTTTAAAACATATATAAAAGTAATCACACTCCAGTTAGAATAAAATTCAATAAGGAAGCCTTTTACCATTACTTTATTATTTCTTTTTACTACAGAAAATTTATTATTCCGAATATATAGCCTTTTAGGTATAGATTATGTAAATTTGATAATAGTATTCTGACGCTAGTATTTTTATGTTCCGTACCGTGTTCGAAATATATAAATGTGTCTTGATTCTCATGTAAGTTAAAATTTCTACTAATATTAAAAGAAGAAAAATAATTTATAAAAACTTACTTTTATCTTTGAAACATACGAATTAAAAGCATAAATAATCAAGATATAGATTTATAGGAAAACTATTACTTGCATCTAATGAATCATGGTGTTATAATCAAATAGTATTCTAGGAATTTACGTCAAACTTATGGATACATTAACAGTTAAGAACGCGCGAGCGTGAATGAAGTCATCTTTACAAGGGCAAAGAAGATCGTAAAAAACTCTATATAAACAGGTAAGAAATCATACTTACTCATGATAAAAAGCAAAAAGTTCGTAGATCCTAAGAATAAACGACAATATTCTAAATATTGATGGCAATTTGTTGAAAGTAGATGTCTGTCTATCGTTAGAGAGCCAACTTTAGCACAGGGAATCTGTTTCCTCTGTCTGCGGATGTTAAAATACTTTCCACACACCTTTGTAACATAATAAATGCACAGATTATTATGCGTAAATGACCGGACTTGCTACTTTTTGAAGGAAAGTTACTTTTATGTTAAAGCAGATGTTAAAGCAGAAGAAATAAATTTTCTTTAACCGACGATTAAGCTGCTTTATTAAAAACTGTGAATCAGAGCTTTTCCAAGTAGATCAATCTTTCGGAATTTAATCGCGCATAACATAAGATTTGAAATCTCCCATCATAAAAGCTTTTCGTGTTAAAAAAAAGACCGACAACGCACGCGTATATATGGCGAACCACAAGAGTAACCGCGCGGACTTTTGGCGGAGCGCGCGTGCAGCTCGTGCTCTATCACTTCGGGACGATAAATCAGCCGCGAACTCGAGAGTCCAACGATAAATCCGGCGCATGCCCTATAGCCTTGAGTAATCCGTCTTTTGAGATGGTAATTCGGCGCATGGCGTGTGCGCTCGCTCGCATTGTCGATCTTGCGCGCGCGATAGGTTAATTAAGATATTTCCAGAAGCCAGCCCAACTGTGTATATGTACTTCGCTTGCGTTCTTGTTAATCCACGTGCGTGAATTATTTGTATTTCAGCTGATAATGAGCTGTAATTTATTAAGTCTAATTAACTCAATAGCTGATAGAATCCATGAATGGTAGCTTTATGATGCACGTGGTAAAAAAGTTATGTAAGTGGAAAAGTTGTTCCTCCTCAATGATGATTGCGTTACAACTGATAATTGTGTGTCTCATTTTGTCTACTTATATTATCGATTTTATATTTCATCTTTTGGAATGGCTGCGAAATTGTTAATTGTTTCATCATTGTTTGGTGTTGGTCAAACAAATTGTGAATTTATTGATGCGATCTATCTAGTATTAGTGGTGTAGTATAACATAAATAACTATTATATTTATAGTAATAAATTTTGCGCGAACCTTCATCAGCGTACACATTATTTATACATATGTTTATTTATTTAAAACAAATTACATTCAAGCTTTATCACTTTGCAATGAACATGGATAACAATGCGAGGTATAAAAAGTAAATACGGAATTAATTCAAAGGATGCGCATATTTTGTATTATCAAAAAAATCTTGCGATAAAAGCACTTCAAAAGAAATTTAACGTGTTAAATGATTTTGAGTATGTGTCTTAGCCAAAATGGAAAGCGATAATCGACGACTTTTGACGATAATGAAAATGACTTGGAGTGCCGTACTATAATATTGATGGATCGCCTCAAGCGCCAAATTATTTTTGAAACGTTTAATTAATACCATAGATGCTTCAAATATTAATACATTTTCTGTACACAGAAAATATAATACAAAAAAATATTATGAAAAAAGTTGGACCATAACGTATGATTTGAAAATAGCACTCGTGTTATACTCACAAGATTAAGTTACTTGATTGAACAAAGAGTTCAAGGTAGCGAAATTTTAAAATTCGCATTGGCAATACTTCGATACAGTGTAAGTAGTAGATTAACGTAGATTACAAGATATTCAACAAAAATAAGTAAATGATATTATCAAATCAATTAATGATAGATAAAAAGTAATTGAGAAAATGAACTGATTTATGACATTTAAAATACATGTCTTGTGATGCTACGAAACAGATTAATATGTTGCTTTAAAGCGGATGTATTCAAGTTTATCACAAAGATTCTGACGCACACATCGGAGAATTATTTACTTACAATAGAATTATGAACTTCGGACATGACGATGGTAAATCCCGGAAGTATTTGAGTACCTTAATTAAAAAATATAATTACTTAAAACAAACATTAAACTATTCTCTATGCAAACATTAAAGGATATCTATAGATTCAGTTTTGAAGTATTTGTAAATAATCAATATAATTTGGCGTTGCATGGGTGCATTGACCTCGCAAAATTAATATACTATTTGATCCGTTACTGAACAGCTGTGATGATATAGAGGTAAACGTTCATTAAAAATTCGAACTTTGTTTCTTATGTACTAAATATTTGTAAGTACATATTGTCAAAGTTTACTGTTTCAAATAATGTAGACTTGCAAATGAAATATTTAATATAAAAATATCAGTTTATCACACACTTTTCGAAAGAATAACATTTAAAAATAAAATTTTTGAAAGAGAATAAATTTGATCAGCAGAAATCTGAAAATTAAAACAATATATTGTACATTCGATATGTAAATTAATGACTCGTACAAAATGTTTGAAAAAGTGATCTGATCACGTCAATCAGCGCTAATCAACTTTATCTCGTTTCCATTCGTTAACGCGAGAACACAGCCAGTATGCGCACGCGGCAATCTGTCATTCCAGCGCATCTACATAGCCGCGAAGAATCATCCTCACTTTCGAAATAGCCGCCGCGGATAATCACATATCCCATAGACCAGCGCGCGATATAATTATTGTCCCGCGCACGCACGCGGGGACGCTCCCATTGCGCAAGCAGGCGGAAAACGACTCCTCGTGAAACTCCTCCTAAATCGTGGTTTCGGTCGCCCGGCAAAATCTCGGACGCACCGATGTATATAAGTGTACGCAGGATTTTCGCGGTCGGCGCAGCTCGTGAATTGCGCAAAAAAGACTGGCGCGCGTGCGCGATGGGGGCCGGCTCTCGGTGTCCCGTGAGCGTGAGCGCGCACGCAGATGTTTCGACACAATTGTTGACGCCGCGAGGTCAAAATAATTGTTTTAGAGCCAAGCGCGAGCGCGCGCCAGTGTCAAGTCCCGCACCGACGAGCGTATAAAGCACGACTGTCTAAGTGCATGTGTACACATATACGCACTGAACGTTTAGTTAGGTTGTCGATTGTTCGCGTTGACGATCTCGCGACGTCTTATGCCGTTCAACTCGGCGAAAGAATACTAACTTGCTTTGAGAGAGTGCTTTGTGCGCTGTAAAGTACTGGGTAAATGTTTATTTTCTTGATGTCCGGATTATTTCAGTACCTATCCAAACAGAAGAGCACTTGCGTTTCCGGATAAAAACTTTACGACAATTATTGTTTCTATTTTCATTTTTTTTAATGAAAAGTTTGGTCGATTCTTATGGAGAGAAAACCCCAATTCAATAAGAACGATACTCTACAAAATTTAGAAAGTAGAGTGACGTTAATATGGCTTACTCAATCTATATATACAGAGTATGCTAGACTAGAGTTTACTGTGAATAAATATACATTTTTATCAAGGTCAATAGAAAAAAGTAGACTTTGTAATGATTAATTAGAAACGTCTTTTTTTGGAAAAAAATTACATTATGAGCACTTAGATGACGTTACAATACAAGCTTTACATTAAGAAATTCAGAAATTTGAAATCTTCTGACTGTTATAGATATAGTGAAATAAATGTAATTAATATGTAATTCACTACTTTTTTTAGATACTATTATGTCGTAAATATATTGAATTATATACCTTTTTAGCGGTTTTAGTCATTTTAACAAGGTACTCGTTCTACTTAGAAGTTTTCTAACAATTCATTTATTATGCAATACACGGTCTATTGCCTCCTCTGTAATAAATCATAATGTTTAATTCAATGAGAACTGATTAGGCGATGAATTAGCGCTAAATATTTCAAATTATTTTTTGCAATGTCAAATAATAAAGTAGTTTATTTAAATATAAATTAAAACTGGATGTGCCGGATAAAAATATATTTATTTAAATATATATAATACAAAGTAGATAAAGAGTTAACTTTGTAATAAATATACAGGTGATTCGATGATGAGGTGCACTTACGTCACAACATTGTGCACATACGTTCATCCCCAGCACGTGCGCGGCATGCCTAAACTTATCCCGTTGACTGAACCAAAATTTCCGCTGCATGTTCAAACAACCCAGCGATTAATTATGCAAATATTGTGTCAAGAAAACTCGTACTGTTTGTTACAATTACAAAAGCATGCTTATTTGTTATTATAAATATAAGCCTTTCATTTTAATAGTTATATATTTACTCCGAGATATATTTAAAAGTGAACTTTGGGCAGAGCCATGTGAAATCATAGCTTAGAATAAGAATAAATAAATGTTCATTTGAACGGACCATAATGATATAGTAATTGAGAAACCATCAGAATAAACTAGACACACATGTGTCAGCAAATGAGTTTTGTATTTACTTTTAATTGTGCAGTTTTAATTTTTTTCAAGTTTTTATTTACAGCTGTGAAAGAATGAGCACTATTCTGCAATTATTTTCATGTGATTGAAAAAAATGACATATTTCCGCAAATAAATCTGATTGACGTTTTTCCTATTTTCGACAACTCAAAGTCACCTAATATAAAAATTGCAGATTATTTTTCGAGTATAAGGAGAGCATCCGCTCTTTGTATGTAAATTCTAGCTCTAGATAAAAGGGTCGCGCTGCATCTTGCAACATCTTCCTGACCAAGCACTGATCGAAAGCCTCTTTGACGATTTCCCATCGTACACTTTGACCTATTGCAGTGACAGGACAAGTAAAAATAAAACCAATACATAAGAAATTGAAGTAGTTGTGTTACATTTGTGTATACGTCTATACAAACGTTATAAGAAAAGTATCGCTACACTTTCGAAGAATCGAGAAGTTCTATAACACTATATTTTTATTTGACAAAAAATTCAAAATATGCATGTAAAGATATCTTACTATAAATATTACAAGAATTACAATATTCACTGAAATTAACTTTTGTATTTTGAGTATCACGAATTTGCTCATACATAATTAAATTTAAAAAAAAACAAATTAATGTTATATGCAAATCTAAATACAATGTTTTTTCCCTTAAGAAAATGAAAATTTGTAACATTTGTACTTATAATTACTAACTATAATTGTGCTAATTTAAGCAATTATTTTATTATGTCATGTTGTCTAGGCATATAATTTTAATTATATTTTGACATACACATTCTTTAATTTGTATTTTACATCAATTAAATTTTAGTTCATCTTTTGTGCGTTGAGCTAATAGTTTTGCAAGAGCCATTGCGTTGCAAAATGTCAAATGCATTTGCTCATGGATCAAGTGCGTTGCCTCAATGATCAAATGCGCCTATTATTCGCTGTTGATTAATCTTTTTTAAATCATTTTGCGGTTCACACAATTTTTTTTATGTTGTTTTCTATGTGAAAATTCGAATTATTCAGCTATTAAAAAAAATTAAATTATAACTCATTACAATGATACAAGAAAAACCAATTAAAATAGATACCTATGCCGAGGTATGTAAAGAGAAGAACTATGTAAATATTTTAATATATAAAAGAACCTGTATTTCAAAGTAATATAAAGGGATAAAGAAAGTACACAACCTTGTAGTAGAATATGTTATATATATATGTTTTTTTTTACTGTTCATACTTCAAAATTTTTCGATAAAGTGAGTCTTTTAAAAAATTTATTAATAAAATAGAAACTATTTTCTTTCCTATCATTTAAGTATGCATATTTATACTTATGTATATATTTTCGTGTAAAATCAACACTCCGCTGTTTCAATCTTATGAAGAATAAAATATGTTTCCAGAGATAATTTGAGGAGATGAATAATGGTATTAGCCAATGAATTAATTAATAAAACTTCTCTAACGGCTCGAGTTTTAATTATGCGAAACGGCACTGTTGCTTTTCACGTACAGATTTCTGCCTTGGCGCAGACACGTTCAAGTACATACGTAATTTCTTATGCATTACAGATGAGAAATTGCTTTATTAAAATTAGATTTTTGAGGAGTTGCTCAAATGCTGTCATATTACTCAAAACTGTAAAATATTTATATTTTTCATTTTATAATCTTCTTAATGTACAGAATAGTTTCTATATTTAAAGATTTTTATTTTCAAGTGAATTGAGAACTATAAAATATAGTAAAATAAAAAAATGACTCAAATTCATATTATATATTTCTTTCTCCAGAATTCTTTATAATGAGTAAATATCAGTGATGTTGATCCATTTTTAAGTGAATGTGTTATATCTTTATTTATATACGTTCATTGTATAATTACGAAATTACTTATGGTATTTATTAAATCACAAGGATAAAAATATTCTTGGGAATGGACTATTACTGGAATTTAATAAAGCTATCAGTATATCACTTGATGACTCAAATTTTTACTTCGACGTCACTGAAATTATTTGAGAAACAGGAGAGCTCTTTTTCACCTTCGAATTCACGTGTTAGTTGCGCATGTAATCAAGAACTAATTGATCAATACAATCACATCTCTCTTTCCTGTTATTTCTGATTCAGCAAGGGCTTTTTAGTATTCTACACCTCTAGCGGGTGTATACATATATAACAATGAGGAAAATAAAAATACGCATATGTAGGAGTTCGGAGGAAGAAAAGCAAAAAAACGCGTGGCGGTCCTCGGTAACAGATGAGAAGCGCGTGTGCGCACGCAGCGTTTTATAAATAATTGATTACAAAGCTTTGCGTCGTACGAAAACCAAGCGCCGAATATATACTACTGACGTATTTATTTCTCTCGGTAATGACCATTTGCGCCGTACGTACTGTGTACACTCTCTCCACCGACGAAAGGAAAACTCCTTCTATCGAGGGGGAACTTACTCTACTTAGACTCTGCGAACTCGTTGTTGTCGACTAGATTTCTAACTTTTCTTGCTGCCGAGAGGATTGTCCGCGGATTTAAAGTCTTCGGAGTTTATATTTTTTGATTCTAGGAAAAAGTGTCGGACATCAAAATTCCATACGGTGCTACTTTATCAAAGCATTCAGCAATTTCGCTTTGCAAGTATTATTTACATTTAAATTAATGTAGCAATATCCCTTAACATGATTTTGTAAATAAGTAAATTAAATACATAAAAATATTCTCTTCTACATAAAAAAAAAGATTTTATAGACATATTTTTGCAGTGACATAGAGTACAATCAAATCATTTTAGAAGCGTCACTACAATTCTGCGCCTAGGATCTGTTAAGAAACCACAATAATACTCCTGCCGAGAAATAACACAGAATATGCGGCTGCTTTGAAAGTTTTGGTTTATTTACTTGCGGTTAATTATATTTTTTGTGGTTTGTGTAAAATCTAGGGTACGTCAAATTATCTCAGCTAATTCGAGTAAGTATACGTGTATGTTAGATGTATTAGACAATCAAATTAATGATAAACCTTAAGAATTATTATTAATTTTATTTTTTTAATACAGAAGTACTTACAACAATTACACTTGTTAAAAATGCAAAATCTGAAGTAACGTGAAGATACATCAGACCAATGCAAGCTAAAAGTAAATAAAACTGCATTGAACTTTTTTGATTCTTGTATTATAATAAAATATATGAATACAAACTTCAGTAAAGTATTGTATAATAATTGTCAATATAATTAAAAAAAATCAACTAAGTATTGAAATTAAATTTAAATTTATTGACGTTGAACGGAATCCTATATCTTTTGAAATTTCGTAGGATTCACAATTTATCTCTACTCCATTTATTGTTACCATTAGATATGATTTTGATAGAAATTCAACTATGATGAAAAATAAAGAAGATAAATTATTGTAAGGGTAAAAAGAAAGGCTTAGTATTGTCTAGTCATTGAGTATCATAAGTAAATGTATCTAAAAGAATAATTTGTAAAAGAAATTGTTTAGTTACTTCAAAGTATAATACTACTACAAATAAATATGTCATCATTTAATGGGAATGAAACTAATATTTTTTTATATACGCAAAATTTGTCATTTTTTCATATTGGTTATAGTACAATTTTACAAACATAGAAATAAGGTCAAGTTGATTAATGCAAAAAATCTGAGAAGTATTGATATTACGAAGCAAAGCAGAAGGAAATAATAAGCAAAAAAACTGATTTGTTATGCGCGTTCTCTTCTCTAGATAACGCAATTATATATAGAAAAGAACTATTGATAGGTCAGCGAATTTTCACATAGAACTGTCATTATGTAAACCGATGGATTATTTCTTTGGTTTAGCGCTTATAAATTTTTTTTCATAGGGTTTCAAGATATCCCTAACAATTAGAACTTTAAGTAACTGGAAATTAATCAATTTATTTACAAAAAGTCTTTTTGTAAGTAGTAAAATTTGCCATTTCGATGCATTTGAAATAAAAAAGGTAAATTCTAACTTGTTCCAATATAAGTCAAAATTGATAACTCTGAAAAAACTAATTTTCATTTAATTTGCCATGTTTAATTGAAGTATGCCCCCATTACAGTTACCGAAATAGAAATACATGTAAATATTCGAAAAGAGTTAAGGGAGAAAGTCTTGCGTTGCGCAACGACATTGCTATGCTGACGACGTGTAAGACTAATTTAACTGTCTCTGCTGTGCATGCCACAGCATTCCCGAAAGTACTTGCATGTACGAATATGTTTCATCGAATGATTTATGGTTGTGAATTTGCAAAACTTTTTAGGTAATAAAGTTATAGAGCACTAAGTAATTAAGTTGGAATAATATCGTATAAAAGAAAGTAAAGTTAAACTTTAAAGATAAAAAGAGGGAGAGACCATTTTCCACTACTGCTAACATTTCTACTTTTTTCTTCGCTTGCAAAAGTCACCCACATCTTCCAGAAAAGGGTCAAAAAGATTGTAAAAGGATTTAGAACCTATTCTAACTGTTGCATTGGCCATAAAGCGGGGATATAAAATGCGAAAGAAAAGCGAGACCCGAGTAATCTTTTTCATGGATACCTACTTTCTTTTTAGTTAGTTTTTCACGCCTAGTCGTTTCAAATACTTAATAAACTTAATTTATATGGTATTTTTTATTAATACTATCTAATATAACCCATATAACTCTTTAAAAAGCAATGTTGAAAATTTATTGAAAAATCAACTTGAAAATTTGAAAGTCGCTGAAATTTAAACACATAATAAAACTTTTCTTGATTAAATATAAAATACTTATGAGAAGTATATTTTTAATACTCTTTTCGTGAAGTTGTTTTTGAATATTAAAAAATTTGAAAATAATATTAATAACCTGTTGCTCAATTTCTTCAACTATATCAATTTCTAAAGCCAGCACATAAGTGGTCGCAGTATGTTGTGTACTATTTACACGATGAAATTTCGCGGTACCTACTAATGCCTCTTACAACAAAACACAAGCGGGACATTTGCAGTAAATTCAACGCTTGGGTTGGGTTTCTTCGAGTTGTACCCGCAGTCGCAAAATTTATACGAGAAAGTTTTTCCCAAAAAAACTCATCCTATGCCAATTTACCGCCCCTCGACACTCGTGGATTGGCTTAATGTCCCTTTGAATGCCTTTCAAATTCGTCTTTTTCATTTTCACCGGCTACTACGACCCCGTATGGTTTACGAGTGGCGTGCACATGGGAACGACAATTCCGAAAGACGTTTTTATCGATGCAATCAATCATTAAGAGCGCATGGGATTTTCCAGAGAGGGATTTTTAATCATGCGAAAGTCGGCCGCAGGCAATACGTATGTAAAATTTGCACAATCCGACAGTGTAATCGACCGCGTTTTTCAGGCACGAAAAGAAGCATTTATCGGCATGAGACTGGCAAGTGCGTGTTAATTTTATGCGCTAAGACATCTATATAGTCGATCGCTACATTTGCAATTTCTCATCTTATGTCGACATTGCCTAACTATAATACTTGTCGCTGATTATTTTTATGATGCTTAGTAATGCTGTAATAGACAGTATTCATTATAAAAAAATTAAAAATACTTTATAAAAAGCAACGGTTTTATTCAACTCAAAGACACTTGTATTCACATAATTGTTGACCCGTACAAAAAGTTATAAACAAGATTCTGCTCCAGAACTGTGTAATTTTTTATAATAGAAGTTCTCATCGTAAATTTATAATTTAAAAATTTAATTTTATGAGAAGTAAATGATTCGTTGAAAAATGTTGTTTTTAACATATATTTGCACAGAAATTAGTATTAGCCAGAACGGTCGACGTTCTTCTGAGGAGAACTCGATTCCTAAATATTTTCAGGAGTCTTCTACTACGGCCCTCCGGCGACCGCCATCACCGACGATCGATACCGTGCGGCACTTGCTGGTGTTCAAGAGAAGGCCACAAGTCCCCAGGAAGGCAGTTGTTTGGTCGAGCAGAAGCTGTAGTCCAACCACCGAGTCAGCAAGTAGTACTAGATCGTCAGCGAAGGCCATAGCACGAACAGTCCTGTTATTATAAATGAAGCCGCATTCCTGTGGAAATGAGCGGAGCAGGTGATCTATATAATCAAATTGAATATTACGTGTGATAGAAGATCACCCTGCTTCATTTCTCTTGTTACTTTAATTGGCTCCGATGACCAGTTCGTGCCCGATAGCGTCGTGGTGCTGCTGGCGTAGAGATCCTTGAGGTAGCGGATTAGAATAGGAGGAAGGCCAACAGCTTCCGCTGCCTCCATGCTAGCACTGTATTCCACGCTATCGAAGGCCTTCGTGAGATCTAGCGTCTGCCCCGTTTCGTGTCATAATGATGGTGATGGTGGAGCCCTGCCTGCTGGAAGGTCCCCGTTGGAGAATTGTTGGACCAGGTTTTTGTATACCGGGGAATGTCGGTGTTGGCTGATGGCTGCCGTGGTTCGATGAGGGAATGTCTCCTGCAAAGCCTGGATGATTGAGCGGACTCATTGGATGGCCAACTCGGCTTCTCCACGAGCGAGAAGGGAGGATTCTTTGACCGTTCAACCAAACGTCCGCCTCTCTGCAATGATTCATTGGTCGTTCCAGGCTGAGTGGCCACGACGATGGTGTTGCCCTCTGCCGATGGTTGTTTGAAAGCTTCTTCCGCACGCCGGAAATTTGCAGTGGAAGATGGCATTGTCCGAAGAAGACTGAATATTGGGAGAAGTCGCTGGGGCAGACCGACCTGTGGGTCGTCTGCTGTTGTCATCCGAGACTAGGTTTGAAGGAGTAGGGCCAGCTTAAGACGACCGGAGGGGTTGGCACCCCTGAGACCCATGTCATCGAGACTTCAATTCATGACAAGCATGGGCAAACGCCTCCACTGAAGAGGAGAAGTCACGGTTTACCCCGGAGCTTCAGAAAAAAAAACCCCGGCCCACGACCCTAGAGTTATGAGGCACACCCTCTACCACTGAGCCAAAGCTGCTCTTAAAAGTGTTACGTTTAGACAATGCAAAAATAGAAATCGACACATTAAAGCATAAAAACAAAATTTACACTAAAAACATTGTCTACAAGGAAATATTGTAAACAAGATTAGTCTTCTAAAACCTTATGCAAAATACAAAAATTTTAAAAAGATCATTTTAATAAGTGAAAAATCGACTGTATAGCATGATAACAAAAATATCGCATTTAGAAAAAATTTTAAATAAACGGATATTATTTTAATGATTTTAATTTAAATGTTATAATCACATACATATAGAATGTGAAAATGAAACAACACTATATTAAAATTTAATATTTGCCGAAAGTTATAGAGTTTAAATTATGAAAAATTTACAAATGGTAATATAGAAAGAAATATTAATGGCATCGAAATGTTTTTTCGAAACAGCCGATCGTCTGCTTCAATCTATGTGTAATGAAAAAAATGATTTTTTGATAAAATAATACTAGTGAGAAAATTTCTTACAAATGTTACCAGTTTAGTCATATTTTGCTTATGCTTAAATTAAATATATATGTTTTAAATAACTAAATTTTATGAATATAATTTATTCGATATGAATTTTTCATTAAATATAAGTTAAAACGTTTAAAAAATTATAAACTTATATTTATAAAAATAACTTTTGAAAAAGTACCATAAACTAATAATTATGATTGTGGCGTTTTTGCAATAGCTTTTGCTGTTGCCATTCTTTAAAATATATCTCCATGTAATCTTCATTATGATATTTCTCAAATGCGTTCCCATTTATTAAAAATATACGAAGCACGTCAGATTGATATGTTTCTCATTTTAAAAAATTATTCTTGTGGAAACATAAATTACAATTCTTGGACGATATCTACCGAAAGAATTCTACTTCATAAATGTAATTTTGAATAAATGGAATTATATTTTAATATTTAAGAAATTAAATCAATAGAAATAAATTTCAAAAGACAATTAATAACCGAATGATAGAAAATGATACAATTGAATAGTAAAAATAAAAAAAATTTGAATATTCTACCCCCATGAAATAGACGGAGTTATGAAAATCGACAATTTGATGCATAATACTGATATAACAATAGATTTGGAAAAAATGTGAAATAGAAAAAAAATAAAAAAAATAAATATACAAGACTTACAAGAAGAACGTGAAAAAGAAGCGTTGCGCAAGAGAGTAACTTACGCGAAAAGTTAAGAGTGGGAAAGCCAAAAAATGAAAGAAAAAAATATGAAAAAAAACAAACGTTAGAAAAAAGACAGAACATGAATAGTCATGAATTACAAGAAAAACGAGAAAAAAGCGTTACATACTCATACATACTTGGCGGGCCCGACGCACAGTGGAGCCGTTTGGAAAAAAAACTTTCAAAAATCTTGCTTGAAGCCAATTTTCAATGAAAACAAAAAGTTCAAACGAATTTTCACAGTTTTCAATCTGTAAAATAAGAAACAAGTCCCTAAGCGTGATGTATGAATTAGGAGTGCCTAAGGCCCATGTACGGGATCTGATTTAGTACGATAAAAATCTTTGAAAATTTAGCCATATTTGAACAGCTGCCACCATTGCTCCCCTGGAAGGAAATGCATTTAGCAGGTCTTGTTTGATAGGTTTTTTAATCACCTATAAAATGCCTCAAACGGAATTGCAATCTGTTGAGTTGGCTTGTCTATATAAATGTCTTAAAAGTGCCATTTTCGTAAAAATCGCGTTTTTTCGAATTTTCAAACTGATGCCACGAAAATCTGTCAACTTCAAATTGGCTAAAAATTTACCTGGAGGTACTTCTATGTATATACAATTACCTCCACATAAGACTGGTTTGATTTTTAGCCTTTAACCTATTTAGACTGCCGGAATTTTAGACATGAAATCGCCCTTTAAAAGTATCCAAATTGATGTCTTGTATCACGTATCAACTATATACAAAGTTCATATTATAGTTCTAGCCGATATTTCGGTTTCCCGGCAGTCTAAAGGTTAAAGGCCTAGAGCACCTAGAAACCTCTTTCAAAAACCAAAATGAAGATCTTCGTTTCTACTTTAATGATCAATTATGATTTTCGCTGTCGGTTCCGTTTTTATGGTCTTTATTGCGCTATATGTAAAAAATTGCAATTACACGTTTTTCTAATAGTGCTAACTTTCGATTAGTGCTAATAGATCAAGTGGCATTCAACAGCAATTTTTTTTGTGAAATAGTGAAAGTAGAAGTGAATACTTTGAATTTTTCTTAAGATAAGTTTTTGCGGCGGTTTGGAGCTAAGATAAAAGAATTTCAAGGAAAGCCTCATAACCGAAAAAAGTATGGGTCTAACAATGTTTTGCTCTAAAATTTACTTTAGATTTTGATGTATATTACATGTTGTAATATCACAATTTTATTTATATGCTCTAAGTAATTAGAAGTATTTCAACATTCAATGAAGTTATATATGCTTTTTTTGAGAGATTTTAAATGTAATAAAACATTCTATTAGGTAAAAATGATTCGAGTAAAATTTTTTTGAATTTATTATGATTAACACTGAACTGATTTGGATCTTATTTCGTAAACGTATGCTACATCAAAAACCAATTTACAATTTATGAAAATAAATTTTTAATTAATTTTTTAACAAAAAAATACTACGACAAAAGCGAATTTCTCCATTCCGAGAAAACATGCACACTTAATTAATATGTCAATGAATATTTTTCTTTTACAAATTTAGTTTAGTTGGACGGCGGACTATATGAGAACCATCAACCAACGCCCATAGAGGGCGTGAGTCTACAATGTGTGTACACGTTTTCTATATTCGTGTCCTATCTATATTGCGTGTATTCACTTAAACTTGTGTTGACATTTATGTCAACAATCAACGAAAATATAATTAAGTATTTTGCCGTAAAAATGATGCCTATTAGTTAAATATAGTTTAAAATTGTTTCTTGGACAAAATCGAATAATATGACTGATTGTGAGATAACCTAGAAGGAAATGGCCGACTACCGTGTTGGAATAATTACAAAAACTGCCTGTCATCTTAGTTCATTTACAAACAACAAAAAATTTTTACAACCTTGAATAAAAGAATAATATAAAGAAGAATAAAAAATCTTTAATGTATCGGAAATAAGAAGAAAAGTTTTAATTACTACAAGAAAAATTTAGTTCTGATTATAAAAAAAAAGGCTTGACTGATTGTGAGAAAAAAGTAATAAATATGTAACTTTTGTTAGTATAGAGAAAAAAGTAATAAATATGTAACTTACTACATAAATCGCAACTAGAGGTACAGCTACAGCTTTAATCCTTCTGATAATTTTATCATATACTAATTAGTCTCTCTGAATAACTATCTGGATGTAGCCTCTTCCAATAGGTATCTGGATATAACAATAATTACTGCTGCAAATCTGAAAAAGGAATTTCCACAAAGTATCTATGCTTTTTAGAAATTTAGTTTTTATTCAAATAATTTATACTTATCTAATATCTAAATAGTTCAAGTTTTGGGCGAAGACAAGATATAACTTTACTTGAGTAAATGCCTATGTCAATGAAACTAAACCTCAAACAAATCCAAAATAAAAACAGCTGGGCCGCCAGAGCAGCCGACACTGACAGCTGACGCAAACACTGCGACTTGCGAGGCAGCGATCGTGGCGTATAGCTATGTTTCGTGGCGCCTTGCAGCAGCGTCTTTCACACATATTACCAGATGGGCGCGCGATTTGAGTTCGTGAATCGCATTTAAAATGTTTGTTTATGTTTGGGTTAGGTATGTATGTATAAAATATATAAACATAAAATTAGTTAATATATTTTTTCAGTTTAATGTGTAGCCAAAACGCTTTTTTCGTAGTATTTTTTGCTAAAAAATTAATAAAAAAATTATTTTCATAAATTTTAAATTAACCTTTTAAAATATTACGTTTTTTTTCTTTAACCTTCAAATCAGTTCAGTGTTAATCATAATAAATTCAAAAAAATTTTGCTCGAATCATTTTTAGCTAATATAATGTTTTATCACATTTAAATCTCTCAAAATTAATATTTAAAATATAATTTAAAATCTCTCAAAGAAAGCATGTATAACTTCATTGAATATTGAAACACTTCTAATTACTACAACATATGAATAAAATTATGATATTGGGCATAATATGAGTAGCGACACCTACAGTCGCTTGCTCCTGTCTTTCGCTCGGTGTCCGTTGACTAGACAACATCTGTGTGGCAGTCAACTCCGCTTTACGTATTTGTGCAAATCTGTTGTTCAAATATCGCACTTTATTGTTGCATCAGGGACGTTTTCCGACATTAGGAAGTCCACGAATATGACATATTGTTACCAGAAACCCGAGACAGCCAGACCGTCCGTTATATTCTGTTATCTGACTAAAGAATGCCCAATAAAGGAAAAGGTACAAGAGGTCAAGTGTGCTAACTGCGAAGGGAATCATCTGGCTAGTTATAAAGGATGCATTGTTCGCAAGCAACGGCAACAAAAACTATTTCCCAAACTTCGAGAAAAAGTATTAATCCGAGAAAACATATCTAATCAAAATAACTTTATCAAGCCTAATATGACTTTCTCCCAAGCTTTAAATAACCAAACAGAACAATTTAAAACTGAATGTATACAAACACAACCAGAATTAAAAACGAAAATAATAGAAAATGTAAACACAAATAAACTTGAAGAAATGATGCTTCAATTAATGACCAGAATGGATACGATGCTAAATCTTTTAACAAG
>JAWWEQ010000010.1:24381825-24418729 GCA_035583055.1 Torymus tubicola | reverse complement strand
TTGTGTAGAGTACGGTCACTTCGAAATCTTCACCAAAAAGCTTATGTGCAGGACATATTCGTAAAGAAAATAACTGTTTAGGGTATGCTCACTTAGAAATTTCCACCAAAAAGCTTGTGTAGAGTGTGTGCGCGTAGAGAAAAGTTGTGTAGAATATGCTCCATTAGAATTTTTCACTTAAAGCTTCTGCAGAGTGTGTAAGTGTAGAGAAAATCTGTGTAGAGTATGCTTGTGTAGAATAACCTCCCTGTGTAGAGTGTGAAGTGTAGAGTATTGGCGGTGCCCTCTGTCCCTGTCTCTAGTCTCTGTCTTTGTATCTACGTCTCTGTCTCTAGAGTCAGAAAATGTGTCAGAAAATGACTAAAAAATGTATTTTTCTGCTTTTTTTCACACTTTAGAAAACACATAGCTTTTTTCTGTGACCTTCGACCATCGAAAACAAAATTTTGTTTTAAAGGTAATAAATTAAGTATACTTTTTTGACTATACTACAGAAAATACGTTTTGTTGAGTACGCCCTTCACGTAAAGTGAAGGATTGGTTTTTAACTATCAAAGACAAAAATTTGTTTGATCAATTTATAAAAATTCTACATAATTCTATTCACAAATTGCAAACTTTTTCCCATTTAAGGTGTTATACAAAAAGTTTCACCATTTTGAGTTAAAAAATCATGAAAATTGATGTTTTTTGAAAAAAATTCAAATTTTCAAATTTTTAATTAATTGTAACTTGTGAACAATTGAATATTTGGGTCTAAAACTCTATGGTTGTATTTTGGAGCTAATTATCAACAAGAAAAACCAATTTTGGAGAATTTTTTATTACACACACACACGCACACACACACAGAAGTAGAGAAGTAGAAGAAAGTAACAGATTAAGAAAAATATAAAAGGTCAAACAAAAAATGATTTCACAAAATAAAAGCTTTATTTATTCGAAAAAGATTTTAAGCAATTCAAAAAGTATCAAATGTAATTAGTTCTGTATACAATTTTAATTGTGATAAAAAATCTAGATTCTTTGGCTAATTTACAAGTAGCAAAAATTATTAAGTATTTCTAGTGTATTTATACGTGCTTATGTATAATTAAGTTCCACTTGACAATAGATTCCTTAGACATTACTTTTTAATAATATTTACTTTTGAATAATAAAACTTTCGATTTCTTTTTAATTATTATATTTAATTATAAACTGCTTGCAACTTATTTTTGAAATCAGTTGTAAAATCTACATAAATGAATTGTTATCAATGTCATTTACTACCGCTCCGATACCATTAATCGTTGAATCACATAACTCGTCAATTTTCCTTTTTCGGTGATAGCAGTACCGAGTAGGAAAGCGTTGACAATGTGGCACAATTATCTGAAATAGAGGAAATCGCACTCGGCATCAGCATATCCTCCCTTTCGATGAATGTTCTCCATAACTGTAGTAAAATAAAAAATTATATAATGCTCTTTTAAAAATAAAATTTTAAAATCGACAAAGCAATAAAAATTATAATCATTATACAGACAATTTTATTAAAATATAGTTTTAAAATAAAATAAAAATAAATAAATAAAATAAAATTATATTTTAAAATCTTTCAAAACTTATTGATTATGCTTTGCGAACTATTATTTATGTTTTCATACAAAGCGATGATAATGATAATAAATATTTTTATTGTATATGAATAGTTTAATTTTATTAAAGTCAAAAGCCAACGTATAATTCTATTAGGTCCTTTTTGGAAATTATGCAATTAAGAAAGACAGCAGTACAGTACAATTTGCAAAAGTATTCAATTTCATATTGCGTGTACCTTTTGTAGTAGCATAATATGGACATTTTCCACATCGTATGCATTGCATGGATTCTTGCAAATATCGCATTTCAGTACAGACTTCTATTACTTTAAATCACTGCCATATCTCCTTCATTCTTCCACCTCCGAAGTTAGTTTGCATTTCTATGGTTATAGTTCCAAGTAAAACATTCTCCATGAAATTATTTGCTTCCATGTTAGAACAAATGTTTGTTCTGAAATATAATTATGCATTTTGGTGAAGGCGTTTTCATGAATTCCATTAACTTTGTTAGCAAAGAGTTGAGGTATTTAAATTTGCTTGTACCAAGATAAAAATGCACAAAAAGTAAAACTTATTGAAAATCCAAAGACAAAAGCGTCAGTCAAGTCCTCAGGGAATTCAGGGAATTATTTTAAATATTCATTTAATATAGCCTCGAAAAAATCAAAGATGTTACACCTTCAATATAGTTCACCCTCAATGTAACGTCTAAAGCTTGCAAAGGTTGCTGACCTGGCTGGCTTTCCTTCAGCCCGCTTTCTCATAAATATATCGCGGGCACCCAAAATAAAGCATAAATTAATAACATGTTAAGCAACAATGGTTCGATCAGAACGAGAAGAAGCAGAGAAATTGATGATTCACCTGCTCTCTTCTGCTCGGCGCGAAGTCGCCACCCTCATCGTGCTTTGGATATATCAGCCCCACACTCCCGGCATGAGATTCTGCATAAAATTTTCACGACTCTCCTCCCTTCTTCTCCCATCCGCGTATGCACACGCGTCACGTAATCGAGAGAATCCCGAGCGCGCACAGAGGGGGACGAAGCAAGGCGCGCTCGCGTTTACTCGAGGGCGGTGTACACTGCCAGCTGTATACATATACACACAGAGCTATAAGATGGGGCAGGAAAAATACATTCTCATACAGCGAGGCGTTTGAGTGTTGTTCGAAGGAGAGCGAAGCATTTCGCGCGTATCCGACGTATATATACTTACACGCGGTGACGAGAGTTCGAGTTGTCGCCTGTGCTCTTCTCGACGGGCAACAAGAGAGGCGAGAACGCAAACAATGCTTGTATCCGAGGAAGGATCGATTTTCTCAGCGCGCGCGACGAAGGCCAGAGAAAGAGCAGCAGCAGCCAGAGCAGACCACGAAAGAAGCGTATACAGTTCCTGAGCTCCTGGCTTTGCCGGAAATCGAAGACGACAGGAAGAAAAGGGAGTGTGGCCTCCCTCTGCCTCCCTCGCTCTCTCCGCAAAGTTGATGTTATTCGCTACTTTTCTTGCTCTTCCCAGCGCAGTCTTCGATCTTATTAATTTTCCCCCAACGGCAACTGACAAAGTTAAATAATTATGACCGATTTTTATGACTTATTATGGCTTGCATTCTGAGAAGAAGATTTTCCCATATATTTTCTGTTATTGACACGAAATGTCATATTTAATTATTATCTTATGATACAAGCTGTTCGACCTTCTGATAAATATTTACATTCCTAAAATCAGAATTCTAAAAGTACGACATTTTTATTTGGAACTTTGTTGAAGGCACGTACAAAATTTAATATTTCTTTTTTTCGAAGGAAGTTACATTTCAAGCCAGATCTTGGAGTAATATTTATATATAAATTTTTGTTCATCGGGTTTAAAGGCGTTTTCGTTTTTTATGACTAATGTTGCATTTATCGTAGTTTCATAAACTTTTACTAAAATATATACTTATAAGAAATTCATTCGTATTAACAGGTAATATCAAAGTCATTGGTTGATATAGAAAACGAGGATATATTTAATAAATCTTCCAAGAACTTGAAAAATATTAAATGGTTTTTATTACGTATATTTTTACGTTTGATAAAGTATATGGAAATGTAAGCTAATTTATTTGTGTTTTTCTATAGTCTAATTATACGATGTCTTCTTGTAAAAACCCAAACGTCATTTTAGATATAATATCTAACTATATCATTCTTAGAATCAACTTAAATATGTTAAGCAATGTTATGTATTTTTTCAACTATAATAAATATTGTATTTCAATTTCCACCAGTCTACTTGGTGTTCCTAAATAGACTAAAATAATAAATATTTAAAATGTCTAGACAACATTTTTTTTCAAAATCAAGGATTTTCACTTTAAAATACTGTAAGTAGATTATTAAAATATAAACGATTTTTAAATACTTCATTCTATTTTAAAATATTTTGAATATTCATTACGTTATCATTATACAACATTTGAAAAGAAATATCAAAGATTTATGAAAGTTAAATAGTTCATTTTATAATATTTAAGTTTAATAAGAGGATAAGGTTTCTTTTATTTTAGAATTAAAAATAAATTAGAATTTCAGAGGAAACATAATCTTATATATTTTAAGAAGTGAATAAAGTTTTTGCCCGTTTCTTGATATATTTTTTGTGTTGCCTATAAATTCTAATAAACATCAAGGATTATATTACAATCATTCTTGATAAAACTATGCTATTTCGGTTAAATTATTTCTGTGCAATAAAATTTCTAATTACAATTCAAATAGACGTTATAATGGGGAGTTTAAGAATTAGAAAGTAATCCCATTTTTACACTTCAAAATAAATTAAAATCATTACTTTTTTAATAAAATAGATAAATTTTTACTTACAGGTTTGATATTCTAATAAATTTTATAGGTTAAAATAAAGATAATCAAACAAATGTTATGGAAATCAAACCTTATGTTGAAAATTCAAACTTATTATAAATTTTATAATATTTTGATGAATCAAAGAAATCATGTATCGTGTAGTAAAGTTTGAGACATCTATTAACGACAATTTTTTTTACGAAATTATTATTAACCAATTATATATACATTAGCTACTAATTAATAGAACCGTATCAATTAATTGTATTAAATATATTGCAAAATATCAGAAGACAAATTTGTCACGACTTTATCGTACACAATATGGAAATATTTAATTTGAAATTGGCCTGCTAATACTTATTAACATAATGTCGCGTTAGTACCTTATCGAGATACATAATCAGGCGTAATAGTATGATAAATACCGTAACGTTATAAACGGCAATAATCAAGTAAATTGCCTTTTAGTTTAGAAAATTCTACTTAATATAAATAAAGCTGAATTTTATTAGACCCGTTGCTTATTTCCTTTGAATGCTTATATAAAATCAATATTTTCTGAAAGAGACATTCGATAAGGCACATATGCTCATTCAGTAACGAGATTTGTAGTGTCGCGATCCTCTGAACCTGAAGAGCTGAAAGGGACTGCAGTAGCGTAGAATGCGCTGCCTCGCATATATTTGCAAACGCTCGTTCGTTAGCGCACGAGTGTGAAATGTTGCGCACGGCGCCGCGTATTTCAGAATTTATTGATTTTTAATACATATTCATTGCTTTTATGGCGCACAATAATCGTGAGCGTTTGTCAATTTTCATTCAGTCGAGATTTTTCATACCAATGTCCAATCTTATAGCAGTAAAAGCACTTTGGAAGCCTTACAATTCTTGTTTTTGTAAACACATATAAGAATACTTAAGGTAGATTAACTATTGATGTTTACTTCTTGTTGTTTTGGTCCGCTTTATGATAGGTGTGTCATTTTTTAGTAAGGAAAATATTAAATTTGACGCGTCAATGTGAGTTTTCTGAGTCATAAATATAGATGAAAAAAATTGTTTTCGAAACTTGCCCACGTTTGACAAACTGCGAAAACGTTATTGTTCTCTATGTTACTGTTCAAATAACTTTTTTGTTACTAGTAAAGAATATCTGAAGTAAAAACTTTTAATACTAAAATTTTCGTCAGGTTTTATATGGTATTATTTTCTAAAAATAAAAATTTTTATAAGAAAATAATACTCAAAACAATTTTAATTAGATGTCCTACTTATCAACTCTATAGAACTTGCATGGGTCAAATAAGAAGGTAAGAATAAATGGCTTATATATTTTTAAACACCAATATGAGTAGACACTTGAGTTGTAGGCGATATCAGTCAATTATGAAAGTTTATCTAATTGATCATTTCGCATCTTAGACACTATAATACTTTTTCAAGCTTCTGGGAAAGGAACAAAAAGCGTATACAGTTAAACTTCGACCGAGAAAAGTCTACGATTGATATTGACTAATTTGCGCGTGATGAGAGTAAATAGCTTTTTTATGCGAGAATGACCAAAAAATCAATCTCACGCTGTCGGAATCACGTCATAATATAGTGCC
Organism: Torymus tubicola; assembly: GCA_035583055.1. Lineage (NCBI taxonomy): Eukaryota > Metazoa > Arthropoda > Insecta > Hymenoptera > Torymidae > Torymus > Torymus tubicola. The sequence goes on along the minus strand of JAWWEQ010000010.1, from coordinate 24,412,685 downwards.
GCCTAAAAGCGTGCCAAAGTTCGCGCAGGCTCATTAGATAACCGTAAAAACGAGTTCACAATAAGTCAGTTTACAGTTAGCCCGTCGGACATTAGCAGCGAAAAGATTACAAAAAATAGGAAACAGGGAAAAAGATTGTTCGAAAATCGTGAACGCTTGCACGTGGACGAACTCGATAGCTCGAATGGTCTACGTGACAAACGGCATAGCCACTGACCAGAAACGCGCCCGAGGCGAGAAACAACGACATCGTGTTGTATATCCTGCTCCCGCCTGCTGAAACATTACTAACCTTGTAGTGTTCGCGCACGTACACCTAAGTATCTGTTTCGGATTTTTGGATCTTCTATAGTTTCGCACGCGCGGTTGTTTTTCGTCTGGCGCACGAGGCGAGGATGCGTGGGGGAGATCAGACATTTATAAGGTCTGCTACACACGTCGGCTTTAGCGAACGTTGCCATCAGTTGCGAAATCAGCGTGACTTGAGCATTTTTTAAGGATGATGCTGCGCGACCTTCCCTACTTCAATCTTCTTCTCCATTCGTTCCTACTGACTGATATTTCGGAATTGATGAGATAAGCTGCTGTCATGGCTGCTTCCGCTTCAGCGTCTTCAGAAAATTGTGAATTTTTTTTCGGATGTCTGACTAATCCTCTCGTCACGGTGTACGATTTCATTTACATTTTATTCATGTCAGTTGATGGGGCGGGTTAATGCTTTAATTTAGTCAATTATATCTTGAATGCAATACTCTAAGAAGTGGTGATAAAGGTACCTTTTCTTTTCTAAAGGTAAAGGTTGACACACTGAATGTAAGCAAGTGTTCACAGAAATATGTATCTGCATCACTCGAAACATATTCAAATTTTGGGCAGCATGAATATAGATAACGTAATACGGGTGGAGTGTAACAGTATTTTCTGCATAACGATAACTACTGTATAAGAATTTGCATTTCAATATTTCATTTTTAATAACTTTTTAATTTAATTAACGTATAAAAATAATATTTCCTTTCATGTCTGGAATAAAAAATTGTGTTTCGAAGACATTTGAAATAAGTTTTAGTTAATATAAATTTTGGAAAACTTATATGCAATAAGACAATATTCAATTTGTCAATTTACAAGAGATATTTGCAAATGAAAATAATTGATAGCAGGAAAAAAATTATTGTCAGTGATCGCCTTGCATTCATTATTATATTTAAGTGCTAATTAATGTGACGATATCTTCCAAACATTATTCATTAATTTACTTAACCTTTTACAATAAAATTCACAATAGCTATTAAAAATCTACAATACCACAAAAGGAAGTGATCCCTAATACTTTTTTATTGTTACTTTAACAAGAAATTAAAAAGTCATAAAATTTTCAAAAGCTCTTAATATTCAGCTATTACGGAAAGTAAAAATAGTTTTAAAAAAATAGAATATTAACTGTGAAAAAGAGACGAGAAGAAAAAAAAAGTTTTAGTATTCTAATTCTTGATAAAATACTAAATTTGCATGTGACGTTTTAAGCTCTATATTTTAAATATCAACTACATAATATACAATATTAAATAAAATGATATATTTCATCGAACCATGATTCTCCGATGTCATCACATTACGTCAGATGCCGCGCAACTGCGTGGTTGCCGGCGGTAGGTGCGGTTATACATGTACAATAACTTTAGAAAATTTAACTATATTAACAGAGTTAAGCTATATTATAGAAGCCTGTACTATATTTATTTATAATAATTGATTTTCAGATCAAAAAAGAAGTTTTATAACAATTCAGAAAGTGTTTAAGATCATTTTTGTTGTACCTTTAGTATAAACATAAATTTATTATTGTTTTTGCGGATTTTTGTCACGTAGCTCATATAGCCTTGTAATTGAAAACTGTATTCAATCGACCATGTTTTTTCCTCATGGGGACAAAAATAGGATTAATATTGTAGATCTTTGACTTTTTTGTATATTTTCATTATTTCAACCATTTTTTATAAGAGAAGTCACTCTATTTTTTTTACTGAAAAATATTTAACAATTTTTCACAAACTGTCTACTATTTTAAATATGAAAAAAATATTTTAGTATACTTTACAAAAAAAATGATAATCCTTCAGCGATACACTACTTTGTTGTGATTAGTCATTCACAATTGTAGTCATTGACCTCTTGCTGTACACTGATGACGAACATCTTCGTCATTTCGGACTTTGGCCAGAGTACCGGAAAACAGCGAATTCCGTGAAAAAACTATGGATTCTATTTAAATTTATGAGTGTTGCGAGTCAAATGTCAAAGTGCTTCTGTAGGTTTTCGAGTATGCTGAACATGAGCACAATTATTATTTAAATTATAAAATGTAGATTTTAACCCATGGACTTTAATTTTTGGTGTTTAGGTAAGTTTAAGAAAGAATCAGAGAGTTCAAGGAAGGCGGAAATTTCATTTATACCCTTGTTATAATTATAAAAAAGTACTCTATCATGCTGATGGAAAAACCTACAAGTGTAATTATATGAAAATTAATAAGTTCAATAAATAATGTTTGCGTTGTTTATTCATTACAATCCTAAATATACAAAAGCAATAAAGAACCCAATTGAATGAATCCTGAGCCTACCTAGGCCACTTTTAAACATTTTTATCAACTTTTACCGAGTCAACTTTACTTAAGAGTATTTGTGATTTAAAAAAACGATGAATTTTCTGGAAGTACAAAACTTTAAGTAAGAAAGTTTTTTGTTATAGTTTTAATTCAAAAGACACTTGTTGTGAGAATAATAGCTTTGTCAATAATCAATAGTGTCGCCATCTTCTTGTTGATTGATAGAGATTTAGTCAGATCGAGAAAGGTCTGCGTGCTGAGACCACAGTGGCGGAGGTTTATGAGTCAGCCGATTGCTGAACTTTGACCGAGTAAACAAGGCATTATCCCGTTGTATGTATTAGAGTTCTACTATTTGATTATAATAAAGGATCACTAAGTAGTATAAATAAATAAAAAGTATTTAGAGTCTTTGATCGTTTTTATTATGGTGAAATAATGATTATAAAATGGTATAGAGTTCAATATTAGTTTGTGGATTTTTAAAGTAACACAGTATATGAGATATTGAACACAAAAAGTAATATATGATCTTTACTGAATTTTTTTTACGTAATACGATTTTTTTTGCACAGATACTATGCTCATGTATGAGGAAGGAGAAGGCTACAAGAGTGTGTAAGACAGTATACCGTATTATTAACTACCAATTTTAGACCCTTCGCACCAAGGCGAGAGATACTCGAGTTTACTTCAAGCCTATAATGCACGGGAAGCCTGGAAACGCCATTTAGTGGCTACATAATGTTTAATGGATGCATAGGGCGTCAGTTTCTGTTATACGTGAAACTGCACATGCATCGTATCGCGTATTAGTTATTGCTTCGCCAGTCCCAACTCCAAGATTTAAAAATACATTGCACTTTTGATTTTCAATACTAAGGTAACTTTTTGACGAATTGATGTACAATTGTTACAAGGGTATTGTTATTTTAGTGTCCATTTTACAAAAAAATATAAAATATTATAAAAAATTTTTAAAACCGATGTATGTAACATTTGTTACTAAGGTATTGTTCTTTTGCTAGATGTTAAAAATATAAAATATTGTTAATATTTCTGAAAAATAATATCCTAGACTAATTTTCAATGAATGTTCTAAAAAAACACACAAAAAGCGTTTATGTTAAAAATGAATTTTAGAAAAACATGACTATAAACAAAATTTTAAAATGAAATAAAATTATATTAATACTATTACATACTGCAATTCGGCAATTAAATTTATTTCAATGTAAACGTATGAAAATATGGAGCAATATAACAGTTGCTATATTTTCTTACCATAGTTGGATGGTGTTCTTTTTTCGTGTAATTATATGTAATGCTTTATAAATATTAGTTTTATATCTAAAACTTAAAATTTAATTTCAGTATTATAATCAATTTTTAGTCTTGCAAGAAAAGACTCAAATTTTGGTTTTTACTCTACGGTTAACCGAGTTGAAGCGCTTGTGGAACTTGCTTCCACGAAATATCACCTCCATCTCTAACATTATTCTTTTCAATGGATCCCTAAATTCATTAGTCACTAGTTTTTAGTCTGAACATTATTTGCTGTATGCTTGTAATCGTAATTTAATTTTCTACATATATTATATTAAGTGGTAAGAGGGTTTATGCCCGTTTACTAATGAAATAAATAAATAAATTTTTCTGTTAGTACATAATTTTTTCATATCTATACATTACACGTAAAAGTAATTATTTACAAAAAGTTTATTTTCATTTAAAAACATGCAAACAAGCTTGTAAATGATAATAAATATTACATTTACTAAGAAATTTAATTTACATCGAATACCTTTGAACAGATTTTTTTAAAGGATAAAATTTAACTGGTCTTGCAGTATGATTCATGAACTCTCAAAACTTTGCAAAAGAGTGTTTGAAACTATTTTGTATCAATACAAAATTTTTGCAAAGACAGTTTATTCGATGATTTATCTTTTTCGGGTTGAATGAAATGAAAAGAAAACCGAAGAAATCGTAACTGTTTTATACTATTTAAGAAAGTACTGTCAATATAACAATATAGTTCGAATACTAAAAGAGACGGCAGCTGCTTAGCAAGTGTCTATATAGCGTCTCATGTTCCATGTTTTTTGTCCCATATCTCAAGCAGGAAAAAAATCGTTGTCTGACATCTAGTGCATTCATAAACTACGGCAGAAATGCAGTAACAGCAGGCCTGTTTCATTTTTCCTACCTGAGACATCGGACAAGAGACATGGAGCCTGAGGCGCTATGTAGACACTCGCTCATAATCGAAAGAGGCAATTTCCATCGAACTCCGCATTTGACATCTTCGCAGAAAAGCAGCTGTCTGGCCGTCTAGAGGCCTTCCCGCTCCTCTCGGAGTTATCTCGCCCCTAATCGAATGATCGTTTCCCGCGCCTTGCTCACTCGTCGCGGTCGCGCGAGTCTCTCTCCGCAGTCCGCGTGTACCTCGGCTATCGATTTAAGACAGCCCCCTACAGTCCGCACGATAGCGACGCCGCTGCACGCACAGGCGCGCGGGCCAAAGTGCGTTACAGCGCGGCATATACACGCAACGTATATAGCTCGCTCGGGCGCGCGCAGAAAGAGCGAGGCTGCCGCCTCGGAGCGCCAGCAGCGCCGGCCCGAGCGTCGCCGGCAACTCGCCCGCACGCCGCTCCGCAGCAGCAGTCTGCAGTAGCGACGGTACAACGCAGCGCCGCGCGCGGCACACCGGACCGCTAGCCGCCCGTGTGACTGGTACTGAGCGCGCGCTCCGGAGAGCGAGAGCAGACGAAACCGAGTGCCGCCACGCGCCTGCTCGATCCTCCGGCCCGTGTGCGTGCGCGGGTGTCCCTCTGTGTGCGCCGCCTGCATGTGCAGCAACTGTGCCGCCGCGAAGAGCCACGCAGGATAAACAAATAGCTCCGTACGCGGCCGAGCGAGAGAGAGGGAGAGAGAGTCGTGCGCGTACGTCGGCGGGTTACGTCAGAGCGCGGCGGCGGCCCCCTATAGATGTGTGTGTACCGCGGACGGACGGCGACGAGGGCGGCCGCGGTGCTGTGCGCGCGTTGTTGTCTCTCTCGCGGCTCGGCTCCCGCTCTCTCTCGCGTAGCCTCGTCACCGCTGTCGCCGCCACCGCCGCCGGCGTCTAGGAGAGACGGCGCGACGTCGCCATCAGCGCCCGCCGCAGCCGCCGCCGGGGCAGCGTCACAAGTGCGCGCGAGCGCTTGAGTAACAGCGAGATATATACCTACTACTTACTTGCGCACGCCAGCCCCCGAGCCAGCTGCCTTATCAATGGTGAGTCCTCTCTCTTTCTCTCATTGCCTACGTGCTGCTCTTACAAGTCGGCTCGAGCGCGCGGTTCGCGCGCCTTTTTTGCCCGGCGCGCGCGCTCGCTTTCTGGGTCGGGCCCCGAGCGCGCGGGGGGTATACCTGCGCTTGGGGGACTTGGTTGTCGCCGTCCGCCGAGACGATCGTTTTTCGTTGGAACACGCCGGCTATTGTGCATCGGTTATTTCGGAAAGGTGACTCACGCTGCCTGCAGGCGAACGTGCAATTTTCGTTGGGGAAAAAAATCAATGAGTCTGTACTCTGAAGGGTATCATTTGTACGCGCGGGCCTTCGCGGGAGGCGACGAATTTGCTTTGCAAGCGAGGCTAGATAAACTTTAACGGAACCTGGATTAGCCTCCGGCTCTTTATCTTCGCTAGATCGTACCAGTAGGATATTCTAGCTTTTCAAATACGTTCTACAGTTACACAATAACGCCCATATATTAGTCTTTTTAAACGAATAAACTTCAATTTAATGACAGTACTGTTAACTAAAACAATAACATAACTGATGCAAATATTCATTTGCTCCAAAATGATTACATGCGCAATAATTGACATTTTGCAACTTTTATATAAATGCAATTGAAGTTTCGAGTTCGTTAACAAACTGATAAAAAGTATGTCGAAGGAATTAATAAAAAAATTAAAAAAAAGTTCCTCGATTCAATGACTTGACCAGATATAAAAAGAGGATGAACAAGATTGCATTGGTTCTACTCTATCGGGTAAAACTGAAAGTTTCACATTGTAATCTCGAGATTGCTCGTGCGCAAGTAAGCTGGCTTATATGATGCTCTGAAAAAGTATGAGCGCCCGCGGAAGAAAGAGAGGTGTGAAAAAAAGTTAAGCGAAGAAAAAAGGCAGCGATAAACTCCGCGTAAGGCCGAAGTGCGAATAAAAAAACAGCGGGGAAGTAGAGAAAAATATAGGTGAATTAGCGCGATAAACACTGAGAAACAAACTTGTTTGTTTCTATAGCGTCATTGTATATATAGGACAACGTCGATAAACATACACACGCTCGCGCGAAAATGGCTAGGAGGAAAGAATGAAAGAAAAGGGAAAAAATGTGGAACAAATTTTCCCCACTGATACACCGTATAGCACTACTTTCTGAATAAATAATGCTAGCCGAACGACTATTTATTGATTAACCGGCTCTTTTAAATGATACAAACGTATAAACTCGCACACTCGCGCGCGCGCGTAAGACGGGCGGGGAGGGGGAAGAAGCTTATTTAGATTGACACAATTGAAACATAATTATAACCTTTAGCAACTGTGTGGCGGCGTGTCGCTGTTAGGCGCCGAGGTCTATACTCTATTTTATGTAATTGCGTGAATATTTAATGCAATAGACGCATGTGTGAGGGCTGTTGCGTGTGATTCCGCTAAATTCAAAGTTACGCGTTAAAGGTGGGCGTGTATCGATACCCTGACGACTGTTTATCTTTATCAAAACATCGCGCGTGACGTTATGATGTTTTATCGGTCAACGTATATAAACTAAAAGCAACGCCGCAGTTGACACAGAATTTGTATTCAAACGAGATATTATTTTACAGAGCAGCATTTGCGTGTCACTCTGTAGTTTTTCAGTTAAATGACATTGGCATAAGAAACGTTATTACTAAGATATAGTTTCTTTGTTTAGCTAATTCGTGCTAAATTCTCATTGTTGGATACTTTTAAGAAGTCGTTATAGAAATGAATTATAATCATGCTACGGGAACTATATATAAAAATATTTGCTGTGTAGGAGACTGATAATCTATTGTACATATAAAATATTATTAATTAAAATACAAGTAATATTATTTAAGAAGAGACACTTGGCTTTTCTTATTCTAGATAAAATGCTGTAAATATACATATACAATGTACACACACAGATACATTGTTTGTAGTATGTGTTGAATCAATTATTATTTTTAAAAAGCTTCTTCAAAATTGAATGACTAATTTAGTTTTTTTTGGCCATTGTTCTTTTAACCATGTACATAAAAATGCAATTATTTTGTAAGTCAGTATGAAATTATAATTTACCGTATCATTATAATAAAATAAGCATGATACGTTTGTTAATGTATTATTTTAAAATATAAAAATGACTTATAATATATGACCGTGGATTTTAACTTGATCAGAAATTATTTTAACAATTTTCTCAAAAGGGGGTTAAAAGTTAATAATATTCTACGTACTAACTTCTATTGAGATCTTTGTGTTCCTTTTTAACGGACACGTTATATAACCTGTTTTTGACTACTTTATCACTGCGAACGTCACTATTGCGATATAATAGTAAATTACTTATATGAATGGAAGTTGCATTATGTTGAGTTTTCTTTCTTATCGTTAAAATTATTATATTTTAATATTTTTTTTTACGGAACAAATACTACGTTAGGAATATCACTTTACAATTGTATTAAAATCGATTTAATTCAGTCTACTACCGATATTTAAAAAATTATTCACAATTAGTATAAAAATAGTATTATGATGATCTTGATTATGAGAAATTTTCACTTTATGTATATATCTCTAGAGCATTTATCCCGGTGTATATGAATGGACCTATTTATATGCTTTCATTAGTAATTATATAAGATAAACACGAATAGATTCAGGCTTAGAAACCGGAATAAGCATCGATATGGGCTAATTTTATTTTACTTGCACGAGAATAAAATTTTAGAACATAAAAAACACTGAGACAAACAATTGTAAAAAATTTATTTAAAAACTTTTGTGGAAAAAATGTACTATTTTTGCTAATTATCCTCCTCGGTACGCGCGTATGTAAAAAGTTGTTATATTAAATTTAATGTAATGTATATGAAGCATCATTCATATACGAATTATTGAAATTTCATGTACATTTCTATGAAATTTTCCTTAATTTTAATAAATTTTCTATGAGTTTTCATAGTAATTCATTAAATTTCCTGAATAATTTATTAAAATTAAGTTTCTTTACAGTAAAATACCTTTCATATACAAGAAACTTAAATTTAATGTGTAATTGTATATTAAAAATGCATTAAATTTAAGAACGTTTTTAACAGTGTGCGTATGCATGCGTGTTTAACTTATATCATGCGAATATTTTGACCATTTTTTAACCGGATGAAGTTTAGTTTCTTTGTTTTCAAATAATGTCTAATTTGATTGTAAGTTTCTTATTTATTCTCATATAGCATTAATTAGCAATTCTTTATAAAATTTTTATCAGTTTATTAATTTATAATGTATTTAATTTGTTTTTTAAGAGTCTATACTAGTCTATACCTTCTCTATAGAAGGATTTTGATTTTCTCACGAGAAAAGAATATTTATGAAAAATGGATTTTTGTTGTTGATGATTTTTATAAAACTTTAGACTACAAGAATGGATTTTTTTAGTATGTTCAAACTTAAACGATTGTTCAAAAAAAGTTGTTTATAAAGTTTTATAAATTTCCTTTATTTTATCTACTTATATTGCAGATACACATATCTCAAATTTATTAAGAAATTTTACCATGCTTTGCTCTATAAGTAAAGTACATTTATTATGTACATAGCAAAAATTAGTTTAATAATACTTGCAAAAAGTTAAATAATGGGAAATCATTATGTCAAATAAAATGTGGCACAACGTAAAAAGTTTATTAATTTATTCTCCTCAACACGAAAGAAAGTCGAGGCCGAATAAATCACGTCCCTTGCTAATAGAGCAATCGGTGCTATGAGCAGGCATTCAACTAGACAGCTGTACACACTCATTCTAGTGGGAAGAAATGCTAAGAGATTCTGATTCGCCAGCAAAATCGTGTGCACGGAAGCGGAGACTGCCATGTGTGAGTTCTGAGCAAGACGTCGAAAAGACGGACGTGCGCGTCTGTGTGCATCTCATGCATACCCACATAGTATTTGGAAAATCCACAAAAAGTAACAGTTTTCTTTTATTTTATCCTCATCCGGGGTTCTTTTACTATTCTTTAATGACACTAGCACATTCTAAGAATTGAGAGTTGTGATACATTGAAAATTGTTGTGGAATATGTTTTTAATGACAATACGTTTTAATGTAGTTTTAATATTTTATGTCGGTGTATTACTAAAAACAATTATTTATGCCCATATACTTATCCAATTATCAAATTATAAAATTATCAGCTAGTAAGTTTAGATAATTTATTGCGATCTTTTTTAAAAACCTTCATTAGAAACGAATAGTAAAGTAGAATAATAAACTCGGAAAAACAATCGAAATAAACATTCGAAATGCCGTAAGCAAAATCCGTTGTCGCTCGATCTAAACACAGCCTGTGCACTTTGTTGCAGTGCATGTCCTCGGCAGGCGCGCAAGCATATCACGCAAACGGTCGTACACACGCGCGCGCGCGCAACCGCGCGTATTGGGTAGTAAACGTCGCCCGCGCGCGTGCGGCGATAGCTTCTCTCCGCAGTGGGCGCTTTTGAGACATCACTCGAAAATCGATATATCCGATGAGCGTGAGAGTATAGCTCTACATGCAGCAGTAGCAGCAGCAGCAGCACAGCAGCCAGCGAAATTAAAGTTCGCGCGTGTTCGCTGTGACGGCGGCAGTGTGGAGCAAGGACGCGCGGGAGGAGATCGAGAAGCGTGTACATATGCTCAAGGTCGGCCGTCGAGGCGAATAATAAAACGGAAGAAGAGAGAGGGAGGGCAGAGCGATAATGACGCGCGGGTGGGAGTTCGGCGAACGCGCGCGAGTGAGAGAGGCGCGGCTAGTCGGTAACTCGGGCACCTGTAACTGAGGTGGGCGCCTCTCTTTGTGCTCGGCACGTCGTGCGCCTACGCCTTTATGCACAGGCCAGAATATCCAATTAACACGTGCCAATTGAGTTTCGAGCTTGCGCCGCCAGCGAAACCGAGAAAGCACAGGTGGCGCGCCCTTTTAAGGCTACGGATGCTCGAGGAGCATCTGTGCCAGAGGAATCGCGATGATGCCTTTGCGCTCGGATCATACATGCCTCAGCTAGCGATTTAGCAGTTCGCTCTCCTGCTCTCTAATATTGCTAAATAAGACACTTTGATGGTATTTCAATCTAATGCTCTTAGGCTTGGCCTAAATCCATATCAAATATCCGTCCCCGTACAATCAATCCTGCGTTAATTGCCAGTTTCTGCTGCTGCTTCACAGTCATATCTGGAGCAGATTGGGATGTTTCTTAAAAGGATAAAGCTCTGTCTTTATATATAGTATTAATTAGTTATTCTGGAACTGTTACTTTGTGCTATGTATTCTACTTTGTGTCCCAAACCAAATACAATTACTTTTCGAAATAACTTTATATAACTCGTGTTATTAAATGCACTAAATACACATAGTAAACATATCGATTCATTTTCATGAAACATTTTCTTCGACGACAAACATTTCTGTTTGAAATATAAAGCACAAGGAAGAGGAGAACTCGCAAAACATAATTAAGGAATTAGTTGATATAAGTTAAGTATAAATAAGGAGAAAGTTGGCTGATTCTCGAAGGAAGAATTTTCTTTGAGTGAGCGCTCACTCATTTCATAAAGCAAAGTTTTTGCAAGAAAAGATCGAGCTATTATATATATATATATTATTCCTCCATCCTCGAGGCATATTGCGATCGAATGGCAGCGATAACAACGGGGAAAAACGCCAATATATTTGATAGGGCTTCGTGCAACTCGAGTTTCTCTCCTTGCCGTGCTCCAGATGAAGAATCGCAAGAGTCTTGCTTCTTCTTCTTCTTCCTCTTTCGACGCAACACCGGAGCTTTATTGAACGTTTCTTGGTTGTTCTACACTTTCGCTCTCTCCAGACTTTCTAGCCGAGAACGTGTATCGAGTGGAGAAGCTGCAATAGGAGAAAGCGCGCACGCCCCCCGACACACACACGCTATACTCGCTTTGTTCTACTTGATCTGGAAATGTAAAAACAGACAACGAGTTATACCGAAACTCGGAATGGCTGTTTATATATTTTCTCACTGCTCCGAAAAATATGTCCTTCGCGCGACGTTTTATTGTTGCGTAAAGTACTCGATCTTTTTATTTATCAGATCCGGTAAAGTACGCTTCGGGCACAATATATGTATTTTTTCATAAATTTTTTCGTTTAATTTTATAAGCTATATAAAATTGATTAACTTTTTCGATAATCACGAATAAGTGTATAAAATATTGCTGGCGTAATTTTTTACTAAGATACTGATTGTTTGCTTTCAATGTTTTTTTTTTTCAATTTTTGGTCAGTCAATTATGATCAAACTTTTTTCATTATTCTTATTAAATAAACACAAATTTTCCATTACTTTCAATTACATAATGTTTGCAGGTACTAAATTGAGAAAAATTTAGTAGATTTAATGGCAAAAAGACTTTTAACTAATTTAAGCCGGTGAAAAATGACTGAATTCCGGTTTCGCGTAGCTGAGACGATTGATTAGCCGCGTAATCAAGGAATAATCAGGGAAGAAAAGCACAGTGGCAGAGGTTAATCGCGCACTAGGTTTGCAGAAAGAAATCACTCCGCGCATAAATTCAACTCGATAAAAGAGATTGCGAACATTTGTTCAAAGAAAAATAAAGCCTATAATTATAAATTTACGTGTTAAAGATCTTTTTTCGCCACCACTGTTCTGCTGCCTTTATCTATATGCACGACAGCTTTTTCTCGCGCGATAAAAAAAAATGAGCTACGACGTAAGAGAGCCACCTGACCTCGGCACACAAGTACAATCACCTCGCTCTTCGTTTCTCCGCCGCGCTTGGGGAGGGTCGAATCTTCGCCCCTGTGTTCATACTTGCGACCGCGAGTGGCCCTAAAAGTTTTGCCGAGGGAGATCATCGAGGGCGGCCGAGAACGTATAACGTGTGTGGCGCAAAAGATCGATAGCGTGATGAATACACTAATAAAATTCTGGGCTGTCTTAATGTTGATTACGGTCATTTCATTTCTCTCTCTCACTCTTGCGCTTTTTCTCTCATTTCCTTGAACGCTTAATGTTTATCGAAATCTCATGTTGAATGAAATCCATTTGGTACATTACGCTGTTTTGCTACGGAGAATCTTTATTCAAACTATTTATGAGGTCTTGTATCCGAAACTATAACATTAAATTATTTCATTCGTTAATTAATGTACGTGTTTCCCCTCATTATTAATGTGTTATGGCAGGTGGATTTAATCCGAATAAAATTGGTCAAGCAGTTTACCTTATCATTGCCATATTGCATAATTCCTCGTATCAGAGCCGAATACGTCAGATAAACTTTATTTCTAGTTCTTGTGCTTGTCTGTCTTTATTTTTTTGTAACTACAAATGATTTCTTACTCAGGCGAAGCGAGAACAGTAAACAGAAAATGTGGCATTTTCCTTCCTGAAATTAGGTTAAGCCTAAATACAATACTTTATGCTAAAGTTTGTAAAAAAATAGTGAAATTTATTGTCACAATGTGCTCCCCATTGTGCTTCACCTAATTTCTTAAGCAAAACTAATCTCAAGTAATTTCGGCTAATTTTACGCGTCCTCGATCTTCCTTGTAGAAGGTTTTGAAATACCGTAGTTGACCGCACTAAACCTTCCTTGGAAATATTCTGAACTGACCTTGTCCAGTATTAGATACGCGATATTAGGCAACTTTCCTTTGATCTCAGGGGCATTATATCTATTAGACGCTTGATTTTCCTGTGGATAAAATTTTAACGATGCCCCTGCCCACACTCTTCAAGCAGGGGAAAAGGGGAAGGGGTGTATAATTTCTAAAGCAATCTTGATAGGTGAAGTTGGTGTCGATTTCCTCTGGGTATATTCACAAAGCAGGACACGCCAAATCACCGTGAAAGAATTAGAAAAATCCGAATGTTTTTCCATGCAAGAATAATCTCTTTTCGTAATTATTATGTTTTTATAATCTTTATTTGTCTAGACTAAAACTTTATACAAATTTTCTCTAACACGCGTGTTTCTTTTTCTGGCATTATTTCGTGATTATATTTAATCACTTAAGTAACAGTTAAAAAAAAGTTAAAGAGTCTTCGTGGATTTAATTGTAACAAAAAATTAAAAACCAGGTGTATCTGCATATTACTTTTTTTCTTATAATTATTTTCTTTTTCATGCTGGTTCAGATTATTAGTTAAATGTAACAAACAATTCAAAATTGAACTGAATTCGGATCGTATCTTTCTTAATCTCCTAAATTGAATTGTATAATTTTTATAAGAAAAATGTTATGAGTGGTGTACGATCACTCGAGGGTGGAAATCGCTAGGTTTGAATTTCGAATATTATTTTTTGATGTACCAAGTGAAAAATACTTCCAAATTTTAATAATTATGACAAAAAATTATAGCAATTGCAAAGCTCTAGAATCAAGCATAAAATGAACATTTGACGCCTTGTTCATCATACAAAAAAATAATTACTTCAGCATATTCAAATCTCGACGTAAGAACAGTTAATATACTATCGACTTTGTGACAAATACTTTTTCTTCTCAGTGTCGAAACTTGTGCACCAAGGTTGGCCGGGTATATGAATTAGCGGAGCGCGTGCGCATGCGTGAGCTATACGCATTGTTTGGAAGTCGGTAAAGGGAGTAGAGAGAGTACTTATAAAATTTGTTCCCTCTTGTCAGGAGAGTTTTCACTGGAAACACTGGGGCGTTAATAATTAAAAAGAAAGCTGTGTAATAACTCTTTAAGAGAGTTCAGTAAGCTTAAATAAAAAAAATAATTATTCAAAAACTTAGTTTTTCTTCTACGATCGTTTGTATCTGTGTACATAAAACACGCACTGAAAATTTTAACGAATATCTTGTAAAACATGATTAAAGGTACATCGATGTATAGCACACCAAACTTGGTCGATCGAACCTTTCGTGAATCACATAATTTACTTCATGTTCATTATTTACTGCGAAGTAGCGCGAGATTTCAACTAATAGTGTATTTCAGTAATTTGGAAAAATTTACGTCTTATATCGTGCTCCCTACGAAGACTAGCACATCTCGAATTCCCGATGAAGACTAGCACATTTGAGATTCTCCCGCGAAGACTAGCGCATTTCGCGCTCCTATATAATTTTAGAAAATTTATGAAAATCAAAGAGTATATAAGAATATTTGCGTACAAAAAAGTGTTATTATGTTTAATTAATATGTATAGTAATTCCCCCATTGATTTAATAAGTAAAACTCAAAGTGAATAGTGAAAAAATGATTTATTTTAATAAATTAATTTCACTTATCACTTTAATCTCGTATTACAAATCAATGGGAACAACATATACATGTTAATTACACACATTCAAACTTTTCTGTACGTAAATATTCTTATGTATCCTTTGATTTTCATAAATTTTATAAAATTAGGAGCGCGAAATGTATTAGCCTTTGCCGGAAAACCGCGAAATGTGCTACTTACTCTTCGCAGGAAGAAAGCAAAGTGTGCTAGTCTTCGTAGGGAGCGATGATATATACATAATGGACCCCAATATTTTCATAAGAATTGCTAATAAGTGCGCTAAATTATTATAAATTTAACATGCAATTGATTAGTTTTTAGTAAATTTATTAATTAATAACATAATAGATACTAAAATACGAAATATTTTGCTTAAATATCAGTAAAACTAAATATATTTTAATTAACAATTCAAAATTAATCATAATTATATCACTTAATTGATTGATAAGTAATAATAACCTGATTATGCAATTAAAAATATTATTAATATAGACAATATATAATTAAATGAATTAACAAGGAGACCACGAAATCTTCGGGATCACGATTTTGATGCACTTTTGGAGAAATGTTCTTGTTTAAAAAAAATATTCGGGTTACTGCCAAAGGGTCTGCGTTTGAGGGCTAATATCTTGAAAAATAAAATTGCTCTCTTCAAATGAAAATAACTCTCAAAATACTATGTTTACTATAATTTGATTCTTCTATCTGGAAAAAAAATTTATGCAAACATTCCTACCTCTTTAAAATTTATTGCGAATCTCCAGTAACTCATTCACATTACATAGATTTTTCAATGATTTAGATTCATATTTTGTTGTCTTCTCTAATTTGAGACACTTCGAGATTTTTTAAAATATACTATTGATTACAAAATATCATCGAAGAATTAGTTTGAAAGAAATATTTCTTTGATTAATAAAAGCATCAATTTCTAAAAAAAAGTTCGGGGTATGCTAATACAAAACGGATATGAATCAGCTACTCTTCTATAAATGCTAAGTTTGAAGAAACTTGATGAAAAAAGAAAAGCTCTTGGGTACATCTCATAAAAAATGGTACCGAAAAACGAATAATTCAAGAATCAAAGAGTTTGACATAATTTATCTAAAATGCGTGGGATTGTAGTTTTCAATATATACGTACATAAAAATTAGAGAAATTGTGCATTTCCATGCCAAGGTAAAATCCCTTTATGAAATTACTGTAAATTCGCAATACTCCGCTCTATTTCTGTTTAGCTATTGAGTATTCGATAGAAAAAAAAGTTTAATATAAGCACACACATATAATGCTTTAAAATAAATAAATAAATCAAAGGATGGCGTTGCTCGTGTTTCGTGACGGTTTGCTTAGGTAAAAGGTTTCGTTTGTAACAGAAACAACGCAGAAAGCGAAAGTTCACAGTACAGTACAGACTCAAATAAATAGGAATAGGCGTTTTGGCTACCGAGCATAAAAATTGAAACTTTTGGCATGTCCCCCATTCTCAAAAAATAAAAAATGTCCAACATAACGATAATTGCCGGGGTATAATACAGGTGAAGCAGCAGAAAATCTCGGGTGATGCCGGCTCCACCGGCATATCCTCCGTCTCCGGCAAGTTGAAGAAGCGCAGGCGAAGAAAGCGCCTGACCCGCACCCAAGGTACCTTACACCTCAACACTCATCCTGCGCTCTTTCTTTTTCTAGCTCACACACATGCACACACATGCACACACACACACTGATCTCTACACTCTACAGTAGCACTCTGCATTCTCTCTTTTGTCTCTTTTTCTTTATCTCTTTATCCCATCTTCCTTCTTCCCCTATTGCGAGATTAGCCCTTGGCACTTTTATCCTTTTTCGCGCTCGGTTTCACTGTCCGTCTCTTTCATTTCCACCGCGTTCTTTTGTTCCTATTGGGCTTGTCCTGACTTTGCTCAAGGGATGGTCGAGAGAAAAAAAGGAAGGTGGTTCTTGGAAATGCGAACAATTGATCGTAGACGAATTAATTGATTTATACTAGAGGACGGCGGCGGATGGTGTGCTGCTAGGGAAAAGAACTTTGAAATTTGATTATCCGGGTCTGTGTTGATACTGCACCGCGGCGATGCGGTTTCGTTTCACTGATGGAAATCGAGCGTATCGGGAGTTGGGAAAAACGAATAATGTATGCATTTGTGGAATGGAAACATAATATCGTAAATTGATTGGATACGTCCTTGTCGTTTTTCTTCATTAATTAAAGAGAGTAATTGAAGACATCAATTGAGAATAATTACTATTTACATTTGTAATTATGGAAACTTATTCATGATATAACTAATAAATATGTAATTTGTTCCTTATTTTGATCATTTTTACAAAATCATTGTTTTTTCGTTAAACAAATTTTGACACATGTAATTTAAGATATGATTACTTTAATATTTTATACTGTAGCATAATAAAAAAAAATGTTTTTTTAAAATAATTTTTGTATTGAATATTGTAATATTATTAATAAGTTTTCTTGAGACACATATCCAGTAACTTGGTGATTAAATTTCTTTAGAAAGAACAATGTACTTATACACCTAGACTATAGTATTTTTTAAAAAGAAAGTAACAAAGTTCTTTGGGATGAGTCTGCCCTCAATTTACTACGCAGTATAATACTTTTTCCTCAGAACTTTTTCATCGACTTTGTTGCTACTAAGTTATACTTTTACAGATATCTCTTTACATAGAAAGGAAACTGTATACAACGTGCGGACAAAATTTCTCATAAATCATTTAAATTTCTATGAAATTTCCATAACAAGATAGCTCAGAAAGATATGTATGAGCACAAAAACCTATTATCACATTTAATATTTTCCCTGAATGCAGTGTCCGTTGATATTTGCAGGGTATGTTTTTTTTTTTCATTTCATCTTAGTCAAGAAAACTACTGTAATTTAGATTATCTAAAATAATGCGACCCAAATTTGAAAATCAATGAAAAGCAAATCAATATTTTACATGCGAAGGACAATCGATCTCGCGACAATTGCCACACAGCAGATTCCAGTGACGCCATTTTCTTTTCCGTCACCGCAATGGCATCACAGTTGTAATTTCTCTCTTTCTACCTATCTTTCTCTCTTCGTCATTATTTTCGTTTCCTTCTCATCTCATTTCTCGGCTTCCTGCGCGACATTTGTCGCCGCGTCTGGTTGCCTCCTTTTCTTTCTTTCTCTCCTACTATCTCGCGTACGCACTTTTTGTTTTCCGTCTTATTTGTCAAACGTGCTCGCGTCGACGCAGGGCCAATCTTCTCTCGTTCGAAATTAATCACTCAGCTGCTGCGTCGCCGTCCTCGTCCTTTCGTGGCTCACTTTTTTTCTCTCTTTCTCCCGCCTTCGTTTCCTCGCCCCTGCGTCACCTCTACTGGACCTTCATTTTTCTGATCCTCTGGAAGAATCTCGGTGTTTAACGATGTCCTACATCACCTTTAAGAGGGCCGAGAATATTTCTTCGACCTCACGAGTTTTTTTCGTATTAAGAAAAAACAACTGTTTTTAAGAGAAAATATAAGTAGAGTTAAAGACTATGTAACGGTCGTACATAAAAGCGTTATATACCGCTATTATCATGCATAGAAAAAACATCCTAGTAAACAAGAAAGCATTATTTCTATCTTCGTTTTTGCTAATATTTGTATGTATGAAGTTAAAAAATACAAAGTCTTCCCCCGGGGGACACAGTGTGAAGGTCGTTCCAGTTTTTAAAGTCAAATGTAAATATTTTCTAATAAATGAATTCAAATTTATTACTTAAAAAAATGTTGACTTTGAATATTTTCAAACTGACTAAATGAAAAAAGATGGTTCAAATTGATACAATACAAAGTAAGGATCTCAAATAACTTTTAATCACTTTCTCCGTCTATCTATGTTTCTCAGGCTTGCTAACGTCTTATTTTCTTTAAAACCTCTCATATCTGTAGCTACATTAATATTATAATCTTCCAATACATTTTTAGACCGCTTTTTACACGTCTTCTATTAAATTAAACTTTGTATTTTGCTGTGATAAGTAGTTAGAATTAATTAGAAATTGGTTTGGAAATAAATAGAAAATTTTTCATTTGTCTTAATTTTATTTCTCTTTTGTCCTGATTAATTAAATAACGTCTAAAAGTTTTTAAACAAAAGTAATTTATATTAATGTCAGATTTCACTTAATATGGTAATGTTCTTGCTGTGTTATGGCGTTGCCCGTTATGGTGCATTCGTATAATACAACTAGGAATTTCATCAGGAAACAAATTAGAATGGCAGAAAAAGTGAATGACTTAGAATTTTATGTAGTTTTGTGTATTACAGAAAATTAAATTGTGAGTGCATAATTGCCATTACTGATTTTCGATTCAGAGAGTTCGTTTATTGGCAGTCCTATGACATAAAAAATTCCAATGTATTGCATGTTCAATAAGAGTCTGATAAAAAATAAAATTTGGGATATATTTAATTAAAAACAATCAGTTTCAGGATTGTCATTTTACTTGTAAGTACTCAGCGTGCTAGTGTTAATACTGTGTGCGTTAAATTAGTTAATTCAAACTGTGTTTACCAAGCTTGATCGTGAAAGCTTTTGAAGCGCTTTGGAAGTTAAACAAATTCGAATACCTAACTTTCGAACGTTTTTTCCAAGGATGGTGGTGCTACATACGGCACAGAAAATTTTCCGTTTTACACTGGTTCAATGATAAACTTTCTCCTAGCTATGTAATAACGCACTAATATTGTTATGCAACGACGAGAAGTTCTAACCTAGCTCATTTACGAGTGTTTCCAATGTATTAAAAAAACTTGTTTTTTTATGATAGAACCAAATTAGCCGCTCCTCGTCCTGTAATCATTGCTTTTTCCGACGCGACATTCGAAGGTCCTGTGACTATTCAATTTCACTGATAATTACTCGCCTGGGAAGTAAAGCGATTAACTTGCCGTTGCACTTGCTTTTGCAGTACTAATGTTAGGATAAAATTGATTCGCTTATTTACTTTAACTTTAAATTCAGAAGTATATTGTGACTTTTTAACGAACAATATTACTTTGGGGTACGTGCGATCGTTTGAACCATTTACCAATCTTATATTTTTTACATCTATATAAAGAAGGATTTTACTGTATAATACTTTTGAATTTTTCTCAAAGATGTATTCTGTTTTTTACAATAAGTGAAATAATATGAAACCTTTTATTCAATCACTTTATTATTAAAGGATATAGTATACTGCATTCTAATTGATTTATTAAAACTATAATTATAATAATCTCTAATAACTTTTTTCTAAATATGTGAATTTTTACCTGAGATGGTTTTTGATAGTTTCATACTTTGTGTAAGCATCAAATATATCCATAATTATAACGTGTATTAAGAAGATATGACTGAATTTAATTTTCACTTTGATCTATTGTATATTTATTCCTGTAATTTCGCATGTATATTATTAATGAGTTTTTAATGCTTTTTTATCTTACTTTTATAATATTAATTTGTGCTTTGTAATATATACAAGTTCAAAGTATTATCAATAACATAATAATGTTATTTGTAGCACCAATTGAACACATAAATTATAATTTTATTAATAGAAATCATATCATTGGTGATTTCAATGTATAATACATTTCAAATATATTACAGAGCATTAAATTGGATGTTTCGTATTGCTTAAAATATAAAAAATATAACCTTATTTTCTGCTATAATCAATATTATGCCTTTATTGTGAGGTGATAATGAAACAATGTAGTCAGATTAAATTAATTGCCTTATTCGCCATAAGTAGATTATGAACCATGTGTGTGTGAAAAGACCAGCACGCATGCGGTAAATGAACCTTTTGTTCTAGAAGATTAGCCAAGCAAGAATGACATGGTAACATATTAAAAAGTGTAAATTTAAAGAGCAATTATAGCCGTAACATTTTTCCTGCTATTTTTTAACACAGTATACTATATCCTCAACCTATATAACATTAAAAATATTTTCTGAGAACTTTAGCTATACACCCAAACTATTTTATTTAGATTTAAAAAATTAATTTTCCAAGTAGTATAATTTATTCAGAATTAGAAAAGAATTTAGTTTTTGTGTAAAAATTATATTCCATTATTGTTATAAAAAAAACATCTTTTGTCGTGTATTAAAAGGCTATTAAGCTAAAGTTGTCAGACCTAGTACCTCTATACACAGCTCCACAAACACATTTAACCACAGAATAGTGTGGAAAAGCCCCAAGTTATTGAAAAGAGGAACAATTGCTTTGCAGCCCTGAGGATGCTGTCGCAAAAGCAGTCCGAAGCAGAGCCAGGAGCGACAGCTGAGCCAAGCGGCTGCAGCAAGGACAATGGCGACGGAGCAGTCGCGAGCGGCAGTGGGAGCGGCGCGGTGACACCCGGCGGCTTCATCAACGGCGAGGGCTCACAGGAGTTCTTGTCGACCGGCCGGACGGGGCGCAGGAATGCCATGCCCGACATACTCGGCCAGCACGCCGACACCGGCACGGCGGACCTACCCGAGAGGCTCGAGGCCCTCACCACCGGTTAGTGAGTTAGTTACCATTTTTTTATTCATCTATCGTGGCGAGTGCCAACAATTTTTTTAAATTTCACACTAGAATCAAATTTGTGGAATAGAAAAAAAACATGAAAAGAAGACGTTTATTCAATAATATATATGCTCTTCAAATTGGAAGTGGCAAAATGTATAACACATTTTGCGCCGTAAACGAACAGCTTTTCACGATGTATTGGTCATATTTATTGGTTTTTGCTCTAGAAGCACAGATTTTCTAAAGGTAAAATCTTATACAGCGTGTTACTTTGATGTTGTTTTATTATTAATAATTCTTTTAACTTACTGGCAGGACATTTATTAGTTTTTTATTGTTATTTAATAATCTATTATATTATTTCAAAGAATAAGAATTTACTATATAATAAACAACAAAAACAAGTAAAATAAAGACTATTGTGCATGTTGGAATCCTCTTTTCTAATTCATTGTTTTATGATATGTTACGATATTTGAAAATTTAAAGTATAGTAAATATTATCTACTACAGTTTCTTATTTTTATGAATACGTATGATGTGAAACTTGTAACATATATACGTTATTTTCTAAATGTTAATACAACCTTAAAGGGGATGTGACAGGCTAGCGGCACATTTATAGGTATATTTACTGTACTACTAGATTTAATGTTTAGAATGAAGTGTAACTAACAACAATTTTGCAAATCAAATTATTATTCGATACATTTTCAGATAAATTATTGTAAATTTGTCTCTATTTATGCGCGAAATTTTCAAATATTACATTTTCGCTTTCTAAATCGTTACGTACAAAATATTTGTATACATTATCTTATTACGTACTCTTCTATAGAATTCCTTATTCTATTGTTTTAAAGCTTTTTCAATTCTTCCTTTTTGTATTGTTACATGAGATATTATGCATTTCATTTCTTTTCTACATTTTCAGTTTGGCAAAAGGTGTTCTTTTAAATAGTTTCATAGCACGAAATTTAAATTTAACGGATCTCAAGCATATCGCAACGAAGCTTTCAAATATTAGAACTTTTACAAAGAAGTTACAAACTAGACACTGACTCAATTAACAAAAATGCAATTTTAATCATGAGGAGAATTTTACATACATCATTTGTACACGTAGAAAATTTTTCCCAGACCTGCCTCATCCACTTAAAATGAACGGCTCACTAAACTCGATTTTCACCACTGTTAGCAGCACCATCATTGCACTAAGCATTTTTACCATTAGCGTTATCCGCGTACCGAGCGCAGAGTGTAGAAAGCAGGATACCTTTGTTCCAGATCCGTCGGGGCCGAGCGGCGCGAGGAGTCCAATGGAGCCGGGACCCTCGCAGCAGCACGCCGGCTGACAGGGTGCTCGCCGATCCTCCTGGGGCATACATTGAACGTCAGCCAAGGGAACATGGCCCAACGGCAGCGAAGACGTGACGCGGCCGCTACTAGCACTACTAGCAGCATCGACGAGGGAGAGGACAGCGGACCCTCGTCACGCAGCTGGAAGAGGAGAAGACGAGGGCGACACGCGCGGCCGCGACGAAGATTCTGTAAATAGCGCGCGCGTAAATGATACGTCTATACATATACATAGAGATGCGATGTGATCGCGTCTTCGCGAGTGAATCCTTTAGTTCGCCGTCTCTAATATGGTTTTCGCCAGACTGTTTACACTGTGCATTGGATCGGGTCTCCGTGGAGCGGGCCGAGGACACGCGCACGTTAGGATTATAGACAGTTCACGGCCGTGGCGACTATGTTTGCGATTCTATGTGCAAGATCGCCCATGTCGGCCCTACGTACGTACGATTATATGTAGAGTGTGTTTATATGTCAATATGTGCTCGATCCTTGTCCATTTATTGCCTATATGAATACATGTAAGATGTAATTCTACGTACTGAAAGCGCCTCTCAGCGGAAGGTGCGCGTACCTGAACAACTTTCTTCCGACGCGTGTTTTTCGTTTGCTCTCGCGCGCGCTCCCTGCGTGGCTAGCCACCGCCGTCGGAGCTGCGCATCGGAGGCCGATATACCATCTAGTATTAAACACGCGGGATCGATACAGCTTAAAGCTCGGCGCATTCTAGGAGCGCGCCGCATACACGCGAGTGGAATCTCTTCCTCTCACTCTACACTCCCTCTCTGCGTGCTCGCCGACGGCATGCGCGACGACGACGATGCTTTCCGGCTCTCTACATACATCACGCGCGTCGTGTCATTTTCTCACCTTGAATCTATACCACCCGTGAGCGTGCGCGCACACACGTACATACACCGCAGCAGGGGTAGTGCTTTTGTCCGTTTTAATATAATCGCTCCTCATTCTCTCTCTCTCGCCGTTCCTACTTCCTCTCGCGGCGTGTGCACGCACAATGCTCGCGATGAGAGAAGCGTCGCTTTGAGTCTGTCTAATCGAGCTAATGCCGGGATGCGTGTGTGACACGATTTTTGCGTATTTTGTTGGGCACCACTTGGATTGTTCCTAGTTTTATTGCTAAAATTCTTTGTTGATTTTGCCGCAAAATTAATAAGTTAAATGAACTTTGACCTTTTAAGTTCGCCGTGGTAGCCTCTGCGCTACCTGGCAAAACAGAATATTTTGTGCAGACCTTAGACTTTAGACTCCAATCGATGCTTTTCTCGATTTAACTCCTCTCTGTCTTTACCTACGTCCATTATACTTGTCCTTATATGCGAGTGTTGATGTTTCCACGATTTCCGATGCAACCCAACCCAACCCTGTGCGTGCACTCTTGTATAACTCGTGAAAGTGAACCAATGTAAAAATTTTCGAACTTTTACGACGACTTTTCATATTGACGATGTAACTCTTCTTGTCAGAACCATTGTTATAATGTTAATACTTTCCGGTGAAGATCAAATTGACTGTTAAATCTATCGTTAATTTTAAACTACTTTTGTGCTAAGATGACGAATTCTAATAGCGTGTCCAATTTTAATTAATATTACTTCTGACAAGATTTTTTTCTCGCAGCGATATAAATTATACATTAAATCTTTGTTTTAATAGAATTATTTTTTGCGTGATTTTCGAATTTTTATGTAGACGTAATAGTTATTAGTGGTATTAATGATAAGTGAACAAAGTTTTAATAAAAATGACGAGTCAAAAGGGTCAAAGCTATGACGAAAAAACACGACTTCGACACGTCTGTACGGTTGAGTTGTATTTCAGCGAACAGCGATTTGTGTTGAAACGTAAACCAAAAATATGCGGCAGCTCTCAAAGGACTTTCCATTTAGTCTAGCGAAAAACGTACCATTGGTACTGCGGTTTTCATTCTCTCCCTCACCTTTTCCCGAAACCAGATAAGCCGCGCTCCATAGCGACACAGACGCGCGGTAATAAAGAATAGGAAGGAAGTAGAGTGAGCGATTTTGCAATTATCTGATAGTACAAAGCGACTCGTGATTTGCGTCGGAGAGTTTTTTCCTTGTACAAAATCGAGCGATTGATGCGAGCGATCTCACACACAGTGACGAGTGGCCTGGTTCTCTTGAAAGGCCAAACCTCTCTTGTCTATTATAGTATTATTACTGGTAAATCAATGTGTCTCATAAATCGCATTATCGCGCGTGTGGCGCCGAGCTCGCTCTTCATTCGAGCTTTGCCTTGATTGTTTTTTGCTTTTTTTTCATTGTATACCGCGACATTCAAAGCTCTCTTCTCGGTGTCTTTTTCCCTCTCTCTCTCTCTTTCTCTCTCTCTCTCGCATGCACTTTTCGCGATTTGAATCGGAATTTAAAGGAAAAAATTATTCGCACTTGTTAGAATGTGGGACGTGATAATTTTGGTATTTAAATAACTGCGAACAAAGGGTGACTTTTATGAAGAAAAACGCAGTGCCTAGAACGCTTTATTATGATGCTTTTAATGAGGCCAGAATTTCTTAATAGTTGGCGCATTTGTTTGACAATCCAGTTTCGTTGTTACTTTAATTGTGTTTCTTTGCAGATAAAAAGTAACTTTTAAAGTGCAGGTTTGGTCTCGTAAACTTATAAAATGTTTTTCTGTAGAACTCGGAAACGCAATTTTCACATACATAACTTCATCTAAAGTAAGGCAACTTTATATACCGTGAGACACGTAAGAGCTTTGACGCAACATAAATTTTGAAAATTTGAAGACGTCAAGTCGTAGAAAGTTTCGAATAAATTTAACAGTTTACCAGTGAATTATTCGCTGCTTAGAAAAATTGCTCCCTTGCATTAAGTACGATTATATTTTACAGCGCTAAAAATAAACGTCTGGAGATTGACTAAAGAGGAAAGCTCCGCCCTCCGACGTGGCGACGCGAACATTCAAGATCTGCGACGCACGGGGATAATTACTTAGTCGGCGAAAAATGTCGATAGGACGGGGACAGCCTCACTTCGTTATCTGGCCTCTGTCTTCTTTAGGGAACAGCCGCGCGACAGCGGTGTCTTAAATAATAGAAGGTTTTTATGGGGCAGCCGCCGCCACTGGCGTACGACTTAAAGCCAGCCGCGCGGATCGATATAGACCAACGTTAATAACGGTCTCGTCGTGTCGCGCGTGCTCCGCTTTTTCCGCCCTCTACTCCCCTCCCCCGGACTAGACTTTTCCGCGCAATTGAAGGGCTCTGCTACGACAATTGGCTCTGTTTTTATTTCAAGCTGACGTGACCAGCGACTGTCGCGCACTTTTTTCTTGTTTTGGCACGTTCGCCAACTTGATTAATAATGGAGTTGACAAGATTATTCAACTATGCCAGTGATTTCGAGCTGTCCGCTGCGCTTGCTCGAAAACAACCATTGTGAATGATATTTACTCTCCCGATTGCTATTTCTGCCGTTTTCTTTTTTGCGCAATGATGTAATCAGTTGTGTTGTAGCAAATTTCAGTTTGCTAAATCAGAACCACGTGTACTAAGAAATAATCATCACATTTTCTTCGAACTCGATTACAATCTGGAAAGTACGAAAGACAAAAGTTTAAAAAAATCCGATTTCGCTGAATACTTGTGACTTTTCTTTATTATTCAAGTCTTTGTGGGGGGTGCCTTCGAACTTGCTTCGAAGTCCGAGCTGAAATTTTCCAAGTTTCTGTTTGGCGAAAAACAAAGCTCGCACTCGCGCACATGCGAAAATTCAGCTATCGATACGTGGAGGTACATACATGTATACTTACTACGGCGTGCGCGCGACGAGAGAAATTTCGCGGCAAACAAAGCTATAAATTGTCGTTAAGAGCGAGCGACCTCGGGAGCCGACACGCCGTTATACGGAAGCGCGCCAGCGCAACCCCTACACTTTTATCGTTTCTCGTGAAAGAAACGCCATTGGCACCCGGTGAGAGAGAGGTTTCACCCTCAAATTGCGACGCGTGTATTGTATTACATAGGCCGACGATATTAGTATTTAATCATGATGTCATTATTATAAGCGTATTAATTGCGAGAGTTTATTGTGATGCAGCAGGGGCAGGAGGCAGATAGACTCGGCCTTCCGTCGGTACTCATGACCGGGAAAAATGGTTTCGCGTTAAACTGAATTTGCGCTTTTATGTCGCTCTAGAATGCCGATTATTTAAAGAAAGCGGAGCACGTTTAAGCGCTCTTATACATATATACATACGTGTGAAGACATTACGTTCAAAATAATTATAAATTATATTTTATTTGTGGAATAATGTAAATTATATTTCATTCCCGGAAGAAATGTTCGTTGATTAGTCAACTGCAAACTCGATTGAGATGCTAAACTGGTTTTCTCGGCAGTCACATACTTGTAAATACGTTAACGGTGTTTCATATACCATATTATAGCGAGAAAAATTATCATGGAAAACGAGCATGCACATTTTTTCTCGAAGAAATTTAAAAAAAAGTTTTTCGCAGAAGTTACAACTCACACGCTAGGCGACGATTGCTCTTCGTTGTATTTATATTTTTAGTGCTTCTCTTGGGTCTTGTAATTGCGCACATGTATCTTGGGGAAAGTCAACATAGTCGCCCAGCGTTGAGATCAAAGGCTGTCATCGAATATCAGTGTCTGTCAATTCAAAACCATTACTGTTATGTTATTAAGGGTATGTGAATGTCGCCCGTTATCGGTGACTTATTTCATTTAGTCAAACAAATTTTTTCTGAAAATACAAAATCAAATGGGAAAAAAGGGGCTCTACAATCGTCGATAACGGGACTTTCATATTACCTGGAAGAAGAAGGACGGATAAACTTTATACGCAGGTGTTTCTGAGGTGATAGTTTTCGGGACCTGACATTTCTGCTATATTTTCCTCAGTACATGGCCGATCAAAGTTAAGTCCTTCGGATTTGATCGTTTATCAATGAATTTCGAAATTGCATAATGTTTATATTTTACTTTAATTTTTATTACGATCATAGCGATTTTGACCCATATAATGTTGCGTCTTCTTGGGTACAATTGATTAAAAATAAGAAATTTTTTTTACAAGATACACTTAAAAATAAAAATTATGGATAAATGACAGTAAACATGACATAGTATTAATTGAAATTTACCACCTTGTAACATTATAATGTAATGTTTTTTCAGGAAAAAATCTCACGGAAGAATCCAATCGAAAAATTTTGAAAATGATAAAATACCTATGTATATAATAATTATAAGTGTATAATAATGTGTGGAATAGAATATATATGAAAAAAATTGTTAGAAAAATATTATTTTAAAGAATTTTTTATGAAAAATAAAATACTTATTTCTTCATGCGTAAAAAATATTCAAAATGACAAAAATAAATACCGTACCATTTAAATTATCCTTTCGAAACAATAATGAAAATTGTACCGTAACATTGATAAACGAACGATTCTGATTGTTTTTTAAAAACGATATTTATTGTGATCGATTGACGAGCTCAGCGAAGGAGGATAATGAACAATCATTGAGCGTGCCAATTAACGGAAGAGTCGCTCGTGCGTCTAAAAACGACGGAAAGCGATGGTGATTTGTAAATCAGTCATTAGTGAAAAAGGAATGCGTCCATGACATCGAAACTTAGTTCAGTGTGTCTCGATATTATTTTTAAGTCTTTTTTGCGTTTTATTTTTACGTTTTGACAAAATCGCTAGTCTCTAGTGCTTTATTGTTCGTAAATGATTAAGGACGAGCGCCGAAATAAATACTCAAGCCAATAATTATTAAATAACTATATTCTTCTTATTTTATTCCTGCCCAAATCTAACTCTTAATATAAAATAATATTTTTTACTTTATATACTGTTAAAACTCATTTAATAAGATATTTTAATATAAATTTAATTTCAGTAATGTATTTCGTAAAATCATTTGCGGTTTTATATATAATTTCTGACTGGAATATATTTTATTTTGAATTGAAATTTCCTCTCACTTTAATGCACTTTCCAAGTGCGCCAATTATATTTCTTTTTTGTTGTTTTATATCAATTTAATGTATTAAAATTAATAATATTATTTGTTTTAAACAATTAATTTTCATAATATTTTAATACTAAAAGATTCATTTTATAACTCTATTATTTATATTAATTTTTAGGTTTAAGTATTGAAAATATTAAAATTCTAGTCCTTTTAAAGAAAGTATCAAATAAAAGTATATATATAACAATTGAAGTATGTGTTTGTATAAAATTAAAAATTGAAAGATAAATAGAATAGAAAAGTACAACTAGCCAACATTTAATGGTTATATCGAAGTTTATGACTTTTATGTGTTAATGAGACGGGCAGTATAACAAACTTTTCAAATAATTATTTTAAAGCCAATAAAGTTTTCGCTGAAATTTATGTTCAATAATAAAAATGGATCATCGTTAATTTCTGAAAATAATGATTTGCATGAAATATTATCGTAATGTTATTTTATCGTGATTAAAGCTCATAATATATCACCACTCGATTTGAAATGGCCAATGAACAATGGACCTGAATAAGTCCGATACAAATAATATTATTATTTTAAGTTATTTGATTATTAATATAAATATATAATAAAAATATTAAAAAGTTATAACTTTTATTGGTCATATTAATATTTCGGCAAAATTGTTAAAAATATAGGAAAAGCAGAAGAAAACTTATATTCTTTTAATGACATTTTTATAATATACATTTTTTGCTCTGCATAATTGTCTTCTTGTAGTATTTTTACTATGAAAAGCGATATGAATTAATATTACTATGAAATTCTATCCTTTTCTTACAAAAATAAGAAGTATGGAAAATTAAGAACATTTCAATAGACTACAAAAAAAATTTTTACTAAAACTCTGAGAGATAATCTATATTGGGAACATCCAAATAACTAGTTTTTGTCATACTAAATGAAAATATGATTCATTTGAAATATTTTATTTCTTCTATCATACAACCAATGTCCTTCAGTAAGCAGTAAAATTAACTGCTTGATAAGTTTAAGAATCTTAAAAAGAGTGAGTTAATATTTAATATTTGAAATATATATGACAGCTACTTCGGATAATATGTATCCGAATCAAATGTAACTATTATCAAGACAGAGCGACACCGTTATATTGTATATCATATACTGTATTACTGTAAAATGTTCTTCAATAACGGATAAATGAGAGACATGAAATTCGCAGACTTCGATATTTGTCGTTGAAAGTTTCAACGCCTAGAACATCATTGCATTACGTTAGATTACTCTACACAGTATATTAAAAAAAACATTTCTTTATAATAGCTTTACATTTAAGAAAATACTAGTTTTGCCTTTCAGTTTGAAAAGAAGCTAGAAATGTTAATTTTATTATTTTAATTGCAAAATAAAATATCTTATGAAAAGGTATTTTCATTTGTAAATAGTTCTTGAGATTCAATACCCAATGAAAATTAATTTAAATTAATTAATTTGTATTTCTATGTTACAATCTTCTATTATGTATATGGGCAGTTCTCAGGTGAATCGAGAGGTCAAAATTTTTTTCTTTTAAAATCACCTAAATCGCTTCGTAACCCTCCCATATGTCACCGAAAAATTCATGGAGATACCTTTTTATTGTCCAAAGTATCTGTATAAATCCCAGAATGGGCAAAGATCATTTTATAACCT
>JAWWEQ010000010.1:24335602-24381725 GCA_035583055.1 Torymus tubicola | reverse complement strand
TTTTATAAGAAAATTGCGTGTTTGTGTATATATAACTAAAAATCATTTAAAAACCTTTATTAAAAATAATATAATATAAAAATTTTAAATATCAGCGCGCGCAGCGCGCGTATCAAATTCTAGTATTTTTAATATTTGGATGCTAATAAATCACCTTCTACGTCGTACTCCACTTTCCCCTATCCTTATTAGTAATAATAATAAACAGTACTTCTTTCAATTATTTTATATTTTATTTGATATTCTATAAGATACTTTATTGCTTTCAAATTTCCCGGCAATCCTAAAAGTGGCGTTACATTCGCAGTGCTTTTCAAGATGGCTCCGACCATCAACACGCGTACACAAAACAGGTGTAAAATGTTCTAAATAATTCGATATTGTATGTTACACTTCGTATTTTTAATAATGCTACTATCAGTTGTTCCTTGTGTGGAATTTTAAAAATAATTATTTTATAAAACTTTTTTATATTAATTTTGTATAGTATTTATTACATATATTTTACAATGTCGTCATTTTTAAGAGACGTTCTCGTTGCTACAGGTAAACAAATAAGATCAAGATTTATCATAATGCACAAAACAATATATTTATTTATATTTATTTATAAGTTTCAGAGGAGAAAGATACAGTAGATTTAAATGATAAAATAGAAACAATAAAAAAAGAAATAACGAAATTAAAATCAGTTATAAAAGATTTTATGAAAGATAAATCCATTGACCTGGAATCAAATGTTGAACCAGATGAATTATTAGTGGAGAGTAGTGAAAAACTTATCAATGATATGGAAACTTTACAAAATCGTATTAATAATGAGGTAATTTATTAATGGGATAAAAATTTTAATACAATTTTCAAGTATTTCTTTTATTTTTTGTCAGATAAGAACCAAATTAACTTCGTCGTCTAGAGAATTACAAAGTTTGTCACTAGAATTAAAAGAGCATAACTACAGTCTTAATATATCAAACCAATTATTGGAAATACATAGATGTTTTGAAGCTATTGAAAATTATAAAGCTTCTGATGATGTACAACATACAACAATAGCAGTGACTTTAGTAAAATTACATACCCTAATAATTGAAAACTGTGCAGATATTCAAGAATTAAATATATATGACTCATTGAAAGAAGAATATTATAGACTATATGATAATTTTATTGGAGAAATAACTTCATTATGGCATGAAAATATATGTTGGCATGATGGAAAAGAATTTGACAGACCAAATTTTGTCAGTTTAGTTGTACAATGTGATTCTGATCAATTAACAGATATCCTAAATGCACTGGATTCTATTAACAGGATAACACGGTCTACAGAAGCTTTTTGTGCTAAACTTTCACAACATTTTATTAATCCTATTATTCACTGGGACTGTGATGTTCAAAGTACAGATAAAACATTTTCTGTGGAAGTCTTGAATAAAAAACAGGTGCCGACGTACAAGACTGTTTTGAATAATCTCCATAAACTTTTTGAATTTTTACATAAACATTTTGACATACTTATACAAGAAGAAGAATGTTTTATGACTAACATTTCTAGTTCATCATTTCAAGAATTTTCTCACATTTTAACTAATGATTGTATCTCAAAAATAATTCCTACATCTACTTCAGAATTAGAAACCTTTGAATCAATAATTTCTGAAATTCAAGAATTTCAGAATTACTTGGTTGAAATTAAATATATAAATGAAGAGCAGAAATTTTTATCAAAATTCACAAATAACATTGATCAATTATACATTGACAAAAAATGTGAAAAACTACTAGAAATTGCTAGAACAATAATGAAAAAAGATTTACATGATTCCTTTAAATATAAGCCTGTTGACATTGAAAAATTTCCTGATAATGAAATTAATGATGAAAGTGGACTTATAATTGACAGAAAATTAAGTAAAAATACTTTTCTCTTACCTGAGTGCCAGATAAGGTACCAATATTTTTGCTTCATACTTTTATTAAATTTTACTGAAATAATTATCCAATTAATACATTATATTTTTAGTAAAAGTGCACAGGAGATTTTATCTTTAATAGAAGAAATTTTGGAAGAAGCTTGTCAAAGTTCTGAAAAATATGTTCTTAGACTTTTTTATACAAGTAGGAATATATTTGAAATGTATGCAGCTTTAGTACCAGAAATACATAGGTCATTTTTGGAAACAATACCACAGCAAGTTGGTAAGTTACTTAATAAAAGTATGCATATATCATTTATTTCAAGGATTTAATATTGATTTTTTTATCTAGCTTTATTCCACAATAATTGCATTTATTTATCACATCATCTATTGACATTAGCATATAAGTATAAATACAAAATGCCTAAGCTTTCACAAGATTTTTCTATGATTTATACTGACCAAAGTTTACTTCTAAGAGAAGTTGGTTCTGAATATTTTTTGAATCATATGAAATATCAACGGGATATAATTTTTGACATTTTACGTGAATCAGGTAAATAAATATTGATATTTATAAAATATTGTTTTTTTACGTTTAATTTTATTGTGTAGGATTATCTGCAATTGGTCAAATGCCTGAGTTACCTCCTAGTACAGAACGAGCATTAAGACAATGTATTAGACAGTTAGAACTTCTGAAAACAGTATGGATAGAAATATTACCTATCAAAGTTTATTGCAGAGCTCTAGGTTGCATTGTTAATGATATGGTGGATGATCTTTGCATGAAAGTGATTAGTGTGGAAGATATACCAGCTGATGTTGCATCAGAGCTGGTCACATTATTTAATATGGTTGTGAAAAGAATACCCCAAATATTTCCAGTAAGATTAATCATTTTTTATTTATTGCTCTTTTTTGTTAGATTTACATCACAATTAATATATGTGTATATGTATATATTTGATTGTAGACCATGATTACCTGAAATTAATGTTTTAATCATTAATGTATTTTGAAAAATTTCTTTTGTTATCACAGGATCCGGCTTTCATAGAACATCATGTTAACAAGTGGAGAAAATTAAAAGAATTGATTATTGTGTTAGGTGCATCATTAAAAGAAATTGAAGATAGATGGGCTGATGGCAAAGGACCACTTGCAAACGAATTTTTGCCTCAACATGTGAAACAATTAATACGAGCTCTTTTTCAAAACACAGAACGAAGATCCAACTTATTATCTAAAATCAGAGAAAAGTCATAGTATTTTAAATACTAATACTTTTCTATACGAGTATTAATGTAATACTTACGTGATTTGTTTGATTTGTAAATATAGGTAACGGCAAGGATAATTTTGCTTAAAGTATGTATTGTACATGTCTTGTAAAAATAATGTAAATTTTTGATATATTAAATATATTATTGTTAATGTTTTAAAACATCACTCTTTATGTCATTGTTCATAAAAAAATTTTATTTGAATTTTATTAAAATTAGTAAAATTTTGGAAAATTATTTGATAAAATTTTTGAAAAATTTGTTTGGCATAAAAAGATGTCAAGTTACATGGTCCAAATGCAATTAAGAAGATTTTGAAAATATTATAAATAATTAATTTTAATTTAGTAAAAAAGAATAAATATGTATTCAAATGTTTCCCTTTATAATAAAATTGATTTCATGAATAAACGGAGATAGGCAGGCAGACAGGCAGGGTGGCAGACAATAGTGAGCGCAAAATATTTAATGTACTTTCAAGTTTAAATAATTTACATGAATGTTGGATAACATTGCCAATTTTTTTACCAAGTAATAAAAATGTTGTTTTCATTCATAAGAAAAACACATCAATTTACAAACTAGTAACAGAGCACTATCTGTTTTAGAAACTTAAAATAAGCAAATGTCTTATTGAAAGTTTCAATTTCACGTAAAAAAATACTATAAATAGCATTTGAAGAATATTGATGTATATCAACTTAAAACTGAAGCTGCAAAGCAATTATAATAAAATTCTAGAACACTACAGCTAGAGATACACTGAAATCTCATTAGATCAATTTGAGGAATTTAAAAAGGCCTCTGAATACAGTAAAATATGGCCTTTATACTAGATGTTACTATAAGTAATAATTTTCAATGAAAGAATTGGATACTTGTTTAAGTCAATTGCTTATTTACTCTAACTATGGAAGTCAAAATGTTCAACTAGCTTATGATCAAGTTTCTTTTTTTCAATCAGTCTTTTTCTGAGTTTTCTCATTATTTTTTTCGTCTAATTATTCAACTTATAAAAAAAAATGCATCTAAAAAATCATCTCTTGTGCATTAAATTGGAATATTTAAAATGCAAAAATTATATTAGAGCACTGATTATCGATAATTTGCTGTATATGTACACGTCGCTGCGAAGATTGGACAGAATGTAGTCGTCGAGGCGGGCAGTTGACGGCCCGCGCATTGGTATGGCAACGTAGCGTAGTTCTTTTACGTGCATTCACGAAGATGTCGTTGACTGTGAACATGGAAGCGCAAAATAGGTTTTCTGATTACTTAAATTCATTTCTCTGTCTAATGGATGGTGGATCCCTCCAGCTGTGATTGGAGAGTCCTCCGATTTTGGAAAGAGAATGAGAAAAAATATATCTTTGTTGTGCATGCATTAGACAAATGTATTACACTTGCCGTCATGTTCAGTATGGTTTCCCTATATTACAATATACATTTAACAACGAAGGCACTTTAAATTTTCGTTGCAACTCTTATGCTAGTTTTAACAACGAAGGCACATACAAGGTATTTCTTGTAATTTTACTTTTAACAACGAAGACGTTTTAATAAGTACTGTAGAAAAATTGTTTCAACAACGTAGCTTTCGTAAAAAAATTTAAAATTTTTTAGTAGTTAGGTATGACTAGATAAAGGAAGACTAGAATAGGAGATTGAAGAACACAATGGAAACCGCTGTGAACGGCACGCATATATAAAAAATATAACTATAAGAGCTACATTAAAAGCCCTTTTAGTCCTCTACCAGATCAAGAGGAATCGTCGGTATTGGACAACGTAACAGAAGCCATGTAGAAGTTTTTTTAGAAGTACGCTGATTAGGTATCGTTTTAATACCTGCCACGTCCAGCTGGGGATCGACTTCGATACCTCGAAGAGCTTGTGTCCTTGCCGCTATAGTAGTCGGGGGCGGCGTCTCCACCGTAGCCGTCTTGTGCGTATCCGTCGCGCGAAGCATAACCGGAGTTGCGGCCACCGTAGCCGCCTTGGCCATAGCGTCCACTACCACTGCCACCTCTGCCTGAATAATAGCTGCCTCCTTGATCATAACCGCCACCACCCCTATAACCACCCCTAGAACCAAATCCCCCTCTGCCCCCACCTCGACCTTTAAATCCACCCCTACCTCCACGACCTCTTCCACGTGAAATCTCCACTCGCAATTTTGCACCCATGATTTCCGTGCCATTCATGTTGCTGCAAGCCATCTCTGCTTCGTCCATGTTGAAGTATTCGATAAAGGCAAAGCCTGGTGGATTAAATGCCACCCAAACTTTGTTCAATTTTCCAAACTTCTCAAATTGCATTTGTAAGTCTTCCTTCTTGATGCTCTCATTGAGCCCTCCAACATAAACACGTGCATATCCGTCTGGAGTCATGTTTGCAATCTAGAAAAAGACAAATATTATGAAATATTGGTAACAAGCTAAATTCGTAAATTTTAAAATCATAAAACAGTTATATATTAATTTTACATGAATTTGATCACTCAAGTTTTATTCAATAGTTTACTAATTTTTTAAATGATTTTTTAAAAATATAGTAGAGTAAATTGAAAATTTATTTAATAATTTAGCTTTCAAGAGAAGTTTTTTTTTTTTAAATTAAAAGAAAATACTTTTATATTTCTTTAGAATTTTTTTTATCAACTCTTTAAGTAAAAAATTAAAAGATAACGTTAACAAATATCTATCACATAAGAAAACTTTAGCATACATACAACACTAATTTCATTAGGTATTATTGATAAATTTAATTTCTTTTTAAATTGTTTCTTTACCTCATAATCGAAGACTTTATTGATACTTTATATTTAATTATATTAGTCTTATATTTTGAAAAACTTTAATTATTATAATTA
Organism: Torymus tubicola; assembly: GCA_035583055.1. NCBI lineage: Eukaryota > Metazoa > Arthropoda > Insecta > Hymenoptera > Torymidae > Torymus > Torymus tubicola. The sequence goes on along the minus strand of JAWWEQ010000010.1, from coordinate 24,375,645 downwards.
CAGTCTGTTTCTCGAATACAATCAGAACACTTTAACAAACTTTATTTCTTGATAATTTGTTTAAAATTTTTAACATGAATGAAAAAATTCTTGGAAAAAATGATTAATAAATTAGAAATTCAAATTCAATTAGTATCAAAATTGGCTTGGAAGAGTCCACATCACCATTGATCAACAATTCTTCCGAATATATTGGAATGCATTAGTATTGTATAAATTCATTTCACAGCAAGTAAAAACCGCAGGTTAAAAAAATATTCAAAATGAAATTTAGATAATATTAAAAAATAAACAGCTATACCATTCTGATTAGTTTAATAAAAAATAAAGGGTGAAAAATGTACAGTGCTCCAAACTCCTTTATCTTTGATACTATTAAAAAAAGTTTGAAATTTACAAAGGAAAATAATTGATTTAATATCCAAATAAAAGAACCAACGAATCGTAAACAATATCTCCAACCACTTAAGATATTTTCTATTGAAATAAATACCTAAAAATCTCTTTGAAAACCGACTATTTCGAGGAAAAAAAAAATAACAAACTGAAGCGTCTCTTTAAAAGTTCACCGCCTAATGTACCCCAACATTGACAAACAAACAATACACATCTCATTCATTCCCTTTACCTCAAAACCAAAAAAATTACCTTCTCACCCAAAGCTCGCAAAACTTTAACTCACACACCCGCCAGTGAACATATAGGATACGCGAAAATTCCGCACCGAAGGCGTTCCAAAATGGACGAAGCGCGGGCTCGAGCGCGCGCGCTATACACTTGCTAGTTCTCTCATTCGACGCTCTTCATTTCCTCTCTCAATCCAATATTATACCCATATACGCAAACCCTACATCCACACACGTTACTTATAACTAATACAAAAACTTACGGTTATCAGTGACGTCGTTGCGGTTATATTAGACAAAAATTTGTGTGCGCGAACGATAGGTAGACACACCAACGCTTCGTCTTTTCCCTGGCAAGTCTCGCTCACCTCAAACAACGACGAAAGCTGTATATGTGCTGCTTGCTCTGCGTGTCCTATCCTATCTTCTATCTCTCTCTCTCTCTCTCTCAGTCGTCGGGGAGCCGACGCTCAACGATGTACGCCGCGAAATCAATATAGACCCGGAAGGCGGCCCGGTGGTAGTATAGTATAGCAGCTCTCTCTCTAGCAGTGGTGGTGGTGCGCGCGCGTCTGTAGCTTTCTGTACGTGCTATATATGCTGCCGCCCGCCCCCCTCACTCCTTCCTATATCATCGTTTCCATGCATGCCTGCGCGTGCCGAGCGGCGCCCGGCGAGCTGCACGCCGCCGCGTGCAGGACAATGCTTATATATATATATATATACGCAACAATCATGTATAGTTGAGTTGATGTATACAGACACAAGCGATCATTTATTTTTAGTCATTGTTAACACCCAGCTGTTGGCATTGTTTATTAAGAGACGGAGAGATGTAAACATTTTTTTTTTTAAATACCCGGTTGATCTGTTTACGCATATGATGCATGTAGGTGATATCTAGACTATAGAGGAATACGTGTATAGGAAATAAAAATGCAGACCGCCGCTCCTTTATCGTACCCGGCATGAGTTATTTGCTATAGTAACAACGAAGGTCAGCATATATCTTAATCGGAGCATTTTAATACTCCGTAATTTTTCCAGCTGAATTTTAATGAATCGATAAAAAAGACATTTTGACTCGCAAAGCTATTATAGTCGTACTTTTGACTTTTCCAGTTTGCTCATAGTGTGGTATATATGAAATTAAGCACATATATGTAGGATATATATATACATATATATACGGCAAGATCGCTCGTGCATATATTATACGAAATTCGCTGTGCGACTGCGCCGCCGTAAACGCGCAGGTACGAAACACGAACGCATCAAAGAGGAGCGTCGCCACTTGTTTCCGGCTGTTTCTGCCACCCGTCGCAAAGTCGAAAAAATTGATGCGAAACCTGTCGTTGCCGACTGCGCGACAGTCAGTGCATATATATAGATAGGCATATGTGAGAGTATATAAATGTGCAATGCAAATTATTCATTTTATGTTCAAGACAATCGGGCTGTAATAGGTTTATTTAAATTACTTGATATCAGATGATTGTGTCACGGGTTTCTGAATACCGTTTGGCGACGTACCCTGGCGTAATCATATAAAATAGGAAAATTATGTTATCAAAAATTGACCTGATAGATTATATAGATTAGCGATAACTACAAATGTTTACATCGTAGTTACAAATTATGACTATAAATCATAACCTTATTTTTTTCCTTCATCTCTATATTTTGCTGTCTACGATATCATAAAATTTTTATAAAATACATATACTCCAAAATGCTTAACCAAAATAAATTTCAACGTATTTCGTTTGTTTTCACACTGTCATGAAGTACAAGCCCAATTATTTACAATTCCTCATATAGCTATACATCCGCAAAACTACCATCCGCCCCCGCAACCATTTCAAATTTACCGCGCTTGCGAGTATAGAGATCCGCCATTCGCGGATTCGTCGTGCAACTTTTCTCACTCTACCAGCCGGACAGATCAATCGAGACTTCCGGTATATATAGGTACAGTCACAATATATCGTGCTGTGCCGCCTTGTGCGTCGTTTTCCGTGCGTACAACGCCGCAACGAGTATAAAACCGTGAAAGAGAGAGAGAGAGAGATAAGAGAGACCTCTGCGCATTTCACACACATTTCTGCGTTTGCACTCACTGTGTGGTGCACGCGCGCTTCGAGGGCAGTGGTACACGTCTCTCTCTCCTCGTCGTCTATAATATACGCGTGCGAATCGAAAGTTATAAACGCGCATCACGCAGTCTCTGTTTTACACGCATCAAAGGCCCATAAGCGGCAAACCTCTCGTATATACCTTCTGGGTAGTGGCCGATGCCGTTGGCCAGCTTTGCATCGCGACTTGTGCACCGCGTACAAACGCAAATACGTAGCTTCGTTGCCGGTAGCGAAGAAGACGCCGTTGTCGCGAAACAGCGAAATAGGGTGTATCCACCTAGCAGCAGCAGCAGCAGTAGCGCGTCAGCAATAGTCGAAGCGAATATGGCCGACGGAGAAGGGAAGAAACTTACGGAACTCCGGGTCATAGACCTAAAAACTGAGCTGGAAAGACGAGGCTTGGATAAGACTGGAAATAAGGCTGCGTTACTCGAGAGATTAGCTAAGGTGAGTTTCGGGAGTCACATTTCCTATGATGAGGTACGACTATGTTGGAGCGTTCAATTACTTAACCTAATTTTTCGATTACTTAGCCGAGTTTTGCACTCCTCTTGATCGAGTTGACGCTGCTGTTTGAATAACTCGATCGAAGAAATTACGTTCGAAATGTTGATGTTTCAGGATAATTAGTTTTAAGTCCGGACGTTGTTAATCGTTTTGTTTGTGCAAACATACGTTGTTGAAATATTACCTCTAAAATTTTAAAGAATACACGAAATTTGTTACGTCATTTTACAATATTAGTAGATAAATTAATCAATGTTAAAAAATAAAAATATTACAATAATAGCCAAAAATGATTATATACGTTACATAGGATGTCAAAGTTTCTTTTTTTTTTTACTTAACCCATGCTTCTAACCAATTTGCAGGCTATTATTCAAGAGGGTGGTAACCCAGATGAATGCTTAATTATTCCCGGTGGCGGCACATGCAGAACTAGTCCCAAAAAACCAATCGATACTTCGATATTGATTGAAGATGTTCTGGAAACTGAAATTCAAAAAGAAGAATTCAGTAGCGATTTCGATGGATTAGACAAAAATGCAGAAGCATCTAATGCATCAAACGTAGAAGATGCACCAGACACAGCAGACACTGCCGATAACGCAGACACTGCAGAAGCAGTTGATACTGCAGATACAGAATGTGCTGTAGATGAATCACACAATGAAACCAATGCTGATGATGCTGAAATTAGTATTACTGCGCATCCTGAAGATTTGGAAATGGTATGAATAATATTTTGTAAATTGAGAAACAGTACTTGAAATTGCAATATTTTTTTTATTTCTTAATATCAAACGTTTTTTTAGGAATGTCAAGATACTGAACAGGAACCAGTCGTTACAACTACTAGCGAAGAACCTATACCAGAAAAAAAGACATTCATACCATCAGAAGAATCTAGTAATATATCCACAATTGAAGCCAATGGTATTGATAATGAAGATTCTATCAATCTAACCATTGGAGAAGATGAAGAAAATCTTCTAGGTGAAGAGGTATGTTACTGAGATAAAAAAATCTAACATTACTTAATTCTCATTATTTTATATTACAAAATTTTTATCGTGACAATATTAACATAATCGATAATTTTGCAGACGGAGTCAAACGACAGGGTGAAAGGTAAGTCACAACACTTCTACTTTAACTTCACTATTTTTCTTAAATTATTTTAGCTTTAATGAATGCATTAAAAAGAGGTATAAAAATGTATGAGTCATATACGCTGCAGCAGAGAAATTAAAAAAAATTGTTAAAAATCAATTATCTTACTAAATTAACTATAATAAAAAAAGTCCAAGTAAAATATCAGTGCCAATGAGAATGGTGAAGATTGATGCAGTTTGGGTTGTTTGGTGAATTTGAGAGAGAGATGGCTTATGAGAACGAGTGACCAGTTTGGACGATCTTCTAATTGGACAATAATGGTAGCAGCAGCATCCCGATCATCCGAGAGCCAATTCCAACTTCACGAGATTTTTCATCATAATTTTTTTTACGTACCAACTTAAAACTCTGCTGCAACAAGAAAAGTAGACGTATATATGCGTTAGTCTTTAAGTTAGTTATCAATAGAATTTCTTAATGCAATTACTTTAATTATACCTGCCGCATAGATGCATCGTTGGATTTTAATCGCCGTATACTAGCTTATCACAGATTTACCGAATGCCTTATAATTAACTTTCTTGCAAGCTTGAACAAAAAAAATCCCTATTTTACAATCCTTTGGAAGTTAAAAAAAAACGAAGTCACCTGTTAAGTTCCAGCTTCTTCGTGCAAGAGCCACCTCTATAATTTCGATAAAGAACTTACCTTGTTACTCCCCCAATTACATTCCTAAGCTGAGCACTCACGCCGCAATGCCAGTTAGCCCTTTCTAGTTTCTCTTCTTGATCATAACTCACAGGAGTCTCTCTGGATCGAAACGTTCTATTACAAACATAAAATATAAATAAACGAGAGGGACGAGATTGTATGACCGAGAAATGCAAATCGATGTTCTTCGCTCGAGAGAGAGAAGCTCTTTGTGAGAGAAACTCGACGAGTATGTCACTTTTAAGCAGGACGCAAAAAAAATCGCACACGAGTTAGGGAAACAAAAATTTTATTAAAAAATAAAAAATAAAAAAAAAAAACAAAAACGAGTTGTCCGGGAGCGCGTGTCAGAGAGTGACCGATATGCTACCTTGATTGTCCCCAGCAGATGGAGGCGATAAGAAGAGATCTGAAGAAAGCAACGACAGCAACGCCAGCATCACAGGCAGTAGCAACAAGAAGGGAGACTCTAAAGGGAGCGGCAGAGCGGAGGCCGGTGCCAGTAACAAGGAAGGCTCTTCATCGTCATCGGCAGCATCTTCGTCCGGACCGAACGCACAGGGGCTCAAGAGCAAGCAGGATGGAGAGGGAAGCAAGAGGTTGGTCTCAAATTCGCTAAGTGGTTCACAGTGGTTTCGACCAGACACACACCAGTACTACTACTACTACTACTACTATCCCCCGTCAAACAGTAAGAGAGAGAGAAAGAGAGAGAGAGTGTGTACGTGTGTATAGAGACACACTTACACTAATAGCAGATGATCAATGGTTTTCAACCCATCGCCGAGTGAGAGAGTGAGAAAGCGAGAACGAGAGCATTATTATATGCTATAGCGGACAACGCTTCTCTGTTCTACGAGATCGTGATTGATCGACACTATCACACATGCAAGATTCACTTTAATACCCTTATTTTTCAAAATCAAAATAATTTATATATATATTTATATATACATATGTGTGGAGCGAAGGCTCTGGTATTTGCGCACTTCACTCAGGCTGTAATTTTTAACTCTGGCAAGTATGTTTAGGAAAAGATAACTTGGCTAGCAACTCGAATGCAAACCAAACGCGTGTGCATACAATTAAGTGTTTTTCATTAGTAATGTTTTTGACTGTGCATGACATTTTACTCTATATTTACCTTTTTCTTACTTTTTTTTCTAAAATCCATCGCAATAATGTAATAATTCTATGTTTTCATAATTATGCAAACAAAAGTACTATTGTTAGCATAATAAGAAAATGTATAAATCTTTCTTAATCTTGGGAATACCAGTGATATGTATTTGTGTAAAAAGGTTTGATATCTGAATTGACCTTGTGTAGTGATACTTTTATATTTGATGTGTAAATATGTCTTCGATATCAGTGATATAATTAAATCTCATTGAGATTTATAAAAAAAAAATATTGGTAAACCGGACTCTTGTTAAGAAGATCAATGCAGTAGCAGGGCTACTAAAGAAGTATAAAGAAGACTCTTATAAAAGAATAACTGGTTGTTTTGATGCAGAAGTGTTACATAGTATATATTATGGACGAAAAGTGATAAATCAGATATAAAAAGCTTAATGCTATGGACAATTGTAATAATCAGAAAGTTTTTTTAAATAATTTTGAAGATTGCTAGCCAAATTTATGCTCCTAACATAACTACAGAGATACTTATTTAGCCTTAATTATTTTAGCGATTGTAATTTAAATTTTGGTAATTGTATTGATAAATTTTTATTTGTGCTCATTTGTTTGTTCGTTATTTTCAGCGGCGATCTTGCGAGTAAAGGCGCGAAAAAAGATGACAAAGGTAAGATATCATTATTATAGTAGTATACTAACAAAAATTTAATGTATTTGAAATTGTGCTTTAAGTTAATTTTAATTCAAATTACTTAATGTACATGTTGAACGTAATTTTAAGTAAATTTTGTTAACTCAGTATGTAAAATTGAATTTTGTACGGTTTGTCTTACAAGAAGAGTGCAACTCTCTCCGGGAAACCGATTTCCTGGGGCTTTTGAGAGTTGATTTCTGGTAAATGAAGCTCAATGCTCACATTTTCATCAAATCAGCCTTTTTATTTAAGATATAGGCGATTTAATTTTAAATATCCTCTATTTCGTTAAATAATTATGTCTTCTATTATCTGGCACATTAGCGAGTGTCTACATAGCGTCTCTTGTCCCATGTCTCAACCAGGAAAAAGATTGTTGTCTGACATCTAGTGCATTCATAAATTGCGGTAGAAATGCGGTAGCAGCTGCTGTTAAACAGCAGGCCTGTTTCATTTTTACCACAGTTCAAGAAAGTATTAGATGTCGAACTACCAATTTGTTTCCACTTGAGACATGAGGCAAGAGACATGGTACATGTGGCGCTATGTAGATACTCGTTTAGACAATAAATAAAAGCTATACCTAGAATGTAAGCCCCAATTAATTGAAAAACGTGGATTTTTCAACAAATTATAAGCATTCAAACATAGTGTAAGAAAATGGTTAAAAATACGATCCACTCAATCGTTTTAAATGAAGATAAATTTTTCATCATTTCCTTACGCTATCTCTGGTTGCTTATAGGTTACTAAATAATCAATATTTTTAACGGAATCAAAGCTTAAATATTAGCTCTTTAAATACTTGCACGTGACAATACACGGATAGAATTTTCCGGTAAAAATTACCGTGAAATTCGCGGTATTCGTGGATCATGTCTAACTCCAATAATTTTTACTGTGCATCACGGTAATTTTTACTATAACGTCACGGTAAAAATTACTGTGATACACAGTAAAAATTACCGTGATGCACGGTAAAAATTATTGGAGTTAGACATGATCCACGAATACTGCGAATTTCACGGTAATTTTTACCGCAAAATTCTATCCGTGTACTGTTTGTGTGTGATAGTTTTTATGTAAACATTCATGAAAGAAATTTCGGCGTGACACAGTAATTTGAAGAAATTATGTGCCAATGAATTGACGGTTTCTTAGTGTTGTGAAATTCAACCCTTACTTATTTGCAAGTGTAAAAAATTTCGAATTATTAAAATTTTCAGCATTATAAAGTGTTATCGTATACACACAGGGAAACATTTTTGTTTACCTCTGTAGGAGTTACTCTGTACCCTACAGTAATGTAGGAAAATACGATGTAATCTTTTTGTACTGGTTAAATATGAATATAGAGAGTATGAAAATACAGAAATAGTTATTTTGAAAAAAATATGACTTACATTATCTTCAGATATATATCTACGACTTTGTAAAGTCGGTCGTGGTTTTGTAGGATGAATTTTTGAAAGTACAGGTGTTCTCGTACCTCGTGATTTGCTATTTTTCCCTGAACTTCCGAAAAATGATAGCATTTTGCGTCCAAAGTTATTATGAATATTCTTTGGAACATCCTGATGATCTTTTTGTTTGACTTTGAAAGGCATCACCTTTATATATGAAAAAAATTTAAATTAGACGACTAATATTTTAAATAAAATAAAATATTTCTCACAAAATTGTACACAAATTATACATGTTATTATGTATATTTGTAAAGCAATCAATTAGCTTTTAGTCTTTTCTTGATAAAATCAGTTTTCTGATGTTATGTAACTGTGTAAAATGTATTATTTCCGGTTCATTATAAATAAGTCTCATTAGTCAATTTTCATGTAAAAAGGTAGGTTATTCAAACAACTTTTAGTACTTTTACTCTTTTGTCAAAGAGTAATGGTCACACCGCCTTTTGACAAATGTTATACGCATAGATGTATCAAAGTTACCGATTTGATGTAAATACATTTGCTTCTATCGAAACATTATAAGTGAACGTATTATACATACTGTTTCATATACTACTATCTCTTGTTGACGTAAAAGTGTTTTAGGAAATATATCTCTCGGTCAAAAAAAACATAAATAAATAAAAAGTCACCAAGACATGTACATTAGATACATGTATACTGATACTATCAATCGTTATAAATTTCGGAATTGTGTTTTGTATGCATTTGTAAAAAAAAATATTTTATTTACATTGGCATAAAATATGATATTTTTTACGTGATGCAGAAAATAGACCTTGTGGAATAATTTATAGTCTTATATTAGAAACAAATTTTAGTGTGTGATACAATATATATTCAATATATATTTATTAATAAATAAAATATAAACTTCACATCACAATTGCTCAATCACCTAACTTAAAAAACAAAGTGAAATTTTTTTATACTTAATTTAGTCTACGAATGCTTCACCGTAAAAAATTGTGTAAGAATAAGTGAAGGCATAATATACTTACAATATTATACAGAGATTAGAAATATTTACTGTTAATGAACGGACTTTGGACATGAATAAATGAATGTTCATTTATAGTTAAGTCACGAGTCGTTTGAATAAACACACAAACTTAACTGTCAAAATTGTCAATGAATTTGTCTATGAATTATGCTACAATAAAATTGTAAACTATTATTTTTTAATGTTTTTTGATTATTTGTTATAATGATTTTACAATTTCATAAACGTTATTTAAGATTTAATGAGCTATTTACAATAGCTAATAATCGGTATTTTTTTTACCTCAAGCTGTTTTTTTTAGGAAATTATATACTTGTTATTAGATATCAGTTCTAGGAAATTAAACAAAAATTTTAATTGTATTAAAAATTTCCGGTATTAAACAGTAATAGAAGTATAAGTATTTTTTATTTTAGATAACAGTAGTAATGGAAAAATATTATCTTCTGGCATGTAATATCTTCTAACATAAGAAAATGTTAATTAAGGATTCAAGTTTTCAGTTACCGTGGTAACATTGTAAAATACATTATGTTATGCACAGTAATGGTTTATTCGTGATCGTGCATAATGCAGTTAGCAAGATCAGACTCGATATCTGACCTAAAATGATATGTACGGTAATACGTCAACCGTTACTTACATATACGTGATACTTAATTAAGAGGGTAATATCGTTATTATTTCATTTTTAATACTTAATTTTAAAGATTGTATATTTACATTAGCATAAATTATGGTTTATTTTATTATTGTACTAGAGTATAATATATATATAGATATATACTTTGCATTAAATGAATTTATTTGGTGGTTCTTGGAAATGATACGATCGAATTATAATTCGTTTCAATTAGTAGATATGGTAAAGCGGATAGTGTTGACCTCCAATAATTATTTAAATCTGAAGAAGAATTACTTCTTCCATTTTGGTTTTTATTAATGTAATTTTTCGTATTAATCTAAATTATATTGAATATTTGAAAATAATAAAAACATTTTATTATTATGAAGTAGGAATGTTGTATGGTGGTTTATTCACTGTAATAATAAAAAGAATATACGGCCCCTCTTAATTAATCAGATTTAATTGCATATTTTAATATAAAGTTATAATTTCATAAATTTTTACAAATTTGACTTATTTTAGAAAATATTTTAAAAAAGTCCGATAAAAAAATGTATCTTTTACTTGTAGAAAAATTTGGACTTGTACATTAAAAAAATTGAATCAATGAGAAAAATCTTACCGAATCGTAAACCAATATATTTTTCAACTTATAAGCGTCATCTGGTTCTTCGAACTGCATGAATATTTGTTTGAATTATCAGCAGGATCAATGAAAAAAATCACAAAAAGCACAACTGAGATAAGAATACAGATTCGTATAGAAAAACGAAGACATTCCGATGACAAATAAAAGAAAGAATGGAAAGGCAAAGAACCTTCAAGCGGGATATTCTCGTTGCCGACTGATCACCGCCCTGTAAAAACGGACACTGAGGACGCGTGGCACCGACTGCAGTATAGACTCCTCCCCGACTCGGGCGCCGCGTACGATTGCACACACACCGCTACTACTTGGGATCAGCGCGTGTTTACGCAAGGCGAATGAAATCCCGCTAATGCATCGTGATCTATAGCAGCACTCTACTTATACATCCTCTGCTTTTATAATAGTACTGTCTTCGCATATTGTGCGATATAAACGATCCTAATTCATCCACTTCCACTTTCGTAATAAAGCGAATATTCAGTATATCATACGGGGAAGAGTACTGCCTTAAATAATAAATACAAGTGTTTTTTAATTATCTCAATATTTTCAAGTCAACAGATCGTTCATAATATTTTCTGTTATTTAAATACAATTCATCATGATCCCAAAACATATTTTAACCAAGTAACGTGACTATAGGAACTGCTACCCTTTACGTTATTTATGACTACGTGACCTTAGTCTGATGCTTCGTTTTAATTCAATTACATAGATTATCGCCTCTTTTTCACATGATTAAGATTTTCTTGCTTGTAAATATAAAATTAACATGTTTGCATTATATTAATTTCTATAAATATAAATAACATTTTACATCTGTTTAAGTTATTACACAATAATTTAATTATATTGGAAATATTACTGCTCTTATTTGCTCTTTATATTACATGAAAATAGTTTAGTTCTAATGTTAAAATTATATATTTTTATAAAATCTTACATATGGTATTATTATTAACGAATATACGATAACACTTCGGTCGATTGATTTAATCTTAATTTTTGTTATCGTGATATATCTGCAAGCTACAGCTACCGTTTGCGTTTGACGAGTTATTTGCGAAATATAGTTTGGCTGTAGGGCAACATCAAACTTATTTTAGGATTTGCCATCTTTACAAAAATATTGACATTAAAAAAGCGTTTCATTGCTAATCATTACAGCATATATAGCATTGCTGTAATAGCAAGTTGTATACATATATTTTTGCAAATATATTTACATCATTATTCTATTATGTATTATTTTCTTCGATAACATTCCACTATATCATTATTTATTTCCACACTATACCTGTAGGTACACTATGTCTCGCAAGACCTACAAAATCATGCGTAAAACTGAAACGTAAACCTTTTACGATTATTGAATTGACTAAAAATACCGTATGACATCATAGTTCGTGTACTGATGCATCCTTCGTGCATCGTGTTCCACTAATCATGTAACAATTCCCTTTCAGGTGGCATCGTAAACAGTCGAATGATCGTTGAGATCGCATCGCACTGTGGAAATATACAATTTGAAGCGAGTGACAGCGCAACATTCGCACGGCTTCTCACCGTTTACATTCATAAAATATGTAAAGTAAATCGCGTGATCGAGAACTGGGGTACTTCTATTGCTTGCTACAATATTGCACCTCTGTTGTAGTCTTCATTTCGCGTAACTTTTATTCATATTGTATTCCTACATTGTATAAAACAGAGTGAATATACGCACGGGAGGGAAGTAATGAGTACTTCAGAAAAGAAAGTAGTTTTTAAATAAAAATTTTTAAAATCAATTTAATCAATCTAAAATTACAATTTGAAACTTTCTTTTAGCCTTATGATACCGTTTTACTGGATACACTATTTATTACAATGTTTTCTTACTTTAATTTTTATTATATTAGGTTCTTCAAAATTATTGAAATTAAATCGATGTTTGAAATTTTACCTCATAAAAAACAGCAAACACTATAATAATAACGAAAGAATGTTAGTAAGTATATAATTCTTTAGAAGTTCAAAATAATATTTATTTACAACATAAAAATGTTGTACGTTTGGAACCATTGACTATTCAGTTTTTAATATTACACACATGTTCTATAACAGTAAAAAAGATCAAATTGGCAAAGTCTTAGAAGTTTTATAGATGTTTTTCATTTTTCCCTAAATTTTCGAAACTTTATAGTTTTTCAAAATTGTAAAAGACCGCATTAAACGTGAAAATCAAAAGTAAAAAAACTGCATCTAATAAGTTTTTACATTATTAATTGTGAAGAAATATTCTGATATCAAATGTATTAGATCGCATCTCCCCACCCCCTACCACTTTAGCATTGTAAAAAACTTGGAGAACATTATATACTTTTGGAAGTCATATTTTTTATGTAATATACAGGTACTGGCACTGCTTGGTTTACCGTAACATCAATAATAGCGTGTTTACCGAAACTGGGCAAGCTTTCGTTCTTGAAGTCAAGTATTTCGTCATTTTCGTCTAGGAGAATAAGGTCAATCCAGGTGGAAGAATTTGGCGTGTGCCGGTGAGTTGGGCCATGCGACACAATCTGCAGGTGCAGGTTCCTGGCGAGGGTACGGACAGTATGGGCATCCGCACACACACACATACACACCATTTATAATATTTTCCTAGGAAATCACATCTTATTAATGCGCTCAAAAACGATTTTTTTTAGGATTTTTAAATACATTCCCATTGTTTACAATTTACAAAACATTCTAATAATAGAAATCGTTGGTTTTTGAGATACATTTTTCACAATGATGAAGCTATAAGGTTCTTCCGAGTAGTGATCATGTGCTTAACAATGATTTAAATATATGTAAATAATATACTCGATCAATCTAAAAGTTATTGATACATAAAAGCTATTGCGAATTAAGATAGATAAAATATTCGTTTATGACACACCGTGCATAAAGTGTCACTTTTTTACACACTTGTCAAAACGAGCGTGCTCAAAAATGGCACTTAACGCACGAAGTGTCATAAAATAATGTTCGATACTTGTGAGAAATATGATTCTGGCTCGAGTGTATCGAAAAGTACTATTGTTACAAGGGTTTTCCGTTAACTGTACTATCATATAAAAAAAGAATTTTTGAAAATTTTCTTGACTCTTCTCACCAACCTCTACGCGGCTTAATCTCAAAAAAGAAATGTTTTTTCATTAATTTTTTGTAATTTTATTTCTCAAGCTCGAAAAGGATTATCGTGAAGCTCCAAAAAGGGAATCTTGTTTTTTTCATATAGACTTCGAGTATACAGCGTTATCAAAAAAATTCTAAAGAATATTTAATAAACTAGGTCTATATATCAGTATTAACAAATATAATAATTATTAAAATTTAAATTTGTAATTGGAAATCTAAAAATAAGTAATTAATATAACATGAACTAACATTTATATGATATAGAGAGTTATAAAAATGTAAGATTATAAAAAAGTTCTATGATAAAAGCATTGTCTGTTTTATCAATAGAGTATATCTTACACTAAAAAATGTTATTACTAAGTAATAGCTTTTCAAATTATAAGAGTTGATAGCTAAAGAAAAATTAATTTAGTTAAAAGCTAAATAGTAGTTCTTTCTTACATCATTAATAAATTTCAAATAACAAAACATTAAAAAATTTGTTTCTCTATAGTTCCTGTGGTGATAAAGAAAAATACTACTTATTAAATAACTTAAGATTCACATACTTTCATCAAGCATTTTTCTTTTTTGTTACTTATTGATTTCTAAAATTCATGAATTAAAGAAACTGCAATTGCTTAGTATCATTTTACAAGTTTACTTATTTATATTCTTTATAAATCATACTAACAACATATTTATGTTTTATTTATATATTTGTAGTTCTTCTTATTGTGAAACAGATGATTCTATTACTAGGTTATATGTTAAAGTTTTATTTTAAAACATTTTTTTCTATATAGAATCTAAGTAATATATGATAATTTTATTTTCTTTCTATTTTTACTTCTTATAGCTAAACTTATTAGAGTAATTGTTAGGGTTGTTGAAAAACTGATTTTGTTTAACTATTTCTATTTTAAATCGTATAGACTTTTCAAAACTACTCAAGGAAGTTATTATTTACTAAAAATTTGGTTTCTAATTATAAACATTTATTAAAAGTAATGTTTTTTTTTACAAATATTAATATTTTTTGGTTAAGAGATCTGCAAAATAAAATAAAAAAATGAATTTTAAACTAATTATTAGTATACAAATAAACTCCTTGACAACAATTTTTTCGTAAATTGTAAATATCAGGTTTAAAAATTTAACAACACAACTTTATACTTTTCGTGTCACAAATGTTTAATAATGAAAAAAAATCTGATCAGCAAAAAAATAGTTTCTTTTGTAAAGTTAGTTACTTGTTTAGATTTCTTAGATTACAGTGAGCCAATACAATTATAAAATATTAAATTTACACAATCCTAAGTGATAAATTCATCATATCCTCCTTATCTTCTGAATTCTACATGATCTTGAATATTGATATAATTTTTATACACTTTCATTATTAAAGATAAGGAAATATAAGTAATTAAATTATAAATATATTCTTGCAAATATTATTATGAGATAGAAAAAAAAGACTACGATACATTTAAATTATTTTTATTGTGTAAATTTTTGTATTAATATTTTATTTGTTTACAGCAGAACAGTATTTGGTATAATTAAGTTTATCTTACTTGAACGTTAGATTTAAGTATGTAACTACCAAATTGCTCTTTGAACACCAGCCATTTTGTTGTAATCAACTAAGTGCCGGAAAATAAATCTTGAAATTCTCCACCTGTAAACTGTACCATACCCTCTTGACGTTACAACACAACGTGGTGTTAAGGCTCTTAATGCAGATTGTTTTGGAATTTTTTCAGCAAATTCTTTACTTGCTTGATCCTGTTTATAAATTGTAATAAAATATTTTCATATTAATTTCAAATGACAAAGCATTCTTAAAATATGATAAGAATATGATTTTCTTACTCTTATTTCGACAGGAAGAATATTATTTCTTTTAATGCAAAGAAGTCGTAATCTTTCTGGAGCATATTCTTTTGCAAGTGCACGACGTTTCATATCTCGAAGTGTTCTTGTATGGGTCCATTTATTTTTTACTTGTTGCAGCTGCGTAAAATATGTAAAAATTAGAGTATAGCTTGTTACCTTACGATTTAATGCATTTTTTTTTATTACATTTATAAAATAATGAAATTCTGGAACATAAATTTTTATTTTAATATTATGATGAGATGTGTACAGTTCAGTAACTTTTGTATTAATTAAAAATTTTTTTAGACATACATGTACTTTATTAATGTTATAGTTATATCAAAATAAGCTAAAATTTGTTTTAAATACGAAAAACTAAAGTTAGATACAAATTCTGAAACATAACCTACACAATATAATTTTACTCTATTAAAATTAAGAATTATTTTATTATAGAGTTTAGTTTATTAGATTGGTCAGCATATTTTAAATCTTAGTCAACTTACTCCAAAAGATGTTAACGTAGGACCTTTGCAAACGATTTTTGATAAAATAGATGCAGCCGCAGTCAACGATGCCATGTTTAGATGTGCAAGCAACAGCTGATCATAAAGGCATGGCGCTGTGATCGCAATTATTGAAATGGTTATAATGGTATATATATTTATATATATATATAACCATTTCAAAATATATATATTTATATCATCGTGTTTTAAAATTGATAAAAAAATTGACCAATTCATGAATTAAAAATATTAATATTACTTTCTAAATTTAAATATATATAGATAGGTTAAAAAGACGAAATTAAAAGACAGAAAAATTGTTTCCACAGCTTCTTTATTTCGCGCTCAATCATTACCATTAATTATATGTATGTACAGAGAACTGTCACAAACGAAAAATTAGGTATATAGTAATCAAATCGTATTCCGATTTGTTAATATGCATGCATGCGATTAAGAAACATCGTTTTTCTTTAATTATCAGACTTCAATGTTGGAAAGTTAAAAAAATGGATAGCAATAATATTCGTCGTAGAAAAAGTGGATTTAATTTTTTTTAAGCAGTCATACTCTCTCCGTAGTCATGAAAATCGAGGAAAGTAATGAATTAAAAAAACTAATCGGCAAGTTAGTCTTCCGATATACCAGCGCATATTTGATTTTCTTTTTTTTTTGTTTTTCTTTCATTTTTCAAGGATTAGTCGTCGTTAAAAAGTAATATTTATAAAAATTACTCTCTATTTAGTTATGATTAGTAATAAGTTACGGAACAAATTGGAAAATTTGAAGTAATGGAAGATCAAAGAACGTTGAGCAACGAATGCTAATGTTATTGTACGTAGTAGTAATGTACTTTCTTTTGTTTATTTGTGTAAAAATTGACGACGTTTTAAGTAAATAATAACAATGAACAATAATAAAAAAATGAGATGTTTCTCGAGTATCGCAGATATAGGATTTTATTATTTTCGTATAATAATTAGAAAATATAATTAAGCTGAGCTAAATTATGTTGTTGTTTTTGTTGTTGTTTGATGTCTTCTTTCCATACATTATTTTGTGAAACAGGTGTACACAAATCAATATGTATATGTAGCATTAGCGGCGCGCAGATAACAGCAGCACGTACGCCTTCCCATCGATTCTTTTCGTCTCGTCGCTCCCAGCCCTCCCCTCGGCAGTGAAGAGGCGAGAAACCTCCTTTCCTGCGGAATTCCTTACGGTGGAAGAAGTGTCGCCGAAGTCGCCTCGGCAGATGGACTCGCCGATCATGGGGCGCGCAAGGGCGGCAGCTTCCTCGAGGGGAGGGGGAAAAGGCGCGGCGTGGCGCTGGTGGCGGCGATGGCGGAAGTAGCAGTGCTGCTGTCGGCGACGTCGCCGCCTCCGCTACTTGGTTCCGGGACAGCAGGCTGTTGTCGTCCGGCAGCTCGATTGTGCGTGAACTAAGACTACTTCTTTTTCGCGGCCTTCTCAGCGGCCTTGGTGACCTTGCCGGTAACGTCCTTGAAGTTGACGGACTTGATGACACCGACGGCGACAGTTTGACGCATGTCACGGACAGCGAAACGTCCCAGGGGTGGGAACTCCTGGAAAGCCTCTACGCACATGGGCTTGCTTGGCACCAGGTTGACGATGGCAGCGTCACCGGACTTGATAGCCTTGGGGTTGTCTTCGGTGGTCTTACCGGTACGACGGTCGCACTTCTCCTTGATTTCGGCGAATTTGCAGGCAATGTGAGCCGTGTGACAATCGAGCACGGGCGTGTAACCGTTGCTGATCTGGCCAGGGTGGTTGAGCACAATAACCTAAACAAACATATGGAATTAATTATCTAGTTTTATTTCTTGGCATTCAGATATTTTTGCCACTGCTTTTACAGTTTCTTTTAAACAATATCACATTTTTTTTTAAATTTTAAAAATCTAAATCAAAAATTGTTTTTAATGTCTTTCGGCACTATTTCATCAAAAACAACTTTTAGTTATTGATTTGTGATGGAAAAATGATTAAAATTGTTTAAAAGAATTTTAAAGCCTTGAATTTATTTTAATTAGCACTCAGACGCATCAGCCATCAACGGACAAAATCCTCTGGTGGAAACCGCGAATGATTCGGAAGGTTATCATCATTGTGCAGTAATTAAAGAATACAGCAATTTTAAACCAATCGAAAAATTTCTCACCTGTGCGGTGAAGTCAGCAGCTCCCTTGGGTGGGTTGCTCTTGGAGTCACCAGCGACGTAACCACGACGCAAGTCCTTGACGGACACGTTCTTAACGTTGAAACCAACGTTGTCTCCGGGGACGGCCTCTGTGAGGGCTTCGTGGTGCATTTCGACGGACTTGACTTCAGTGGTAAGTCCGACTGGGGCGAAGGTGACGACCATACCGGGCTTCAGCACACCAGTCTCGACACGACCGACGGGTACCGTTCCAATACCACCAATTTTGTACACGTCCTATAAAATAAAAAATGTTATAGTTACTTCCAGACATAAAAAAATATTCATATTTATTAAATTATAAATAAATATCAGACGCCTTCTGCCGTCAACGGACAAAGTCCTCCGGTGGAAACCGCGAATGAAGTAAAAGGGTTCTCATCATTTAACTTGAGCATATTTATAAGGATCAAATTGATGTTTCAAAGGTTTAATATTTACCTGGAGGGGAAGACGGAGGGGTTTGTCAGTGGGCCTGCTTGGTGGCAGGATGGCATCAAGAGCTTCAATGAGGCACTTGCCATCGGCTTTGCCTTCTTTGCGCTCAACAGCCCATCCCTTGAACCAGGGCATTTTGGTGGATGGCTCCAACATGTTGTCTCCGTGCCATCCAGAGATGGGTACGAAAGCAACTGCAGCTGGGTTGTAACCAATCTTCTTGATGTATGAAGATACTTCCTTCTTGATTTCCTCGAAACGAGATTCTGAGTATGGGGGCTCAGTGGAGTCCATCTTGTTGACACCGACGATCAACTGCTTGACACCAAGAGTGAAGGCGAGCAGAGCGTGCTCACGAGTCTGACCGTTCTTCGAGATACCGGCCTCGAACTCACCAGTACCGGCGGCGACGATCAGGACGGCGCAGTCAGCCTGTGACGTACCAGTGATCATGTTTTTGATGAAATCTCTGTGTCCAGGGGCGTCGATGATGGTGACGTAGTACTTGGACGTCTCGAACTTCCACAGAGCGATATCAATGGTGATACCACGCTCACGCTCAGCCTTCAGTTTGTCCAGTACCCAGGCATATTTGAAGGAACCTTTGCCCATCTGTTAAAGAAAATTTTTTTTTATTAATCATGTATTCTTTGTGAAATTTTACAAATTTGTAGTTTTACAGGTCTTTTTCAGACGCTATCAGCCGTCAGCGGACAAAGTCCTCCGGTGGAAACCGCGAATGAATGGTTAAGTTTATCATCATTAAAGACCCGTAAAAAGCATACAAATTATTAGTATTTAATAATTTTAGGTTTCGAAGGGAAAAAAGATTTCAGATAATTACCTCCTGGGCTTCCTTCTCGAACTTCTCGATGGTACGTTTGTCGATACCACCGCATTTGTAGATCAAGTGACCAGTGGTGGTCGACTTTCCGGAATCTACGTGTCCGATGACGACGATGTTAATGTGAACCTTCTCCTTACCCATTGTGAATGCCTATTTGTATCGGTCTGGTCAAATCTAAAGAACAAAAAAATGTTAAGTAGTTGCAATATTATTAAAAACAAAAGACGGCATTATGAGTTACTTTTGTGCAGGTACTTTTTTACATTGAAATTCAAAGAGCATCGACAATTTTTTTTCTTCTAAATGTTAAAATGTAAAAATATCACTATAAAAAATCAAAGAAAATTAACAATGCGATAAAAAAGTACAAAGACAAAAGTATTGCATAAAAAATGCCATTCAGTTGAATCTACATTTATGCTCTCGGCCCGCAAGATGGGTCTACAAGTCACGCCGCGACTGGTCTGATATCCACGTGGCGCGAACGATTCTCCCGTGAACGTTCTCGAAATGGCGGCCATTTTGTACGTCGCGTGAGAGAGCGGCAGCAGCGTTGCCGAGGGAGAGAGGAGAACGCGCGAGCGCGAGGGTCTCCGGTACTCTGTTCACGAGGTGACGCGCTTCGTTGCCACGTTTTTTTCCCTCGAATCATCTTTACCTCCCCCGCTCGATGAAACATCTGCCAGTCGAGACATGCCTCCTAATTTCATCATCTTACGAGGACGAAAGTAGAGCGAAAAACAAATGACGGACAAAGTACTCGCGCAAGATGAAACATGAGCGTGAGAGAAAGAGATAGCAGATATAGCCGCGTGCACCGGAAATCCATTTGAATTGCAGGGATGTCGAGTCGGCGTTTTTCCATTTCAAACTCGCGAACCGGCGCATTATAGCAAACACTTGACGAACTTTGATGCAAAAAGATGATTGCTGAATTCTCGCGTGATTATAGTCAAATGCGAACTTTTTTTACGGCACTCGTATGTCCGCGCGCGCATAGACATATGCATTGAAACGGCGAGGACGTGATTTTTCACTCTGGTTTTCGCGGAACTGCCTTGGTAAATTCCACAGTAGCGCAACGACGTCGGTGAGAAAAAAAGCGACAAACGAGATGGGGAGTGGAAGGAGCGAAGAGAAGAGAATCAAGTCTCTCGTGAAAAACGATCCTTGACAAGCGGCAAGCGCCATTATTGCGTTTCCGGTTTTTCTCTCTCGCTCGCTCGTTCACTCCTCTTCTGTCCGGCGACATTTTGCTCCTTTTTTCGGCGGCGACTCCCTAATGCCCGTTACATCAGCGACAAATTCCTCCACGTTCTTCTCGTATGCACCGCCTCAGGAACGTGTCCTCACTCCTTTTTGCCCCTAGACAGATATGTCTCTCTGGTACTACTTCAACACACCCCAGAAAAAAGACAACCGCGCAAAACTGGCGTTAATCGCGACGAGGTCGAGGCGAATCGGGAGTGGCGCGGATTTACCGGGCGAAACACTTAGCAAAAGTCACGGCTCGCGTTCCAATATGCGGACGGCCGATGCTCGCGGGGCGCAACAGCCACGCGCCGTCTTGGGCTACTTGGCCTCGGCTTACCGCGCGGAAATACCTCGAAACGACGAAAAATACGATCACCCGCGTACTGTACGAAGTTCGGCCTCGCGTTATTACGAACACTTGGCGATGGATGGCTAGTCGAAGAGCGCTAGCCACGGAGATTAGCGCAGAAGACCAGGCACACACATAGACCGGGACGAAACACGGAGACTGCGAAAGACTTGCGGGAGAGACGCATGCACGGCACAACCACTCACCTCCAGATGCTACGACAGAAAGAGACCGTGCGAGCGGAGTGAACATGCGCACGGGGGGAGCGCCTGCTGCCCGGCCCCCGGCCGCCCCGCCGCCGTGCCCTCGCCCCTCACTCGCTGCCGCCGGCGACGCGCGCGCCATGATCGATCAGCGCCGCCAACTCGAGCGCCGGCCCGCTGTGGGCTTCGATGACACCCGCATCAGAGGAGATTTTGCGAGTTTTTCTATCCAAAAAATTATCCCCGTTAATTATTTAGCGAGTACTTTGCTCTACAGTGACTGAACAGCTTCGCTTTTCCGAAAACTTGAGCACTTTCCCAACTGCAGGTGTAGTTTTTGCGGCGGCCAGGAGATGGCAGTTCCATCGCGAGGATGCACACGTACGTACGCGTGTGAGACGGTGTGCGCTGCTGAGAAAGATGCCGCCTGCTCGCCGGCTGCCGAGTCCCGGCTCGCAAAAGGAACATGACTGTGTGGCACACGCGCACAGGCATGACGGATGAATCTGCGTGTGTGTTGGAGCGGGGAGAGAGGAAGAGACGGGGAGAGGGGGTGAGAGAGAGAGAAAGACCGATGACTCCTACTGTGCGTACCTATGTATATAGACCCTGTGCCTCTGCACGCCTGTCTCTCGCTTCCTTGACTATAGCTGCCGTTGGTCCTTTGCCTCAACCACATGGAGAAAAACAACGTGCATCTGTAGCCAGAATGCCACTCAGGAGTTAAAGGGAAAATTCCTACTTGGGGCTTTTAAAATCTCACGCTGCGTGGGATCTAGGAATGTGGTACAATTTTCTGACACCTTGTGCAGCGGGAAGCTCATGTACGATTTGGTTGCCAGTAATATTGCTACTAAAATACTCATATTCAATACACATGTTTCAAAGCGCATGTTATTCAATGCTCTTCAACAAATAGTCAAGTATTATAGAGATCGCTCAAATTCATAATATTATTTAGTATTTCTTTGATAATCGTTAGAGAAACCACGTTTCTCGTGAAAATAAAACTCGAAGAATATATTAAGAGAAAAAAAGATTAATGATCCCAAAAATAAAGAAGAAATAATAACAAAGCTTTTTCGTTTCTTTATTTTTATCTTCGTCACTTTCAATCGTATTTGTAATTATATTGTACCTATACATATTCTTTTTCTTGTTTACATGAATAATTTACTTTCATTTATTATGTTTTAAAAAATATAGATGAAAACATTTGCTACCTCGATACATACGTTAATTTAAAATAAAAAACCGATCAAAATTTTTTCTACTAATATTGTTAATCGTATTTGTCAAAATTATCACATTTATTAATCAAGAGTAAATAAAAGCGTTATCATAGATGTGTTTTTATCAGACTGATAGTTTGCGGTTACCGAATTGGCATAATAACGGACTGATGCTTCCACATACTTAGATTATCTATTTATCATTTGTCTTTCGAGATTTCGTTCCATCAAAAATATTGTTCTTACATTAGAATTTATATATTCTCATTCGCTGCTCGCTGAATGTAAATTTTTTCTGAATATTTTTTACACATTCAATAACTATAATATCACAGTTTACCAATGATTATTTGAGATTTAGTAAAAGTTTGGCCGTTGCAGCACCGCTCTAAATAACGTGGAATTCAAAAATAACAACATGATACCTTCTTCAAAATGTTTTGAAGAACAGCTACATTCAATATATACTAACGGGATTCGTGACAAATCGTTTTAGTCACGTATAAGAGTTCCTTATAGAGTTATGGAATCCATTTTACAAGTGAGATTAAGTGTAAGCATAGTCGATCTTTATCTACTGTACTTCTAGGGATTGCAACAATTGTCGAAACAATCCTCAATAGATAATTTTTGTATGCGATAATGTTTAAATTTTCCTTTAGAAATGTCTTTAAGAAGTTAAAATTTAACGGTTCTATTCAAATCATATGTATGATTTAAATATGTATCAGTCGATCTATTCTAGTACTGTCTATATAAGGTAGTTAAAAGTTTAACTGGAAATCGGCGCAACTGTAACAAAGCTTGATAATATATATTTTTTTTAATTATAGTACCACCGTTATTTAACTTTAAATGAGTACAACACTTTATTTACAAGTATAACAATTTCAAAAACAATATTAACAACAGCAAAGTACATATACAATATGTTATAACAAAACTTAATTTTGTTCTATAATATAATAATTTTAATGCTTTTAAAGAAGTTGTTTCACTATAAATATAATCTAACTATTTTCAATCACTTTAAATTAATTTTTATATGAAACATATGTACATTGTTTGATAATGTATTTTCTTGCAATAACAAATTATTTGTTCTTAATTTATAATTCCATGAAATACTAGTATTTGTACTAAAAATTTAATTTAATTAATTTAATATTTTTTGTGCGGCGTATTATATATATATATATATATATACTTTTCAGAATTGCTATTGATAACTTAAAAAAAACACGTGGGTCTGAGTTTTAGGTTATACTTTTCTTGTATATCCACACAAGAACTATGTAGAAGTAAGGTTTTAATTATACGGAATAAAAAAAATAAAAGAACACATATATTACGAATTTATAAATGCTCAAAAATACTATAACAAATAAAGTTTGAAATAAGTTTAGATTTTGTTCTAGGTATAAGTAGCGTATTTCGTCTAACATGCATTTCAAGTAAAATTATAGCGTAGATTAAAATTGATAATGTTATAATAATAAAATATATTGAAAAATCTTGTGTAGAAATAAAAATAAGTTTTCGTATCGAATGTAGGTATATACGGTGTAGGATGCAGAAGCTGGGAAGTGAAAGGAGCACGTGGCCGCGCGCTATCGGGCCTCCATACTCTGAAAGTTTGTGAAAGAGGAACCCTGTCTAGGGCACTAACGGGACTGGCTACACTCCTGTCGCCCCGAGTGCATCCAATAATGACGGAAATGCCTCCGCTCTCTTTCTCTTTCTCCTCTCCCGACTTCTTTTGTCTTTTCTCCTTTCTTCACTTGCTCTCTTTGCCGCCGCTGGTGTATATAATGTCATCGAAGCAGAATGAGTCGTCGCCGTGTACGATGTAAATCGCATTTTCGCGATTCCCTCCGCATACGGCGCAGACCACGCGAGAACACGCGAGCTACTTACTTGACGGATTACATATACGAGCAAGCCCCTCGTGCTCGATTGACTGTCTAACTACTGTATAAGTACCTACCTACCTACCTAAGAAGACGGTTAACATCTTTAGTCGTTGCACGACGACCACGAGAGATCAAGCGTAATGCAATATAGCAACAGTATATAAGTACATTCCATAATTGCTCCAAAATTTGTTTTGGATAAATTAATATAACTATTGATATACATAATTATTCATTCGAATTCCAAGTTTATCTTCCAAATTTTATCTAATTAATATCTGTAAAATTCTTCAATATAAACTTTTTGCTATATTACATGCTTTCAAGTTTTTGTGAGTTACTTGGCATAAAATTATTTTTTAACCAACATAATTTTCATAGTCTGCTTGATGAAAAAATAATTTTCAATAAAAATTAAAACTTAAAATAAAATTAACGTTGATTGATAAAATAATTCCTCCATTTGGTTCAATCGTATACATATGTATCATGCATTCGCTTAGTATAATATGTGCAGTAGCTCGTGCAGATGACGTCGATCGCTGATACCAATCTGCGATTTCCCAATGTTACACTAAAAAATCGCGACGACGCATTAGCAATAAATGAAGCAGTGTCAGTGTAGAATGTTGGCCAATATGCCGACACCTGCAGGTCTCGCGTTGTTCGTACACAGCTATATAGGCGGTGCTCTTGTAACGCGCGGTTCGCACGTATATATAGTGAAATTCCGCGAATGTGAGCTGGCCAGCACTCACTCTTGTGCTGTGCACGCGCAAGTTTTCCGCCTACGTCACGATTACGCTGGCCGTGCGGTGAGATGGTGTGCGAAGCGCTCACCAGTCTACGAGATCTTCCCTTCCATGACGTTGTGCCCTCTGTCTCCGTCTCTCCTACTCTCTCTTTCTCTTTCTGCTTCACTGCATGTATACAGAAGTGCATATCCGCGCGTGAGTCGCCTACGGGGCAAAGCTGTGCAGCGAGGAATCCGTTCTACGCGATTTGCACTTGTTGCATGTATGCACGCACACGAGAGCTAGTCGACGAGTAAATTCGCATAGTACGTGTGTGTGTATACATAGCGCTACTATTAGCAAAGATGGTCTTGCACGTGCGTACTCATCTATGATCGTGGTTTCATATATTAGTCTCCAAAATGTGTGAGAGTCAAAGGCGAACAGTGTGTGTGCACGTACACGTGCTGTACCCGCGTTTGGGATAGTGTTAGCGAGAGAAAACTTTATTTTTATGCATATTAGTATATATTGATAATTAATAAAGAATGTATTACAAGAACTCTAATTTGAGCGATGACAATCGCGGATCTATGTAAGAACATGTTGGTAATAAATATTTTTCGGGATAGTATTTTTTATAAATAAATAAATAACTAGTAATTGTAATAATTTTTAATATTTGTAATATATATGATGGCGTGTATATTACTCCCTTAGAGTGCAATAATAATCTTTCGATGATTTATCTTTTACACATTTTATCTTAACTATAAATAACTGATAAGTAGTAAATCCTTCAGGTAAATATAGCAAATATTTTTTATCTAGATAGAATGAGAGATTACATTTTCTATTTAAGATAGTTGGTTATTAAAAAAAATGCCTGAGTTGTGTTGCTTCGATCCACAGAATAAGAGATTTTAAAATTCAATAAAGTGATTATGAGATTCTTGCACTCTGTTTTTAATTTATTCAAATAAAATTTGTTGGGTACTTTGATAAAAAAAATTTATATTCCACTTATTACTTGCATATTCTATTTTATAGATAAAATAAAATGCAGTCAATATAACTAGTTGGCAAGACAAAACCTATAAAAAAATTTTAGTGTTATAAAGAAATTTAATTTTATCTACTAGCTATAAACTTTAGAAATCAAATTGAAGGGTCAAGATTTGAACGACTTTATCATTTATTAATAATTATGCCAGATAGATATTTAGGCAGAACAATTTGATGTTTGGATCATCAGTAGGAAATCTATATTACGTTCAGTTGATACAACGTAAATTGTACTATTGTAGTAAGGTAAGGTATTTCGAATCGACATTATCTTAGTTTCACACTAGATGGCGCTAAATATTCACTTCTTACAGAGGGAACATTTTGAATCATTGTTATTAAAGCTTTGAAAAATGTTACTGCCTACACTTATTATATTACACGCAGAAATGTTAATAGAATAAAAAAAATGTATAAAGAAATATTGTTAACGTAATCGATTTTTGTAAGGCTCAACTCATCATATTATTTGACATTTTATATAACAAAAATTTTATGTAAATTTCTGACGACTTCATTCAAATTTTTAGTATCTTAGATAATTATAAATTTTTTTTGTAAATCATCTGCAATTTATCTATACATAAAACTTTTAAATTTACAGGTAACTAATTAAGTTTGTAATCGTATTGAAATTTCTCTACACATGCAAGTAGACATTATTTCTTAATCTTCTCGTTTTATTTGTCAATACTTTTTCTTTATTTGTTGCATTTAATTTTATGTATTAATTCAAGTCCATAATGATATCAATATTTAAAATTATAAGATCTTATACGTACTCTTTTGCTTCCTCCTAGAGAAAGCTTTGTGATAGTAATTTTTCGAGTTGTTGTAAAACATATTATAATTGGTTTTCCGAGGTGTTAGATATTAAAATACATGGTTTTTGAAAAATGTCTGTATGGATGTGTGTGTGCGTGTGTGTGTGTACGCCTGGATCTCAGCTTCTACTCGATCGATTTTAACTGGACAGGTCTCATTTTTTTTTGTTTGGGTCAAAAGTCCATTTTTTATTTGGCCGGTGCGTTTCTGTTTTTTTTTCGAATTTTTTATTTTTTCAAAATTTATTTTTGCTTTTTTTAATGATAGGATAGAGATATTTTAATTGGATGGATATCATTCGAAAGAGCATAAAAAATCCTATATTAAGAAAAAAAAGAAATTCTTTAGCTATCACGGTTCTTTTGTTCTTATCAAAAATGCGTTTTTTTAAAGCTGATAAACTAAACTAAATGGTCAATTTTTTGAGAAAAATCGCGATAATGCAGAATATAAATATCTATAATCTGTATATATTTGAATCCATTCTTTTGGTTAGTTTTTGTGAAAAAATTGAAAAATGAAAAAAACGAGTTTTGTATGTCCAACGATTACAGAAGTAAAACTGAATTAATTGATCAAAATTCTTTTAATGTTAGATAGATTTTGTATAGTTCTCGATTGAGTTTGTTAGACGAAATAATTAGTCAATAAGTTTCAGAGATATTTGAGGTTAAAATTTTCTTTACCTTTTTTTCAAATCATAATTTTTCGAGAGCTCTTGTATATATGTGTCTCAATCGGATGTATAGCATTCGAAAGAGAATTAAAATACCTATGTTTAAAAAAAAATCTTGCGATCACGGTTCTTTTTTTATTAACAAAATGTGTTTTTTTAAAAAAGCTTATAATTCCCAAACTAAACGGTTATAATCACTATAAAGAGTTTTAATTTTGCTTAAAAATAAAAAAGTCGTATCTATAACTTGTATAATTTATTAAAAAGAGGTATTTAAATAATTACAATTAATTAAAAGAATAAACCAAATAAGTTTGAGGAAGCAACGGACCAATGAGTTAGTTTTTTAAATTTAATGCTGTAATGACGCTTAAAACAAAAAAATCTTACGTATCAAGAAAAATTTGTGGATATACAAAAAAAGGATATTTCTATCGAAAAATACAGATCATTGTTCATAATTGTGAACACCAGTGGCCACTATATATTGAACTTCAATTTCTGGCCAATTATATTTTAACAACTCGATAGATAGACAAATCACGACTAGTGCTAAGAAAAACATTATTTTTCGATTAAAAATTGAATTTTTTTCATAAGGTTCCTTAAAAAACAAAACTAAAAAGACTTAATTTTCAGCAATCTTTAAATCCAGATTCTGAAAGAACGTAAAATTTTATACCGATAATACTATATTAAGCAAATACCATCACAATAACTAATTTAAAACTCGCAACAGACATTAATGGCTTAAAATTGTTATTGGTGTTTACTTTTATAACATCTATTCTTCGATAGTAAAATTTAAAAATTATGTTTATGAAAGTTTTTCTAAAAGTTTGTCAATATAGTCTTTAAAGAAATATCTTTAAACTTTTTTTTAATCGTTTCATATTCTGAAGCTTCTTCTTTGAGAAAACGAAATCAAAATATCTTCATATTGTTATACCACTTATATAATTCTTTATCTATAATATTATATTATAATGTATTACAGTACAGATTACTATTTTCAATATTAAGAATATATGGGAGCCATTGGAGAAACTAACAGTATAAGGAAAAATGGATGGAAGGTCAAAAAATAAACATACACAAAAACAGCAGTTTCAATCATTTCTATTTATATTTGTCAGGTTTCTATTTCATCCTATGGCGAGACATTCGGTCGTACAAGAGCAGTCGCGCACACGTAAGTGAGAGAGACGTAGTATGGACATCATAATCATCATCATTATCACCTTTCTTTATTCTTCATATATATTTATATACGCGTGTATAACCGCTAAAATCCTTTGAGAATTTAAAAATAACGTCTATGAATGCTGAGAACACGTATAGAAATCGAGCAAAAAAGATAAATACGTACATACATCTTGCATCACACTGCATATTACAATTCTCCATTCATAAATATTGAAAAAAGAAGTAACAGAAATAATCAACAATTTACTTACGTTCATTCTTTCGCATAATACTTACATATACTTCTGCATTAAAATTCTCATTCATTTTTATCTTTCTTTTTTTCTTCCACCCTTTCTCTCATGAAAATGTGTATACGATATATATGCACATGCGCTGTTTTCCACGCAAATGTATGTATGTGATATATTTATAATGTCAGAAAAATGTCGAATGTGCGTTGATCGATTTTAAAACACACTTCACACACATTCGCACATTTGTAATCGTTGTTCTTCGTTCTTGCGACTAAATTTTTCTTTTTTTTTTTATTTTACGTTTTTATTTTACTTATTTATGTATAAATACGATTGGTCATGCATATGATGAAATTTCTCTTTTCAATATAAAGTTAATCCCTTTCGTACATACAGCACACGTCTCTTTTATTTGTATAATTTTTTCTATCGCTTCATTTTCATCACATTCATTGCACTTTCGAAAGTGCATGTACTATCTATATATATATATATATATATATATATATATATTTATTTATACGCCACGTATTTTTGTTCATATGTATAAGTGTCTATATAATCGTACGTATTTACAAAAGGTCGTTCGTTTAATTGTTTTTTTTTTTTATATATTTAATATCGCGAATCGTTTGTTATAAGTTTCTTCCTGAGTGATCGTTTAATAAGAACCTTATGCACTTTGCTGCATTTTTATCTCGTTCTTTTATCTCAAAATTACTCTTTCACTGACAATTTTTCTTGTCATTTTGCCTTACTCTTTATTTTTTATTTTCTTTTCTTCTCGACAATGATGTATGAATCTGGATTTTGGTAAAATAGTTTACGTGTTATCTTTATGAATCTAGATTAGTAAATTAATAAATTATCGTGAAAAATGTGACAAAGAATAAAATAACAGAAGTACGTATTGATCAAGCAATATAATCTATTGACACAGTAAATAAATTTGTTTGCCTTTTTTGTACCGGATCTATATACCAATCTCGCTTTTGCTTTTTTTTTAATATTGATATTTACTTTATATCGGAAAAATTGCAATTATAAAAGAAAGACCTATCGCACAACATATGGACTGAAAATTATCTTTTTAATGAATTCATATTTTATAGTTGAAACGATCTCCATTGTATTTATGACTTGATATGAAAATGCATATGTGACATACAATGCAGTTACAAATTTTGTTTAGTATTTATCGCTTTTTTTATATCGGATATTTTTTATTTATGCCATGGCTCTGGTTATCTATCATTTTTGTTTTCAATGCGTTCTTGCGTGACATCGCGAAGGTCTCTCGATCATGGTATACTAAACATAACAAAATTTTCATTTTTCTATAAACGAAGACGATTTACTGAGATTTAAAAATTTGACATTTTATGCTCAAGTTTTTCCTATCGTAAAAAATACTTGTTATAGATACATCTAATAGTTTCTTAAACAGCTTGATATGGTTTAAAGTTGTTGAATGAATAAACACTTATAGATAATGCAAAAGCATTTTTGTAAAAAATAAAAATGTTTTAATTGATTTTAACAATCAATGAAAAATAATACTTATACATAATTAATTACAAATAAATTATTACATCCTCATATATTTATAGTGATAAAAGTATTACTTTTGTAACCAATATAAAAATGATTTATTATTTGAAGTGATATTAGTATTAGATTTTTCACAAAAATACTTTCTCGAGTCATAACTTAAACATTATAATTTTTTCTTAATTAAAAAATTAAAAAATTGAGAATAAATTCTGATCAATGAGAGAAGAAATTGACAAGAACATTTTTTTATCGAGTATAATACCTTTTAACAATGAAAGCAAATTCTTTCATTTTAATTGTCAAGTAAGTAGAGCAGTTTTCGTAACAACAAATTTGCAATTTGAAGGTCAAAATTAACAATTTATAAATATCAAATTTCGTACTTACAAGACCTGCAGGAAGACGAAAAATCTTTGGCACCGGTAAATAGGATACGTTGACAATTTTTGACACGGGACATTCTGACAAAGCAGTCCCTCCTTCATTATTTACATAATTTTCGTGGCGTTTTCGCAATGATTTTTCGAATAATAATTCATTATAATCCATAAATATACAAGGATTTACATATTTTAATACTTTCGTAACGCGAATAAACATCTCAATAAAATCAATAACGTTCATCAATAATGTTTAATGATAAATTTTCAATAACTATTAAGAGCGAATGGTTTTCTCCGATGTAATAATATAGTATAATTGAAATATTAGTACATTATATTTAAAATTTTAACGTTTAAAGAAAATCTTCGAGTTCACAAACCCATTTTCTAATATCATTTCATTGGCAATGTACCTTCGTGTAAATTTATACTTTATTTTGTTTTGTCTTTCATTGTAATAGGAATTACTATTATAACTGGCTTCGTAAAATTTTAGATTTTCAAATAATTATTTTGATCGATTTATTGCGATAATCTTATAGTCCCTAAATAAAGATAAATATTATCTTCAGAGTAAAACGTAATTATTTTTGGTCAAATGTTTTGAAATCATTAGAAAATCTGATTTAAGAAGATTTTGATACTTTTATATATACGTTTCTATGTAATGCTTTAAACAGACAATATCGTACCACAGTTGCAATTACATGCAAAGAATCGATTATTTCTTCAAAATTCAGAATTGGTCATAAGTAAGCACATACCGCTGTGCGTGTAGTATTCACATTGACGTGTGCATAATATAACATATTATGGTTTTCCATATAATTTTTTAATAAAAGAGTACACGTAATTGTGATAAGTATCTATTATGACGTAATAATGGTCTCAATTTGAAAATAATATATGGTATTGTTTGTTAAAATCGAATAGTCTAAATCAGAATATAAATGATTACCAAAAATTTGGATATTGTAAATACAAACATTACTAATTTGAAAAAGATTGAAAAACACATTGCATAAGCAGCGTAACAAATTGATATTTATAGGAGTGAACGAATTCGCTTTAAAAGTAATTCAGGTGTCCTGTTAATATACTTTTTTTTGCTAAAACTGTTATATCTTAACAATAATATAAATTATTTTCTCAATGACCGCTTTATAAATAGGATCTCTTAGAAAACACATTTGAATCAATCAAAATAATTTTCTTAAAGATTCTTCTGTAGTTGGTAAAGAACGATCGCCTTTAATAAATTGAGACATATTTTTTACTAATCAGATTATTATATGAAATATTGTGTTTATTCAGTGAACATAATTAAATACGTGATAAAATAAAAAACAAGTAATTAGAATATATTTTTATTGAATTTATCAAATAATTTTAAGATCCCAACATTCTAAAGTTTTTTAAAAGTTTTTATTTGTATATCTTATCTTGTTATAAATATGGACGAACAAGATTTAGTATACTAATAAATATAGTAGTGAAATATTTAACGTTATAATTTAATATTATACAGAATTGAATATATGCGAAAATGAAAACCAAAACCTACTAATAACAATCGATATAATTTGCCGTTTAGTACATCGATAATTCTGTTCATAGGAATGCGTGAACTCGACTATTTGAAAAACTATGATTAATTCCTTATTTTTCTCGGTAGAAGTGTGTGACAATGGTTTATACAATTTATGTAGTCAGGTAATATAGGTTTAAATTCACATTCAAATCTCTTGTAATTGTGAGTACGGCCTTCGCGCGTCAAAGGCCCCATTATCGGCATTTTTATCAATCGCTGACCATTATTACTTTTGTTTTTTTATTAGAGTTTCATTTCCTCAATAAACTAATACTTAGCGTCTCCCATTAGTAAATGTAAAAATTTATTAGCTATTATCGCGAGAAAAAATTATAGTGCGACATACGATTTACGCTACGGTTTTTACAGCAATATGATTGTTGATTTCTTGACACTATTCGACTAAAGGATCAATTGCTCTGATAAGATGATAAACGGTATAAGTGCGTGATTGTATGAACATGTACATGATTCGTTTACACGTAAACGTACGCGACTAGGGCGTGAGTTACAAAAGTATCAAGCAGTCTGTCGATCAGATTGACCGTGTTTTTATTATTCTTTATTATTCATTCGTTATTATTCTTATTATTATTATTATTTTAGTTATTATTTATTATTTTTAAATTTTATTTTTGTATTTGTTACCGTAAGAATCGACTTTGGGCTTTGAATTTAGCCTACAAATCGCTTATTTTGTTCCTTTTATTAATCATTAATTTCTAAATGTGTAAAATACGCACCCGATACGTTTTTCGTTTTATCTCTAACAACCGTTACTTTGGGATTGAATTTTTGCTTGTTTGTTTGGTGACAGCTAATTGGTATATAAATTTTATCTATATGATGTTTACGCGTTCATTGTTATTATAAGGATTATTTCTAAAATTGAGGTGGCAGTCGAATTATATACTTGTTCGGCACCTTTGGCTCTTCGGTCAAACTTCATTTTTCATTACAGTACGTTGGAAATATTTAAAATTCATTCAACATGTACGTCTTCTCATTTTGTGAAATCTTAGAAATCCATTAAAAGATATTCCTACTCTAGGTATAAGTAATCGATTTTAAATTGAGTATCTAGCTTTTCGTAATTCATACATAAAGTAAGAGCATGATCACAGTCCGACGTTCACATGTATAAATAATAATACTAATTTTTCTTATTATTTTTTACTTTAGTAATATTTTAGTATGTGAAATTAAAATAAAAAATAAAGTTATTTTTAAAGTATTAAAGTTTTTGATTTTGATGTCTGAAATTAAGTTAGTCAAAAAATTCATACGCATGATAAAAGTGGTAAAAGTGTTCAATGATACTTGTTTTCATTGCGAAATTTATTCGATGCATTAAAATAAAACTCTTGATATATTTCAATTTCATATATTAAGAGGTTTTCAATGAAATTCTTTAGCGTATATTTTTTTACTCAAATTTAGTTCTTGTTTCTTTTATAAAAATTAGTGATAATTAATGAAATTAAATATTGAACACTCAAAGAAGGTTTTATTCCTTGAATATCAAAGGTTGTAAAAGTGATTAAACAGTAAAATATATTGTATTCATACACTGTGATTAATTTTAATGCAAATAATAACATTGTGTTGTTAAAATCGTCAGAGTAAAATCTTCCCACGTTAGTATTTTTTAAGTTTTTGTAACTTACAGTATAGTTTCGATGTAAATCACGATTCACGATATTGACATTCATTCGAGGTTTAAGTTCTAAATTAATATATCGAGATTAAAATTTGGTATTTACAGAAATTTATTAAAGAGAAAAAATTCGAAGTTATGAGTTGAGTTAATCTATCATGTGCATTTGTGTATCATG
This sequence comes from Torymus tubicola, assembly GCA_035583055.1. NCBI lineage: Eukaryota > Metazoa > Arthropoda > Insecta > Hymenoptera > Torymidae > Torymus > Torymus tubicola. The sequence goes on along the minus strand of JAWWEQ010000010.1, from coordinate 24,340,868 downwards.
TTACACATAATTAATATTGAGATTAAATATTTGTTTCTTTGCAGACTGAATAAATACAGTAAATAAGCAAAGAAGAATTTGGAAAAAGTTTAGTTTAAAAGATTTGCAAGAATTATTTGTATACCGTACAAGGTGGTAGTTTATATTTTAAAAACGTTCAAGTGGCTTGCCCTGCCACACGGCAAAGTCGTTAAATAGTTTTATTGCAGCGATTTTCTTCAAGGAGATCTTGCTCGAGAATTAATTTACGATTGCTATTTGTGATTACAGCGTCACTGAGGTGAGTCTATTAACTGGATTTTAACCCTGTACCACTGTCACCATTCTAATATAAAATTCTTTTACAAAATTCGTTGATCCAGTATCTTTTTGCATACAGGAAAGTTGTAGTTTTTTTTTCATCTAAAATGTGCGTCTAATGCATTTACAAATATTATGCATGAAAATACATAGAAGAAAATTGAATCCGAAATTATTATTACTGATTGAGTAAGATCTGCTTGAAGATCGCATGGTGTTGCTTTATTTTTTACTTTTCGTTTACTTGATTCTCATTTTCTCCCATTCAGCGTGTATCTCGATTTTGTAATTTAGTTGGTCCCGAACGGTATTTTCAGAGTTAGTAGCTGCGTGTTTAGTATTATTTAAACGGGACCCGCAGGTTCAGTTTCCGCTGCGATAAGAAATTAAAAATACGGACATGTCGTTGGAAATTATATACGTATTTGTCCGTGTGCATTGTCGGCTCTGTACGCGTGCGTGAATTGTTTGAATCGTGTTTGTTTCTTACTAGTGGCTTCATATTTTATTCTAATGAACAGTTTACATGGTTCAACTCTACGAGCAATAATTGCGCACCTGCATTTATTTACGGTGTTCTTTGGCAGTTTACGTATTTACATATGGGGCGTAGCTTAAAAGTGAATTCTACCGTTGCCGAACATTCAACTGTTGTTCCGAAAACTAAATTCAAGTCCAATTTATCAGCGAGCGAAAGCTGCAAAGCTTTCAACGGAGTAAATATTATCAAAACGTTCGAGGGGATGTCAGAGCCATGGTGACGCTACGCATTTTTCAGCTTGTGATTTTTATCGATTAGTTGAATTATGTCCGCTGTTACTCCGAGCACAATATCGCATACGAAGCTTTAATGAAAAGAAAACGCCAGGCTGGAATAATAAAAAGCGCGGCGGGGTAGGTACATCCGAAGTGCCGGCGTGCTCGACTCGCGCGTCTGAAACTAAAGACTCGTACAACTGCTACAAGTACAGGCTACAGTAGTGCGGCTAGAGCAGTCGTCGTTCCCCCAAAGCCAGGCAGGAGCTCGTCGTTCCCGAGTCGGCCCGTCGCGGGCGGCTGGTATTTACAGGAAAAGCACGATCATGTAGTTGAGGAACCTCGACTGCGAGGAGGAGGGCGAGGCGGCGGCGTTGCCGTTGACGCGCTTGGGCGCGTCGCCCTCGTCGTTCTCGCTGGCCGTGGTGTCGCCCCGGGCCTCGACGATGGTGGCCAGGCGCTCGGCCAGCGGCAGGCTCTCGCCGGTGGTCGTGGTGGTGGTCGTCGTCTCGTCCGACTCCTCCTCGATCGAGCGGTTGTTCAGGTGGATGCGCACCTTCGCGTCGACGGGCTGCTTGTGCGTGCGCCCGGTGACGGCGTCGTCGTCGTCCGTCGAGGCCGGCGCCTCGCCCCGGCGCTCGCCGCAGCAGCAGCTGCCCGCGCTGTCCTGCGCGAACTCCGCCTGGCAGCTGAAGCAGATCAGGTCGCCCTCGTCCGTCTCCGAGAGCTCGCAGTGCGGGCAGCGTGGGTGCGAAGCCCGCCGGCGTTCGCCGCCCGCCTCGCACTGCGCGCACGCCGGCGAGTCCTCCGAGTCCGTGCGCTCTAGCGCCCGGCGATCCTGAGACAGATCACAATTGTTAAGATTTTTGGAACACTTTAGTGTGGGAGGGGACTGTGCATATACAGATGCATTTGGACATTTGGAAATTCCAACTTTCGAGGAGTCAATTTTACACAAGAAAGACTGGCCATCGTCTATTTACAGCTGTATTTTTACTAAAATTAATAACAACGATAACACTCATTAAGGGAATTGCGGTAAGAAGCGCGGTAAACATGTGCACAGAACGTAAAAAAAATTTAACACATTAATAATCGTGTTTAGTGCGAACATATAACTTGTTTTGCAAATTAACATATATACATGTAATATCATCGTACATTAATTAGAAATATTTCACAGAATTTTTAAAAAAATAATAATAAAACAGATATGTAATTTTTAAAGTGGGGTTTTGGAATAAGACGGTTCAATAAATAGATATACTGTGCATAATTTAGTATAGTAAAATATTTAGAGTACTTTATCTCCGATATATATATACACCTTATTTGTTACGTGTCACCAAGTGTGCTATTGAGGATAGGCACGATTACCAAAGATATGCAATTACTGTGTAATTTACGACGGGTACGTATAAAATCTGCAATTCGATTGTAAAAGTACATACTCTACTTCTGTAGAACTTTTCCTACTTGCTACGGAAACTTTTGTGAAATTTCTTCCATTCCGCATAAAATTTAGCGCCTTATTTCATCTTCTGTCCATGTACCCGTATTAATGGGACTTTTTTTAGATTAAAACGCCAAGTGCTCATATGATTCGCTCAGAATTTTAAAACGACGTTTCTGTAGGACAATGCACGCAAAATCTTTGATTATAAAGGGGACAAGATGCATTGACAGACGGCAAATTACACGTTAAATTGATAAAAATACTGATTGTTTTATAATTGAACTCAGTGAAACAGTATGAAATGAAAGTAAGTACTGCTGCGATAATTCGAGCAGCGGCCTACTCACACAGCCATGATGAAAGCGCTCCTCTACGTAACGTCCCGCCAAGGCACTCGGTGTCTGGGGCCTGACGCCGCAGGTGCGGCTCCTCAGGTCGCACTCGCTGCACAGCAGCAGGTTCGACTTGCTGCCGGGCTGCGAGGCCGAGGAGTAGCCGTTGCAGGCGAGCAGCAGCCCGCTGTTGCCGGCCCTGGCCGCGGCCCCGACCTCCTCCTCCTCGTCCTCGCTCTCGAAGAGCCGCTGGCTCAGGCTGCCGATGGACTTGGTGTCGCTGCTCGCCGCCGCCACCTCCAGTCCCACCGCCGTCTGCTGCTGCTGCTCGGCAAGGTCAGACAATTTCAATAACATGCATAGGTCGAGTAATATCGTGTAAAGAAGTGCGATAGAGGCTTACCGATTGCTCCTGCAAATAGCGATGTATCCGCTCGAGCCTCGTGTTGCCGCGCTCCGTACGCGGCCCAGTTTCTCGTTAAATGATGCTCTCGCGATTGCGCTCGTTGTCCTCGATGCTGGAGGTCGAGCTCGCGCCGCAGACCTGCATCTCGATCTCGGCGAGCCGGTGCTCGACGTCCCACTGCCGCTGGTCCAGCTTCTGCCGCATCGAGTGGTTCTCCGCCTCGAGGACCACCATGCGGTCCTGCATGCGCTTCAGCTCCACGAGCAGGGCTTCCTGTCCGTACAGCGGCGTCGCGCCCTCGCTCATCAGCTGCGTCATGCTGGTGCACGTCATACCTGCCGAGAACAAGACTCTTTTTTCTCAACCATATATAGTATACATGCATGGGAGGACTGGCAATTTCTGGTTAGACTGCGAAAGAAAGCCTTTAAATGGCATTTTACCTCACCAAAGCTCTTGTTTATCTTTTCAAATATACGATTTACAACTTTCCCAGTGTAATACTATGTGCCAACATAATAATCCTTTTTTATTACAGTGCTTTTATGTCAAAGTTAAATGTCTTCTTACGTGCAAAACTTTGGGTATAAATAAATTTACGAGATTTTTGGTGCTAAAGTTTTTACATTCTTTCGAGATGAGTCAAGTTTTAATGAAAAATGTTCATACTATATATATATATATGTGTATCATTTGCCGTGCACTCTGAATCGAGGAAAGTAATAAGTTATTAATGAAAATATTCTAAAAATAAGTAGAAATAAGTGTAACAGTTTCTAATGCATACATTAATTCCTATACATCCATTTATTGAAGCTTAAAGGCCTGCAGTTTGAATCTAATTTAGTAGCAATCAGATTGAAAATGAATGAATTCACGCTGGCTCAATCGCAGCGATGGAAGCGAGAACCAGCGACGAATTGTTTATTTATGCTACGCCGAGTTTCGCGTCAGTGCAATATTAAAGCGCTTCTATAGGTACCATTGCACGGAAACGTATATAATCCGATCACACGGATATTAAAACAAAACACTAAATTATATATGCAAGTGACATTTTTACAGCGAGATAAATAAAATATACAGCGAATGCAATCTGCAAGCGAAGCATCGGATAATTTCTCCGTCAATGAGCCGAAACTCGCGTTATTGTTTTCCCGGATATCTGCAAAAGCTCGTTATAAACCGTTTGATATACATTTAGCTCCATTGAATTCGTCAATGCTATACAAGTCGTCTACTCCCGGAAAGATAGCGGAGAATTTGGAAAAAGCAATAGCAAGAGAGAAGCAAAAGCACCGCCACGTGTCCGCGGCTAATTACCGACTCGCGCGACTGCTAATCAACCGGCATTCTTCTCCGTATCGTCAATGGGTTTTTCAGCCCTCGGACTTACAGGCCGCCGTGTGCCTGCAATTACCGGCAGCGCGCTGCTTCTACACGAGAGCTGCATCGCGCCTGTTAATTGGCCGTCGAAAGAAAAGTCAATCCGATTGACGGGGGAGGGCGCAATTTCAGCGGCATCGATCGATCTCCGGCCCTATAGGAATCGAGGAGGAATCCGCGCAGAGAGGGAGAGGGAGAGAAAGCCGGCTCTTTCCCGAATTCGGCCTTCTTATGCGCGCAGGTACGCGCGTAATTCCAGCCGGCATTTACGCAGAGGAACGCGCGCCACGGGGGTGAGGAATTCGCTGCTGCGCTGCGGAGCGGAATACTTTGGTTTTGCTGGCTGGCTGCCGGCGCTCGCGACATACCTCGTGTTTGCGGGCCAAATAGCGGGCAGTAGGTAAAAGCAAAAGCGGGGCTCACCCGAGTGCGTCGACTGCCGGGCCGTGGAGGGCTGCGTGCCGGCCTGCGCCCTCGCGGTGGCCTCCTCGCTGCTGTGCCCGCTGCTGGTCGCGCTCATGGGGCTGTCGGCGCTCCGGTGCTGCTGCTGCTGCGCCGCCGCCGGCTGCTGCGCCGGGTGGTGGTGGTGCTGGTGGGCGGGCGCGCGCGCGGGCGTCTCCGCCGTGCTGG
>JAWWEQ010000010.1:24315889-24335502 GCA_035583055.1 Torymus tubicola | reverse complement strand
CGTCTCCGCCGTGCTGGCCGCGGTCGCGGGGGCCGCGTGGTGGCCGGGCGTCGCCCGCGCGTGGGGGCCACGCGAGCCCAGCGGACTGGGGCTCGGCGAGAAGACCGAGTGGCCGCCGAGCGAGCGGGTGGCCCGCATGTCCATCGGCGAGATGAGCATCTCCTCCAGGGGGATGCGGCCCTTGGACTCGACGAGTCCCGGCGTGCTCTGGCACCTGCCCATCGCCGCTGCGAATGCGAATTCACACGTGCGCATAGAATTTTCCCTACTCATCTGCGACCGTCTGACTGTTGGGTGCAATTCGAATAACTTTCTCAAAGTTTCTCATTATTCAACGGATGTCACACATAGCGCGCCAATAACAGCGTTACAAAGCCGCCCGAGCGCGAACGCCCGCACATTCGAAGCGGCCGCCGCGCTCGAAACAATATTACACCAACACACAGTTTTACGACCTTCCAAAGATTACTTATATAGACAACAAAAACAACAATACACGTCTTTTCTCGCCTATATTAGCGGTGAGAACGAAATTTTTACGCCTTTCAATTTATTACATATTAACTTCCAAGTGTCCATGAGCCATTTTCTTACAAAAAAAACATCTATTACAAAAGAATAAAGAGTCGTTGCTGAATGTGTCATATTTGACTAAAGTACTGAGTAAATGATTAAAATGACAGATGACTAAAAAACTAATAAAATTCTCTCGTTGTACGTGATCTCGGCTGATTCGACGGTATCCGTGTGTATGTGCAATCATCAATTTATTAAAAGCCACCGCATAATTCACTAATCCATCAATTACACGGATTGCAGAATAATTAATTGACATGCAACTGCAAACAATTCGCGTGCGCGCATCGGCAGAACTCGTCAAAAAGGGGTTTTCGTCGGTTTGCCTGCCAATTAATGATTGCGTGTGTTCGGCTACATTTCTACTGGCAATATTTGCATTCCCAAGCGAGCGAGTAAAGTAAGTAGCCTATCGGAAACCGGCAATGGGTTCGAAAGGGAGCTAGCGACAGGTTCGAATATACGAGAGATTCTGCAATAATCCACGCCTTCAAAAACCAATTAAATTAAATATGAAGGCACAAATTTCTTAGCAATATCAAACTTCTACAGAAATTTTCGTTTTTATCGTTTATTGACTCAAATTAAACTCATTTTCTACTACTTAAATTGTCATGTATTGCAAAATTCATTCGTGCTCGCGCGATGAGTGGTCAATATTGGTAAATCATCAGTAACTGCTTTTCGTCTATTTTTCCTTAATTTGAAAAATGCCTATGCGTTTAAAAAGTTTGTCTGAATTTATATATAATTTCTAGAATAAGATAAAAATAGTTATAGAGATGTGCCACGAAAATTTTTGTTTGTTTTTCAAACAGCCGAGCGTGGATTTTTCGTAGAGCTCCTCGTACATCCGCCACTTCCGCCTTTTATACGGGAGTTTGCTCGCCCAGCGAGTTTCGCCGGTCACGCATAGGTAAATTGTGCCTGTGGCTCGCGCTGCACTCCGAGAATTCATTAATTAATTAACGTGAGAGCTGTCACGTAATGGCGATTAAGCGGGGCGAAATTCATCCGGGGACTCGACTCGACGCGAATTAGCTTTCGGGCTGCTTCCTCTCCCCCTCGCCCTCTCTCTTACTCCGCCCAGCTTTTCCTCTTTCTCCCTCTCGCTGCTTCGTCTGTATATTTCGGGATTCGATTTGCCGCAGCGACCAACGTTATAATTTACATCTACTTAATATGTTTGCACGCGGAAATGCATTACGGGGATGCCCCACTCACCAGTGACCATGGCAGCTATCGGCGCGAAGCTGTAATTATTTATTGAGCGCGCGGAGCGTGTAAAAGTTTGCTCAAATTTTTTCGCGCTCCGACGTGCACTGTTCTCGCGCATGTGCAATCTCACCCCTCGCGAGAGAAAATCGCTTTGAGTTTTCAGCTCGATGTAATTTTATTCGCAGTGCATTCCCCGTATTTAACATTACTTCAACCGGAATGACAGCTGCAACCTTTGCGTATATATTTTGCCTCATTATACAAGCCCGCTTGGCTTACAAGAATTCCATATTCGCAGTGATTTGAGGCTTTGAAATTAATTCTATTGAATTTTTATACCTAAAACAACGCTGTGGATCGCGTTATTTGAAATTTGAAGCGTTTTATCGCACCAAACAGTGTATGATATTTTAAAAAGAATTTTCTCACACTGACCAATTATCGCGTTTTATTATATGACCTTGGTAGAGATTTCGTTAGTGATATAATATGAAAATTTTACAATGCAAATATGAATATAGGCAACTGTCGGGGAAGAAAAAAAAATACACGACAATATGACTCGCTGTATCGTACTGTACTAAAGTTATCCAAAATACTTCAACGAGTTCTCCATAATTGGAGTTCAGCCGTCGCAGAAGCTGTTTCGAATAAATAGCTAATAGCGTCGAGTTTTACGAGCGCGATGCAATAAAACTCCAAATGGTTATTCCAGTGGGGTTGAGTAATTAATGAACTCTCCCCTTCCGTGCCGCATATTCGGCAATTCATCAATACCGGCGAACCTACTCCGTGCGGCGGTATGTCGTACATCTGGAGAAATTTCATTTTCATCCAGGATTCGAGCGGCGAGGGGGGAGTGTGCGTCGGTAATTAGGCGCGGGCACACGCTAGCGTTCCACGGCTCAAACGCCAAGCAGCTAATTAATTATTCGGGCTACGCCGGAGAACAAGTACGTACAAGCACTCGGTGCATGCGCTCGCGGTAAATTTCAGCCGGGCTCTGATGGCTGCTTGATTAAAGATCTTTGGAAGAATTAATAATTCATTTTCTTCACTGCACACTGCGCAAATAACTTCCTAGGTTATAATTACTAGATAATGCTTCAAATTTTAAACAACTATATTTTACAAGTTTATTCTTCATTCCGTGGTTTTCTTAAGACTTCTATAACAACATACTGTCTGCTATTCCATTAAAATGCTCAGAAACATTCGCTATCTCATAACTATTCGATTGTACTGTTCTGACGAGAAATGTTGTTAGTGTCGTTAAGTTGATCAATTTCTCTGAGCAATTGACGGCATTTACCTAAGCATCATCAAATAAGGCAAATGGCTTCTTTCAAAAAATACAATAAAGCGACGTTGTCGGAGCAACGGGCTTTCATTTGGCGGAGGGAAAAAAGAGAGCGCGTATAAAGGGGAAGGTATATAAGACGGAAGATCGACCTTCGCACGCAAACTTGGAATGTAGCCTGAAATAAACGACAGAGAAAAACGAAATGAAACGAGAAGGGGAGAGGGAGATAGAAAAATGAAGTGAAAAACACAGACAGAGGGAGAAAGGAGGAGAGAGGGAGATAGGGGGATGAGTAAAAAATAAAGGCGAAAAGAATGAGATGAAGAAAGATGGAAGGACGGACTGGTGAGTGTAGGCTCAAAAAACAAATAACATTAGTTAATGTAAATGACATAAATGTAATTAATGAATTTTTTATTCCAATTTCTCGCATTGATTAATCCGATTCGCGCGTATAATGAATGTTTGTTTTGACGCTACATAGACTATTAAGATCCACCGCGAATTCAGCTTCGTTTTTCATCAAATTGAACGAGCTCTTAGGCGAATATACTCTCGCGGTTGCGACCCTCGCGGAAGCCTTGTACGGCCTTTAAAGCACTTTTCGTACAGCGCCCGAGCCGAAATATAATTTACAGAGCAGGAGGGTGAGCTTCCTTCTGCTGCACCGACATTACAAAGACCACGGCGTATAATGCCCGTAGCGGCAGCGCGCATAGGTACCTAACTCATGTCCCGGGACCCGAGGCAACATGCATCACGTTACGGCGGCGAAAATCGAGAAGAGAGAGAGAGGGAGTTGAAGGAGATGGAACTCTGTTCTCTCTCTAGCTTCCTCCCTCTCTTCCTTTCTGTCCTATCTATGTACACGCATACACGCCATACGGTGCTTTCGGCTTAGCAAAGCTGCGTCGGCGGCAGCGAGTCTAACTGCTTCAAAGAGATAGCAAATGTCCGCCATTAGAGACCATTGCTTGCGCGCCATGATGCATTCGCTTTCCTCTACCTTCCTCCGTATATACCGCGCTCCGTTGCTCTCGCGGCCCTCGTTGAGTCGCTGTCCCATGCCACTGCTGCACGCGGGGGATGGAGACGGAGAGAGAGAGAATATGTATGTATGTATGTGTGTGCAAACGCGGCAGCTCTTAATTCCGTAATGCCGCGTTCCTCCCTTCCTTGCCGGTAACGCGAGACGAAAATTACGCGTCGCAGTATAGCGGCAGTGCCGAGGACAACATTCGGGCGCAATTTTGATGCGGCGATACGAGCTTGCGAGAAAGAGGGACAGGAGACGGACAAGACATATACGTGTATATGTGCCGATTACTGCGGCGTCCTTTTTTGCTTGTTTTGTTTAAATTGGATCGGTGAAAGCTCTGGCTTATGCGTAATTCTAGATACGTGTTTCTCGAAATTTAATGCTTCCCAGAGTTATCGATCAGAGCTTTGTCCAAGTCTAATGGTTTCTCTGCATATATACGTAAATAGAGTGTAGAACCCTTGTGGAATGCTTTACCTTATGTTTCATTGTTTACTCTTAAATATTGATTATTCATTCGTATGATCAGATACGGGTATTATAGTTATTATTAGAAATGGATATAGTGCTCAATTAATTCACATATTATTGTAACATTGAAATTTACAATGGTAAATTCACTATCAACGGATGATTTGTAAATGAGAAATTAACAAATAAACAGGAATTTTAAATAATACAAAAAATAACCAGAATCGAAAGAAGTATAAGGCATAGAGAAATGGGAGAGGGTGAGGAAGTAAGTGTTATAGATGTAGGGAAATGTCCAACTGGTAATGGAACGCGAATGAAATGGCATAAATAATGAGAGAAAAATTACGATATTTAAATCTTTTAGAGTGAATTCTGTTTCACTTTAGATTGAAAAATAGTGATATGCGAAAATGGTTTCGTCGACAATTTCATTAGTCGTCGTTCCATTTCCAGTGCAGTAAAACTTTCTCAGTACTCTAGTCAAATATGTACATATTTGGGTTGCTTTTGATAGATGTCGAGCAACAACATTTAAATTAAAAATGAACATTCAAAGTATAGTTTACATAAGCTCTTATCATCTAATTATATGATTATTTAATTTATATTTCTTTATGTAAAAATTTTTGAAGAGCGTATTAAAAAAATTAACTTTTAAATTTATAAACAGTAATTTGTTGCAGCTTGTACAATTCTTCAAACAAAAATTAGATTATCATGGACATAGGATAAACTATTTAAACAAGAATATTGGTTTAAATCTTTCGTCATCACTATACGATATATTTTTGGAACAAGACTAAAATTTATTTATGAATTTTTCAGCCATAATCGTGTTTGAAAATAATCGAGTAAGTATTTCAACGTTTTCTTGGTATTTCGTCTTGGAATTTAATCAAGTATAATTCAAAACTTTGTAGAAAATGAAGAATTGCATGGCATTTTTTGCTGAATTTCTGTACATATATCTAAAGAAATGGCTGAATACTAAAAATGTAAAACAATTTATTCAGTTCTGATGCTATTTTAAGTGTAAATGACAATTAATAAACATCTTGTTAACGAAACTGATTCTGTTATATTCTATCAGACATTTTATTAATATTAATAGAAAGCGTAGTATGTTTATAAAATAAATGCAAGGTAGTTGAAAATCTTTACAAGAATAGTAGTTTAGACATCAATAATAATACTATTACAAAAGTTTTTTTAATTTAATGGGTATTTCACTGATAAAATAGAGACTGTATATTAATTATAGCCTATATGTTATTGTTAAACTTCTTCTAAAACGTGGATTAAATTGATGTAGTATTCTTGGAAAAAAAATTCACCGTGAAATTAAAGTAAACTTATTCATTTGTTTCGGAAAACAAGTTAAGCACAGAGTTCGATGGTGAATTTTTTAAAAAGAAAGGATATTTTACTTGATAATCTCGGGCCAGCTCGCGCAGTGAAAGCTGGCACACGGTGCGAAAAGCAATTGTTCCGCTGGAGGTACGCGCAAGCTCGGCGGCAAGACAAAGCCCAGGTGAATGCATAAGCAAATCGCAAAGTGAAGACAGAGATAAAGCAAAGAGCAAAGAGCGCAGGAGCAAAAAGAGCGCGCGAGCAGAAGGAAAAGGAAAAGAGAGCACGAGCGAAATGAAGACATCTAGTCGAGACGAAGAGAAGAGGCAGAGAAGAGAAGAGACGGAAAAAGAGAAAGAGAAAAGCGACACGGAAAATGTAGGAGGAAAGTTGACTCACCTTTCTCGAGCGGCGCTCGCTTGTACTTTTCGAGCCTCTTGACGGCGATCGCCTCGAGGCGCACCCGCGCCGCTGGGTACTCCTTCAGCACGTCCCACATGTCCTTCTTGCTCAGCACGAAGAGATCGGAGTAGCCGACCGACCTGACGCTGGCTGTTCGCCGGTTACCTGCGTCGATTTAGCGATTTATCGGTTATTAAAAAGGTGCGCGAAAGCCGCTCGCTCGAGCTACGCTGCGCTAGTCTTATTTCAATAAAACATGGCTCATTCGACTCGACTTTATATTCTCATCAATAATCGTTTCACATATACGAATATCCCTCATATGCTCTACTCGTTTAAACTCTTTTAACACGCCCGCGACTTTTTCTCTTTTTTTCTCTGTCGCGTCAAACTTCAATACGCTCGTGTGTGTGTGGCTGTGTATATATAGGTGTGTGGCTGTGAGTGTGTACGCACCAAGTGGCTGCTACTACTAGTTGAAAGAGGAAGAGAGAGGGAGAGGGAAAGCTGTTCCGCGTTCGCCGTATAAAAAGTTGCGAGCTGTGCACCTCGAATCACTTAAAGCTCTCTCTCTCTCTCTCTCTCTCTCTCTCTCTTCCCCCTCGTGCCTACATTTTCCACGAGTTGTTCGTGCCCCACGCGCTTAGGGATCTGCGCCATTGGTAACGAGCAAATGCTTTTTAGACGCAGCCTCGCCTACGGGGGAAACAATATTCAGCTGGAAAGCTCGACGCGGGGAGCTTCGAGCGCTGCTCTTTTTTTGCGTAAGTGCACTTTCTCCCGGTCTCTTTTCTCAGCTCGGGATTTCATTGCTTGAACGTCACCCATCGCGAGGCTCGAATATTAATGTATTAAAATTGAACAATCATTTTTTTCCTAAACATCTTTGAGCGCTCAGCACAGTTGGGGGCTGAATTTGAATGGGGAGGATTTAGAGCGTCGTTCTGTTTCGATTCCAGCTTTTAAAGCAGGAGAGGCGTGCTCGAAAGAACTAGAGGGGGGCAAGTGGTAGCTCGCATCGTTCGTCGTCGGTCATATTGATTGCCAGCGATACTTTTGAGAAAGTGCTTTAATAGCGGCCGTTATCGGGGAAGCGGCTTGCTTTAGCTTGCAGCCTGCTCGTGTCGCGCGGAGCGAATGGAAAGTTTTATGGCTTTTACGCGCGAGCGTCGTCACCGTGATATTCCTTCGGCTGCGCTCGTGCGCCACGAGGAAATGTGTCGAGGCACGGCCGAGCGAAGATTGAAATTGAAATTCAGTGAGCTCTTAAAGATCGGTTAACGATTATTAAATGCTGAAAGTAGCACGACCGTCGTCGTTGAGAATGCGCTCGAGCGCGCGACTGCGGCATACTGAATCACGGCCGCGGGGAGGCAGCCGGCATCGTGCTTTCTTCATTTGTTTATCGAATATTTTCCTGCGATGCAGCCTCGCGCTCTTATAATGGATGCGATGAATTTTACCGAGACCGTTGGGCTTTATTTTAATATGAATGTCACTTTAATTTCATCGGAAATGGAAGAGAGATTACAAAGAATACCAATTACCAATTGAATTTATGGAGACATCTTTTCATATCGCTGATTTATTTTAGGCTTATCAAAGAAAAGATATCATTCAATAAACGCTTCGATATTTACACTCGGTTAAAATTTTGTAAAGGTTGCTGCTTATCTATCTTTTTTTTTAATATTACCGAAAAACAGTATATAATATTTCATTTATGCATAAAATTATCTCTCACTTCATTAGTTAAGTACACGGAAAAAAATTATCTAGAAATTCTACATTTTCGACAGTTGATTTGACTCTAAAGTGGCAAGTTCGTTTTACTTTAAAAAATATCGGTAGAATTTCCATTTTAAAATACAGAATCTCCATTTTTTTAAAAGTAAAATTTCCATTTTAAACTTAACTAATATGAAATATGATCGTTATTTTATGATGTTTATAAATGTTTGGTTATTAAAATTTAAATATTGTAAAAATACAGAAAGATAACATCTTTTTATTTAACATAATTGTTATTGAAGGGATCAGTAAAATATAAATTAAGCTCTTGATTACGTGTGAATTGATAAAACATTAAGCCACATGTTCATTGAATCGCAAAATTTGTTCGATGCATTCCATCGAAAGCACTCGATTTGTCAGGGAAAAAGTACCTGTACATTCGCGGACAAGATAAAAGGGGTGGAAGCTTTATCAACGCTCGAGTACAATGGCCAGGGTGACAAGTACACAAAGCATTTTGTACACAGAGCGGTGCATATTATATCGGCGTACCAACAATTTTAATTTTAGCCTATCGAAATTTATACAATTTGGATTATTTTATAGCGAAATGTTATGGAAGATATTAAATAAAATTGATTTACGACACAAATTACCGGATATACGATAGTTATTTATTGTTAAAATAGAATAATAAAGTGACATCTCGAGATCCTTTTTTATACTTATTTGTCTATACGATGAAAATTTTTTTAATAATAAAATTAAAACAACTTTATTAGTAATTAAAAAGATCAAATAATTTCTGAAATATGTTTTTCATATATAAGTAAATATTCATCAAGTGTGCAATTCAAATTACTATGATATTTAAAAAAATATATTCATATTTTAATAACTACTGCCAGAAAATAATTCAACAAAATTGTTCGATAAAAATGTTAATGGCTTTTTTTATTTTACAAAATTAAATATTTGATATTATTTCGAAAATATGATATGTAATAAATAGAATTTTAGATCCTAATATAAATTTTGTTGATAACCTCAGAATAAACTAAAATTGTAATCAATATTTTTATTATAATGATTTAATTTAATTTACAACGTAAACTACATTGACACCAAATCATTAGTATTGTTTATGTTATGGACTACGCAAACAAGTGTTGCGAATACATAATTTTTCAAACTTTAATTTTTATAATATACTTAAACAAGTATAAAAATGAGTTTTTTTTCATCAATTAGTTAGATGGATTACAATTTACTTTACTTCATACGAAAATGAAAGTTAATCGATATAATAGATGTTGCAAGTAGAAGTAGAAAAGAACTTTCATTTAAAACTTGGATCTCTTACGTCTGAATATTCACATATAGAGGATTAAAAGCGAAAATAGTTTATATTAGTTAAAATTAAGCAATAAACCATAATGACAATAACTGCAGAACACCACAACTCCCAATGTATTTCAACTCGTTTATGTAGTCCAATTTAGAATTACCTAATTTTAAAAAAATTGAAATTTTTAATTAAAAAACAAGGAACGAGCTAGTGCGTGTTGAGTGTGCGCGAATTTTTATTTTTATTGAAATTTTAACGACATTTAGATTTAAGAATAAATAAGTAACTTGATATTGAATTTATTCCTTGATAAATCGAAGTGCAATTAACAGTACTATATTAACGTTCAATTTAAGATTTGGTATCATGACTTTTAATTATAAATGCGTAAATGACTAATTTTTTAATGTAGCAATGTTTTTCAATGTTACTTTAAATAATTTTACTAGGTTATTGTAGCTTTCTCTATTTTTACAATCCGAAGACACATTAGAATGCCTTCATTTATACTCTATATGTTATACAGCCTATAGATTATAGCCCCTTTAAACTGATATTAAAATTATTTTGATACATTATATACACTTTTGAAAATGTACAAAATATTATGAATTGATAATTTTGTTGACGAATGAAAAATTATTCACTATTTTTGTTAGAATAAATTGAAATTTTGATGGTTCTATTTATTAAGGAATACTACGTGTATATATTACGCGTTCATGCGCGCTCTCGTGCGGGTTTGCATTCATTAGTGCATTTGGACGATTTGTGCGCATATCTTTTATTTATTTTTTGTTCCCTCCAACCTCTCTTTTCATTTAACAGTGCGATTTTGCGTGATAGTGTGCGTGTGCGTGTATGTGTGTGAACAATCATTCCGCAGTCGTATTAAGCAGACGAATCCACATATACAAATGGAATACCGCGTTTATACGCGACTCGAGCGCGAGCGCAGCGGCATATCGGACTGTTTGTATTTTATACATATATATATGTATATACGCATATTTTATATACGTGGCAGAAATTTATTATAAAGGCTAAAGACGAAAAAGGTTTTATAGAAAAAATACACTAAAACTTATTGAATATCACAGTAGACTAGCTTTTAGAGATAAAATTATGTTGTAATATATATTTAATGAAATTGTCAGAGGAGAGAAAGACTTAATCCTTTGAATTTATCAAGTTATGATTATAATAAATGATATACCAGTAGGAAGTTGTTTGTTCCAGATTTATGAGTTTAATTAATAATATAATGATAATCACGTTAAAGTAAAATATAATACTTAATACAAATTTCATAAGTTATTAAGTGGTTATGTCATTTATATTTCCTATATAAATGATTATTATAATGAATTATAATCAAATCATTACATTTTATTACAATACAATTTCCTACTTAAATAAAAAAATGTAATATCCCGGTATCAGTTAAATTCTACAATGTGCAAATATTAAAAATTTCATGAAAATCACAGACAAAAATTTCTGTAATTCTCTCGAAAATGAAGAGAAACAGAGTTAGACACGCGCGGGTCGTATAAGAATCAAATGGGCGACGCACTCCGTGCTCTACTTTGACGAGAGAAAGAAAATAAAATTTTTTTTCGTCGGACGAGTTTTACTAAGGAGGGGGCACAGTTTGCGCGTGCACAGACGCCAATGGCATTCATAAAAAAGAGAGGGTTTGATCTCACAAATCTTTTTTTCCGACACAACCGACTTTTTTACCATTCTTTTGCTTCTCATTTTTATTGCTCGCGGAGCGGATGTAACGACCGTAAACCTTTAGGTTGCCACAAATTTTTCATAAAAATGTGATCTTTTTCGGAAAATTGAGTCTCGATTTTTTCTGGAGCCCTAAAAGTAACTTTTCGGCAAGTCAGTGATTTGACAAGAATTCATTCAGAAAGTAGAATAAAAAAAATATATTTTGTGTAGTAGAAATCTTATCAAAATCAAGATTATTAGACTGCAAGATATTGCATTCCCATTGTCATGTAATTATAAAGCGTTTTGTATTTAGAAAGATAATGAAAGTTCTGCCACAAGAATATATCTATACATATCATAAGTTGTTTAGAATAGATATCTACAACACTTCTAAATTCTCTTTTTAAAGTTACAAATTGCTGTAGACTAATATTATAACAACATGATTTTGGATTACAAATACCTTGCAGTTTGCAACGTCATTTTGGTGCGGCAAAATTTGTCATCGCAATGGGCTCTCATACGCGTGAGTAATAGTAACTTGTAAGCAGAGTGCACACGTGGTACTCGTAATATTTTTTCTCTCCTCTTTCTACGAAGGGTTTTATGAGTGAAATTTAGAAAATAATGAGAGTTTTAAGCATAGTGCGTTAGTTTTGAAGATGACGATTATTATAAAATCACTTAAAGAAACTTTTTTAAATATTAATGTAAAATATACAAAAGCATTTGAAATTTTAAGAACTCTATTTAAACTTCAAAAATAACAAGAGTTTTACGTTATCTTTGCAAACTCGAAAACTTTAATATACAGTCGAGATGAATACCACACACACATATTTACTTGAGCATATATTTCTAGACATTTCTATGAACTCGAACAAACTTTGACAAGATTTTTCTCAAGTTTCTATGTAAATTTGTATTCGGTTTAAAATGTTAATATTATTTTTTAAGAACTGTTTTATAAATAATCTCTTTGTTTTTGTAAATAATTGATATATAAGTTATTACAAATTTTCAGTTTTTTTAAAATGAAAAAAAAAACATTCAATGAGAAATCTCTACATTTGACGTATAAAATAGCAAAATCTCAATCCAGTAAAATAATAGAGTGAAAAACATAAGAAATACCTCAACTAAAAAGGATTAGTTTCTATTAAAGATCATACTAGCGAGAATTCGATCATCATTTTTTCAAAGAAAACAAATTTTTGAAAGTTACGCATAACGCAAAAGTAACAAGACATCAAAGTTGCGTGTCATCGCGGAAAACAAGGAGATCAAGGAAAAAATAGGCAGATAAAGCGCGCCGTGCGAGAGAAAGACATTTGCGAAGGTAAAAAACGAACCGAGAAAGAGGAGAGACGAGAAGCGTCGAGGTAAAAATGAAGTGATCGCGATTCACGTATATGGTTTCCCATCAAACTTGTTTCACCCGCGAGCGTGTACGCAGCCCTGCACAAAGTGCTGCGCAGCCTCGTCGCATAAGTGAGCGCACGTCGGCTGATATTCCAACAGCATCGATTATATCGTCGCCGAACTTTGTCCCGGTTGTTTTGAACGCGACGCTTCTCTTGTTAACTTTTCGTTTTCTACCACATCGTGGACGTTTCATGTTGACGAGTCGTCGACGATCTATTACTTTATGCGTGTCACTTATTTAAATTTGTTGGTTTAATTAAAATGCTACATTTTTTTAATTTTACCCTTTTATTTATCAATATTAGGCAAGAATTAATTAATTTAAAAAATGCGGTTAAAATTATGTCCTTATATTCTTTACTTACTTTAAATATTTAAATATTTTTTATTCAGCTTTGAATAAATCAATATAATGAATAGCTGTTATTATTGGGACCGATTGTCGATATTTTATTTACTCGAATAAATATAACATTTTTTAAATAAATGAATTCTTTTATTCTAAAAGACTAAAATTCACACGGGACGCGGAACGATCATTTATAATCTCTACAATTTATGCAATAACTCTAGTCAAAGCTATGTATTCAAAAGATGCAAATGCTAAGTGGTTTCTCTAAGAGACACAATTCAAGTGGCTTTTAAGTAAGTCGCTATGTACGTGTATCATAAATGTTATAAAAGGGATGAAAGCGGATCCTACGGTTAATGGGATTATAATGCCAGTCACGGAGTGTCATTCTTTATGCTATGGAGGAGTCATAATCGGCGTGTGAGATGTAAATTTGGAACGCATATACGCGCACGAAAAAGAAGAATCTCCTGAATTTACATTTGCAAATGAGCACGAGATAAATGTATCGTCATGCACGGGGGAAGAATAAATCAATTACGCGAATATCATTTTGAAGTTTCTACTGGAACAGTACAATTGTTTATTAAATGTTTAAAATTTGTATAATATATGGAATAAAGGTTTACTAATTGTTTACAAAAAATTTCACACGAGGAATGGTTGAACTGACGAGTACACAAACACTTATAGTAAAATATACATATTTTGATGTTCCATGCTTCGAGAGACAAATTGATAAAAGCCTTATTAAAGAATTCTACACGAGTTCCTACGATCATGCATAAGAATCCTGAATAAGAATTTTGAAGATATAATATGGAGTACACATAATTTCGTGCTAATTCAAAACTGGCATTGAAAAATTTGTTAAAGAGAGTATAAATCATTCTGAGAATTTCAAGTAGAAGCCGTTAAGTCCCTGGGAGTTTTTCTCTTAACTTTAGAAGGAAGTTTAAAGACGGGTAGTAAAGAGCAGTGAAGACAGGAAATTCTTCCTTCATGTGCAATTATCGAAGGGGCTTCTTTCACATTACCAAGCAAATCAAATAAGGTGTACATGGCGGTACATAAGGACAGGGCCGCTAACGAGAGATCGTAACGGATGGCGGATAGATATGCGCTATTTGGCTACAAACGGGAGAAAAAGGGGGCGTCGGAGTTAGGCGGTGACAAGTTCCTTACGTGGCTGGTGCAATTTTGGAGAAAATCACCTACTGTTGCAAAAGCCGTGTGTGTGTATGGCTGTCTAGGAGGAGAGGACCTGGAGGAAGCGCAGCATCCCGGACGAGTTACGGGAATCGCTGACCGTAAAACGTGACGGGAATCATCCCGCCTTCTTTATTTTATTGCGGCATCACGTGAGAGTTAAATGCGCTTCATTGTCTTTACGCTGCGCTCGCCTCGCGTTATTGCGCGAATACAAGCTAACTCGTCTGGATGCGCTTCCGCCGAAAGTCTAAGGTTCCTTGGGTAAGACGTGTATTGGGTGAGAGATACATTAGCTTGGTTGGGTCATACGTAAGAGGAGGTAAGAAAGAAAATCTGTGTGAATGTGAAGAACTTGCAAGAGATTAAATTGCATACAATTTGGTTTAGTTAATGCCTGATAGAGTAGTGAAGAAGGAGGGGGAAACTACTTCAGCGTGAGAGGTATATAGAAAAATTGCTTACATGGAGAAAAATGTGACTTATAGTATTAGTGTACGTTCTTGTCATGTTAAATCATAACATTCGTTTAATCTCTCAAGATTCACACTCACATTCTCTCTCAGACGCACACACACGCATATACAATCAATCATTAAAAAATGACAAGAAGGTACAGAATTTGCATATTAGGTTCATGGATTTTCACATTACTATTGGAATGTGTAATTAAGGTTTTTACGTGCACTGACAAAAATATTTTTCAACATATTTGTGCGTGATATTTAATTTTAAAACATTGAAACGTGATCACACTTACAAAAGTGCTTTGCTAATGCATTAAATGTAAAAGCACTTCAATTTCAGGATCCACAGTGAAAAATTGGTAAACTATCGGTGCCCATCTTTGATATACTTAGGTTTATGAGAAGTGAATGTGTATAACAAATTACTTATTCTCGAATTCTCTTCCTATTTTTCTAAACTTAATAGTTAAGATCTAATTTATGAAATCCATGACTTAGCACAAAGAGAAATACTATTTCAAATTCATGGAAAAATATAAATTTTACACTCTACGCGAAAGTATTGATTTAAATGAAATTCCGTAAAAATCTAGCGGTTATTATTTTTCATAAACTTAGAAAAATGCATATTTTTAATCCATGTAAGCTATTACTATTCTAATCGAGAGATACGAAATGCATGGTTCATATTTTATGTATAATACATATGTACAAAGTTCTTAAGTATTGATTGTACCACTGGTCAGTGTAACCTTAACAAGTGACAGTACGGCTTCCTAGAAATATTCGTATCTATCGACTGAATCTAAATGAAATAAGAAATTAGTGATGAGTTCATGTTGTAAAGAGCAATGCGAAAGTATTTTTCGCTCAAAATAAAAGCAAATTTCATTAACGTAAAATGAAAGTTAAAATTAATTCGAGATGGAGTTATATGAGTTACAATATAATTAAAATAAATTTTCAAAAATTTATAGTTTAAGTTTTAAATAAAATTTGTCACTTTGTAATCTTATCTAGATTTTGGTATTATTACTTAAACATGGTTAAAACATATAGGATTGCAGCTGGTCCAGCAAGCAAAGAAAAATCGAGTAAATTTTAAAAATGCACTTTGTCTACAAAAGGTAGAATTTCATGTACAACTCCATCTCACAGCGATACAGAAGGGTTGGCCAAGCTTAAGCTCCCGAGCGCGACGTTTCAAGGCGGATTGCTCCTCCTACGTACGTGGAATCCGCGCGCGTACCTCGGTGTCATAAAGAAAACAGAAGGCAGACGCAGAAGCCAAACCATAAAGAGAACCAAGTGGTGTACCGCGGAAGAGAGAAAACGGAAGCTAGAGACGAAAAATGAAAAAGGCAAGAATGAAAAAGAAAAATTTGGGGGAAACGAGAAGAAGTTGAAAAATAAGAAGAAGAAATAGAAGAAGTAGAAGAAGAAGCAGGAAGACACAGAGAAGTTGAAAGTGGGACGATCGTGTAAAGTATATAATGGCGTTGCGGCGTACGCGCACGCGCGTTGAGCTCCAGCGCTTCGGCAAGCTGAATTTTGCGAAATTAAAGTCGAATCCAATCTCTTAGTCCGAAGGGTTCGCAGCAGCGGCCGAGGGAGCAGCAGGAGCAGCGCCAGCCTGCAAATAGCGCACGTCGCGTTGTTTCCAATTCAATTGTCGTTGCAGAGCTCGTGCCGCTAATTTCCCCCGACGGCTCCCGCCGGTGCTGCTTCTGCTGCCGTTACCGCCGCTACTGCCGTACGAGGGAACCTCAGGTTGCCGAAGCCACCTCCGGATTCGAAAGGGAAGAGAGAGCGCGGCCTGCAAGCGTTTAAAGACTTTCGCTTATTTCCGTGCGATGCACGCCTCTCCCTTTCTAAGTAAAAGATTACACTTTTTTTACTGATTTTCCGATCATCGTGTTTCTAGTTTTCAACCCCTGTTTTTTACATTACGCGATCTTTCGTATAAAAAAGAATTTTAAGGAGAATTTTACGTTTTGATTAGTTATCGACTATCAATGGTTTGCTGTTAGAAGATTATTGTGAAACCATTATAGGATCCGTTTTTCCATTGGTGTAATAATAATACTGAGCTCAACGCGCGTTTGTATCGGTTTCTTTCGAATGCTTTTTATCAGATGTAAGATTAAAGTCAATGCAATGTCTATTAGAATGAACATAAGGCTTTCTTAATTTGTTTTGTGAAAGCACTAATTTCAATTATAGAATAGTTCGCATGCATATTTTTGTTGAAATTGATTTTTTAAAAGAAAGTAAATGATTAAAGATTAAAATTATGCTAAAAATTTTTATTCAATGTCATGCAAAAAGGAGTGAATTGCCGATTTGGACGAGGTACATATTAAAATTAAGTGCATGTATAAAAATAGAAAATATGTGAAGATTAAAACTCTATGTAAATAAGAAAGACATAAAGATGTATCGTGTTGTCTAAGACTTTGAGATATTTTACTTCTTAGATCACGTAAGTAAATAAGAAATGAGTATTGCGCTACTAAATTGCACTACTCGAATTTCACATAAGAAGCATCCGAAAGAAAGTACAGTAAAAAAGTTTTGATTAAAAAGTATGAAGTATCAAAGTTGCAGCGTGTCAAAAATTTGCAGAAAAGTAAAGTAGTGTGAAAAATGAGAACTGGTAAAAAGTCAAGGGTTTTGATCTTGAAAATTTCTTCATAACTTTGCAAAAGTCTAGAAATGAAGCGAATTCAATATATTGCAGACTGAAAGTAATGCTTAGTTAGTTAATGAGATCAAAGACCTTGAGAGAGTATAGGCAAAGTAAGAAAAGGGAAGAGGTATAGAAGGGGCTGCTGGAGAGTGACGAAAAAAGGTATAAGAAGACATATCCAGCGACAGGAGGAGATACATAATACTCGGAGAGTATATAGAGAGCTGATCCATAATAGTTAAGAGAGAGAAAGGTGCGTGATCGGCTCATACCGGCATTACGGGGGTCGCATATATTTACGCAACAATTATCACTCGCAAGATAATGTTCTGGGGTTTTAGCGGCGGGCAGCTTGACTTGGGTGGCCGCCCCCTGGTTCGCTTGGAATATTTACCGCACTCTTTACCTGCGGTCCCCATATTGAGAATGCTGATCTCGCCGAAGTAGGAGCCGGCCTTGAGGGTGGCCAGCACCGTCTTCCCGTTGTCCGCCACCACCTGCAGCCGGCCTCGATTCACTATGTACATCTCCTTGCCGACTTCGCCTGCGAACATAACGCCATACGGCTCCTCATTATACAGATCTACAATCCCGCACTACAACGAGATCTCCTCGAGGCTGCGAGCCACGCATTATAAGCCCCAGTGCTCGTTCCCCGTTACGCGCTGAGGCTCTTACATCTCGCGAGTACATTTATATTCGCGTGCGCTGCTATATCTGGAACGCGTTCATTAGACGCGGCGCGGGATTATGCGAGCCGAGAGACTCGTCAGCTCGTTTGCACGCTGGATTTGCTGATATAGTCGAACGTACACGGGCCACGGCACACGGAGGATTCCGTCTTAATTCACGCGGGGAGAATGTCGAAGCGCGCTCAGGCGCGAGTTATGATCACGGCCCGATCCCCGCGCTTCCCGCGCTATATCGAGTTTCTCCACTGCAATCCGCTCTCGGCTCTGCTGTAAGCGTACGTGTAAATTTACCCGACGCATGGAAATTTTAAATTTACCGCCAGTTCGACTCGCTTCCTATCCAGCAATCACCGAGCATTGATAGATCGTATTATGCATCAAAGATTTTATTTCAAATGGAAGAAATACCTAATGAAATTATTCCAAAGCTCTTGACAATGGTATGCTTTTATGTACTACATGTAAATGCTTCCGCGGGGAAGTTCTTCCATAATATTGTACATATTTTATTTACAAGCGAGAGCGATGGTATACATGAATTATGCAACGTAATAGCAGTAAGTTCTTTTGATGGGAAATTTTCGAGTCATCGCTAAACGATTCTCGGAGGGTTATGTATGAGTATGTTGTGGATTGAATTCCAGGGATCATTTGTACAATATGTAATGAGCTCGATAGATTTCCCGGAAACTAATTTGAGGAGTAAAGGAAATGCCACGTCATTATATGAGCTCTGGAGAATATTCGAGTGCACTTTATTACAGCTGAAAGCTGAATTTTCGAGATGCTTAAAAGTTCGGTATTACCAAAATGTAAAAATACGCTGGCGGTGAAGGATTTTCCTCATCAACTTTATTCCCGCTCTCATAAAGCATCTGAAGCGGCCAAGTTGGGCGATCCGTTAAGATAAGACTGATTCATTACGGCCATCCACGTCGGGCCCTTTTTATGCACTCGCCGAATGCCAAACATTCGCAATTTTTCACCGGAATTCACACGGTCAATAAAGAAGCAGTCGTGGCAGTTCTACCGAGCGATCGGACCTAGCCACTGGAAGATCCAAATCCCCTTTTTCCTTTGAGCGCCCGGCTATATCTCGACGGGCGCGACAGTCTGCCGGCGATAAATTGCAAGCGCGCAGCTCACGTGCCCGGAAAGTCGACTATGTCGCCCGCTCCGAAATCCAGCTCTCCAACTTCGCTCGCTCTCGTTCTCCCTATCTCTTCTTCTTTCGCTGGCTTTCAACAAACACAAACCAGCAAAGAAACGCCGCGTCATCGGGACGCTTAAATCCGTGCGTGTTGACCGTTTTGCTCTCGAATCCCGGGACTAAGGTTTCTCATATACTGAACGTTCAGCTTTCGGATGCTGTGCGTGTAAATACATACTGCAGTCCACGATATTTTTGCGAATCTATACCCGAGAATCCAGAAAAAGGAGAAATGAAAAGTTAATTAGTAATTTTGATAAGTTGATTAATTTTTAATGGCTTTTCGTGAACAATTCTACACGTGAATATAATTTAGATCAGTTCGTATATGTGGAATTCTTCGGAAACTTTGCCCTAAACTGGTTCCAAAAACGACCAAAATTAAATTTAGAGGCACATT
>JAWWEQ010000010.1:24283779-24315789 GCA_035583055.1 Torymus tubicola | reverse complement strand
TCAACGAATTTGTACATTTTACTAGTTAAAGTACAAGGATAGAGCTTTCATTTAAGCTAAAGATGGTTAAAATCGGATAATGCAGTGCAAAGTTATATGCATTTAAATTGTCAAACATGACGAAAAACAATGAAAATTTTAAAAATTTCGTGAATTCAGAAAAAAACGCTCATTTTTGACAATTTAAATGCATGTAACTTTGCACTGAATTGTCCGAGTTTAACCATCTTTAACTTACAAGAAAGCTCTATCCTTGTACTTTAACTAGTAAAATGTACAAATTCGTTGACATACTTGGAATGTCAATATTGCTTGATGATTGATGACTACTATTCGTTAATTTTTTCTCATGATTTTAGAAAAATTGATTTGACGATAAAAGGGTGTCACAACGCCGTTTTCTTTAGTACTTCAGCGATGTGCCTCTAAATTTAATTTTGGTCGTTTTCGGAACCAGTTTAGGGCAAAGTTTCCGAAGAATTCCACACATATATGATCTAAGTAAATTCTGTATATGCATTTATAGCAAAATTATATTTTATTTAAAAATTGAGATATGTTATTGTTAGTAGCCAAATCTTACACGATCTTGACAAAAATTAGTTTTATCTTATAAACAATCTTATCAACTTACAATGAAACGACATCTTCTATATTCTAAAATAATCAAGAAAATGGAATGCAAACAAGTGCTTTGATACGATCCAGTAAACGCTTGCACCGACTGGAACTTTGGCAACACTCGCAAATAAAGATAAGAACAATAGAAAGAAAGTGAGAAAGAGAATTGCCGCACTTACTAGCAAGATAGCAAGGGCGCTATCGCGCCTCGACTCACGTAGCGAAGCCTACGGGTTCTTTTTTGTCGATATGTAGCTCGCGAGAATCGAAAGTTACGTGCTTTCCTTACCTTTCCGGCATATGTAGTCCCCAGGTGAGAAGAGAACTGGACGTAGCCTCAACACGAGCTCGCATAGAAATCCGGCCTCTGTGTTTTGAAAAATCTCTACCCTCTTGAGCGTGTCGAGGTGAACGTTTATCGCTATCTCCGCCTTCAGCTTGTCTGAAAAAATAAGACGAAACAGTCGATTGATGTATGTACCTATAATTTTTCAGTTTTTAGATCGCTTATAAACAAGTAAAAGATAAATTAATATTACAAACTAGTTTGATAAAATGGAATAAAATTCTATCAATGGATATTCTGTAGTTCAGTATAAATAGACAAACGTCATGAAAGGCTTATTGGCATTTTGTCAAAATTGGAAATATATAAGAAAGAGGAATAAAGAGTAGGATGGAGAAGTTTCCGGGACTGCCTACTCTTTGTCGATAACGAATTCTCATCTGTAAACGCGATTTTGCATTCTCCGAGCACGTCCGCAAGTGCGCTCCTACGAGCTACTTCCACGGCAGATTCGGGCTATTTATTATTACCCGACAAGGAGTAGAAAAAACTTATTCTTCGACTTTCCGCGTCGATGAATTGATATTGAGAATTGAGGGACTCCCCCCGGCCTTCTTTCTCTTTCTCTCCATCCGTGGTATAGCATACACGAGAACGAAAGAGATCTTCAGCTTCGCCGTCGAGGAGGAGAGGGGAGGAGACGGAGACAGACTCTTTCTTCACGAGCCCAGCTAGCTCGTTCAAGAAAAAGACTATTCCGCGGAGAGAAACAGATAAAGACAGAGCGAGAGCGCGGGACAGAGACCGCCGAGCGAAAAGGAGAACTTTATACATATACATACCCACACATAAGGAGAAAGCAAGACGCGCGCACGCGCGAGTGCACATATAGATGAGTGCCAGTAGCGTGCGGGGGGAAATGGAAAATCGAAAATCGTGCTCCCTATCCCACTGCTTTCGGTTTGGGTACGTAAGCATTGAAGGAAGGAAGGAAGGAAGATGGAGCGTGAGAGAACCGCCGTGTCGTCGTCGGGCGGGCGTATTGTTCGCGAAAAATCTTTTCGGAAGCGCCGAGGCGAGAATCCGAATGATTCGAGTCGCATATCGAATGAGAGAGGGAACAAGGGGGACGAGGGGAGGGAAAGGAGGCTGGGAGAAAAGAAAGACTGAAGGGTCTTCATTCCGGGGTTCTTATTATGGAGCAAGGACAGCCGGAAGCGAGAGGGGAATGTTCTCTGTGTATAGATATATATAGGCACTGCGAGATGGATGTACGAGGAGCATTCTGAATTGTGCCAGTATATAAGAATAGCTATTGTATGAGCAAAGCTTTTGACAAAGCTAAATTATTGTCTATCATAAAATTTTTAATTATTTTTGTGCCATATTATTAATGAATTAAAATTAGGCAATTTTTATACATTCTTCGAATGTACACTTACATCTAGTATCTCTAAAACAATCTTACTACTATCTTGCTTCTGAATACATTTCTTTCTAATGCTTTTCGATAGCTAATTAAAATGTAACTCTACTAAACAACCTTGAAATGGTTATTTTTTTCAAAAATGCTAATCAAAACTACATATTATCCTTTATAAAAAAAGGGAGTCTGGTTATTTGATTTTACGGAACACTTACACATGTGTATATGTACGCAGAACTTTTGAATATTCTTATGCTGTTTTCGTCATTTTAACTATCTTTTCCCTATCATTTGCCGCGTCTTGGTTAACTGGAAATTTTTCATTTTGATTCCCTTTACTCCAGTCTCATCCCAATGTCGCTTTTGCCCACTCCCTCTCGTCATTTCTCGCTATATTTTTCTTTTTCCATATATATTTCGTCGCGTTTTTACGACTGAGTTCGCATAAATCAAAGTTTCGAGACCGCGTACGGGCTTATCCAGATAACAGCGATAGAATGCGACGGTCGTCATAACTTCGCTGCGTGAAGGGATATGGTTGCGTTTAAATTGAATAATTTTCTTGAAATAAAAAATAAATTTATTATAAACATTAAAATCAATAATTAATGATTTTATTTTTATTACTTTAATCTCAAATCAACATCAAAATACTTTTAATATTTAATGAAGTCATAACATTTTCTCCGAATTACTTGGAAATGTCTTTTACTAATTGTAATACTTAGATGACTGCTATAAAATATAATAATAAGCTTCGTTGAAAAAATAAATGCAGCAGATAAAAGCTTGGCATAAACTATAAAAGGAAAAGCCTTCAGTCGGGGGAATGCGTAATAATAATTCTTTTAAAGGCATCCGTAAAATAGAAGTATAAATATAAGCGAAAGGAAGATGGCATTTTCGCTGGATAAGAGCTTGAAAGAAGGTGCGAGCCGGAGTGGCGCGCAGGAAAAATAATATCGAGGTATAACGTACAAAGCGCGCTTCATGGTTTTGTTGAGTGACAGTGGAAACCCGCGAGGACCCATGACCAGCCCGATGACTGCTAGCGTCAGCTACGTTTTAGTGGTAGCATAAAAATAAAGAAGACCAATGGGGATGAGAAAAGCATGCATGTAATGAAGAAGAATCTGATTGTTAATATGTTAAGATATAAATAACAATAGTGTAAAAGTCTACATGAAGTTAACTTTCGTAAATTACATAAAATAAAGAAGATAATTAATGACTTTAGGTAAGATTTTAATCAAATATTTGATGTAATATAATTTTTCAAGATTCATTTGTATGTAAAATTATTAAGATACTTTCAAATTATGTATTTACGTAGTTGTGCTTCAATTTTCTACTCACAATGAACAAAGATAAATCTCTGTAATATCGTATTATAAACAGAAAGACTGTGATTCTGAAGCTAGAGAAACCCAGGGAATACTATACGATAACATAAAGTCATAACCGCCATTGCTCATATTTTGTTCCAGTTGGCAGACTCCTGAGTGATGCAAGGAAACTTGATGATTTATGAGAGAAAGTGTATACCACTAAATCTGCAAAAGGATTATGTAAAGGCGTCATACAACTGATTTTTTTTCTTATCATTATAAAATCCTGATTTATTGTTTTAATTAAAACTTTTAAAAATATAGCCCCTCTAAAGTTTTTATTATACTTATTTTTACAAACAAACTTTTCAGATTTATGGAATTAAATAGGCAATGGTAAAAAATGTATTAGTACTTTAAATTTTATTATGTTTTGAATAATTAATATGAAAGTTTTTTGCAATAAATTTTACAGGCATAGATTTTCGGATTAATTTGAAATTAAATATCGATTTCAAATACAATGTATATGATTTCTACTAGATTACAGCGGTTAATATCTGCTGTCCTCGCTTATGTTTAAACATATCTTTTGAATATTAAAAGTAAAATACAGACCGTAGAAGTATTTACGTTGAGGTATATTGTGAGCAATAACTGGAAGAGTCCGCGATATACCATTTAAAACTTCTATCCAGCTAGAAATCGTTAAGAGCACTGCGCACCGACGGATATTACAGGCTTTGCTATCAAAGTACAAAGATGTTAAACAATAGAGGTGATCCATGCGCTAGCGTAAAGGTGCAGAAGACCAGCCGCAGGTTATACGAGGTACTTGCGCCTCCTCTCCGCGGAATTCCCCGACGCATCGATACACGCTATACGTGTGTGTATATATATATATATATATATATATATATATAAATCGCCATATTTCCCGCCTCTGTCTCTCGTCGCGTCTCCGATACGCGGCAGAGCGAAGCAAACTTATGGCTTTGCAATATATACGAGCCGCGCATGTATAGATATTGGAGTAGCAGCCGCGTGCGCGCTCGCCCGTATTACACACATACACATATATATATCTATATATATATATTTATTATAAAGTGCGCGCGGGCGCATTGTGTGTACCGGCTTATATATAGCGGGACGAGCTTTACGAGGCTGCCTCTCGCAAGGATTCGCGCGACGCTCGTAAGGCCGTGCAACCGCTTGCTTTTACGATGCGAAACGCGAAGAGAAAGAGGGAGCAGAGAGACGAGGTGAGCCCGAGGTGTAGGATTAATTCCGAAATTACGATGATATCGGGCCATGCCGGATTCGAGCTGATAATTGAAATGTGCGTTATTCGCTAAGTGTGCAATTTGCGTTTATGGAAACGGTGTAGAAGGCGGGAGGGAGGGAAAATGTTCGGAGATGTGCCTTATATAGAATTCTGCTTTTCATGCTTCAGTACGAAGTTGTAAAAAATAAATGCTGCGATAATTTAATTCAGCAGAAATGTTGTAGCCCGATAAATACGTGGAATGGAAACGATTTGCTTTAATGGAAAATTTTATTTTTCGGATAATTTTATGTAGCTTAATAGATAATTTGACGCTGATAAATTGTTTCTCGTAAAATTTAGAGATACCAAATTAGTCTATAAAGTATACGTCATTGATCGCGTATACTAGTTATTGCTTTCCAATTTCGTGATTGGCTGTTTGAAATAACCACTATTTTTCACCAGTAAAAAGCCTAATAAACTTTAATGAGTAATAACTTTTATGAAGCCTCCTTCCAATAGTGCGCTACATCCGAATTTCATGCTCAAATACGAAGAAAAGATATAAAATCTTTAACATCCTATGATCGAGCTTGTTAGACACACTGTTATTTTTTTTACAACCGCTCATAGCTTTTTCAACTCACTACTTTCCAGTTCAATAGGGAAATATTGAGAAGCTCAAAAAGTTTATGATGTGGCAAGCAATTTTAAATGCGAACAAAATTGAGGAGGTAAAAATTTGAATGATTCGCTCGTCCCGGCACGAAATATCTCGTATATTTTAAATATTATGAAAGTGGTTGCATCACGTACGGCAAATATATGTCTTTAAAAATGTGAATGTATACTATTGGTATTCTATATAAAAAATGTTTATTTGAGAAGGCCCTTACCTTCAGTAGGTTCATGGTTTATTTTATGAACTTTGGAAATAAGGTTGTTTTATGATGTAAATAAAATTTTACAATTGAAGATATACCGGAAAAATTTGATATAGAATAACAATGTTTTTGTTTTACATTTCTATGCATAGCTTTATTCATGTATTTAATTTTTCTAGCTTTCACTTTCTTATTTACGGAAAACAAATTTATACCATTTTATTTATTTTTAAAATTATTAAGTATATGTATGAAATACATAACTAACAAAAAGATATCGAATGTTGTGTGTTTATACGTACAAGTAGTAATAACAATGTTTGGTCTGACCAATACTTCGTAATAGAAAACTATGTATTATTAAATGTAATAAATTATTGCAAGAGTTTCTTTGTACACAATAATATTTTATCAATATTATTAATACAATATCAATAAAAATACTTAGAATTATGTTTATAAATAGTATCTAATTTACGAATAAAAAAAATTTAATATAATCATAAAGCATTATTTAAAATGTTTACTTTTAGAAAATTCTAGAGTAATTTTATCTTTTCAAAACTACTTTTTGAGTTAAGGTCACTATGAGTGTTACTAAGTACGAGTATAAGTAATCTTAATCAAGCATCTTACCGGGTAGACAACTGACGGCCTTTTCCTCGTCCGAACACTTCTGCGTCAGCCAAAGGTAATCGAACCACTTTATGACCTTGACTTGTAGATGGTTCGGTACCCTCCTCATCCGCATGTAGGTCTTCACGCCATCGAGCTTGGCTGCAACAAGGAAAAAAGAAAAAACAGCTCGTTATTTACCCCTGTCACAAACTCACATCCATAATTCAAGGCACAAACATAGCGGCCAATCGACCGATGATTCACTAGTTCAAGGTCTAAGAATTGAAAATATACGTACACTAGTAGATTTCAAAATTATAGAATTAATAATATTGAATTAAATGATTTAACTGAATCAAATTATGAAATGAATGCATTTGAATACCAATTAAATTCTGAATGTTTCCAATTTATAAACCCTTTTCTATATTACAAAATAAGAAGTAATTTTTATTGTCATGAGGTTGTTTTTTCAAATTAAGAATTTCTAGAAACATTCATCATTGTTTAAATAAGAGTACTACTTTTATACCAGTAACAAATTTTTACTAAAGCTTTCTCAAGACGAAACTTCTTATTTTGCACTAAGTAGTATTAGGAGGAAATGTTAAATATAGCATCGATTGCCACAATGATTTGCCATCGGGCTAAAAATTCTGAAATTCTAATCATAATTATGATTGTGTTTCAATTTTAAACCTTCATTCATAATCCAGTACGTATTGTCGTTTTTGAATAAAGTGTTAATTCAAAACCGACGATATATATCCAGTAAATTTTTTAGAATCATGAATGAAATTCAAGTAATTAACAAATGTAAATGAAAAGTAGACGTATTTATTAGACTATTATTATTTATTATTAGTCTATTGAAAATCGTAAATTTCTCCAAAGGTGTATTATTTATTACTAAAAGTATAAGCTACCCTTTTTACATATTATACAAGATATAATTTGCTGAGAAAGTGTATTTGAGTTTAACTAATCAATATATTTATCTATTTGAGACTTTAAATTGTAGTTGAAAAGTAATAAATAATATTAGTGACTTTATTTTTAATTGGAATTTAAATATTTAAGCAAAAAAAGTTTCCTTTATTTCGTAAAGTGCAGTATATTTATTAAATATATTAACAATAATTAAATATATTTAATTATAGATGTTTAAAGTCAAACATAATTAATACATGACATAATATTCAGATGATTGTTTAACCAATAATTTTAATAGTACTTAAATTATTGTCGAATTTGCTCATCCATATATGTGAGGTAATTATGCAATACATATTTATGCGTTATATGTATTAAATGCAAGGAGAAAACTACTTTAAAACGAATTTTCCAAAATATTTCCTTTGTGAAATTTGGTTAATTGATTTGCTTTCTCTATTAAAAATATTTACTTAATTTGTAAAAGTAATATAATATACTTAATTACTTCTAATCAATATTTACATTCGAAACAAATTGAAAGGAAGTTGATTTAGGATGTATATGTTATAATGTAATTTTGTTTGATTTACAATAATGATTGGCAAACGCTAGTTATTCTAATACATGGTTATTATTCCGATTGATTATATAATTTGATTGAATTGAGCATACAGAGAAATAATAATTATCATCTGACCAGTGCCGTGGGCACAAAGAGCCATAGAGCGACACACATCCAACCAGGAAAAACTACATCGTTTCAGCGGATAATAAAATCAGAGTCGGTCAAAAAAAGCTATCGCATTGCGACGGGCGCAGATTTAATCAGCTGGGGCCCCCGTTCCCCATTGTCTGTTCACCAGGGCGCTACTTCGTCATCACGCTTCTCTTTTTCCGCATTTCGTGCTGGTTCTGCTGCTAACGACGCTGGGAGGGACAAGAAGACAAGCACGTCAGTGCTCGTCATTGCCGCTGCTTTCATTAGCGGTAACTTTATTACTCTCGTTCTCTGCGTCTCGCGAAAGAAGGAGGAGGAGTGGGGACGTTTACGGTGCGCCCTATCCCGATGTAATGAGGATCGCAATTCGATGCAATGCTGTATCGCGTATCCGCGCTGCAAATATTTGTTCGGCGGGATCGAGTGTTGGCGACCCATTAGACCTGTATCGATTTTCCGCTCGCGCTCGCTCGGGGATATGGCTCTTCGTCACTCTCTCTCTCTTCCTCTCTCTGTCGATTCCCGCTTCTCTCCTCCACAGCTGCACTGACCCTTTTGCCTCGGAGCGCACATACGCACTATACACACATGCACACACGTGTGCACGCGCGCGCGGCTCAGGCCGGCAGCGTGTGCGGATGCATCGAGGAGATGTTAATTGTTAAACGTGATGGGTTCCAGGCTCTTTACGCTTCCCTTCACGTTCTTTTTTTTTAAATATAGGGATAGGGTGATTAATTACGACACGAGTAATAAACAAGACGTGAGTGGCGTTACTTTTTCTCTTAAAAATATGCTTTTATAATAAATTCTTAATATATTTATGTTTTATAATCTTTACGTTACGTTTTTAATAACGAGTAACCAGCATCATATCTTTCTATTATTAAAAATGTCGGATAAGCTTTGGTTAACTAATTTTTTCTATATAACGATACAATATGAGAAGAATTTAATGTTTGTAGTCAAACATATGTGATGAAAAGATTCAGGATTGACAATCTTTTATTGGAATTATTTATGCTCGAGTATAATAATGTAGACAAATATAAGAGCTTCAATAATGAGTTATATCGTCGTCGTAATATTAAAATTCCAATTTTTATTGAAAAAGTATCTTTTATTAATCTGTATAATATCTACCTTGATGGACATTTTCTCGTTTATGAAATACTTTTAGATTAAATGCTGACACATATCATTGTAAATCTATGTATATCGACCTATAATGCAATATAGTATGAAATTTTTTTGGAAAAATAAACATGTATCTTTAGAAATTGTTATTTACTTTGACTTTTAGAGTTCTTTATTTGAGTAATTGAACAAGCAGATCAAATTTTGGATTTTCTTTTACAATAGTACATTATAATACTGACTCTGCTATAGATCATTTTAATCACACTGGCGCCTACATTATTCTTCAATTTTTTCCATGTCAAATTCTCATAAGAAAAATTGATTGACAATAATAGAGTGTCACAAGACCATTTTCTTTGGTTCAAAATTCTTGTCGTCTCTTTTATGGCCCATAGAAAAAGAAAATAATTAATTCAGAGACGTGTCTCCAATTTTTTTTCCGTCGTTTTTGCAACGCTTTTAGGAGAAACTTTCCGTAGAATTTCAAATATACGCAGTATGAAAAATGGAAAAATAAAATATCTAAAATAGATGAATCGGCATATGAGAAAAGAAAATCAAATTTCATAAAAACATGATATTTTTACAAGACATGCGAAAAAATAAAAAGATATTTCTCTATCTGAACGAAATCGGTCCAATGAATCCTGAGATTGGCCTGTATGTGCATGCGCGCGCGCACGCAGCACACACACACACACACACACACTTACTCACAGACATTTAAAAAAAATGGTTTATTTAGATAAAACTTTTTTTACCACCAGAAAGCTACTTTAAAAAGATAACAAAAACAAATCTTTTTACATAAAAAATTATGTATAGTAGATAGACATGTATTATTTTGGGAACCACTATAGTATGCAAATTGAGACATTCTTACAGATAGTCTTTGATATTTTATTAAGGCATGTTGAGTAAAATTTTTAAATCGGTTATTAAATGTTAATATGAATATTATCTCTACATTATTTAAAAAGGCAAAAACTAATAATACAATGTAGTTTTTCACGATATACATATGGATTCCAGGTAATTTATCGATTCCTTTTATTAAATTGGAAATATTTTATGGAAAATACTAACTTGTCGTTTCGCCATTCTCGATAAATAAATAAAATAAAAATTGAAAAATGAAAAAAAAGAGTTTTGTATGTTCAACCATTACGAGACTAAAATTGTCTTATTCGCTTCAAAATTCATTGTAGAGGTAGAGTATTGATAAGTAGTTCTCTGCCGATTTCTTTTGGAAAAACGATTGGTTCATAAATTTCAGAGATATTTGAGTTTAAAATTTTTCTAGACTTGTTTATCACGTAATATTTTGTAAATAGGTTATATTTCGAAATTAAAAAAAAAAGATATTCCACCAATTAAAACAATTTAAAAACAATAAATTAAATACAACATTATAGTTATCTATATATATATATTAATTTTGCTCGAAAATAAATAAATTTGTATCTATAACTTGTTAATTTATCAAAAATATAGATTTAAATAATTACATTTTTTTAAATTTCAATTTAATAAGAGGAATCGATAAATTAGTTTGAGAAAGCTATGTGCCAATAAATTGGCAGCGGTTTTATTCTTTGCTAGAATTATGAAAATTATGATAAGACTAAAACGTACACTTTATACTTTTAGCTGTTATATAAAACAAATTAATTGCTAGAGAATATTTTAATTTATTAGAAGTTTGTAACATTTCTATTCATGCTGTATTAACGACAAATTAATAATAATTCGAGATCTGTGTAATCGATTTTTAGTACGTTTCTTCATAATCACATATTTTTGAAATTCAGTTAAAATAATAAATTGTATTAGATTAATATTCATGATAGCTACATTTGTAAGGACTTGCATCGGTAAGGTGTTTAAAGGTATACGTCACAATACAATTTTAATACGACAATATAAGAGGAAGATCTATAAATATGTATTAATGATAATGTAGCTATCATCAACATATTCATGACCATTTTTTATTTGTGATATGGAAATGTCTAAAATTATACAGGAATATGCTAGATTATACCAAAACTGCATACTATAATTAGTGATTTTTTTTAATTGAATGTAGTATATATATAGGTACATTAAAGTCACAATTTAAAATTTAATTCTTGAAATAGCTCGATTTAATTTATTATATCTTAAAAATTTTCATCGAAATTTTGTATACTTTTTTGAATTGCCGTAATACTTTTCTGGCAGAAAGTTTCTATAGAATAAATAATCACAGATGTAATTCATATAGAAATTATTTTTTCCACGTAGATATTATTTTTTTACAAGTAATACTTATCAAATTTGATTTTACATAAAAATATTAAATGCGAAAGTTATGAATAATATTCGAACAAAACGTTGTCCTGTGGAACATTTTTTTTGGATAATCATTTTGCAAAACATTTGATAAAAAATTTTATATTATAACTTACACGTTAAACATTACTTGACATTATCAAAAGTAATTTCTCGACTTTGGATAGTGAATTATCTTGACAAGCGGAAAAACAATAATTTAGATCAATTACCAAGTTTTTGAAATATTATTTAGAAAATATAATTTATCATTGGAAAAATAAAATGTTTAGCTAAAAATCTGAAATTCTTTGGTACTTTAGACTATTTGAGATGAACTTTACTCGGACTTTGTCCAGTTTTTTACACTGAATGAGAATAAAGCAGAAATATATTGTTAGTTTCGACAACCTCGAAACAAAATCAATTACGTATGTGATTGCTAACCCACTGAACGCTTACTTTTTTCATTCTAAAAGAAAGTCTTCTAAAAAGTTTTTATTAATTTTTAGTCAAGTCAGGCTATGTTGGCATGGAATACAATAATAGATACTCTTATAAAGTAGTGAAGAAACAGTGATAGATTTCTTGTCGTGGAATTTTGCTTCTTCCTAGGGGAAGTTTTGTGATAGTAAATAAAATTTTTTGAGATAGTATGTTAGGAATGTCGTTTATAAAATTTGGAATTGAAATACACTATTTTTAGAAAATCTCCGTACGGACGTGTTTGTGCGTGTGTGTGAGTCTGTACGCTGATATCTCATGATCTACTCGATTGATTTTAAAGATTCAATGATCATTTTTTTAGGTTTTGCTTCCACATTTGGGGTCAATATTCTATTTTTGTAAAATTAATTTTTTTTATAGCCATTTTTCAATTTTCAAAATTTTTATTGTTATTAACAAAAATGTAAAAATTGAAAAATGAAAAAAGAGTTTTGTATGTTCAACCATTACAAGAGTAAAAAACGGCTGTCAACTCATTAGCACTTAGCTTCCTCAAATTAATTTATCGATTCCTTTTATTGGAAATATTTTATAGAAAATATTAACTGGTAATGGTTTCAGAAGCTGAATTTTAATTGATAATCTTTGAAGGAAAGATTTTTATATAGAACCATTTATTTATAAAATCTGAATACAAAATTTCATATGGAATAATATAATATAATTACATTATAATTTTTATAGAAATATAATAAAAAAAAATAAAATTGATTTAAACGCGCATGCGTTGTGTCTCCCATACAATAATCTTCCTTGTAAACTCAATCAAAGCACAACTTTAGATTTTTTTTATTTCGACCCAATGTACGACGTGATAACGTTGACTGTGGACTTGAATAAGAAAAGTTTGATGAAGAATAGTCCTACATCAGAGTTTCTATTTGCGATTGGATTCCATTGTGAACCCTTTTGTAAGAATTAAAATCACAAAATAATAAATTATAAACGAAACAGCAATAAATAGCCATGAAACAATTACAAGTTAATATTTTCCATAAAATATTTCCAATTTTTTTCTTGAAAAATTTATTTTTTGAATTTCAATTTAATTAAAGGAATCGATAAATTAGTTTGAGGAAACTAAGTGCCAATCAATTGGCAGCGGTTTTTTAATTATTACGAGATTTCCTCAAGCAATTCCATTCGACGAATTCTTGTAGCATCACAGGAATGTGATTAGCTCGAAACTCTTTTCCAAGAAAATATTACGTTCTTCTGATTATTTGATTACACTGTGCAAACTCGGCACACTCACGGATCTACGGCCCTGGCCGTAGATCCTTCGAAAAGGAACAAGTATAATCCTAATGCGAAAAATACAGCACAAAACAAAAATACACTCGCGCAGTTTCGCGCGGGGTCAGCTGAGCCGTCTTCGACAGCTTCATCCTTATGCTTGTCTCCCTCGCGACCCCGCGAAAATAGAACGTTTAGTCGAGTTTCCGGGCGCGCGCTCGCGCAAAACTTTTCTTAATCCGCTTTGGCCTCCTCGGGCAAGAATAATTTTCCCGCGCTTTCGAGCGGCAACAATACAGGCGGCTGTGCGCGCGTGCTTGCGAGGGCGGAACAAAGTAAAAGAATCCGATTTGCGAATTCCGCGGTTTTCCGCCCTATTACATTGGGGCCAAGTGGCATGGATGAAAGAAAGCATCTCGAAATTCCCGTGACGCGCGACGACGGCAAACTCGTGACAAAGGCGTCACTACTTGCTTTTAAGAGGCTTAATTATTTAGTTTCTGTTGGTTGAAGGCACCGGTTGAGCAGTTTCACTTTCCTTCTACGACTTTATGTTTCCACCTTCGTTTCTTTGTACCTTTGACGATACGGAGATAAACTTGTAGAAGTAGGGCGCCGAGAAACTTCATTAAAATTACATTTACAGTTTCTCAAAAGTGCAGAATGATTTACAACTATTATATAATAAGTTGTGCACATTTAAGCTTTAGAATATGACGAAAAATTTAACGTGCTTTCAGCAGCTTCTTGGTAATAGATAAGCAGACAGAGACTCGTCAGGGAAAAGAGTAAGGAGAAAAGTATTTCTTCGATGAGGACAAAGGAGCGAGACAAAGTCCAAGCATTGTGGGTCGGAGGTAGACATAGCACGAAGGAAAATATGCGCGCCACTCGCGTTTGTCACTTTTTCGCATTGATCGCCGGCGATGTTTCTTGCTTGGTTCGTTTGTCGACGCTCGCGGCGGGAAGAAACGCGCGCATTCTGCTTTCTTTCTTTGCTTCCTTTTATTTATAGTGGTAGACGCGCGGGTTCATTGCACGTTTTTCCTTCATTCGGTTGCGCACTGCTGAAATACAAAAATGGAACACTGCAAAATTTCAAAGAACAGAGTTGGTGCAAATGTTACAATTCGTCATTGATTGTTTTGTCTCAAAAGATGGTACTGTTAATTATCACTGATGTTACGTATAACCATTCTATAATTCTTATATTTCTACGGTAATTTGAACTTTTTAAAAGTTGCTAAATTTATTCAGATAAAATATACAATAAAAGAAACAAAATTGAAGTAGCTGTAATATATTGCTTAGTAGAATGTACGATTAAATATTGATCTTGTCTACTTTCAGTCCTCCAAGCTAGTTTTTAGCACAACAGCTATTACATGCACTAAGTGTACAACGTTGTAAGAATCTGAATGCAATTACAAGAACTTATTTGTAACAAAATCTTAAAAGTATTGTAAAAATAAGAGCAAGAGGTTGCCTGCACCAATAAAGCCCTTTTATTACTATATCCCACTCCAAAATAAATATACTTTTTAAATAGTTCGCTGATTTTTAATGTATGTCATCCTAAAATTTTAGCTAAAAGGGTTAAAAATTGCCAAGGTTACAATTAATGTACCTTGCAGGTGACAGCTTTTTGGTAACAAGAAAATCCAATAAAATAATAGATAATTAAATCCTTGATTTTAGCATTTAATGAACTTTATTACATGTCATATCCAATTTATATTCTATTGCTGTAAAATTATAATTGAATTTCCTAAAATGAATTTGAATTTGACCCAGATATTTAAAACATAAAATAGGAAGATATCGTAAATTGAATTCTTTTTTACATCAGCGATAACAGAAAATTACTGCTTCGAAATGCACGTTTAAATGTTAATTTCCATAATGTAACAAGTTATAAAACATGTCATCGAAGCAAATTGCGCATAGTACCCTCTTGGCAATGTTACATTTAACTCCCTCCTGTTCTTTTGTGCTCGAAATAAATTGCGGATCCAAAAGTGTCCGGCCCCCACATAGCCAAGCGATAAATCGCGAAGCGCGCGCGAGTCTAATACGAGCGACTCCCGCATTATCGGGGCCGTACGCAATATCAACGTATATCGCGCCGTCGTGCGCGGCGATAAAACGGTTGCGCGAGCGCGCGTGTGCGTGGGCGATATAAATCGCGATGGTGCGCGCAGTTATGTTCGACTTAATGGCTTAAGTGGAATGTGACTTTGAATTTCCGAGCGAGCCGTCGTTGCCGCGATACAGTTATTGTCGGCAATTTCACACCGGCTGCACGTGCGCAGGTGCATCTTCGTCGCTCGTCGGCGTTGCCCCTCTGCCTTTTGACGCCGATGTGACGCGGCAGTGAGCTTTACGCCCGTGGAAAGGAGTAGGGAGAAAAGAGAGAACACGGAAGCTCTGCGAGCGAAATGGTATATCGCTATGGGAAAGGGCAGCGCTATTTCGAGATAACACTGCCCGTACATCAGGCAGAAAATGGCGGCCTGAATGGCATGCACAACATAAGAGCAGTTTATTTTTTAGTAGGATTGATAATTAAGAGTTTTTCTAAAATTGAGGCGGCGAATTTTCAACTGCATTTAATTTTTCTTGGCTAAATTTTGGCATAATATAGATTTTAGCTGGATCCAATATACTGTTTGTGTTTTATTATTAAGTTTTATACTTGTAGACTGTAGTAAAAAATAAAATATTATTTCAGTATAAATATCATATGGAATTTATTTGTCTTGAATGCAAATTATTTAATGCGAGGAATTCTTAGCACAATGTGATATTATATTTTAAACAAAATTATTTCAATTAAAGCTCGTAGATTTTAAAGTATAAACAACAATATATCATGTTGTTATAATGTATGCTCATCAATCTACCATGTATACAGTAACTAGAAGCCCATACGTATATCGATCTTTCGTATTTGCTTAGCTACATTAGTAGAAACGCCGGGAATGCTATGCAATTAGAACAACAAGCAATCGAATATATCGTCGTCCGGGGCGCGCGTTTCTACTAACAGTCAAATAGCGTTGAAGACGCGCGGCCGATTCAGGGAAGCCTCTGCATTGAACATCAGTCGCGCTTTGTATACGCTTGTAGCGAATGCTCATTGGACTGGGCGCGCAGATCGGTTATAAAGGAAGTTTCGACCAATCCACTCAGCTGAGTAGAAAGGAATTGGGAGAGGGAGAGGGAGGAGAAAAGCAAAAAGGTTTTGCACGCGCCGGGTCGAAACTTCAAAGCGAGCGCTGCAGCCCTCTTCCCCCTGCGATTCGCTATGCTAGCCTGAGTACAATAGGAAGCGAAGGAACTCGAAGAAAGTGGACATCTTATTTAGACAATCTTCCCTCTCGCTCTTCCTCTTCAGCCATCGCTAAGTCTGAACGTTGCCGAGTTTCATCGAGTGGAGGGGGAGATCGCGCCTTTTGATTAGTTTTTAACGAGCCTTTCAATTTCGCGTTTGCAGAGTTGGCGTTAAGCTAGCTAGCCTTTGAGCGACATTATGAAGTTACTTCGCGGGCGACCGTGACTTTCTTAATCGCGATACAGTTTCCGCCTCAAGTGTTTTCTTCCCTCTCTTTTTATACCTCACATGTTAAAAACTTTACATATTCATTCCACACCGTTTCAAAAGTTTGCATTTTTATTTCAATTTTTTACCATTTACTCTTTTCAACTCCTCCCTGGTCATTACAATGTAATGGGCTTTACAGATTTTTATCGACAAATGTACAACAAATATTTTCGTATTGTTTAAATATTTTTAATGAAATTAAAAGATTTTGAATTTAGTTTGACTCGCACATTTATTTTTTATTTTTATTTAATAAATGTGATATTTTAACAACATACATTGATCAATAAAGGACGTGCCAATGTGCGTGAGTAAAATACTTTTTTTAATTGGGCATTATATTTGTACAGTTCTGGTACATTAGAAGTGAAAAAATAAATCCTTATTACAAAAGTTTTAGGTTGACTACTATGAATTACACTTACATAAGAATTAGTAAGCATCTATAACTAGATATAGATATACGTGAACTTGAAATAACAAAATTATTTAAAATATATGATGTAATGTTTCCTCGTAGAAAGAATTCTAAATCTAAATAAATTTATTCAAAACAATAATAAAATCAACGATAGATAGTTATAATGGATGTTACAAATATATACATTTAATAAACTATTAAAAAGATCAAATTGAAAAGACTTAATGGTTCGAACAGAAACATTAGCATTAAGCAACGCGTGCGTATGCGTAAATTGATAATTTATTCAGCAATGCTATTTCTAATATAAAAATAGAATCTTCCCTAAACAATACTACATATACCATTCACGTAAAAGAATTTTTCGTTGACGATTGGGAAAGTAAGTTAAGTCACGGCTATAGTGAATGAAACGTTTAAGAGCTTAAAATGCACGCTTAATCCCGACAGAAGTATAATAGAAATGCAGCTTTTGGTACTTATTCAACGCTAGGAATACTTTTAGATTAATGGCTCGCGCGAGTTGCTCTACTGTGGATATAGAAAAAACTCGAGGTAAAAGGTGCACGCGGGGGCGGCTCAAGTTCGTGTCTCCCAGGAGATCGGCTTTCTCGGATAGGTGCATTATAGCTGCGGTCACGAGAACGCTCATCCGGTTGTTTTTTGTCGCGGAGCTCTAGCGTTCTGACCCAATTAAAATCAGGCGTGTGCGCGCGCGTCGACGTCAAGACGGCCTAGTCCGACCGACATCGACATTTCTCGATTACCGGCGCGTGTGGGTGAAATTGAAACGCGGAGAAGGGAAGTTGATTCGACGTGTGTGCACGAGGAAGATTATATTTTTATCGAGCATTTAATCCCGATCTTGATTGATTGATGGCTAGCTTTTAAAGCGCTGATGTGCTTTTGACTTGCGAAAATATGGGCTCCCAGCTTTCAACAGTTTTATGTACTGTTTCTATTTTATTTTTTCTTTTTAATATTTTATGCAGCGAGATACTCAAATATTTTAGTTTATATTGTGACAGGGCTCTGCTCATTGTGTATCCGAACACTGGTGAGTGAGCATAACGATGAGAAATACAAAAATAAATTGTTGCGCAGTTTTCAATCCTATTTGCTAATATTTTTTTAGTGATTTATTCATTTAATTTTTTCCATTCTCCATTGAATTCCATTGAATATTTCACAAAATGATGTGCAACAGTTTGTTATATGTACGTTAGTGTTGAAAGTGTGAAACAAAATGCGAGGAGCAGGACGTAAATCTATGAATCACAGTTTGGTCGACGGTATTTTATCTTCTACGTTTTCCAAACGTTGATGGAAAGCTCCGTAACATTTTTTGATATAATAGTATATTTAAATATAGCAAGTATGTCATTTTTTACTATAGATGTTTTTATATAATACCGATGTGATTATATACGTTTTATTTTGAGTATGTAATTAAATATTCCATTTTCAAAATCAATATTACGGAAGTATAATATGGAACTCCTCTATGCTCGTAAAATAATTATAAAATTACAATAAAACGTAAATTCTTAATTTAACAGAAATAACAGTTCTCATTAGTTTAATGAAAGTTTACACCCTTCACTCTCAAAAATGAGTAGTTTTTTTGTAAACGGTTGGTGTGTTAAGCAAAGTGAAGGCAAAATTCCATATTGTCTATACTGCAATTAAAATCACTCGAAACTATCCTTTTAAAATATTTGATTTTTTTAATCATAGTTGTTTTTTAAGATTTTACTAAAAACGAAGATGGAAATACATCGGAGTCTAAAAGGAAACCGCAAGACGAAATGAAAAATAAGAAGATAGAGAGAGAGAGAGAGAGAGAGAGAGAGAGAGAGAGAGAAGGAGAGAGCAGTAGGAGACTGCCTTACGCGGTGATCGATGAATCTGTTTCTGCAGTGAAGGAAAGGGAGCGAGAAAGCGCGCGAATGGATGTAGGAAGCGTGCAAGACGCAAGAGAGTTTTCACCAAGAAGCATCGTCTGGACGCGCTTGGGCTCCTTTTTCCTTTCATCAGCGCATCCCGCAGCGGTTGCTGCTGGTGCTGCGCGGCGCGAAATTTCCTTTGTCGCGTGCGGGCTGCTGAAGCTCTCGCGGGGGCTCGCCTCTCGCTTCAGTGCGAGAGGGAGAACAAAGCCAGAAAACGCGCGAGAGGAAAAACCACGAGGTTGCGTGTTTCTGTGTCTTATGTGGCGGCTGCTTCGTTTAACGACGCGTCGAGCCGT
Source organism: Torymus tubicola (assembly GCA_035583055.1). Classification (NCBI taxonomy): domain Eukaryota; kingdom Metazoa; phylum Arthropoda; class Insecta; order Hymenoptera; family Torymidae; genus Torymus; species Torymus tubicola. The sequence continues at coordinate 24,296,236 of JAWWEQ010000010.1, read as the reverse complement.
CGCTTGCAGCACGCGCGGGTCCTTTGTCTCGTACTACCTCTGCTTCCCCTCATCCCCTTCCACCGTCTGTGTGCTATCCAGTCTCAAATTTCACCTATCTGGTCTTCAATGGAAATCAGTTAAATACGTATATAGTATCTATGTGCTAGATAGAACTATCAAGTGACAGAAAGCTTGAAAGCAGAAGATTAGATAATTGCATAAGAATGTTCTAACCAGTTTGTGATAGTGATACTACTACTAAGAAACCAGAGCTATTTTTCTAAATAACTGGTCAAATTTTAGGCGTACCACCTTAGAAAGAGCGCGTAAGTCTCAAGTCATTTTTTCAGAGGCCCCAATTTTTTTAGAAATTAAAATTTACGTTCAATATGGATCCAAAAATTTTTTTCGACCAGATTCTACTAGGCCCAATATCAGTTTTAAACCAATAATATATTTCGAGAATGACTTCCGGTAACAGTAGATTTCGATCTACAAATGTGTTGAGTTGGATATGAACCTAGTAAAGAGGTTAAGCCTATCGATGGATTTCATAGGACGAATGGGCTCTGACAAGGCCAGAACCTGAGAAGGCCAAAGACAATTTTCCGGTATTAATTTCAGTATAGCCAAAGGTCAATAACAGATAACGTTATGAAATAGAGTTTAATTTTGGCCTGGAACAGAAATTGAACTTAGCAATATTCTTGCTGGGTCCTTTCTTGCTTGCTTGAGTCTTGCGAGGCAATAATGTATTTGATAACGTAAAATTATCTATAAATAAGATAAAATTTTGTTGAAGCTATAAAAGTATAATTATGCACTACAAAAAAAAGTTAAAGTTCTAAAGGAATTTATACTTCAGTTGAATACCTTAATGATGTAATAAAAACATGTAGTCATATGTCGTGTTATAATCATAAGCAACCCATAAATTTTGCGATGGTTACAAAAGACTCATAGGATTTTCATTTAATATTTCTACATTATATTATGATTTTATACAAAAGAAGCATACTTTGAAATTTACGCGTTATTGCTTTGTAACTTTCATGCCTTACAAACCGGAATGTTCTCTTCATATATACCCTTTTGTAGTTATTCTTGAACCAAAATAAACTCTTAAACACAGCAAAATTATTTATTAATTAGAATTGTTGTGCAGAAAAATGTTTTCTTTTTAAATTTAATCAACACTGAGATCGCTAACCTTAAGGTACTTGTCCAAAAGTTGCGCAGGTCGAGGTAGAGCGACGCTGGTACACATAAGTCGAGTGGACAGCGCACAGCCGGAAATCGAAAGTATAAACTTCGCAGTGCCCGAGCGAACGCAGATGTACTCACGGGGTGCACATGCCTTTATGTGCGTATATCCATCATTTTGATCTCGCTCAGTTGATGAAAGGCTGCTGCGCGCGCCTGCTCGCGCTCGATGGAGTGGAAGGATAAGGCGAACGCGCGCGGCACTGCCAGCCCACCAGGGCTTCGCTCTTTGAGCTCCAAGATAAAATTGAAAGGGACATAAACGGATGGAGTGTTTTAATGCTCGTTTTCAGCAGATAGCTGATAGTCGCTGTTGCGTGCAATTTATCGAGGTAAATTTTGATTAATATGGAAAACATTTCACAACTGACAAGTGTTCAGAGAGAAACATTTTTCGAGTGTATAATTTAATCAGTTGCAATGCTTTCAAGCGGATTGTTATCTCTTAAGCTATGGATTTTCGTGTATATTGCAAAATCATTATTTTACAAACCTTGCTGTAATATTTTTTATTCCATTTTAAATCACAACAAATTGTAAATTTTTGTAAGATTTTGGGTCTTACACGTTTAAATTAGCTTAAACATTATATTAAAGCTATTTTATCTACTTCGAGTTCTGTCTTGCACCTTAAGGGGCTTTATATTGGTTTATCATCAATGATTGCTTTCGACTCTATTAGCTAGTTCACTATTTTCTCATCTATAATGTGATCAATATAGAGTGAGGAGAAATTATTGTAGAAACATTGTTTATTTTTTATCTTTCTTAATTCTCTATAAGTTGATTTCTGGTAGAATCTGTTTACAAACGTTTGATATTTATTTTTAAATGTGTTCCTTTTTTATAATATTAAAACTTTTTTAGTTGATTTATTAGCAGTTTCCTGCAGTTGAAATCTGTATGCCCAAACCGGTTTTATTATTGATTTATATATAACATTAGTTTGTTTTCAATGGAAAGTTTGAGTTTCTTATTTGCTATTATAATCATTTAAGATGTTTTGTTTATTTGTAATTCTATTTTTCGAGTGCACATTAAGATATAGTCTACACGTATTTGAATTAGACTATAGAACCGGAAACTAAGTTTGGAAGAGACCCTGTTTCTGAATCCTGCATAACAATTCTACAGAAATATGGGGTTATTGGGTTACTCACAGTCGTATCAACTGTTTATATGTATATTTCGTAATTAAATTTTATTATGTGATTCAGTTTATCTAAATTTACGGTCATGTGGTTTATAGCCGAGGTTTCACGAACATTATTCTTTTTGAAATGAACTAACATAGTTATTGCATCGTCGTCGGGAATAATTTTGTTAGTATATTTCTTATTCGTAGACTATTATCTATTTACAAAAATAAATTTTTTAAATTATGAATATCTACAAATTGAAAAAAGAACTTGGATAAAATATCTGTTAATGAAATGATGAAGAAAATTACCACTCTTATCGCATCGAACTTCTTTATGTATTTTTATCAAACCATAACTATTAGAGATGTTACTTTGGTATTTAAAATATTTTTACACAATAACTAATATCAAATGTTAAAAGTCCTGTAGATTTGTCTACATTCAAATGGGTATACCAAAATAATACTAAAAGTGAATAGCAACAGTATATCAAAATCGAAGGTGGGATATTTAGCAACAGTTCTTTGTGGATGAATGAAAAATACATCAGTGCTGACGAAAAAAAGCTCTTAACAAATACGAAAGAAATTGCATGGAAGAAAACTAAATTGAATTTGAATACTTGAAAGGTTTCACAAAAAAAGTTTGAAAAATAGTGAGCAATACCTTGGTTAAATGTTTTTAAAATAATCAACCCGTAGTTCTCCGGTAAACAAATATTGCACAAAATAAACTCCATAGAAAGTGTCACGGAGGTTTTCGTCGTTGTTTGGACAAGGTAGAAGACGGTAAAAAAAGAACTGCCTTGCAATGCACTCGTCATGGTATCGCGACATTAGCTCAGTGGTAGTTCGTATGCCACTTCTTGTATTTTTTCACTCTTTATTCTTTATTTATATTACACGTAATAATATAATAAATGCGGATCTAGCAATAGAATAATGGAAACAAATACAAATAAATTTTTTAAGTATTGAAACAGCAATCATTACAACAAGGACAATATACAAAGAAGATGAATAAATAATTGTTTATCTCTGTGTAAAGGAATGTCTTATACAGAAGTTCTCTGTCGTACCGTCCATAATGTTTTGAATTGAATATCAATTAACTATCATAAGCTTTTTCTTAAATTTTGAGAGTTGACACACATACTTATTATCTAACTTCTAATCAAATTTCAGATAAATATATTGGAAAATAAACGCAGCTATTCTAAATGATGAAAAGTCTTTTGGTGTTTCTTTTGCTTTGCGAAAATCTGAATTCAATAAAAAGAATTATCCTTGAATAAAGTTAATTAGTTAAAAAACTATTTTATTTAATATTCTGGTTGCGTTGAAAATTTTTACAGAAGACATTTGAAATTCGAGCGTGTCTTAAAGAATAATATCTCAATTCAGTAGTGAGATCGAAAGAAGGTGAAAAATGTTAAAAGTAGCTGAATTACTTAGGACGAAATGTAGAGTTCGATCGAAAGAGTCTCGCACAGAGAGCGAATAAATGAAACTCATATACAAAGAAGATGAATAAATAATTGTTTATCTCTGTGTAAAGGAATGTCTTATACAGAAGTTCTCTGTCGTACCGTCCATAATGTTTTGAATTGAATATCAATTAACTATCATAAGCTTTTTCTTAAATTTTGAGAGTTGACGCAAATACTTATTATCTAACTTCTAATCAAATTTCAGATAAATATATTGGAAAATAAAAATAAAATTTGAAAAATTGGAGCATATCATATTAATGTTAAAATACGACATTTTACCGTTTTACAAATTTCGTTTTTCTTATATAATTTTTATTAAAAAAATCAATTAAATAAAGAAATAAATAAAAATGATATTCTACTATAACGATATAGTTATTGTGAAGTATTATGTATGAAGTATCTATACAGATACGAAAGTTTTATAAAAGCATCAAACTTTCCGACAATATCAGTTTGTATTGTGCATTGCCCATAATCAGATAAGTATGACAGACTAGTTATTTGTTCTGCAGAGACTGTTGGAAATTAACAAAACTCTCAATTGAGTATTTACGTAGAATTTATTGAAAATAAAATTTCGAGAATAGTTCATTTATGCTTGAAAAGTTTATTACCACAAAATTTTTTCTGATTCAAGTACATTACTACTTGAATAATATAAAATAAAACTATTCTATTAAGTGTATTAAGGTATCGAATGAAACTTCTTTACTTTGCGTTAGAATCTAATATTGTGGGTTTTTCATATTTCTGTATCTAAAACGCTCTAAAGATAAAGCCAAATCCGAGATCCCAAGGCCTGATACTTTTTTAGTTAATCGATAAAGATACGTTTCTTTCTAAATGTTTAAAGAAGAAGTAAAATTTATTGAAAAAAAGTATTAGATCAAGTGCGGAACAGAAACGAGAAACAAAAGTAATTTCTAATACTACGATTGTTGTTGCAATACTAAATTTTCATGTAACTCTGTAAATTCCATATTTAGTTAGAGTATCGGACGTGAAGTATGTCAAATAAAATGTCACGTAGCATTCTATATTCGCCTAACCTTAATTACTCAATCACATCACTTATAGTCAGATGCAAGAAACACGTGGTGTTCAGCTGAAGCACTGGTTATTAATATCAAACTATTCCTTAAGTCGAATAATTGATAAGAGTTTTGTAAAGCTAAATTTAATATCTATAAAAATTTCGATATAATAGAGAAGAATTATTTTTATTCTTTTATAGCTTTCTGAATTTTAACTGTTAACATAGAGTTATTTTTCCAAGAACTAGTGTGGTAATTGATCAGTGCATTTGAATCGGACGGTTCCGGCGAACAACAAGTTAAATGGGAAGCCTCGTTTAGTTGGTCCGTTAGGAGCACATTGTACTGAGGCGCGCCTGGAAGAGAAGGAGAGAGCGGCCAAAGTTGCAGTATCGCTGCTAATAACTGCCGGTCGAAATTTCGAAGGGAGAGCCAATTCGTACATATCGAAGCAGTCGATCTCTCTCGTTCTCTTCGAATGCAATATAACGGCTAGCCTGGCGTTATATGGAAACCGAGGCATAAGGCCTGCGCCAAGTTTCATCGTCGAGCCAACAGTTAGGGACTCGGGGATTAGGATACGTATACATGTAGATGGTCTAACGAAGGCTCGCTCTGCTTAAGAGCTTGTCGGCGCTGCTGAGACTTGCAAATAGAGAAACGCATGCCTGCTAATAGCGCAACGAGAATCATTTAGTTACACCGTTTTGCAAAAAAATCCTATTTATAATCTCTTGCAAGTGATTAGCATATTAAAGCATCTCAAATATAATGCATTATTTCCAGTGAGGAGATAACGTTATCTTTGATGTACATCAGAGAATATGATCGTGCTGATTAATAGGTAGATAACACTCTGTGTTCTCTCTTCTGTGTGCATATCGTTAGTATGGCAATCTATATGCGCGCATTATCGATCGATAAATCATCTAATCTCCCGGCTCTAAAATGAAGCGGGGATATTTGTCTATTTTCCGGGGCTTGGCTGGCGCGCACGCAGCTCGTGCGGCGCGCTTAAGGAGACGATTGATCCGCTCTTTCGGGGAAAGCGCCGCATGCGCGTCCTCGGATCTTCCGAGCAGGCGATGATGGCATCGCTCCAATCGAGATTCGACGGCGTAATCCTATCGGCCCTCTTGAGGTACATCTGATCGGGGCTGTACATAACTAATCAGGACTTACGCGGCCGGGAATCAGTTCGGTTCTAGTAGGAAAGGATAAGGTCCGATAAGGTTTGATGCGTTCAGTGCCATCCTTGTTTTCCAAATCATTCTGCCAATTGTACGAGTGCAGCTATGTTCAAAAGATTAAACGAACATGACTCTTAATCGCCTTGGACTTTATTTTAGTAAACAACTGATGGAAATTTTCTATTTTGATCTTAATGAGTTGAGTTTCTGGAAGAGCACAGAGATTCGTATAAACTAAGAAGGTACTTGAGCTTTGTTATACGATTGTCCATTAGAAAAATTCTAAAGAAGTTTATGACAGTTCGTAAAAAGTTTAATTTTTAACTAGATTGGCAAGTTTATTTCGTAGTCAATTTCTTACTTTATTTTCATTATAAAAGTTGAGCAATTAACGTCAGAGAAAAATTCCTCCACACAATCCTATCCTCAGCGGCAAATGCAAAATATCCCCGATGAGCAGAAATGAGGAAAAAAGGCGCGAGAGTCTCGTAAAAATAAGAGTCTCTCGTTGAAAGCGGAGCGGGAGGAAGAAAGAAAGGGCCGAGAATATTACGGAGGCGCGATCACCCTGGCATTTAATCTAAGCAGCTGACGTTTAATCCAAAGCTCTCATTCCCCCTCTTTCGCAATATATACGTATTTATATATATATAGAGGGTTATCCCCCTCGAGCACTGAAATTAGCCATTGGGCGAGACGCTCTTACTTACGCGGTCGACAACACCTGGAAAATTCCGCTTAAGAGAAAGGAAGCCCATGCCCCATGGACGAAAATAAACTTCTGGAACTCATGCTATAGTATAGTAAGGCAAAGAATTTCCTATTAAATTAATTAATTGCACACAATTGTACTTTTCCTATTAAATTCTAATTGTACAGCTGCACGCGCTTATCTTTTCAATTTGTAACGAAAAATCTTCGGGAAGATTAATAATACGAGTGGCTGGAAACTACAGCGAGCCATATACAATATTGGAAGCAATAGTTCCCTATTGTACAATAACCTTGAACGTCGCAGATATAAACTATACCGAGCAATGTGTTCTGGTCCATATGGTCTCTACGAGATGAAGTTAAGAGGGGAAAACAATTTCATTTGAAATACATTAGCAAAGACTAGAAATTGAAAAGAGTTGGCCCGCGGCAATGGCGGTAACGAAGTATAAGATCCGCGTGCGCGCAGGGCCTTCGTAATTGAACAACTTTCTGAAGCGCATGAGGTTTCTGCGAATTCGCGCGCCTGCTCGCTGACGCGAGGCTTCCGTCGTCGAACGAGGGTCGAATCGTCTCTCGTGCTCGCGCCCCGGGCGCTCTGATAATGAAATAGACCGCTGCTCTCGTGCACCATTTCCCTTTCCTGTCTCAGCCTTGTTCTTTTTTCAAATCTCGTACCGCTATCGTATACATATACTCCTACATACCTACTACATAACTCGTGGCGTATTTCTCTATTACGAGCTAAAAAACCACATTTGTAATAATTCTTAAAATGTTAGAGGATATTATCTGTTTAATTATTTTTGAAAGTGCAATCTAAAAAATCAATACTATCATTTAAAAATTAAAAAAAAGTTAAGATTAATAAATAGGAAACTTGAAGTCTGTCTAAAATTGAGTTATACTACTTCTACGTATTGAATATGTGGAGAATGATTTTAATGATTTTCCCATTTAGTAAGTTGATCAATTTATGTTATATTTTTATATACTTCGAATAACAGAAGAGGTTTGTAGATTCACTTTCTAAATTAAGTAGAAACGTTATAGATATTTTCCTATGTGTTACAAATTATATTAATAGAACTGTAATTAGCACTTGGTAGATGCGTCTGACTGTAGCGGATTTTTTTACTAAGCCCTATTTGAAAGTCAGTCATTTGAAACATTTAAAGAGAAAATAATTCAGTTATAAGATCAATTTTATACAATAATTGATAAGAGAGAAACAAAGTAACCGTTAACAGTCTTATGCCACATTGGAAGTACGTTTTAGAGCAGCACGTACTGTTTATGAACAGTTTTATTTCAATTTGCAGCTTAGTTTCGCGCTTGGGTTACTTTATACAATCATCTACATTTATAATCGATTGTCATGGGGAATATTGCGCGCATATACTCAAAGGTACAGTAGCGTGCTGAATGCATAATAACGGACTTGATTGAGAATTTTGATGAGTTTTCGATGTGTTTATACAAAATGATAACGTTTAATATTTTTGATTAAAAGAGACTTTATTTTGAAAATTCACTATTATTTGCTTAGAAAAATCAAGAAAATATAATATTGTTTACCTGTAGATAATTCAAAATTTATACAGATAAGTAAAAATCATTATTTCGTAACGATATAAGTCAATTCTCGAAAAAGGTATCGTAAAGGAAATTAATTATTCTATACGATTCCGCTCTCTTATGCATATAGTCTCAAAAACTTGAAACTAGAAATATAGCCAAGTGTCTGGAATCTACGCAGCTATTCTAAATGATGAAAAGTCTTTTGGTGTTTCTTTTGCTTTACGAAAATCTGAATTCAATAAAAAGAATTATCCTTGAATAAAGTTAATTAGTTAAAAAACTATTTTATTTAATATTCTGGTTGCGTTGAAAATTTTTACAGAAGACATTTGAAATTCGAGCGTGTCTTAAAGAATAATATCTCAATTCAGTAGTGAGATCGAAAGAAGGTGAAAAATGTTAAAAGTAGCTGAATTACTTAGGACGAAATGTAGAGTTCGATCGAAAGAGTCTCGCACAGAGAGCGAATAAATGAAACTCATTTGCGAGAGGGATTCGCCAAGGAGAAAAAAGTCGCGTAGTTCGAGCTGTGCAGTTCTCGAGATGAGCTACAATGGCAGGCGAAATCGGCACGCCGATTGAAAGCAAGGAGATGGCGCAGTTTTTGCGCGCGTCCAGCGTGTGACTGCTCTCGCGAGTTTCGGAGGACGAGTGTCGTGCCCGGCAAGAAGATTCGAAGGACGGGCGAAAGAGACAAGGGGAAGACAAATCGCCTCGGTTTCTTTTCGCTGACTGTAGCAAGCTCCTGCTCTCCCGCCCCTTTGACGTGTTCGCCGCGCTGTTACAAACGTCTTGCACTTGCTCGCGCACGGAGCTGGTGCCGCAGTAGGACTGCTGGAAGAGGGATTCCTCGAAGGGAGGCTAGGGCTGGACTTTAGTGCCTCGTAATTCAGAGGTGGCGAATGCATCATGCTTGAGTATCGCCCTCCTGAGCCCTCGAGATCCCACAACATATGTATTACATACTTTTTCTTAGCTGCCACTGTATAGTAGAAGTTATTGTACACCAGCTACTAGGGCAGATTCTAGATTTTCGATGCAATATCGTGGTATTTAACAATATATTGGATATCGAATCTTGTCCTTGTTGACGGAAATAGGATGACGAGAATGCTCACGTCATGTTGCTGCTTATCTATCGATTTACATTACAGTATTAGTAATGTGTTATCCCAACTAATTAAATTTCTAATTAAACGCATCAATCCGTGATGTGTTCAATACATGTGATATATTTACTTTCTAAAGACTTTGATTTTACCGAAAATAAAATAGATTATTTTTTAACGTTCATGTTTATCATTATTTCGTTCATTTATACATTTTCAATCCGTTTTATATTTCATTTATTTTATGTCTGATGCTACGAAAATTTTCAATTAAATAAATGGAAACATCGAGATAAATGTTGTGTATTGTTTTTTTATGATACAATATCTTATAACGATATCATTAATATCTTTCATCAAGTATAATACTTTTTCCTTTACAAAATAAAATTTCGTAGAACTCTGTTTAAACTGAAAATTGTGGATACAATATATACAAAAAAAAACCTCGAAACAACCAAGCTTTTATAATTTGACTAAATTTATCAAAATATAACATTGTATATTCGATGTTTGCATAGACCGAGCTCATTATACAAATTTTCCAACACTGATTTTGATTTTTCCTCAATTTATTTTTCCTCACTTTGCGTTCAATAATAGAAGCTTTTTTGCTCACTTCTTCATATCACTTCATTTTATCTTTCATAATCATATCAAGTTAGCATAATTTGCTCCAAAAATAATGAATTCACTATTGATGTGGAACAGTTATGATTTTCATCATATCTATATTATTTGTACAATTTGTTCTAATATGACCGTATAAACTTTTCGTTTCATGTCGAATTTCATTTTCACAAAAAATTTTCCCTCTGCTTGTATATTGGGAATACAGGAATGGCCCCTAGCAACGTCCCAATTACTCGACAGACTTGGCTCCGCAGCCGAAATCCTTCGATTATAAACGAACATACAATTTTTCCTTTCGCTCCCCAAGCGCTCGTGAGAAACGTGCCTGCGCCCCGAGAGTAGAAAAAAACAGCCTGGAAAGCGAGACAACCGCTCAGTCTTTCTCTCTCTCTCTCTCTCTCACTCGCGCGCGCGCACTCGCACAGTCACGTAGAGGGAGGAAAAAAGGCCGCATTTGCAGCGCACTATGAAGAGCGAGAGAGAGAGAGAAAGAGAGGCGAGGCATATCGATTTCCTTCCCCGCCGGTAATCAAAGAGAGGCTTTTTCTCGGCGCGTTTCGTGCGCTTGCTCGCCCACACATGTATACTCGCACACACACGCACACACATACGAGTGCGAAGAAAGACGCGAGGCAAACAAGCTCAGAAGAGAGAAAGAACGAAAGCCAGATAGAGATGGAGAGAAAGAGAGAGAGGGTGGGGAAGAAAAGGAGGCCAAATACACTCGAGGGCCCAACCTAGCGGACATAAATAGGAACCGTTGAAGTCCTTAATCGTGTCAATATTAGGCTGCAAAGCCAGTAATTAATTTTGCGCATTACAAAGAATTTTCTAAAGATACTTTTCACTTCATTCCATTCACTTTTTTACCTATTCGAATAGCAACATCGTTCGTGCATCCTTTTTTCGTGCGTGTCCATGTTTCCTCTGTAAATGCCAGCTTTATTGCTTTTTCCAAATGGGTGTCTCGTTTTTTCACTTTCAAAGACCGTGCACGCGTGACTTACTTGGTTCCTGGACTTTCGAGTGCGCGAGTTTTTTTTGAAACTTTAAATTGCGCAAAGTTTTAAGTGGTTTTCACTTTTTAGGCTTAACAGTAAGAGGAGGAGGAGGAGGAGGAGGAGGAGAGAGAGAGGGAAGACAAGAAGACGTAGTCGACTCCTTTTCATACTCTCAATTAGTTTGTACGTCTAACTCCTTTTTTCTTTGGTTTATTGAGACGTTTAGCAAACATACAAAAAGAATCATTCAGTGCTATATTATATATTTGTTATAATATATAAATATAAAAAAAAGATAACAAGTTAAAGAACTTTGAATAGGATTGAAATCTTTTGCAATCAACATCTTTTTCATAAAAATATAAAAAAACTATCAGTAATTTCACATAAAAAGTTCAATATAAACTACAATTTGAAAAAGTGAACTCGGAATTTGTGAGCGAATGACGGAATGACAACAATTGGGAATTGACGAACAGCCTGCATAACTGTATACATCTGATAAGGAAAGCCTATATACCCATTTATTGCGATTGAAAGAAGAAAAAATGGGTGCATTATTCTGAATGAAGAAAGTCATGCGCTGAATGAATAATTCAACAGAGTGGAGATTCGGAAGGAAATAGGAAAGATTTGACGGCGTCGACGTCTGCAGTGCCAAGATTGTGCTGGGATACAGCAGTCAATAACTTCAATTTTAATATTTTACAATCCACGTCGAAACGATATGTTTTATTTAAGCAGCTTTGGAATTTATTCAGAAGCACCTTCATTAAGAATAGTCCTGCTGTAGGGATAGTGTGATTTTTTAAATCGAGATAAATGCCTTTTGTTGAATGTAGAATTACCGACCATAGATCAATGAATCATACATTATGTAAAATTTTCCTAAAATAAATATTGATTTATTATTTATTCGCGATATTGAGATATAAAAATGCAATAAAATTTTATTGACTTCGTTCACTTTGACGTTTTGCGTCATACTATAACCTGACCTTTTCTCATTCCTACATACCAATTTTTTGCATTTGAATTAGTTGCATAAATATGAACGAACAGCGAACATTTTATGGGTCTGAAGTTTGCAACGTTGGGACGCAACGAAATAATTTCTCACAAATAAATAAAATAGTGTTACGTATGAAAGGACAGACTGAATAAGTCGCGTAAAAATATGCGACGAGCGGGATTCGAACACACGATCTCGAGGTTTGTAGGCCCGCGCTCTACCACTTTTTTTTTTTTTTGTATATAACTTTATTCAAATAAATAATGATACATTTCTCATTACATAAGAGTAGTGAATAATC
>JAWWEQ010000010.1:24263633-24281070 GCA_035583055.1 Torymus tubicola | reverse complement strand
TGAAGTTAGTCATTAAGTGTTTTGTTATTTGTATGTTGTTTCATATTTGATACATAATCTGTCAATTGAAGATAAGTAGTTGATAAATAAAGTTCGTTTTTGATAAATGTTGTCTTTAGACTTACTACATTTAAATTAAATGTTTAGCAAAATACGTATAAAAAAGTGTGGCGTTTGGCACTTTACTAAAGGCTGATGGGTACAAATTTTTCTGATGATATGTACTAAACCATGCATTGGTTTATTTGTCATAAACCCTGTGTTAACACATCCCTTATGGAAAAAAATAAATGTAGAAAATCGTAAGAAACCACAGGAAACAGTAATAAACTGTACAAAACTGTAGATAACCGTTCCAATTCAGACCTATTTCGTTACGGTTTCCCACGTTTTCGTACGATTTCGTACAGTTTTGTATAGTTTCCTACATTTACTACTTTGACATAAAAAATTTGTATTATCTCAAATACGAAAAAATCGGTTTTTTAAGGTTATGGCTACAATAGGGCCCTAATTAATGACCCTTTATTATTTATTTATGTTTATTATTAGAACAAGTCTATTTTAATGTCAAATGTAACATTTACTATAACATTAATTAATCTAAAACTTCGAACCTTATACCATTACTAAATCGTAAATGCCTTTATATTAGATGTAATTTACAAATTGTAAGTGATATGGTAAGCTGATATCAATTATCCATATTGGCAGTATATTACTATGCTCTTTATGTGTTACATAATAAAGTTAAATTACGATGTAATATAGAATAACATACTAATTAATAACTCGAAATGTAAAATATAAATTAAAAGTAGTATAATTGCTTTTTAAAATTTTTTCAAAGAACATTTTATTTCTTTACGAGATTTTATACAAAAATTGTTATATCATTTTTTTTAAATCATAATATTTGCCTTTTACATCATCTGGACTTCAAACTCAACAATCCAAGTATAATATGCAGAGCCGACCATCGAGTCCCATCCATCCTGTTTATGTATTCATCTCTCTATTTTCGCATCGAAACTATCCATCTTCCTATGTTGGCTCGCGACCACGCTAGTGTCACAAATATCGATCATAGGATCCACGAGCACCCAAGAGCCTCGTCAATAGCAGGTGAAGATATCTTACCCGACTCGATTAAGATAGCAGCGTTATGAAATTTTCAATCATGCGAATTGGTAATTTCGCAATTTCGAGGTATAGCTGACTCGTCTCGGCGTTCAAATAGCGCAGTAACATGCTGGTTACACTAGGATTCTATATGGGATTCTCGCTCGGAGATAACCGGAAGTAGTCGTACCGGAAACTCAAGGCCGTGTGTTCTTGCACGGGTGTGTCACCTGCTCGCCCTGCAAAAGGCAGCAACTCCTGTGCGACGACCGAGTTTATCGAGTAAGGCGCTATGGGCTAGGCAAGTAATCGAATATGCAAGCCGAACGGATGCACGTGTGTACACGTGTACGCGCGGCTGCGATTCCGAAACGAAGTAGATATGACGAAAGTGCTGATTTCAGATTTCAAATATATTTCAGTATGAAAGTAATATGAATTATTACTAAAATTCAAATATTTATTTACTTTACTTTAAGCATAACATATAAGTGCAAGTATAAGATTACTAAGACTTTCTTGAAGTTTTACTCTACATTCTAAATGTTCACTCAGAATCTGTTACAAATTGTGAAAGAAACTGTTTTAAAAACCAAAAGTAAATGGATCTGGTTGCCAGAAAAGTTAAAATGCGACTATGTATTTAGTAAAATAACATTGGAATCTGACTTGTTTACTTTTCCCAAATAATTACAAATGTAACGTACCTGCAGAAGTTTGTACTAATTATACATTGCTGTTCTATTCCACAGACTTCTACTGCGCCTTCCTTTATATTTTTCTTGGGGATGTGTAAAATTATTTGCGAGGTATCTTTTAGACATTGTAAAGTTTTAAATTCTTTTAAAATTTTTTTTAAAGACACGTTCGTACTAATGCGAAAACAATGCAAAGTAAATTTTACGATTATATAAATTTATTTCCTCATTACTGAATTTCCTTTAGCAGAAAACAACTCTACTCTTGTATTTACGATCGTAATATTTTTAACTTCAAACTTTGCATGTAACACTCATCTTTGGAATTCCATATTACATAAAGCCCGTATGTTTAACTATATTGATTCTTAAATTTCAGTATATGATGAAAAGCACTGTTTGCGATGCTATGTTCTCATTCCATTTCCCCGCTTGTCGAAAAAAAACGACAACAGCGAATTCTATCGCTCGATGTCCGGAAATTGGACGAATCTTTAGAAAAGTTTCAATCTGAGCTCCTTCCCCGAAAGATCGGCTTTCGATGAACACGACATTATTAAAAGCTACTACAATCTCGAGCAGACAACCAGTGTATTAGTGATTTGCGAGTTTTCAACACCGTAATCAAGCGATCTCACTGTCAAAGGAGTAATTAGCCTTTTCGAACTCTTTTTGCTCCGTCTCACTTACTCTTTGCCTTTCTTTCCAGTCCTCGGAATGAGAAGTGGATCTCTTTCTCTGTATTAAGAATTGGTTGTAAGCAAACCATATAAAATTAACGTTAGCAAGAAAATTGTTTCTCTTTAATTCTACTAAATCTTTATTATTTTCGAACATCATCATTATTTTACAAAAAATTCTTAATGAAAAAACAATCATATTTTATGCATTATTATAAATCTTTTAATAAGACATATACTTCATAAAAGTTAAACTTGTGAAACGGAATTCTTTTATGTTGAAAATTGAAATAAATTACAATATTTTAAATAATATACTTATGTATTACATTATTAAAAATTCATTGAAATGTTAAAAAAGTTTCTAGTATATATATATAAAAGAATTCTTAATCATGTAGTTAATTTATTTTATACATCCAAATAATTCGTCAGTACTACATTCATAAGATCTGAAACTTGTAGACCAATTTAACAAAGAAACTGAATCAACTTTTAATTGATCGAAAACCTAGTTTCAATGAAACATTCTACTAACTTTCACAATCTGTTCAAGGTAACGTAACGAGAGCCATTCTTTTTCATTTCCCTTGAAAACTTAATTGACTTTTATTGAGCTTGTATTTGATAAATGCAACTATAAAAGTAAAAAAACTGTTTCTTAACTGAACTTAATTTCATTATTGAAAAAACTAATCCAACAAAATTTAGACTATACCTAAGATGGAAACTTTAAGTTTTACTTCTTCCTACAAAGCTTGGGAATATAGATTGAAAACTGTGTGTATTATCTTTTCTTATTATACAAAGGATAAACTTTTTTAATTGCGTTAATGTGGTTCATTATAAAACTGCATTTTCAAGTCATAAAGTTAAATTTTCTAAAACTCAACTATTTTCATCAAAATTGCTAATGCACCAAGGCCTGTCTGTGTTTATAGAATAAACATGACATTCATAACTTCATATATGGTATCGTCATAAACTCGAGTTAAAACATGTACAGGCGTTCTATATGCGTATGTGCTTTGATAAGTATATTTTTCTTCTTTCCAGAATAAATAATTTATTAGAGCTTTAATAATAATAATTTCTTAATGCATCAACAGTAGTGTTCAATTTAGTCAAGGCTATTATTTTGCTATTTAAAAGCTTTAATAAATCCTAATGTATAAAAGTTTATTCTCGTGAAAGTCTGTGCAGCACATTCTCGTCGTATGGTATAATGGGAGACAGGCGACGAGAGCATTCCCTCCCGCGAGGAATATCTCGGCACGCGACTGTGTACATTATCTCGCGGAACTTTCGCATGGAAAGAGTGAAGATTTCGCCGGGCGTCGAAGCGTCGCCGCGGGGATGGCAAATAAGGCATTACGATTTCGAAATTACCACTCAGACGCTGAGGCGTACCCGTGTACACGTGTATCCCGTTAAATTTCAATCTACCAGCCTGCGGTGACACAGGCGCACGCACGCATACACCCAAGCAGCTGCTGTGTGTCGCTGCTTCGCGGATCACATCGAGTTTAACCCGGAAAGCGTTACAGCTTTGCGTCGCCCCAAGAGTTTTGCTGCTGCACCAAAGGACGCAGGCATTCCGTTCTTGAACTTTCGTTTCGACGCCCCAAGGCTTTAAATTTCAGATTTGTTCTGCTCTGCCTTCTGTAAATTTTTTTTAGCTTTCGGAGCCTAAGTTCTTTCACCTATTCTATTTGTAACTGCTGGAAATTTGTTAGCTTGTTTACGTTACCTAAGGATACAAAGGGTGCAAAATTATTTTTAAATGTTAATCATATATGTAGCAAAAATTTTTAATTTAATTACGATTTATGACGATTTAATATACTATGATTTAACATAATTTTTTATAAGAAAAATTATTTTTGC
The DNA here is from genome assembly GCA_035583055.1 of Torymus tubicola. NCBI lineage: Eukaryota > Metazoa > Arthropoda > Insecta > Hymenoptera > Torymidae > Torymus > Torymus tubicola. The sequence goes on along the minus strand of JAWWEQ010000010.1, from coordinate 24,276,683 downwards.
AATTCTCTGCGTTTACATGCATAATTTTCTAATTATTTAATCATGTATCAATCTTTTATTAATTAAATAAAAACTTTCAAGGAAAAATAAATCATTCTAATGTAAATATTATTTAAACATTAAAAATTTCGTTTTAAACACAATGCTCACGGTATAACCATATCAAGGGAAACTTGATTTATATATATTTTTTTTATTAAACTGTAAAACAGGGTGACCGAGTGTACGTCACACATAATACAGGCCTCGTGCACAACTGTGGCAATACTTCGATTCTATCACACAGGGGCAGGCCGTAATAATATAACACCCAAACCAACTTAATAAAAAAGTCAATAAAACGTCGCCGGCAGGCAAAACTATAAAAACTTCTAAACCTATATAGTAACGGAGGGCCGGCGTCAATTTCATCGTCCCATAATATCTTACTTTCCCCTTTTCTTGTCCCTCCTCATAGAAGCGCGCGTCCCGAAAAATACAGGCGCCCAAGAGCCCGCGTCCGAGGAAAATAACGACGAATAAAAAGCGTAAAAGCTCGATCCGTCGTCGATGCTGCGAAAAAAAGACAGGGAGGAAAAAGAGTGAGGGGGAGAAAAAACACACACGCGCGCACGCTCGTGCAAACCGCGGGGGCGAAGCACCTCCGGCTGTGCCACCCCCGCCGCGCATTGGCATTCGAGCCCTCCTCATATACTTCTCTGTCTGTACACGTTGTGTCTCGCCCGAGGACGTATAGAGTGCGAAGAATAGGAAGAGAGACGGAGGGACGCGCGTTGCTTTATTCTGAGCGGCGGCGCGCATCGCAGTAGAACAAGACTGGCTCAGCGAGAGGCGCGCGTCGCGCGGTTTAGCTCCCCACGGATGTCGACACCCCGTCGCGCTCGCCTATATCGCAAAGTTGGAGAGTCGCTCTTTCCGTCACATCCGCACATACAATCAGTTTGCCAGTATCATCCCATTATCTCCCTGCTTTTTTATGCGCGAGATAAGTTACCCTTCGTTTCCGAATGATTACGTATATCCACGCGTACGCTCGCTTAATGCGATCGACATCGTTAAGGAAAGCGTGCTATTTACCTCCTTTTATTTGCATCAATTACAGATACAAATCTAATGACTTTGAAATTGTACTTTTTCAAATGGCTGAGGAAATAAATTATTTATCTCGCTTGATTCAAGCAATATATGTTACATATTTTATAACGCGAAATTCTAAAAGTTATTTTCAAATTATTGTGGTTTAGACATGAGAGAGATATAAATAAAATAGTTACAATGGATATTTAAGAATATTTAAATGGGAATTAAAAGTAATGTTTCGAGAAATATCTTATCATATTTACGCCTTAACCAAAATAGAAAGTGTTTGTTTAATATTATTGTGAAACAAAAAATTTTAAGAATAATCATCTATAATTAAGACAGAATGAAGTTGTTTTTAATTTATTCACTGTATTATTCAATGAATAATACATTTATTTTACAACATCTTCATTGCATTATTAGTATTGCGATTTGTTACTAGAGAACTATAATTCTAAAGCAAAAATACATTTTCACTCTAAAAATTAAAGTATTTTAAATAAATCGTACATAATCGCATTTAGTAGTTTAAATTAAGACTAGTCAGGCATGTAAAAGTAATAAATAGAAAATATAGCAACATCTTGTATCATGTACAACTACTAAAAATAAATAATAGTCAAATAAATTTTAGGAAAATTCAATAAATAAGCAAATAACGTATTTTGAAAAGAAATTTGTTTCAACTAAAACCCAAAGGAAAAACTAAAAATTATCTCAATAAGAAATATCTAAGTAGTTTCTCTCGAACATTTATACTTAATTATATAAAATATGAAAAATGCTGTATTTTTGCAATTCATTTTTTTCTTGAATAATATTTAATGTATTACCAATGAAAGTAAAATAGTAACTGTCAATCTTTTACTTTGATAATGCAATGAAACAGAAGAATAAAGGACAGAAAGAATGGAATAAAAGAGAGAATGGAAGTCCAAAGAATCAAATAATAAGTGAAAACGCTAATGGTAAATGGACAGACAGTGACTGAGTAACTGAAAGCGAAAGTATAGTGTGTTCATTGTAAGAGATTTTCCGGATGAAATCACGCGAGCACTGGGGCTCTTGTAATTTCTACTAGTATTTACAACGAAGAACAATTTCTTGGAGTCAGTTTCCGACATGCAGTCAAGTTAAATTCGAATTTGAAAGCACAGCTTCCGTGGCCCCGCGCCTGGAGATATCGACTCGCACGGGCACGTTTGTGCTTTTGTTAAGTATGCAGTACACGCGCTCGCGTTTCTGCAAGCGACTCTCCTGAATCATGACTGTCTTGGGGCGGCGACAGTGGCGACGGCGACGGCAATGCCGATGCAACAGCATTGCCGTGTTGCTTTAGCCGGGGGGGCGAGGGACACAACTACCGAATGCCATCGTTGTGACGCTGCTTGAGCTGGATGGTTGGCTAGATTTTAATTCGTGATTTATATTCACGCATTAAAAATGACGAATAAATTATTTTATTTTTCTCCAATAAATTTGTTTCAAAACTTGTACTTAATGTTCATTTCATTAAAAGAAATTTTAAGTAACGTTACGCAACATTTTGAGCCACAGTAAACTTGTCATGAATAATACTTTATAATCTATTAAATAAGTATAATTAATTTTATATTAGAAGAATTATGCTTCATATTATGATTTTCTGTACATTAAAATAAAGACCCGTAGGTAGACACATAAATAAAACTCGACGATCATCTGTTTCGCAAAATATAAGCTGGCTTTATATTACTTTTAAATGATCTAAAGCTTAAATTAAAGGGTTGGTGGTAAACGCAGAAGAAACCAGATGCATCATATTATTGATATATCTCGTAAAACAAATATTTACAGAATAATCATCAATAGAAGTACCAAATAAAAGAAATATTCGACATTATAAAATCATAACGATTTATGATTATACATTTCGTTGTAATCTTGTACTTTTCTTAGTCTCGAACGTTCAATTCAAGTCAATTGTTTAATTTTTCATTGTATAATTAATGTGCTGCTCGTCATATGAATATAATTGAAATGGATTAAAACTCTAGTAAAGTTTGAAAATCAATTAGATTTTATTTGAGTTACAATATTATAATAAGTTTTTATGCTTAAACTTTTCTTTAACTTTTAAGTAAATACATTGTACGGTTTGCCCATAAAGTTATAATGAGGTTTAATGAACCAAACATTTACAACACTGGATGCAAACAAAGTTTTTTAAGAAGTACTTACTTATAGTAGTAAAATAGTACTAGAAATATGTTTCTTTTTTAAAAATCAAGTTTAAAAAAACATGCAAGAGCGAGCATGGACTGTAAAGCAAATTCTATAAAAAGCTTTTGCGTTGGAGTACATTTTCAAGGAACTCGGCGTATGATCGGCATAACCTCTGCTCAGCTGTCTCCTGCTCTCCCGGCCCTTTTCTCTCTTTCTACACTCTCACTCGCCTCGAGCTCGTAACTCTTCGTTAGACCTGCGCGTAAGCGGAAACGTCAGTGGCGGGCGGGATGCTGAGGGCGTAGACAAGGCAACCGTAGAACCCGAGGACGGCGACGATGGCCGCAAGGGTAAATAAAGCGTCGTCCAACCCTGTGCCGGAGGAAACCGCGTAACGTTAAAATGCGCAACAGTGCCCCTCTGCGTACGTATATATGTCAAACTGAAAAGAGGCATTGAGACTGCAGTGCTACCGTATTTACGATATATGAAGTATTGCACTCAGAGAAATCCACGCCATTACCTCCAGAAATCCAAACTCCTTCGTGAACAAAAAAATCCTACCGGCAAGGAATGTGGCTAAAGCTTCAGAATATCATTTTTCATCAAAAACGTTCTTAAATTTTTACAAATATGTCTGTTACGAAAAAAAAATACGAATGCCAAGAATTACTTGAAGATTGAAAAAACTTTTAACGCACTGTATTCACGTAGTATAATTCATGGACACTATATGCAGATCAAGCGTAACAGTTAAATTTTGGTTCACGTCTTTTTATGTTCTTAAATAAACCACGGATAATTGAATGAAGTAGAATTTCAATAACGTACGAAAATTGTTTAAATAAATATGTTGTTGTACTGTTAACTAAAAAAAAAAATTTATTATGATTAGTTATAGTCTCGAATTTTTTACAACTCCAATAAGAAAAGTAGCAGTGCCGGTGTAACGTCTATATATCATATCCATATATAGGACTTGCAGTAATATATTTTTATTGCTACAGGAGCAAGACTATTGTTAAATTTCATATACTTTTTTTTCGTGATGTGAATATATACATACACATCCGACAACATTTCCGAGACGCTTTTTCAACGGATGAGTGTAATTTTCGCGTGTGTGGGCGAAGGCTTTTTTCTCCATTTCGTCCGCGCGCGCGAGTTGGCCGGAGAGGTAGATGAGAGGTGATATTTTTTTTTCAGCCGTCAGGGTAAATTCATCAGGATGTGGGCTCGCAGCGCGGCTGCGGTAAATGAAAAATTGTATAAGGGAATTTAAATTGCTGTTTAAGTGCGCACTTTCGCGGACGAAAGAGAGCGAGATCCCGCGTCTTTTTCTCCGTTTCCTTCTCTAGCGTTCTATTTTCTCGTCTTTTCGGCCGAGCGCCGCAACGATTTCGCTGTTTTGCGCAAGGCGACCTTTTTGTTACGGTATATGGGAGGAGAGGGAAGATTTTACCGCAATAAAATATAAATTAAAAATGTGCAAGAAGGGGTGAAATGAATGAATTACTTCCGTTCCTGTCGCCTGGCGCCGCGGCGCGATAATTTGCCTTGCCGACACTGCCGTCGCCACGACGACACTCCGCTTCTTCTCGTCTGCTCGCGATCTCGGAGCGCGAGTCGCCATAGACTCGGCAGTATTGTCTCCGGCATTGTTCCCCTGGTAAAAATAGGAGAGAAGGATTGTGTATGGACGTCGGTATTATTTATGGCGGCTTCTCCGAGAAAGCTTTTAAGACGCGCACTTATATAGCCCACTCTCGAGGTATTTACTCTTTCTCGCTCCTCGGATATTATAAAATGGAAAATAGAAATATTGAGATGTTTCCTGCATAAAAAAATTCATTCTTTTTTTCCAACAAAACACGCAAAACATTAATGTAACAATATGAAGTAAGATTATTTACTTTCAAATTAAGTAATTTGTAAACATAATTCATGACTGAATTTTTAATTATGGAAATGTAAGAGAAGTGAGACAAAAAGAAATGAGATCTGCCTTATTATGCAAATTGAACTTGTTTTTCAGCATTATGATTATTATTTTATTTTGTTACTCTTGCATTTGCAACATTTTGTAAACGAAAATTCTTCTCCATTAATAACTAGCACAATTAAGAATGTGCACAATTCTGAATTACAATAGCTTCACAGAGTCCTACTCGATGCATATTTATTATCTTTAGCAAGAGCTTCTCTGGTAAACATGCAAAAGAGTATAGATGAGTAAACTGTTGGAGGGTAGGACACTTAACACAAATTTCTTTAATATAACTAGCAAGATCATGCGCGCTCCGCGCTCTCTTTTTTTAAGTGTAATAATGTATGACAATGAATATTGCAATATTATACTGCATTTTTTTTTTAATATTCTAAGATTTATACAATTTTACACCGAAACTGGTTTGTATTTATTATCTTATTATTTGCAATGAAGACAAATTTTGAGGTTAGGGTTCCACTGAAATATAATTTTTGCAGCTTTCTATTATATACAAACAGATTCTAACAAAAAATATACTTCTAATTTCTATTTTTCTAGTTTAATTGTTAAACTATTTAAATTCTCGCGGTTATTTTCGGACCAATTAGATAAAATCTTAAGCGCCGTGCTAAATTCAGCGTCGACCAATCTATCGGACTCGGCCAATCCCAAACGTTTTATTTTGGCTTCAACTTTCTTTCATCAATTTTTAAGAGAGAAAAATACAAATTTTGTTTAATGGCGCTGAAATTTTACTTACTTTTATTCTCTAGAAAATCAAATATTTCTAACATTTTTTGTCACAATTAGCTTGTTTCTTCTGCAACGAATTGTATTACCCCACCTCCTATATTGCCTCATATTTCCCAATGACACGTGTATACCCGGAGGCAAATCACTCACTCGCCATATCTCGTCCCTGCGCGCCGAATGCTCGCATGGTTATACGTTATAGTCTCCAGTCGAGTTGCATGTCCCGGTGCATGACGCGCGCAGGGAAAAGAAGCGTATATAGCCCAGTGTGCCTCTGTCTACCTATTAGCAGGGATCTGCGGCTCCCGAGCGACTATCACTCGATCTCGGCGCGGACATGGCTCTCGGCGATTTACCGGCGGGCTGGCTGTCGCCGGTGGTTGTCGATCGGTGCTGCTGCAGTTGTTCATCTCGTGGAGCTCTTTGTTGGCTCACAGGAGTGGCCGCAACTTTTCCGCACCCGGCGGCACAGCAACAGCCTCGACTCGCCTCCTGAGACAACGGCTCCAGGTTTTTCTTACCTTTTCATTAAGTTTTGAGAGATGATGTTAATATAGTCATCGAGATAAATACTTATATCTTGCGTATAAACTGACATACGAGCAAGTAAAATTTTTTCTGTTTATATACATTAATATTTGATCAAATATCAATTTCAAAATAATTCATTCACACAAAAACATATACACATACATATTTTAGATTCAAAACGTACCAGAATCTTGATTTTTGACAAATAAGATCACGTATCGTATCTAACACCCTTTGCTAAATATCCGAAATATGTCCTGTAACATTTACTGCCGCAATACAGGAATGTAATAGGACATTGTGTGCCAAGAGAAAAATAGGCTATTTCAAGCAAGGGTGGAATCAAGTCAGAGTGAAGGCTGCTGAAGGCGAAAAAAACGCAAATACTGAACGCACTTCTTCCGAGTTTGAAATAGCTTTTTTGCTCGTGTTACACATATTTTTTAACGAGAGCTGAATATGACCTTTTTATGGGCTATTTATAGAAGTTTGGTTGGTGGATAAACATTTTCCAACCTACAAGATAAATATTATTTCTCATTCGACCTTTGACAGAGAGTATATTATTATTCTCGTTCTAGTGGAAAGTAATAATGCATTACTACATTAATAATAATATACATTACAGTGATCACCTGAGGAATGATGGACTCTATTTCTATTTTACATATAGAGTACTTGTCCCGATTATATGTCCATCTCTACTGTATGCTATATCTTTTAAACGCGTTATACCAAAAAAACCGTTGATTAAAATAATGCTTTAAAAGATACAACGTGTATGATACACAATATTTTTGAAATTTTTAAATAAAAATCAAATTGAATTTGGTTAAAATTAACTAAATGATAAAATATAAATTTTGGAATTTACAAGTATATCAGGGGGTTTGAAATCGTTCTGTCATATAGTACTTTCCAAATTAACCAAGTGGTCACAATTGTACTGGAATAAAGTACTATTTCTAACACGATGTGTTCGAAGAAGAAAACTTTTTAATTATTTTAAAACAATATCTAGAGTTTGACGTTTCCAAAATTTAAAAATTTCTGTGGAATATTAAGTTACCGTGATTAAAAGAAATAAAGTTTTAAACATAATGCTTTATTACCAATATACTTTTTATTTTACTCTGCACACAAGACAATTCTAAAATTATTCACATCACTCTATAAAAGCTTTTCTAGTTTCGTAAATGTTTTTTTAATATTATCGATATTTTTACTTCTTTTTCATTCTATTTTTTATTTGGTCTGGGGATTTGAAAATGGTATAACATACGAAAAAAAATATAATTGTTTACACATCGAAGGCAGAAAAATATTAAAAAATAAATATTATTCCTAGTATTTCTGTACATTTGATTCTCTCAATTAAATAAAACTTTGTCGAAAAAGGTAAACGCGCTACATGGTACTGTGCTGCTTCAAATTATTGATATCTCGTTGCAGCGCGCGCCCCGTATAAAATTCATCCGGACTGAGCCACGAGCGCGCGGGGCATATTTCAATCGAGTGAAGAGCTTTCGTCGGGCTTCTTTCACATCCGTATACGTTTACCTCTCGAGCGTCAAAGAAAAATTTTCAACATCCCTCGCTAACACATGCGCATAGAGGCGATGTCACGATAAAGGACTGGCGGGCTCTCTCACCTTTGGCTCCCGGCTCGGCTTGCAGAAAGGCATCTCTCCCGCAGCTCTCCTTGGTGCATCCGAACGCCGGCATTTTTCAAGCCCCTTCGGGAGAAACGGATACGTGTATAGACGTGCAGCAGCCGCACAATGGGGGCGGCCTCGCGCTTCGATAAACGACCGAGGAGGTGACAAATAAGCGAAAGGGAGAAGCATGCTTTACATACGCAACGGCCGAACGCGCGCCCGTCGACTGGTCGATCGGGGCTCGGCTAGCCGGACGCGGAATTCGACGCGAGCGAGAAGCAAACCGATCGAGCGAGTTAAATCAGAACGAGCGGCAGAGAAAGCGCCGTGGGCCTGTGCTCCTGGACCCTGGCTGCGGAAGATATATTCGAGCATTATTCTCAAGTGCTGTCAGCGCGGTTTGTAACTTTCCTTTTTCAATTCGAGTCCCTTGCGAACTATAGTCATAAAATGGCTTTTGTACTTTGACTATAAAGTAGGCAATTTATTGGAATCTGGAAAATTAGGGTTTTCACTTACGCGAAGAGATTTGTTATTTTAAATAAATTTAATAGTAAAATGAAGAGAGTAAAAAGCAAAAAAAAGTAGAAACGATAGGTGAGTGTTGTGGAATACATTTTCAGTAATTGAACGCCGCGTGACGTCTCGACGACGCAGCCGGATAAATTACAGAAATCTCCGAGGAAAAAGCCCCGCAGTAGCTGAGAAACAGCGGAGGTAAGAGAAAGGCGGAGAGACTGCCACTTATGACCCTAAACTGCTCGACGCGCGAAATTCTTGAGCTAAAAGGAGAAGAGAGAGAACGAGGGTTGCTGGACGCTGCCGTTAAGGTATATAAGTCAGCGCGCGCTTACGCAGGCCGCAGCAGCGAGAAACATTTTTAAGTCGTCAAATTTGTCGGTGTTATTTCATCTACGTTATTACGAAAACGAGTAATTTCACGCTGGCGTTAAGAAAATGCATTGCGCTCGTTTGCAAGCTTGAGAGCTTAGAAAAATGTGTAATGTTACCAACTGTGCTCTAGATGAGAGATTAAAAATTCTAAAAAAACTTTTGGCCCATTGAAATGTAAAAAACGTTTCTTTTTCATTCAACAAAATACCTTGAGTTTCATAATATTATAATCTAAAACGTTAGTTTTTTGTTATTAAAAAAGCTGTTCTCATGTTGGCATTAAAACGTTATAAAACATTATCAGCAGTATCCTAACTTTTTCTTGAACAAACGTCTATTTCTTATCGGACGCGCGTCATTTCTTCATGCCAGAAGTGAAAAAGCTCGCAGGCCCGAGTCGTTCCGCTTTGTCGCGCTCTCGCGCGTCCGCTAATCGTTAATCAAGCCGAAGTCATTAGCGGGCGACGTATCTTTTCTTTATTCTCCGCCCTTTCTCTTTCCTTCTCTTGTCTGCTATACGAGCTCTTTTTTGCCCCAAGCCCACCAGGCGCCTACGCACGTTTTTCCTCCACTAGCGGACATGACGCGTCGGCATCGATTTCCACTGAATCATTCGTAAAAACGCTGCGAGACAAGTTTTTCCACGAGTGTTTGATAAACAATCCCTTTTGTGCCTAAATATAAACGTCATAGAGATAATAATAGAAGAGAACGTTGTTTAATATTTAAAGTAGACAATAACTTTTTTACAATTATATTGCTGTCAATGAAACTCTTTTGAAGATTTACATAATGCTGTAGTTCCTCTATAACTATTAGTATGCATGAATAATTACTGTATAGAAAAAGGTTAGTAAAAGAGTATAATATTTTACTTTAGCGAATTTGTGCAAGTTAAAAGTAAATAATGAATTAATTCAAACGTTAATATAAAGAGTATACGAAATAAATGCAAATCTGTGCGTGGAAAGAGAAGTAAAACTGTAATACGAATAAAGCAGAGCCAGAATAAGAAAAATAAGTCATACAGCGAGACTAAGACATCAAGTAGAATGCATTACGTGCATTCGCTCTACCGATGCGATAATTAATAAAGAGATGGAAATCTCCCCTAGGACGAAACGCTTCACAGCAAATAAAAGAGAAAATATTCTGTGAAAATGAATAATGCAATGTTTACTTGCAATAATTGAATTGAAAATGATGCATTGGAAATTTATGAGATTGTTTGAACAGAGATTCATTAAAAGAAACGGGGGAAAAAAGCTTGCGTAGTCGCGTTAATCATCAATTTTAGTATTAAATCAAAGATAAACTTACGAATTGCGATTGGTTTTTGCAGTTTTTTTTACTCGGATAGATCAGTTGATGAGAATACTGGGAATTTAGTGTTTTTCGCGTAAATGCAGCACAGGAATTTCGTTGATGGATGGTTTGAAAAGAATGAACCGGGACGGGGCAAAATTGATGTGAACGTATGTGCGAGCTGCCGATGCTCGCTTTTTCTCGCCGTCCAAAGTTTACGCTTTCCAAAACAAAACTGCAATTTCGTTTTCGGCCCGATGAGTACTAAACGAAGCCAATATATTTTTCATTTGCGCGTTTAAAATTAAAACCGCCATCGAAAAAGTCACACAATCTATTTGCAGAGGGTTATTTTTATTATACGTAATTCCTACGCACGACTAGATGTAACGTTTTTATAGATTTAAAACTCCTTTCTCGAGCAGAAGAAAGTTCTAACAATATGGAATCCGATAGTCGGCAGCCGGTGCTTATTAAGTTGATCTTTCCGCATAGCTGTTCCCTATACTCTAATTATATAATCCGTTAATTGTAATGCGCTGTCTGCTTGGATAACAAGAGCTCCATTCCAATACAAACGTTAGCCTGGCGCACAATGAGAAGACGAACTCCCAATCGATGCGTAGAGCCCGGCTTGTCTTGGATTAAGTACATCTCTGCGCGCGCGAGAGAGAGAAGATGAGAGGTCCCGATGTGAGCTCCTGCCGCTACTCTATTATATATATACAACGCAGAAACGAGCGCGCGCTCGGCGTATAGCTACTCCTCTGTGCGTGTATATATCTATATACACATCCGCAGAGCCGTCGCGGCGGCGGTGCGCGAGCGCGCGCGCGCGTGGCAGTATCAACAGGACAAACAGCCCTGTGGCGCTGCTGTGTTCGATCGCGGAGCAGCCCGCAATGTACCTACTAACCTCGGTTTCCGGCTTTGGTTTGACGTTCTGCGGGAATGCGCTTTCTCCGCAATTACGGCTGTATTAATTGAATTGCTAGCCCTCCCCCTCCTCACTCTCCCTCCTGCGTTTGATAAGTTATAATTAAGTCGAACCATCCTCGCCGTCAACGCGCCAAACGCATCGCACGTCTGCCAGCTGCCGCGAGGCTTAACCCAACTTTTAAACTCGCAGGACTTTTTTCGGCCCGTCGCGTAAAAGGTGCACTGCGCGCGATTTACAGCTTTATGCTCGCGCGAAATTGAAAAGCAATACTTTTCAGAGAGAGTCGACGAGTTTTTCCAGCGATAGCTATTTCGCTGCGTAAATAAAAGCACCGAGTTAACAGCTGCCCATTTTTATTCAAATTCCGCAGATTCAAGGATCTCATCGCGTCATTCGATGCTATTCACTTTTTATAGCTGAGTTTCCATAAAACAAGTACTATAAATAAATTTTAACAGAATTATCTATGTATATTTTTAGTGCCTATACTTATAATAATGCGAATAATAAAAAACTCCTATAGTCACGTGATTGAATAATTTTTCTCCATAACAATAGCCTCAAACGTTATCTGATTTGGCAATGATACCGGAAATAAATTTTTCCCTTCTCGGGTACGCGTAGTATATATGAATGAATGATATAAGTTCATGAAAATTCTTTGCCAAGAATCTACTTTACAATCCAAATACTTTGACACTTTACAAAACTTTCCTGATATTGTCAACCAATATCGGTATTATTTTATGACGATAATTTGATTTACGAATTCTTTTCTATTAATAGGTAAATAACAACTATTTATAGCTATACCAAATCTAAATATATAAATGGTTCTTTGTCTTTTTTTATTACTCATTTTTTTTTAAATTCACTATTAAAAATAACATTTAACATAATTTCGCGCGATAGCGTACAGTTGCAATTCACTAAGCTTTCATAGACTACAAGCTTTTACTTTTTTAGTAGCATCCGCATCAGATTTGCAGAGACCTGCATGCATAAATCTCAAGTGAATTCCATTTTCTGCTCCTACAGATAAAACTGAACCAAGAAACATGAGACCAAAAAGAACACGTAAGAAGAACTGAAATAAAAGAAACAAAAATGGTGCTAGTCGCAAAATATAAAGGAATATTAAATTAAGTATAACATTTAGATGTAAATAGATATTACAGATTGCAAAATAAATAAGAGAAGATGTTTAAAAAAAATATAAGCTGTCAAATTTTAATAAAAACTTTTATTTAAAATAAAATTTTTTATTTTCTATGATTTCAAAATGAAAAAAAAGAAATCACGACAGTAAATTTTAACAATTTTCATTTATGGTATAACATTTTGACCATTAAAACAAATTATTATATGCATAGTCCTAAATATTGTGTCAAAGTTGACGTAGATATATTTTCAGACCAAATAAAAATATTATAACTGTGAATTCATTATATACGCACACATACGCATACACGTATGCATATGTGCAGATTTCACAAACGCTGCGAAAAACTTCGAAAAAAAGGACCAAAAATTTTTTTTCGACAACACCTTCCAAATTAGGTTTTTTTTGTTGGATAGGATCTCCAGAAAAGGTATCTGTTATTGAACAAAATACATCGAAGGGTATCATTTTTCTGGACTCAATAATCAATCGTTTAAAAATGATTAAAAGTAGCTCTAGTTTAGTTCTA
>JAWWEQ010000010.1:24212810-24263533 GCA_035583055.1 Torymus tubicola | reverse complement strand
CGTTTTCATGAATTTTTAGCTCAACTTCAAACTCACGTAACTTTTGAAGGATTCAACATTTTCTAATTCTGAAAAAATATCTGGAAAGCTCTCGATCTTTAATTTCATTTTTTTATTTCCAAAATTTATATTAAGTTATTTTTGGTAGAATAATTTAGAACTAAACTAGAGCTACTTTTAATCATTTTTAAACGATTGATTATTGAGTCCAGAAAAATGATACCCTTCGATGCATTTTGTTCAACAACAGATATCTTTTCTAAAGACCCTATCCAACAAGAAAAACCTAATTTGGAAGGCGTCGTCAAAAAACAATTTTGGGTCCTTTTGCGAAGTTTTTCGCAGCGTTTGTGAGATTTGCACATAAACACACACACTGAAAATCTCAATAAAAAGTAATGTTAATAGCATCGAGGGGGTTTGTATTTTCATCTCAATGAAATTTCTCTATGAAAATCAGCTGAATACATTGTCTTGTTAAATAATGCAATGCCTTTCTGTATATAGTTGATAATTGAATAGTCGTTGAAAAGGAATAAGAATATCAAAGCTGCAGTAGCTTTGGTGATCGAGGCGAACAGAAAGTAATGGAAAAAACGAGTTAATAGGCTCCAAGAGGATATTCCTACCGGTTGGCTACGTCTCGGTGCAAATGTCGTATATATACTGCGCCAGGACTTACAGCGCTCCGGCGTCGCGGCGGGGTCAAAGCGCGGGGGTGGGTATAGGTGTGTATATATATGTATATAGCTGCGATGCGCTGACGCAGAGCGGCCGCCCGCGTCGACGCTACTGCGGCTGGCATACATTATTCAGAGCCTTAGTTCGAAGCCCAACCGGCAAAGCAGCCGCTGCCGCGCGTCGATCGCGTAATCTAACAGCCACGACATCACAAAGGACGTAAGGGGGTATGTATCTCCAGTGTAGGTGGCGCGAGTGTATAGTCATGAAAAATTCGGGGAAACTCGCGCGCGTTCGCTCGTTTCTCCTTCTCGTCTATGCGGTCCCTCTCTCACTTTCGATGCGGATGTGCCACGCTTACGAAGCCGAGTAACGCCTAGTCTGCGCTGTCATGCCAAAGCGGTAGACGTGTTTTTTTCGCCCTTTCCGCGCTCGGCTCAAAGTAATGACGCGTGTGCACTGAATCGCGGATGATGATTCGTTATTTATGAAGAGGAGGAGGGGAGCGCGACCCAACTCTCGGAGAAACGGACGAATGTATGCAAAGGGTGCTTATAGAAAATACTTTCGAGTTTTCATCTCGTTTGATGCGTTTTCTCGAGAACGCTGCGTTCTGTGGCATTCCTATTATGCTTCGGCTATCCTACCGAGGCTCAATATTCGAACACGAACTTTTGTTATCTGTCTCATTAATTGTATCAGTATTATCTGAATGTTTTCGTAATTTCGGATTTAGATTGTAAATATCCATGGATGTTAATTCAACTACTTTTCAAAATGCTACTTGTAAAATCTGTATTGTCACTTACAGTCTAAAAAATTATTAAATTAAAAAAAAAGAAAATATTAAAAAAATATAAAATTAAAAATGAATGTCTGACCAAACGAGAGTTGTATTACTTTCATATCTTTATCAGTTAGGGCAAAAATTTAATTTGTACTCTTCTTTATAATAACAATAATTATTAATTTCGAAAAATTTTTATTATTTTATACTAATATAAATAATACCGAATACTTAGACTTTGAAACTGTTTGAAACAACATAGAATTTAAAAAACTTGTATGTCTGATTTAATATGGTGTTTTTCCTTAAAGTCGTATGATATAATCTTGCGTGTATTTTAAACTCGTATGAAATCATTAGAAGTAAAATTTAAATAATTTAATAAACACTATAATTATATTTTTAAGCCATTCCTCAAAAGTGACAGAGATTTTATTTGAAATTTCAATTCGTACAAAAAAAGATGAGCTTCATGAGAATGAAATTGAAATTCGGTCTCGCATACACTACTACACTAGTGCAGAATCATTTGGCCGTCTGAAGCCGAAATCAGTTAATTTAATGCGTTTTCTAATGTGACAAGAGCGGGACAGGTACTTTAGGTCGACGAACCTCATGGCACCGACGTGCGTCTGCGAGGTTTATCTTGTTCAGCCTAATTTTATAAGATTAACGCTTGCATCCTTCGTCTTTGAAAATTTCCGTATTTCCTTTATGCACCTAACACGGTGTCTCTTTTGGCTCCGCGTCTCTTTAAGCTTCTCTCCTCTTATGTATGAAAGCCTATAGTAGCGTTTAGAATTGATTTAAGAACCTTATGTTGTATAAATAATACTTAATTTCTATATAATACGATTTTCAACTGCTTTCTAAGTCATTGATTATTATTATACATTGATTATACATTGTACATTGACTAGACAACGGCATTGCTCATTGAATCATGATTCAATAAACTGTATTTCATGAATGTCTTAGTGTATTATACAAGTAATAGACATTTTTATTAGAAGTTTGAATGCGCTCACATATTCTAAAAGTATATAATAGAAAATGGAAAAACGTCAATTCCATAGTTGAAATGATTATTTGATGCTGTACTTCCTATAGTTTACTGGATTATAATTAGCAAAATGTAAAAAGTCATCGCCACTTTATATGTATATACATATAAATATAGGATATTTTATGTTTACTAAAACTGTAGAAAATATTCAATGAGTCTTAATGATTAGTAATAATTAGTCATTATATTATAGATAAATTAAATAACTAAGCAGAAATATACCGTTAGAAGATTCTATTACTCTATAAAATAATGAGCAATGATGAAAGTTCTAAACAAATTCTTGATAAATACTTGGTACACATAGAATTTAGCTAATACTAAAATTTGAAATTTTCCCCAACAATCTAGAGTCTAATATGCTAATTTTTTAAAAGTAACAGAAGTTTTAATTGGCCTGCATAATTTCAATTACAATTTTATTTCTATAGTGTTCAAACGTAATGCTTTTAATGTTAATATAGATTAACAGCAAAATATACCTATATCTTGAAAAAAAAAGTGCAATATGTGTAACCCATAGAAAGACATACAAATGACTCGGGGGAGACTACTATGCCCATAGGATGTTGAACTTGCGAGGAAATCTATTTTAATGTATACACATACGTAATCTGTCGCGTTATACTTTCCAAGTTGCATATTCGAGTTTATTTTCATCAAGCAGCTAGCAAATCTATGCTTTTGAAATATTTTAATTGAGGAAGTCTTTTCAGTGTAAAGAAGCAAATAATACTATTACAAGAGCCACATTAAAATTTCAATGAAAAGACAATATTATTGCGAACAGTGTAAACTCCCATTTTGCACCAATTACATTTCAACCGCAAACTCTCGTCTATGAGGTCGCAGGTATACATATTCCCTCTCTCTCTCTCTTTCTAAATTCCTTCACTGGTATTCTACAACGCTACGCTCCTCTGTCTTTTCTCTTTCGCTCTGTTTTTACGCGTCATCCTAGCGTACGCCTTCAGGCAATAGCTTGGGCAACACGCAGCACAGCGCAAGCTGACTCCGCCGACCTTCCAATTATCCTAAGTAATCTCATGGTGGTAAAGTAGTCTACGCAACGAGCGCAGTACGATTCAACGTCCGAGTCGAGGCATCGTATAAGTTTATCCTAAAATCTTGCCAACAGACTAAATCGAGGCAACGGCGCAGGTATAGAAGCTCTTACCTCCCACGCGCTCATCGTCGGGCCAGCAACTTCGCGCCCACAATGTAGCGCGGGCGTTTCCCCCTCCCCTCCCCCGGCCGCACTACACCCTTCCTCGCATAACTTAATAAAGTACCCGCTGGGAATCCGCGCCGCGTTTACTTTGTTGCCGGGATAAATATTGCAGTTTGCCCTCGCGGCTAGCGGGATTAAACATCGTACATAAGTAAGCTCATGCTTATTAGGACTTTGCGTTTTTCCGCGCGGCCGCACGCACTTGCGATAATTAATAAATTTTAAATGAACAGAGTTCGGCTTAAGGCCTGTTCGATAAGCCGTTTTACGCTACACTTTATACTTTTCAGAACGTTATTGTTGCATAAGCGAACGTAATTCAAAATACATGCTGATAAAAAATGAGAACGCATATATATATTTTTCAATGTCATACATTATTTTGGCACGTTCAAAAACTTTGATAAAACTCTTCCATATAACTTTCATTGTGCAACACGCATAAGCTCGTCTTCTTCTTTATTATATTTAAAAAAAATCCTCTAAATTCTGTCTGGTAGACGAATAAAAAGGTGAAACTCCCGCTGCAAGCATAAAGGTGTCCAATTAGCGCAAAGAACAAAGAGCCACTCCGTAGCCATATATAATTTCATAAACAACGGGGACACGAGCGCATCCACTCGCGGAAATTCTAAGCAGAGTGCGCACGGCAACGGCATCGCATCGCGCGGGCCTGAGCAGCGCGCGAACACGAAAATAAACGCGAAACGTCATCGAGGCATCGCAAGAGCAATACGATGCATGTGCTTCAGTATACTGTGGCGCTCTCTCTCTCTCTGCTCTCACACGCTAGCTCGTTGCTAGCTCTCTGTCGGTCTCTCCTACGCGACCGCGCGGCATCGACAGCGAAGCCACTCCAACGCAGGCGTTGCAGCGCGACCGCGAGCGCAATTTCCCTCTAGAGCACGCATATATACAGAGAGTATAGCGCATGGACGACGACGCGCGTCAGTGGCGCGGACGAGAGATACATTCGCCCCCGCGCGCGCAAGAGAGAGCGGGAGAGCGAAAGCGAGAGAGACACTTTTCCGTTATATCGTGCGAGCGGATCTGCAGTTTCTCTCGCGCTCGTCCGTGCTTTTTTAGCGGGCACCGAACTTCGTTTATGCCCTCGTCTTTTTTTCCTTTGACTCAGTTTGAGTTAGAAAAATTGTGGTTGCTCAGGCAGGTGCAAAATTCGGATAGTCATTCTTTTCTATCTAAAATGCTAATTTTTTTTACTTTTTCCCAGTTTGCATTTTTTACTTTTGCAATTGAATTTGTCGTTTTAAAAGTTTTTACTTTATTTTTCATAATACAAGTTTCTAAAGAGACTCTCCAGAAATTTTTAAAATGAAATATTTTGTACTTGACGAATAATACGTTTCCGGTAAAATTGATTGAATATAAGCTTTTTTCATTTCAAACTGATGTTTTCAAAAGTCAGTAAACTTATATAAATTGAAACCCATATAGCACAGTCATGTTCAAGTTATATAATATATATATTTTAGCATAAAATGAGTTTAGGTTTTTTCATTTCAGTATATTTGAGAAAAAAAAATAAAAATTATTCCTGCAAAATTTATACCACAATTTTTTTCATTTTTTTTTAGTTCCATACCACTCATGCGTGCTATATATATGTATAAAATATATGAATAAACTAAAAAATAATGTTCCAGTAAATTCAACTGAGATATTACAGCAAAAATGTGGGTATATGCATTATATATACGGCTAGAGAAGTTTGAATTAAAACTGTTAGTTGGAAGTAGAAAAAGCTTTAATGAAGTATTTAATCAAACGAGAAGGATCTCCGTAACCGTCGCGATCGGAATAAAAGAAAGATTAAATCAATTGTAAAATCCGTAATGGTCAATGAACAATGTAGTATGCGGAAAAGGTGTTGGGAAGCACGTTTATTCTTCAATCAGCGAACGCGCTAAAAGTACGCGAGCGAAGGAAAGGGGGTTAAGGTTCCCCGCGGTCTTGTGGGAATAGAACGAGCGCGTGAGAAAACAAGCGAGACTTGGTTTTGCTATAGAGAGTGAGGGAATGGGAGCTGGAAAGGCGAGTAACGAGCCGGTGATTTATGCGCGAATTCTCGCCTTCTCGCGTTGAGTAACACGCGGGGAAAGCGCTATTTCGCTCTCTTTTCCTCCAGTCCCTCAAGCTCCTTGCCCCTTGCCTTATACTTTTAGGGAGTGCTTCGCAACTCGAGATTCCGAAAAGGAATTATTTGTCACTCTCAAAATGCGAGCAAGCGGATTATCCATCAAGCGAACCTCGACCCAAGCTATCCCGGCACGCTTCGGATGGAGCCGTGGAATAAGGAACGAGGAATGACACGTCAGACGGCAAAGCATTCGAGCCCGCTCTATTTTCCCCTTCCCCGTTTCGCCCTCACTTCTAATGCCTCGCCTCTTTTTCGACTCCTTTCCTCTGCACGCGCGCCGCTGTATATATATACCTGCAACGCTCGTGTATTCGAGTCGCGCGGGCTGCCTCGTAAATTGGAAAAAATTATGGCTGAACGTGAAGTGGCCCCGACCGCGGCATGCGCGAGCAGTCCAACTTCAGACTCGGCGATTAATCAAACATCGCGTGTGCCTCCGCCGACATTTCCAGGATTTCGAGGACGTTATTCAGAGTACGTCGAACGAAACTGGAAACGACTCGAGACTCGTAAGAGAGAATTCGCTGCGGAACTTTGCGCCGCCGTGCGCCCATGCGCGTTCCGCACTTTGAAAATCTTGGCATTTCAACTTGCCTTTTCGCATTTTTCAACTGTCCTCCCTGCTGTCGTCTTTTCGTCGAGGTAACTTTCAGTAGTCTTTAATCAATTGCAGATGATACAGATTGAATAAAATTCACGCAAAGTTTACGTTTGGACCAACTTTATCTAAACTTGGTCAATAACACTGTTACCGAAGTGGGATAATTATTAAGTTTTAGAAGTAGAGGGAAGCAGAAGATTGCCTTAAAATTTTTAGTAGAATGATTTAAATAAGTATTTTTCGGTTTCTACTTGATCACGATTGACTATCTTCGTAAATTTTAGGGTTTGAAGCTCCTTGCAGTAAACCACTTGCCAATCTTGCGCAACTCCATTAGTTTTTGGACATCGGCCATACAGACGGATGTTACGGTTTCCACTGATTGAATCGAACGTAAATCGTCTTAAAACCCGAAATTGGAGATACTCCTCTATTCGCTTATATATCTATGCTATAATAACTTTGGCACCATCTGAAATCGTCAAGTTTTCTGGTATATTTGAGAATAATGAATATCAGAAGTTAACGTTGAGTTTTCAAGGAAATCGTTATCACAAGTTTACAATTTAAATTTTATATGACAAAAACTTAACAGAAACTTGTAATAATACAGAATGGCAATTTTAAAGCATAAAATAATTTAAAATCTTTTCCTTTATTCTAACAATACATTTTACCTGTTCTTTTTTCTATTTCAAAAACGTCTGCCTCGCCGATAGTTTGTCAAGGAAAAGGATAAAAAAATTACCGTTTTTTCTGTAGTATAGGACTAACGTAAATGTTTGAAACAGTTATTTTGTAATATAATATACGGGCGGCAGCGTTACGCGCTCAATCGGCTATTAAAAGTCCACACTCCGTTGCTGGTTTTTCAATCCTTCTATCTCACGGCATGAACCCCGCCGAAAAAAAAGAAAAAGCACTACACACGCAAAGAACTTGGAGAAACAAAGAAAAAAAGCCGCACACACACGCTCACCGCAACCAGTCATAAAAACGAGCGAGTCGTAAAACGCGAGCGCACAATGGCCGGGCCAAAACAAAGGGAAGCTCAGCCCAGCAAGTGCGCGCATATTCATCGAGAAATGATAACCCAATAACGTCGCGATCGCGGAATGCCTCGGAATTACAAACCAGCAATATATATATATATATGTGCGCAGGCTGAAAACGGCGTAGGAGAAGACGTGGGAGTTAGCAGTCGCGCAGCGAAGGTGAGTCGAGGTGTAGGGTCCCGAAATTAATCTCGCTTTGCGCGCACCGCCGCTGCTACTGCTACTCAAGGCGTCGCGATAAGTAATTACTGATTAATGGCGGCTGCCTGCGCGGGCTCGCGGCTTACCCCGCCGCTTATCGTCCATAAGCTCGTTACATTGTGTGCATGTGTATATACACATGTATATATGGATTTGCAATGGTATGTTTCGTATATATACGACGTCGCGGCTGGTTAACGCGGGGGAGCACAGAGAGTCGGGGGCAGGTGTGGATAATGCGAGCTACGTGCTGTGAATGATTGCCTTAATTTCTGTATTTTAACGTTTTCATATTTATACTGAATATAATTCAGACACTGCAATTTCTAATTTGAATAATAGTAGATATTGGAAAAGCAAGGATTCTTGGAATGGAAATTATTCGTGTAATGTAGGAGGATTGTTTCTAATATTAATGAGAGCTATGTGGCTTCTGCATTGCAAATGAAAGTCAAGCTTAAGAAATATTAGGGCAATTCGTTGGTTCGAAATAAATAATTTGCTTCTTGGCGTATGAGTAAAATGGCAATTGATAAGTTTGCGGGTAAATCGAAATTTTCTAATTCGAGAGAGAAGAGATGTATTCGTGGAGGCGCCTAATACACCTAAATAGATAGATACGAAGATATAGGAGGGCCGAGCGGGCCGAGACGATGGCGCGGCTTGCGTCCTCTCTCGCTTGGCAAGGGAGGCGTTAGCTTCGCGTGCCTGCGCGCCGTGGCTGACGCTAATGACGGATAATCCGTTCGGCTTAGCCCCGCGCGGATCGTCGCGCCCAAATGCGCGTCTTGCGAGCTCCGCGACAGAGAGGGTGAGAGATAGCACGATCCCGTCGGTCTCTCGCATTTCGGATGCGTGTATTTTTCGCTATAGATGGAGGCTCGGTGCACGTGCATGTACGCAAGAGGCGATACGCATTGCTGAAGGCACGATTGATCAGCGCTGACTCGGCGGCTGGGTTTCCTCCCCTATTGCCTCTACCTATATCTATACCTGTCTGTCTGCGAGCGCACCGCGCGTACTAGGGCATAATTTGTCGGGTAATTTGTATGGGATCGGCTGCTATAGTTCGGGAAAGTGCTTGTGGTTGAACGGAATTCCGATACGTATAATATGAGACGCGGGGAGGCCAATGATGAATTTCCGCGATAATGCTCTCTATTTTTCAGCACGAATCTTGCTTCTTCCTATACCTTTGACTTTGTAATCTGAATTTACTTAAACTTCTTGGCTTTGGCACCATTAATTTTCATTCAATTAGGAGTTTGGCTTTCAGATCACGGCTACAGATCAAACTTTCCGCTTTTGAGAGCAGAACTACAGAAATGTTCATAAAGTTAGTTATGTATAATATTAAGCCAATTATCATGGTTTCTTGAAAACGTCAAAAAGTTTTTGTTATATTCGTGATTTGAAAATCTTGTCTTCTCGTACCTATATTATGTTAAAAACTACTAGCACGTTCGATGAGTAGATTGAACAGGCTCAGACTTCTCATATTGGCATTTTTACAATAATTTTTTAGAAAAATTCGTAGATTCCTAAAAAAATCATATATTTCTTAGGAAGTCATAGGTTTTTTGAAAAAATTCGTAGATTCTCTACAAAAAAATACAATAGTACATAGGTAGTAAAATTTGTCAGATGAACAGTCTGTGAGAGAATTACAATAGTATCTTATAAAATTTACTAGAGAATTTCATTCTTCTACGAATGTATTTATTCAAACGAGTTATTTCTCATTAAAACATTTTATTAATACTGCAGATAACAGCATAATAGTCAGCAAAAATTTGTAGAAAAAACTGCAATTTTCCTCCTGAATTAATTTTTCAATTACCCAAGTTTAATTTTTCCGATTCAGCGGATATTTTGTTACATTTCGTCGTGTGCAACGCACAGTAATGTTGACTATGCCATTCCAAATTTACAATTGTTGCCGATAAAATTTCAGAATTATATAGTTATAAAAAGACTTGATGTTAGGATATAATTCAAGATAATTATTATCCGCTTGTTACTTTAAGTATATACATATTTATAATGAATTTTTCATGCACGTTATTGTATATAAATGAATTTTATTATAATATAATTAAAGTTGTATTCATAAAAGTGATATAAAGAAATTATTATTTGAAATATGAAGCTTTATCGACAAACGAGAACGGAATTGTTCGGGCACTCGCGGGCCTGAAGCGTGCAACAGCGTGCATGCGCGGCTTCTTTGACGCTGGAGCTTGCGGCAGTTTGTAATTTCGGTGCGGGAGCGCGGCTTTTATTGCGCTCACGCGTGCGAGCTTTTCCTCATTAACGAAAGCGAGAGGAAAATTAACGAGAGATGGGAACCGGGTTCGCACGGCTTTTTAGCGCGTGCGCGCGGCTTTGCAGCTGCTCGCGCGTGCGTCTATTGATTCTTTTGCGTGCGCGCGAGACACAGTGCAGGTGAGCGGCTCGATTGCGCGCCTCATGCGGAATCGGTTAAACGCGCCGGCGCTCGTTACGGATCGCTTTCACGCGGACACACACGCACACACGCGCGCGCGCCTTTGACGAATGAGTGCAGCGGGGAATTATGGCTGGCACTGAGGGAATTTTTGACCAGACGAGTATCGACTCTCGAGCCAGTAGAACTGCACTGTTGCAGGCCGGGTAAGCCGCCCGGCCCTCCCTCCCTCCCTCTCCCCGTCCTCTTTCTGTGCATGCGCGCGGCTCTGTTACGTGGGGGCTTAGCGGCCATACCGATTTATAAATGGCGAGGATTAAATAATCGATATAGGGATCCGCATATACTGATGCCAATATTATTATCAAACGTTATTATACCCTTACAGTGTATGTATAATTATTCACCGTCTTCGTATCAATAATAACATACATTTCCAGATATTAACGACATTTAATTAGAGCATTCAACAAAGTTAAGTTTATTGTTAATTTGTATGCGCAACTTAATCCAATGTCTATAGAGTTTCAATCTCATTATATTTTGAAGTAAGCGTCTGATCTTTACTACCTTACGTAAGCTTTTCGAAAAAGTTTTTATTCTATAATAGCAGTTTATATTATAGTAATTATGAGTTTATTTCGGTATCACTATAACATTTCTAGTAAAGGCTGCAATTAACGTTATCTTAAATCATTATTAAAATAGTTAGGAGGATCGAGGAAGATCAGTGAGAAAGTGAGAGAGACATTAAACGCGAGAAAACAAGCCGAAAGGGCCGAAACACTTGGCCGGAGAAATGGAATGAGCCATAAAGCGCGTATAGACGAAAGCCGACGAAAAAGCCCCTTCCGCGAACATCGCGCCTCCTTCGGCGCGCGTCAACGACGTCATTAAAGTCTCGATCAAGCCGTCAGCCGGCGGTGGTGGCATTGTGCAGCGTGGCACGCCGGTGGTTTGTGGTGCGTGCACCCGGCACGCAGACTGACGGACTATATAGTCGCGAACGGAGAGCTGTGCTGCCGCTTTAACAATCGCGTATAATGCACGAGCGCGAGTGAAAAAGTATCGGAGGCAGGCAGGCAGTAGCTGCGTGGCGCCGGTTATAGTAGCGTGCCCTGGGTAATTACCACGAGAAGAAGGGAGAAGCCCATTTTTGTCTCCCCCCGGCCCATTGTTCGTGCGCGAAACTAGAGAAAACGATGGCCGGCTACTCTCCCGAACTGGCGCTCTCACAGCAGCCTCTCTGTCTGCGCGCGCAAACCGTGGAAAGGGAAAATGAGAGGAGCAGAGAGGCAGGGGAAAGTAGATGGTTGTAATAAGGACGGCGAACTTATATATATATATCTCGGATGCCGGCGCTTCTATATCCGCTAGCCTCGGGCTGCGACTTTGTATGTGGGCTGCGCGCGCGTGTATGAGTCAGTGTGGGTGTGTGTGTTATGGATTTCGTGCTTCCCGCATGAATACCTCTCTCTCTTCCTCTCGCTGTATGAGTCTGACGCGTCATCTCTCGAATATCGGCGCCGCACTCGCTCGCTCTCTTTCCCTTTCCCTTTGTGCCGCTTCTTTTTCCCTTTTCGGCTGATAGTAATTAAAGAACATCAAGAGAGGGGGTCTTTTGTCGATTAGCCCAAAGAAATTTCATAAATTTAACAATGCTTCAATTATCTCGTCCTTTTGTACTCCTCGGCCAAGTGGATTATACTTCTTGCGTTTTAATTAAAATTAAAATTGCATTTACGAACTACTCGCCGCGGCCACTGCGCTGGCACCTACACGCCGTGCGCGTATACTCGAGAACGAAATCCTTTAAGAATTTATTGCTTGTTTTATCAGCTTATGGCGATGCGCGCGGTTTCTCCCCCTGCAGGATTTATGCGGGACATTGTTTCGAGTGATTGGAAAGATTTCTCGCGGAATCCAAAGGGCCTGGGACTCTCGCTGTTGAGCTTTTCCTTTTGTCGGCGCGCGGCTCTGCGGGCTCTCGATTTTCAAAACGACGATGAATAATGCCACGCTTTTCTTCCGAAACTTGATAAATCCCAGCAATTGAAAACTGATGCTGACAGAATAAAGTTTGCAACTGTTCTCGAAGATTGTTTTCTTCCAATCCGATATTTCGAATAAATTAATTATCGATTTCATCATTTATTGAGTTCTTTGGTCTCATCCGAGACTTCATCTTTTCAAATATTCATATATTTAATACCATATATACTGTTATAAAGTTGAATGACCTCTGAAAATGGAATTACTGTATCACGTCAAGGTTTCTAGATATTACAAAGATAAATGGTTTTAAATATTTTTAAAAACAAAATCTAACAATTCTTGAGTAGTGTGTAGTGCAATTTTCTTCACTTTGAAACTAAAAGAAAATCAAAGATCTTTAAGAAATAAAATTGACAAACAATGATACAAATATGATTTTAAGGAAGATGAGAAACTCTTGATTGGTTTGTGCTTAAATTGATTTAAAAAAGATATTCAAAATGAATTGTGCAATTCTGGCAACAAATTGGTATTAATCACGTCACAGCAGATTATAATACAGTTTTGTAATTTCTAACGTATAATATTTTTTATTATTGTTATTTGTTTGCTATTTTTCTTGTTGACAGGAAAATAATGTAAGAATTGAAACGAAAGTATATCTTCTAGCACCTAAATTAAATTCCTTCAGTATTTGAAATTTCATGCCTTTTTCCAATATTCTAGATACCCGCGAATAAGTAGCTCAGGCATCCATCTCGTTTCAACTCGGCCAAGTTTTTCCAATCGACAATGGATTTAAAAATAGGTTTATTTACTTTTTCAAAACATTGAAATTCAATTACTCGCCGCAGCATAACAATTCCAAAGCTCGTTACGCACGCTTCTGCAGTCATTCCACTTCTGACTCTTGAGTGCGCACTCGCTACAATTGCAAAGCCGTCTATTCCCGATTTGGCGCGAAACGTCGGGCCCGTTCTCTCACTCTCCGCTCCTCCTCTCTCTCTCTCTCTCTCTCTCTCTCTTGCTCGAAAACTTTCGCCTCGATTTGAATAACGATTCTCTCGGCATCCAAAAGCGCATTAACCTCCACGCCAAGTGCACGCGCGCTGCGTTGAAAAAAGCCTCCAACTTTCCCCTCAAATTGACATTTTCACGCCGATGACAAAAGAGAGCTTTTCCCCGACCAAAACAGGGAAGAGACCAGATCATTAAAACCGGCAAAACTCATCAGGGCACTCTACCTCTCGGTCTTGCGCTCGAAAACAAAAACAGCGCGATGGCGAACTTTCTGCGCTCGGGAAAAATGGAAGGAGGAGAAGAGGAGAAGAAGGGGCTCGAGGAGGAAGAGAGAGAAAGCGTTGCTGCAGCTTTCACAGACCTCCGCGGTGATTCTGCCGTCGCGCTATCTTCACGCCTGGGTGGGCTTGCTCTCGCAAATAATAGAGAGAGAGAGAGTGAGAGAGAGGATTTCGGAGCTTCTGGCCCTGTGAATGCCTGTCTGAATTTCGGTACGCGCGGGGCTTCATCGACTAGAGCGAAAGGCCTCCCCGGGGAGGCTCTCGCAGAAGAAGAACGATAATTACGCAAGACACCCACTTTTTACTCTCGCTGGCACGTTGAAGGGCCGCGCTGCGGGGGATAGGGAAAAGGAAGGGAGAAAGAGAGAGGCTGGCGGCGCCGCTTTTCCGGCGCTGAAGAAAAGTATGGCGCGTGCGGGCGCAGGGGAGACGGAACCGGGTCAGCCGGCCGACTGAAAGGCCGCCGAGTCGAGCGAACGAGATGTTAGATACGAGATGAAGAAGGGAATCTCCATCGGAGGAAGGGAGCCCACTTTCTGCCGCTGATTCCCTCGAATCTTTCATTTTACAGCTCGTCTTTTTCAAATGTTCTCCGCTGCTGCGTCATAAACTCTACTATAGTAGTAAGTATGAAAAAATAAAAAATTTTTTTAATCAATTTTCCTTTTTTTACAAAAGAGTTATTGTATTGTCTATAATAACAGTGAATACATGCGAAAATGAAGTATTTTATATTCATAACGATATCATCAGAAACGTAAATTGGCGAAAGAGAATAAAGTTTTCTACCTTTAATGCCCCAAACAATGCAATTTTTTCACAAACTTAATTTTAATTCGCTCTCGCCTCACTATCTCTTCCCATTATAGGAGAATGGGAAAACACAGGCGCAGCGAACAAAGAGAAAGAACGTATGGAGAAACGTAGGCGCGTGCAAAGAGCGCACGGCAAGCGAATCAACGAGCCGCGGTGGAATTAAACGAGCTATCGCCACGGAATAAAGTGCCTATTCGCCCGGGCGCGAAGTTAATTGAAACCGAAATTATTTATCCCCGCGGCGGTGCACCGCAAGAAGCGCCCAGCGATGCCCGTCGTGCGGCTTCAATTAATATTCGCCGCGCATCCCGCCCCAAACCCTTGAAAATTACTTTTTGCATTGTTTAACGTTGACGCGGGCCGGCGCGAAGTGCTCAGCGGTTTCGTCGCGATGTCTAAGTGCGAGAGGAAAAGGAAAAGCCTGCGACACTTGTTGGCTTTTGTTGTACGAGAATTTTCAATTATTTACTTAAGATATTACTCACGTACTTCTTAGTTATTTTTCATGATATAAGATAACACTTTTTTATATGAAAAATTTTGCCTTACTAAAATTAAGTTAAAGATATGTTCGTTGTGACAGCGTTTAAACATCATAACATTGATATAGCTCAATAAAAATTGCGAGGTAATCTTTCTTGTGAATGTTTATAGTAGTGTCTCGGGCTGAGCTCAACCGTTCAACCTAGCTCTGACATATCAGTGTTACGATAAAAAGTATACGCGACACTTAGTGGCCAGACAAGCGAATTAGAATCTTGGATCTCTTCCCACATTTTTACACAAATTATTCATTGGATTCACTCGTTCATCTTCTAATATGGAATAATAGAAATAAATTACGAAAATTATGTACTTGATTTTATAAAAAAATCAATTAGCAAGTCTTAACTTAAAATCATTAGGTTACTATAGAAAATCCACATGAGTCTTATCGATGTTATTGCACAATATCATTAATAAGTCATGACCTCGGCCATGACAAAACTATTAATGTCTATACTAAAAAAGTGTAAGTAAATACGTTACCATCCATGACAGAAAAAAGGCATTAGATCCAATCATGTGCTTTTCCAGTGAAAACGGACTGACAATTTCACGCCAGTCTTTAATTATAAATAAAATACAACGAAGAGATATAAATTAGTTTTAATTAGAAGGCCTAATGAGTAATAAAAAAGTGACTATTTACTTTCGTAATTTTCGCGCACGCAGAGCATCAATTACAGGCGGCGCACAGCCGTCGTCCCAGCTCACATTTCTCCATTACATCATGAAAATACAGGAAAAAATAGGAAATCGATTTGGCTCGAGTCTCATTCGCTGGGCCATAACTCAGCAGCAGCGGCAGCGTTATAATCGACGAAATCGAGCGCGGACTCGCGCTAATCGGCAACGGGAAGAGCCGTCCGAGAGCGGCCCTCTGTCTCTCTCCTGCGCGCGCGACGCCTATAATTAACGGCTCGCCAGGCGTAAACGAGTTTGTTCGAGCTAATTAACTCGGGCCGTGGGCCGCGGCGCGCCGTATACCGGCATTCGTTCGACGCGCTCGTTGCGCCGGGCGCGCGCGCGTCCAGCGCGTCATTCGGATGTCGCGCGCGCCCCTGGCGACTGCTCAGTGCGACGCCCACACCAATATCATTAACTCGGCAAGCCGACGTTATTAAAATTGCGAATTTTCACGCGACCGAATATAAAATGAACTGATTTTCACATACCGGGTAAACATTGGGATGGAGTAGAGCGAGAAAGAAACTGCGCCTGTAAAACCTGGCCGGGGAATGTATTTGACGAAATTCGACCGATAGAGAGGGAATTTTAGGCCGAAATTCATTTCATCCGGAATATATCTACTCCGTCGAACGGGTTATTCAATTTTCCAGCCTCGAAATATTTACTCGGCCAATCGTGAAGCCGGTTGATTAGCGCTGTTATTTTTTTATCGTATTAAGGGCCTTTTCCACACAAAGTTAGTTATATTTACCAGTACTTCATCGCATGGTTACTTTTATCGAGAAACTAAAAATGCACATTTTGTATTTTAAATTGTTAATTTGAAATTACGATGTAGAATATACAAAAAATAGTAGATGAAACATTTGATCGAAAAATTTATCTGCAGGCTATAAATCCGTCAAAATCATTATCAACCCTCGAGGATCGACGGCTCGTAAGCTCAAGCAGGCCCGTACAAGACCGATTTTTATTCGCATAAAAAGGAAAAAAGAAGGCGGTGAGAGAGTATATATCCTTGGGAAAAAAAGAAGACGGAGCCGACCCTCGTCGCATTTAGTGGCAGTAATGATCGCAAGGCGTTGCGGAGGACACGTATCACACGTGCAAACGCGTGGGCGAGAGCCGTGCTATCGGGCACACACGCGTGGCTTGTATCGTAAAAGTCACTCACCCTGAAACTCCTTCCGGGCGGCACTGACGGAAGTGACGATATTGGCCACGTGACCGAGAACCGTCGCGAAGAGCAGCAGGCCAAAGAGCAGCTGTATTATCACGAACAGATACTCGCCCTTACTTCTTGGCCTAGAAAATTGCAAAACATTCTTCGTCAGACTGGGCCATCCAAGTAAGCCAGTCGTTATTTTATAATAACGTTCATTCATATACTACTAATACTATGTTAATGTGTAAAAAAAGACATGCGAATAATATCCATAATTTATTCGATACTTTAATAATAACATAACTCCAAGTGTTTATCTATACAACGTACGGCATTTATTTTTAAAATAAAGTTTTAATGAAATTTTATCTCTCAAAGTATAATGAGGAAACTCATTTAAAAATGTTGGTGTAATTAAATTCTGCCTGTAATTTAATTTATCATAAATATTTAATTAATTTTTATAAACTAATTACTTTAAAAAAGCTCGATTATATTTTTAATTTTAATGACGCAAGACAAATTCGATACTGTCGAAGTTTCATTTTGCCTAACGGTCTTCTTTACACCCGGGCGCGTATTCATCATGAAAGTTGTCGCTCGAGGGCTATTTATTTGGCAGCAAGTTTCCTTTAGACTAAAGAGGATTATCTTACAAGATAGAAGACGCATCATTTTGTAATAAAAGAAGAGCCTTCTAAGGCTATAAACTCGTATATCCTCTACTTTTAACAAGATATCTTTCTGCCAAAGTCATTGTTCGTTTAGCTTTTAATTAAATGTTTGCCGGAAAGAGTTTATTGCAAAGATTTTATGGCATATAAAGGGAAGATTACCTCGGCAAGTCCCCAATCGTTGTGAGGGCCAGCGTGCACCAGTAGTAACTCTGCAGGTACTGCTTGACGACGTCCGCCGTCTCGGAGTCACTGAATACCCAGTTCTTGCTCCCGAAACCGTTGTTCTTATAAATAATGTGATAGAGGCACCCGTTCCAGTGAAAGATCACTAGTAAGTAATGTATCAAGGACGTGGAGCGAAATAAATTCGGATAGTTCGTGTGTCGCTCGGTCCTGTCCATGAACGCCCAAAATCTAGAAATTACGAATAACGAAACGGTCTCTATATATAACTACGATTTTGTGTACACTTTCGTCATTATGGCTGACTTGATTCGATTATTTCTACTCAATGAACAGTAGCATTTAAGGGAGGGGGGGGGGTCCAATGTTTAGACGACTCACTTGAAATTTGAAGTCAACTATAGACGACTTCGGATTCGATACAACTACTTTGGATTGTGCGAAATTCATAAATGAAAGCGAATCTAACTCATTAGACACTTTTTATTGGCTGTAAAATAGTATTTATGAAATTCGATACTTTGGGCAGTAGGTAAATTGGTACATTCGAAAATGTGATTTTCGTAATTTATAAGTAGTTGCATAATTTATAAGCAAACCGAGATTCTCTATAGTTGACTTCAAATTTCAAGTGAGCCGTCTAAACATCGGACCCCCCTTCCCCCCGCTTTTAATTAGTAAATATGTTATTCAGGTAGATAACAAAGTTCCATACTCACCGGTAAATTTTAACGAGTCTAAAACTTCGCAGTATACTGTTAAATCCTATAGATAAGTATAAACAGTCGAGGGGCAGCAGGCACAGGCAGTCTATGTAAAAGGTGGTGCTGTTCATGTAATGCGTGCGCAGCTTCGTCGCGTCGGTCTGCAGCACGCCGTCCTCCAGGTAACCCGTACGGAAGTGGAAAACAATGTCCACCAGATAAAGGAAGTCCGACAAGTAGTCCAGGCAAAACCACACCACCAACGTCTCCCCTGTATCACCATAATACTCCATTTTACTCGAGAATTAAACCCTCATTACGCCCTCTCTACATTTATTTCCATTTCCTTGAAAAATTCATTTCTCCATGCATAATTTTAATTATTTTTATAAGTTTAAAAATAATTGAATTTCTCAATCTCATTCGAATTTAGACGAATTTTTCGTTAAGGTGAGGTTCCGTCTCACAGAAAAAGCCTTGCACGCATTTCCAATGCTGGGACTGGCAGTGTGAAATATCACATTTGTTTTGTAAGCGGATTTACGCGCACGAGTGGCCAGCAGCTGCGGGAAAGACGTGGCTCGCCTTTGGCAAAACTTGCACCGCAGCTAGCTCGAGCGAGGCATTTCCCCCCATCGCTTTGTCCGCGTCCAATTGATTATAGGATGTGGGCTTTAATAGCCGAGCCGATCGAGTGCTCACGTAGCTTTAATTACCGACGGCAAATGAAGTGGGCGCAACAAAGCGAGACACGAAATGCCCGAATAAACTCGCGTGCGCGCTGGGACACTCGTTAACACAACGGGAACCGAGCCGACGACTACGGCGACTGAGGAGCGCATCAGCCTTCCCTCTTTATCCTCGAATCGAGAAAAGAGAGCTCGTGCAGATCGTTAAGCTCCCTCTTAATTCGACAATTTGAGCGCAGTACGGTCCGCTCGAGCGTGTCGCGCGAGCTCGATTGTATTTCCGGCGGCGCTCGAGCGCGAGGGGCGATGTAGGCCGCTGGCCCCGAGAACTGCGCGAGGAAAATCTGTGAGACGGATGGAGCTGGCGGAGGGCGAGAATAAGGCCGTAGCAGAGAGAGAAACTGACCGTTGATCTCCTGGAAGGCGAACCTGTAGATGATGACCCAGAAGTTGTAGAGGAAGGCCAGCGAGACGACCATCGACCAATAGTAGCAGAGTCGTCCCGCCGGATCGAAGACGAAGGACCAGTTGGGCGCGCCGGTCTTGAAGCCCCGCGTGCCCGATTGGCCCGGGTAGCCCCGGCTGCCGCGCTGCTGCTGCTGCTGCTGGGCCGTGTAGCGCCTGTAAGCAAGGTCGAGGCTCTGTTTGTCTTCGCGTTTTACTACGACAACCGAGCTGACTCGACTGCGCAAAAGTCGCTTTTAAATTCTCTAGCCGCACATCCTTGCTCATGCTTGCTTTTCTTCACGCCTCATCAATATTTCAATGTTCGTGCATTATCTATTGCTCTATTCTTAAATTGAACTTTACCCTCGAATCAATGTAGCTTTCGATACAATTCCTCTGAACAACAATATACTGACTCTATATATAGTTCTACAGAAACATTTCAACGTAAGTCAATATAATAATCAATGAATGAAATGTTAAACGAGTAATAATGAAACTATGCATGTATATATAAATCTATATTCTGAATGATCTAGTTGATGCGTTAAAAATGACTTGATGAGCGTTCCATTTTTTCTTTAGCGGTAATAGGGCTGGGAGGAGCGGGATGGGAGTACGTGCTGAGCCAGTAAAAGCCACGGTTGCTTTAGAGCGAGGCGGTAAAAAGAAAGAATCTTACGTTTCCGTGCCGTTGCAGCCGCTGTTGCCGCCGAGATGGTTGATGGAGGCAGGCGTGTGCAGGTGGGAGGGCGTCGTGTCGCGGCCCGTCGTCGACGACGACGAGAGCACGGCATTCGGCAGCTTGAATCGGCCTCTCAGCTGGTCCTTGCGCCGGGACTTGCGACTCAGGTCGAGCTCGCTCGCGCCCCGGTTCACGTAGGCGCCCTGCAGCGAGTCCCGCGACGAGCTGAAGTACCGCTGCAGGCCAGAGCAAACACCGGCGGATTACACACGGTCCTATCCCCTCTCTCTTTCTCCTGCGCTATCTTTCTCTAGCCCGCCCAAGCTATACATGTATATACAAGTGTCACTAGCCGCGAGCGCATTGTCTTAAACGAATGCCTTTGTCTTCCTTTTCTCTTTCCTTTCCTCGGAATTATGCAACGAACAGTGCTTCTACTTTTCCTTAAATATTCATTCCGTCTGCTTTTGTCTCGCTTCTTTATTTATTTATTTATTTCTTTTAATATTCAAACTCACTATATATATACACACACACACAATATTTTGCTTTTTTATACGTTACGCGACGATTAAACTTTTAGGCGATGTATTTCTATTTTAAATTATATTAACGTAATACTATAATTTAACATTTATTAAAAAGAAGAATGCCGTCGCGATGTA
This sequence comes from Torymus tubicola, assembly GCA_035583055.1. Classification (NCBI taxonomy): domain Eukaryota; kingdom Metazoa; phylum Arthropoda; class Insecta; order Hymenoptera; family Torymidae; genus Torymus; species Torymus tubicola. Next base: position 24,242,747 of record JAWWEQ010000010.1, on the reverse strand, counting down.
AAGTTGATTATTTTTCAAAATTTAACGACACACTAAATGAAAAAATGATAAAATCGGCGATTGGACGTTCACGGCTGACCGAACTGGGATTATACTACTTGCATACTTTTAGCGTAGGACATTTAATGTAGTATTTTCCGAGATACAAGAAGATTTTTCCACCTCCGGATCATTGATTTGATTGTAAAACTTTAGGATATAATGTTTTTGAACAAATTTCTTACATATTTTAACCGATAGCTACTGTCAGAAAATCATACAAAAATCAACAAAAGGCGACAGAAAAAGCTTTTATATTTATATTAATTCTTTGGAAAATATTACATTTGCAGTAAATTACAAGTACCGGAAGACTTGTTTAAAAATAAACTAGGTAAAAAATGAGAAATGGAGTAAAATATGACACATAAAATTATTAAAACAGGGGTTTACTTGTTAGCTCAAAAAATGTCATAATTCGAAGGTAGAAAGCTCTTTTAATAGTAGACCAACCAATTTTTCATATTATCATATTCTTATATATTTTATAGATATAGATATATGATTAAGAATTAATGAGGTCTTTGTGGGTATTCTCCTTTGTTTCATAGTTTATGCGTACGTGTAGGAAAATATATAAACATTAAATTAATTAACTAACTAAATTATTAACAGAAGTTTGAAAACTTTACTTATAAGTCATATATTAATTAGATTTAAGTAAACAAAATAGATAAATACTATTTATGCAACTTTATTATTTATATAATTCACGCGGTTTTTAAGAATCTCCAATATTTTTATTAAACTACTTAGTTTATTATTTCTATTATATGCTAAGAAAATTAAATAAAGTAAAACTTTGTTTAGGTCATATCTTGAAATAGTCATATGAAATAAATTTAAAAACTTTATTTTACGTAATCTTTCCTGTGAGTGAATTTAATTCTGATATTTATTATTTTTGCTGTGGTATAACGGGCACAGAAAGTAAAGCTAAAGTGGAAAGATAGAGCGTTTCGTACCGACGATACCTGCTGCTGTTGGTGATGATAGTAGTGATGGGTGGGCGTGTGCCGGCCCAAGACCTTGCTGCTCACGAGATCGAGGAGACTATGCCTCACGCCCCGTGTCGAGATGTTCTCCACGCTCTTGGTGTCGTCGTCGCCACCCCGACTGACGCCCCCCCGGCCGTTGCCCGTTCGATGTCGCTCGCGCAACTCGCCGCCTGACGTCACACCACCAACACCCGACGTCACGAGGCCTGTAACATTGGAAATAAAAATCATATTACATCTATTGTCTTGTATTCCACTGCTTCTTTCATGCAAAGTAATAAATCATTAAAGTTTAATTATGAAAGTTCAAGAATTTTAGTTCCTATAATAAGATTGTCTGATACTCGTATTAATATCTTCAGATATAGCACGGATTACAGTATTTCGAATATTCAATTAAAATCGCAATATTAAAATGTAGGAGCTTGAAGTTGGAGTATCAAATTTCAGGCTGAAGAATTACAAGGGTTCATTAGTTGATATTTAATGAAGAGCATTATCGAACATTGTTCACGTTAGCATTTCAAGCACACGTTAACACACAACGTGCGCCTTGTTAAAAAGCAGACTGGAAAAAGCGTATATTCCGCTAAATACCGCGGCCGCAGCTCTGATAAACTTGCCATAGTTCGACGGGGCGTCCGGCGAACAGCGGATAAATCCTCGACTTAACCAACTGCGCTCGCGGGCTCCGCGTCCAGATGCATAAAACGCGAGTGCAAACAAAAAGGCGTCGGTATGCGAAAAAGCGTATCCGCCCTTACTCGTGCTTTTTTTGCCCACTGGAAAAAGTTTCTTCTGCAGCGCGCTCGCGATCGCGAATGCGCGGAGGCTTTCTCCTCTCTCTCTCTCACTCTCTCCGCCCACTTCAAAATGTGTACCTATATCAGAGTGCCTGCCTAATTACGCCTCGCCACCCCGCTCTCGCTTCTCCCCCTCGTAATGAGATAGAAGCACGAAGATTTTTCGTGCTTTTAGCATTAACCTTTCCTTGGCTCTCTCTCTTTCTCTCTCCATTGGGCTGGCGAGCGGGCGCTCCGCATCTAGCTCACGCCGGGAATCTCCGCGACTTTTTGCCGCCGGCGCTCGCGTCGACCTAGTTTTTAGGTATAGCGGATCGTGCGAGCGCGCAAATTGTCGCCTGGTGAAAAAGAGCGAGAGAGAGAGAGAGAGAGAGAGGGGGAGAGAGAAAGAGAGAGAGTCTGGCAAATGTGCGCGCGCTCTCGCGCCGGCCGGACTTATCCGGGGAGAGAGAAGTGCGCTGACCTTTCCCAGCGGTTGCTACCCCCTCCATCTCCCCCTGGCCGGGTTCAATTTACTCTCGCTCGCGCGCTCGCACTCTTTGTACGCAGATGTGGGCACGGGTATTGGATACGCGGCCGCGCGCAGCATGCTTCGGAATACTTCATGCGAGGCGCACCGTGTTTTTCGCTCCCGAATATCGCTCTCCGCCTACCCGCTACTCTACGGCTGCTGTATATGGTTATTCTTATGCGAAGACACGCGCGTTTTACCTGCATGTACGTGTATAGAAGCTCGAGCGTAATGTACGGAAAAAGAATGATAGAAATATCAACGAAGTCTGCTTTCTTTTTCGCCAATACAATGCCAATTTAAGGTGACATTTGACGAAGAAAATGAACCTTTCGATCGCGAAAGTTTCTCTATTGTTTGACGCATCCACAATTTCATGAATTATTATAGACACATTGCGAAATCCATTCTCTTATTTCTATTTACCTAAAAATATTTTTCTAGACATATTAAAATATGAAATTGAAAAAGTACGTACGTTCAATATGTTGATTTAGTAAAATAAAAGTGAACAAATTTTCTAACGCTAGCGGGATGATAAAGTTTTACGTACTTTACTACTCAAAGCTTTTTGGAAACAAGTATTAGGCGCAGCGACTTCGTACACTACGGTGTAGTTATAACGATCCATTGAACGACGTTATTCAATCAACTTCGCATTACTTGCGTTAAGTGAAAGGTGAAGGAGGAGTGTACGAATATCGACTGCTCAAGTTTCTTGAATTTATCATCCTCATCTATGTGCAAATTGTGGATTACGCGAGTCCCCTTGCGTATATCTAATTAGTCCTATTGGCATACAAAACTTTTTTAAAACAACAAGGTGTATATTGATACGTCTCCGGATATCCTGTAATCGAAAGGATTACAAAGATGACAAGAAAATTGCAGTGGTGGCTAACTGCACCAACAATTTGCATGGTGAATTCTAGTGGAATGACGTTGATAAAGAATTTCCGGAACTTTCGTTATAATTAAAAAAGCTATAAGACTATAGGACGATTAAACAATGATGGATTTTTGTAGTTAAGCTGAACAAGATAGAAAGTATTACAGCTTGTAGAATATCGAAGAAGATTGCATGGGAGATCGGGAGATTGCATGGTTATTACGGAATGCACCAAACTGCTGATTGGAAAAGGGATTAGATAGTAGTTTAAACACGGTCAATCTAATCTGGGCGACAGGCCACTCAGATAGTTCAGGTAACCAGAAAATAGGTAGGCTGATAAGTAGGGGGTTTAGGCAAAAGAGTGTAAGCATTGCATAGTCAAGGCGCCTATCAAGAAGTTGAGATAAAATTTCAAACTGATTATAGATAAAACGCAGTTATTCGATCTACCTAACGATATAACTAACATATATTCCTAACGATCAATGAATATTTACTAATTATTAGTAAATTTTCACTGTTTATCATTTATAAGTGTACAATTAATATGATATCGATGCATATCAACGATTATTATTTTCATCAATATGTTTTTAGTAGCTGTTATAATAGTTGTAATAAATAATATATTACTATAAAAATGATAGAAAATAGTTTTTAAAATAATATTTGGAATGATAAATATTGCTCGTTAAAAGTTGCGAGTATGAAACAAAGTTTTATAGATAAAACATTGTCTATAATTATCGCCTTATTAGTATTATATATATGGTTCATTTATTGTCACGGCGCCAATGCTGAATATGGGTTATACTATTTCCCATATACCGCGGTCATATATCTGGCCCAAATATTGCTTTTTTAGAGTGGATTTTCCATGAAATTATTTTTTTTGTAATCTGTTTTCGCGACAAAACCAAATTAAAATATTGCAAATAATCACTTAGAAATAGCTTCTAAACATTTATTTTTGTTTTTCATTCTTAATGTAATATTATTTAAGTTGTTTTTATTATTGACGAATAAAGCAAATTAAATCTACGAGTTTTGAAAACAACACCATAAGAATACCATAAATACTAATATACTCTTCGACTTTTTCGATATTTTGAGTACTCCATAACATAAGTAGGAGCTCATAATTTATGATCGAAAACAGGATCAAACTTTTTGTCTACGCATACAGACACGCGCGCATGCAAACATCAGAAATATGTGAGAAACTATCTAAGAATCATATGGGAGCCATACAAAAACAATATGGTAAACATGTAGAAGCTATGTGAAAACAACATCATTAAAATAAATTAGTATTTGTTGCGGCAAGGCACATATTTTTAATATCAAAATATTAACTTTGAAAATTATCAATGTCAATGAATAAAAATTAAAATAATAAAATAAGCCATCAATTTATTTATGATGTTTAAAATTTTTTTTTAATTACGAAATTTAATTTGGGCCTTTTTTTAGTTGCTTGAAAATTTGAATCGTCCTGAAGTATAACTCAGATTCCGTAAAGTTCAGTAATGGTTCAAGGAAACGAAATTGAGCGATATTCAATAATAAATTCATAACAGGAAAATTTATTTAAAAAATTCCTTCAAAATTCTAATTTAATTGAATATTTAATTAGGTTTGTCCTCTGTTTATTTTTATGGAAAAACGAATTTGTTTAAATAACTGTAAAACTATTCTGTGGAAACAGTCTGCGCAAAAGATACTGAAAAACTGTGGTGCCAATTCTTCTAGTAATGCATGAAACTCAAAGGGTAAGAATATAGATGCGCACTCAATTCTCCAGAACTCTTCCATTTAGACTCTCATCCTGGAAACGAGGCAATCAAGCAACTCGCGAGCCAAAAGGCGTGGACAGGGCTTTTGTCGCGCAACGCTGTTCCTGTCAAATAGCCCGATTTATTCAGGGTCGGGATTCGAGCCTGCCAATGACGCGCCTTCAAAGGCCACATTGTCCATTGTGTGCGTCGTCGCTCGCTGGCGCGCCATAGGCTGGGACTGCGTCCAACGTAAACTTCGTTCGGCGGGCCTCTTTGAATTGAGCGATGAAACCACATTCACCGCGACTAACAGCCATCGCGTTTCGTCAACCTGGCAATATTTACTGCTTGCGTAACCAACCACCAGCTCATTTCGTGCTACATTTCGAATGACAAGTCGCCATCGCCGACAGTTACACGTGCTCTTTAATGACGTTCTTTTGTAACGGCTGATCTAAAAGTATACTTTCGTCCTGTACCACTGTGCTTCCGATTTGACATTTAAACAGAATTTGTTATGCAACCAACGTGTATTCTCATTTTACTGCAGACTTTACATATAATTATCCAGGAAAGAGCCAAGAACATATTCTGAAATACATTTCGCGAAAAAAAGAATTTAATGTGACTCTAAAGGGAAAACTTTAGTGACGGTGCCATTACTATAATGAAGCACAGAGACCATGATATTTTTAAACTACAAGATTGTCTGAATATTTTTCTTACCCTTTGAACTCCTATTTTATAAAATAAAGGTAAATATTTCAAAAGTATAACGTTTTAAAAATATTGTTGCTAGCCGAATTATTCATTATTTATGTTTCACAAAAATATAAACTATAAAAATCAAGATAACTTTTAACGATTTCGACGTTGCAGACAACAGGAAGAAGTTATTTAAATTTATTTGCAGGGTCCGACCAGAGCAAATCCAAAGAACCACACGAATGGACAAGTGTGAGAAGCAAATTTATTTTCGCGGGCACTTATCAATTCCGCGCAATCTCTTTTTCTTTCTTTCTTTATGGGTACTCCTAGCAGCGCCCTCGTGAATCTTCTCACGACGCGGAAGAGATACAGCCGCACGTCGAAAATAATGACGTCGGCGCTCGTTACCTTCGATTCGGGCCGATGCGTACGTGCAGCCACGCTGGCGCCCGGCGAATACGAAATTTCGGTGACGCGCTCGTGCTCTGCATGCGCGTGGCATCGTGCGGCCGGCACCCACAGGCGCATCTGTGACGCGACGACACGAGATTCTATTCTTTCAAACGCTTCTTAAGACGTTATGTGCTTTTGAATAAATTGCAAGTGTACATAAGTTCGTGGCGTGAATAACGATCGCGCCGTGACTAACACTGGCGTCACTATACGAAAGAGCTTTCTGTCCAGCTTCGGGAAGTGCTTTTGGTAACGATAGAAGACTGCAATTTTCATGGCTATTAACCGCAGCTAAATTTATATTTTGAAAATCTCCTAAAAGTTTTGATCTTATTATAATGTTAACAAAAATGTTAATGACAATTACATCTGAATTTGCTTTACATAGCTGGCTTGGGCTTAAATTTATAGGAGAGATAGTCCTCAGCAGGGAGTATAAATAAATGGCTTGGCCGGACGCTACTTCAAAGAATTTTCTCGCTTAGAACCGCTGCTGCAGCTCGGGCCAAGAGAAACAAGCAGGTTAATTCGATGAAATTTAAAAGCGCTGTGTATTTTTACTAAGGCCGCCGCTCGCGAGTCTCGGTGCGCCGTTTCTCAAGACGTTCTCTCCTCGAGAGAGGACGAGAGAGAGAAAGAAAGAGAGTCGTGCTCGCTGCCGCTGAAGATGATTCAGCGCCGGGTGTGAAAAGGAGAAGCCGAGGACGAGTGGTGGAGTGAGGCGGGCGCAGTGACGCGCGTTGAGCACGAGGAAGAAAAGAGCACGGTCGAGAGAGCGAATATATTTAAAACTTTCCTGATTATTTCCGTCACCGCTCTTTCTCACGGGCGCCTGCTCCTTTTTCTACTGCGGCCTTCGACTTCTTTTCGTTCCGCGGCTTTATATCATATACTAGCGGCGCTGTGCAGCCCCGATGATCTGCTTTGGGAAAAAACGTAAATAAAGGACGCAAGCGCGCATTCGATTCACGGGCCGTGGGGCTTACAAAAAAAAACGCGAGGCGATGAAAAGCTTCTCGTCGTGCGGCACCGAATGCGAAAAATAACAGGAGATCTGGAGGGAGGGGAGGCTAAAAAATTGGCTGCAGTGGAGCAGCCATGCGCGCGCGCACAAAAGATGTGTCCTTTTTCCATCTCTACGTGATGTTTTCTTTTCTTTCGACCTATTTTGGCGCTGGCTGTGCGCGCCGCGGAAAGGCCTCTTCGGCTTTGGCTCTCTTTTTCTCCAACGCGAACGAGCTCGACGTTCCAGTTCGTTGGCGAATTATTCTCGCTTCGCGGAAAAAGAGATTTTGGGGTAATTTTAGCCTTTCAAATTAAACAACGATGCTTACAGTTCTTTTAATTATCATTCGAAAAATTTAAATAAATTCTTTCATGGCGAATATTCGCACTTTAGCTAAGAGGACTAAATAAATAAAAGCTCAATGCAGACTTTTGTAAGAGTTCGACTGAAACCTCGGTGAAAATATACAGTGATTATAAATAGGAAATAAAGAAGAACAAATGTAATGCGGTAATCCGCAAAGGTGTGTAATTTATTTTTTCTATTATTCAGTGTCGAATGAACCGAAAATTCATTATTATCTTGTTACAAGACAGAAGCAAAGGGAAAGCGCCGAAGATAGAAAGTCAGAAGTAAGCACCGTTGCTACTCCCCGAATCTGGCTGCGTGTATCGCGATTCTCGCATTACAATTCCAAAAGTAATATCGTAAAATCTGCAAAGCCCATTCGAAGTAAGACAACGTAAACAAAGGCAGGAGGAGGGGGTTGCTGCAGCACTGCGACTAGCGTCGTCCCGTGGGTGCGGCGGAACCAGCAAAAGCAAGAGCAGCAGCAGCGGCAGCAACGAGAGATTTCGGAATCGCGCTGCGTATACCTAAGCCAATCCTTATACGACTGATGCAATCTCTTTTTCTTGCTCGTGCAATCTTTATCGTCTACTTCCCGCCGTTATTTCCCTCTTGTTCCGTCTTTCGTTGGGCGTGCGCGTAGTCTCCCCTCCGCTCCTTAATGCTACGCTACGCGCCTTATGTCTTTATCTGTCTTCCGACTTCACCTGCATAGCTTTTCTCCCCCTTCCCGCCACGCTAAACTTTACTGCTACTTACTATAATGTTATCGTGCGAGTTAATGGACTGCGCATTATTCAAATTTAGCGCAGACTCTGTGCGCCGTGTTCTCCATTGCAATAAATAAGAAAAATTAGAACCACGAATTATATAACAACTGCACTTCAAAATAAAGTTGTCAGAAGCATATATATATTTAGCAGAGTTAAGAACTTAACATAACAAATGTTATGTAGTGACATTGAAATGATTGAATAAATATGCACTCTTAATTCAAAAGAAGCATAATTCTAACCATGATCTGATTTAATTCACTTCTGGCCAGTCTAAGGCGTAAAGTGCAAGATGGTCTCGAGCACGCGCTGCAGTGTGATTCTCCAGGGACTGGATTCACCGGCGATCTACGCGCGACCCATATAATACTGCGCGCAAGCTACTCCGCCGCAATAGAAGCTAGGCTCGTACCGTCTGCTGCAATTGACTGGAGCGCACGCGCATGCAACTGGGCATCCACAAAATTCATAGACCACGCGACTGCATCTAGAGAACGACCTTTCCAATGGCCACTTGAGCAAGGAGGATCTGCTTACAAGGGGGAATATCTAGTTCTGCGGGTTATTTCTCGACACCTAAGCTAGATCAGATCTACTAAGTATTACTGGTAAACTTGCAAAAACTGGCTATTTCCCTACTGCTTAATTATGTCGTAAGAGATGTATTTAATCTTTAATCATTTTTAGTTTAGTAGGAAGCTTTAACATATTATATAACTATAAATTAAATAGATTTTCAGAATAAAACTCATTTTTTAGCTATATACTAATTATCTATAAGTACCGGTAATAACGTCACGTTTGAACATGATATATACTCAGAAAAACGATCCTCCGATTTTGAAGTGAAATTCCTCCGGAGAAAATCATTCTGTTATAGATTTTTCCTCCTGCGTGAAAAATCATCATCCCGCTATAGGAATATTGACTTGCTGTTGCAAGATACTTTCTCCTTCCATAGGAAGATATTCTCTTGGCCCTATTTTTAGCTGAAATCCTCCTCCAACGAGCAAATTCTCGTTGGTGCAAGAATATCGTTTTCTGAGTGTATGACTAAAATATGTTTATCAACCAACGTGGAAATATTAAGCATAAATTACCAATAAAAAACAAATAAATCACAAAAGCTGGCCCTATTGTTACTATTTTCTGCGATTTCCTTAATTGCTTCTTCAAAAACATGCACGCACATATACGAATAAAGAATGTTTTCTATCAACTCAATATATTTAACATAAAAATGCAGACAGCACTTGAGATATGTTATTTTATTGTAATATTTGCAATAAATAAATATGACAATATCCGAAATTGTAATATTATATAGTTTTAAATTTACTATGAAATATGGTCCTTTTAATAATTTTCCATTTACTATTATTTATACAGTTTTTTTATTAAAATTGATACTGCAGGATGTTACTCGCACAATGGTGGTGTTGCATAGTCTTCTGGATACCAGAGTTGCCAGAAGCCTGGATGTCAATCATCGCTACCAGGATCCTCATGACAGCGACTATGTTCAACGCTCGATGCCCGAATGTAGTTAACCACGGAGTTGTGGCGTGCGATCCGCACTCTGTGGGTGAGGATGCATAACCTGGAGGACATCGTTATTCGTTTTCTTCATAGCTCTACCCGCACGATACCTGCTCCCTCATTCTCCCTCCTGATGGCGGTTCTCACTCTGATAGAAAAGACTCCTGATCTCGGTTTATGTCTCGGTAATAAATTAAAATACTTCGTTTCAAATATAATTTTTATGTATTGTATTTAATGTTTTCAAAATTGCTTTGCACATTTAAGATAATAATGTTGGTTGATAATCAGTGATTCTTTACTGTCCAATTTTCGTACGTTGAATTTCCACAAAAAAAGTTTATGTCTTTCACAATATCTTAGACTTTTACTACAAATATTTATGTTAAATAAAAATTGATACGTGCACTCATATTCGAAGTGCGTGTATGTATAAATGTTAGTGAGGAAGCCAATAATGCAACAAAAAATCTATACTGATCATTAGTTTTATTTACAAAAAGGTAGTTCAAATTTTTCTGAATAAAGACAAATAATTATATTTTTTTTAAAATTTAATAAAATAGGTTGGATTTCAATATCAAAATCATTGTCAAAACTCTGTTTGATAATGATAGGAAACAGAGACAAGATGATCCTTTCATAAATTTCAGTTATTCTAGTTTATTTAAATGAATTTTCTATTTTTCTTAAAACAATTAGAATATTCGTTAAATTACATACAAACAAATAAAAAAAAATTTCTATACTTTTGTTTTGTTTATTTTAACACATTTAATATACATTGTATTGAATATATGTATGATATTTAACTAAATATATTATTTAATCACATCTGGTATTTTCTAATTTTATTAAATTTGATAAAAGTAATAACAAATATCGATTTAAATTAAAAGTAAAGTTGCTATTTATTAATTAGTGCAAACTCTTTATTTTCACATAAATAAAAGATCAAAATAAAACAAACCATGTTAACTTATTACATGCTCTTTTCGCATCGGGTATTCATCCTTTTAATTGACACACGATGTATGAGTATGAGCGTTACGTTATACTTTCGATTCTTATTGTAATCATTCACTACGGTCGTTTCACATTTTCAATGAGCTCTGAAGTTCCAAATATAAATGGAAAATAAAACTGGAACGTCTGATGGTTCGTAAAGCAATTAAATTCAACATATCAGCTGCTTTACGCTTGTCTGATGCTAAAAATGGACTTTCAGTTCTCTCATTCTCACTCACATACTATACGACGATATTTGCCGTGTAAACCGTATTGAATCAATAATCTTTAATTATCGTGTGAATTCAAATATAGTGCAGTTTCCGAGTGAATATTAACAAATTCGTTTAAATTACTTCAATATTTCCACTGGTAACAAAATACAACATGCACCGTTTTTCTCACTGCTCTTTATTTTTATTACAATTATACCGTAAAAATAGCAGATAATAAGGATAACAGACGACAAACGTCTTATCCGTTTGTTTCTTCACTATATCCACACAAATTCAACAATCTAAACTTTTTAGTCATATATGAAAGAGAATCGCTTTCTTATTCCCACTTTTTAAACGAGCAATTAGTCAGCTTAATTTTAAGACCAACACAAGAGTAAAAATTGAAATTTCCATTTGCCCGTAATAATTATTATCTAAGAGTGCTCCTCTAAATTGACTAGTCGACGATAAAACGTTTACATCCGACCGATATTTTATAAATAAATAGTAATATGATCAATATCTTTAAATAGTTAAATAACAGCATTTTTATTTACGTTTTATTTATATACCACATTCTAAACTAGATGTATCCCTTAGTTATTTACATCTTTAAACTATGTATATCAAACTGATAAACATATTGAAAATATAGATCTTTTTAATTAATATATAAGTTCAATATGTTTAAACTTTCCTTATCTATTTATTTTACCGAAAAATTAAAAATACAGTGAATAAGTTATCGAAAAAAATTGAATTTTTCACTTACTTTCCTTTTCACTTACTTTGAAAATCTAAGATATTTTAGATTTAAAGTTTTTTTATGAGTACTCTTTCAACATGAGAGTGAATTTACCTGAGCGAGCATACGCCAATTAAATTATCGAAGTATTGTTAAATAAATTCGTATCTTTTTACATTTTTAATAATAGTATAAGCTTCATTTATTACTTTCATGCGTCTTGTCGTGAGTGTGATGCTGTTTTGCGGAGGTGAAAAATTTTACACTTACGTTATATGAACAATATTTTTTGATAATGAAGGTGATAATTTTATCTCGATAAACAAGAACATCTCCCTTTATAGTCGACAACTTGCGTCGATAACAACTTTATCAAATTGATTTTATTCCTGTGAAATAGTGAATTATTTTTAAAGGCTATAATTAATTTGCCTCGAAATATTTATATTTTGTAAAACGTTATCTTTGGAAGTGTTCCATATTCAAGTAATTGGCTTGTGTGAGGAAATTCTATTAAATAGGGCGAAGCGAGAAAAAATATGCAACACATCTCGTTAAAGCTGTGAATTCTCACGTACAGTTAGCCCTGCTCAAACACTAATGGGAAGGTAGAAAACATTAGCATCAAAATATAAAAGGCGATGCAGAGGACTAAAAGGCGGATACGAAATCAGATCTGGCCGAAAGAAAGGCTTAAATTTTAAGAGAGAGCAAAAGAATCGAGGCCAAAAAAGGCTTAAGATTTTAAGAGAGAGCAAAAGAAAACGAGGCCAACAAAGTCTTTGGAGCAGGAAACTATTACCTATATAGAGAAAAATCTTGAACTACAAGAAACGATTATTCAGTGACCCATCCACGAGGTCACTCAACCATTCACCAGATATACATCAGATAATGCCATGAATCAACCGCATAATGTTTATATTAGATATATTCACAATCTTATTAACCAGTTCACTGTAAACTTACCGACGTAATCCTTAAACAAGAGCATTATACAAAATTATTTTACTATTTTACATATTCACGGAGTGTCTATTAGTTTGTTTTACTTAAATTTGGAAATAAACGCTTGCTTATAACACCATAATAGGAAAGAGTGCAAAAAAAATTGTATAATTTAAAGTAATTTGTCGTCAAAAGAAAAATCAGGATAGAAAAGGTAAGGGTCCGTAGCAGTCCTGGAGCAATGATAGAAGAGACAGCGAAACCGGATCGTTTGTCAGATCGCAGCTGTATCTATGCTCTCTAAGCTGGCATGGTAACAGTGCTCAATCGGGCGCGTATTATAGTATAGGGGACGGGCAGCTCGAGGGTGAGAGCACGCGCGCGCAGAGACGGCCGAATGCGATAAGGGTGCATTCGAGCGACGCTGTGCGGCCCATCCGATCGTGCAGCAACGTCGCCGGCCCCTAAGTTGGCCCGATATGCAAACGCGATTACGTCAACATTGGACGTTCGACAGCGATTATTCGATTACGGGAATTAAATTTCGTAGGCTATCCGCGGGCGCGCAGGGCCACGCGCGCACGCGCCGTGCGAAACTTCCGATCGTTTATGGTAATGATCCTCTCAGCGCGTACAGCGAGTCCGCCGCAGCGGCATTTGCCTCGTTGGTATACGCTGGGTAGCCTAAAAAATGATGACTAGCCGCAGCGGTTGTCCGCCTGTTCACTCTCCCCCCTCCCCTCTCTCCCGCTTTTCCGCTCCCTCGCTGGACTTTCGTCAATATTTGTCGATGCTCGCACTGTTTGCTTTCGTTTCAAGTATCGATAGATGCTTTTTTACGCCTCGGTTTCGCGGAATACGCGCACTCCCATTGTTTGTATTCTTATTCGACGCAAATCGATATTTTATGGTTTTCTGGCGATTCAAAAATAAGGGCCAACCTTAGACAATTTATTTTCTATTAATTATATATATATATAATAAAACGCAATGTGTACGCAACTGTGTGTGCTTCGCTTACTTTAAGATTAGATGTTCCCAATTCTACACCTACAAATTGGTTTAAAAAATAATGACTCTTTGCAAAGCTGCTTTCTTTTCTTAATTTTCCACTTTCTTTACACATAATAAACTATGTTGTATTTGTTCTCTGTCATTGATAGTAGAGTCTTTAACGCTTGACAAATTTCGCACAAAAACGTCAAAATTGCAAAGACCTCTCGAGCAAGAAATATGAACCGGATTCTTTAGAAAAAGGCTTTTTTGAAATTGACCGAGATCTGCGAGACCGACGGCAAAACAGTCTGGATTATTTGAACCGTGAGAAGTGTGGAAAAGTAAGGAAATGAAAATAGAGAACGATGGAAAAGGGAAAACAAGACAACGGAAGAGCTAGCAAGAACGAGAAAATAATTAGTAGCAAAAATATTACAACACTAATTAAGAAATTGAAGCATTGAAATCAAATATATAGTTTGGGTGGCTTGATTGCATCGAATAGTAGTGCGCCCTTCGATTGTATACATATGCATTTCATTTATAAAGAGCCTGCATTTTCATCGATTCTTTTTATAAATATTCTCGTACATTTAAAAGTATTTAAATAAAGCCGTTCATCAAAAAGCTTTTTTTATATACGCGAATGCGCAGTATCCTCAATTTTATGGGCCGCAAAAATTTTAAACGAATCAGTTTTAAAAAAAAGAGAGCCATAAACGGCCTCGACGACGTTCGCAGTGTCGGGACACATGGGGTGAGACGAGGGAAGGAGGCCCGAATTAATTTCGCGGACGAGCATGTATATGCGGGCGCGCCTGGCACACAACGCCCTCGCTATAGGCGGAGCTCTAAACGAAGCAGTTCTTTCACGTCGCGACCAAAGTGCGAGCCGAGTATAATGCGAAATATGAGACGCTGACGCACGAAAGGAATTTCTCACGAGGTCGCTCTCACTGTCCTGGCTTTGCGTATTTTCACTTATGTTCGCCTCTGCGCCGTGCTGCTGCTGCATTATATGACGCGCGCGTCACCCTGTCTTTTTATCGCGCCTTCCCCCCTCTCTATTTCCTTTCCGCGTTTCTCGCGGCTACGAACAGCGAAGAAACGACCGGAGAAGAAATATACCTTTCCTCACCACGCGTCTCAGGTAAATGCTTTGCAGGTTAGCATCACACCTAGATGCCATAATAAAATTCAGTAGAAAGAATGTTATAATTATTATTTCAAATAATCGAGTAATTATTATAACGATCGTTTATTCATTATTTTACTTTAAATACAATCAAACATTTAATTGATCCGAATATATTTACTGTTATTGTATAGTTGAATGTTATTTGAAATTTAAATATGAATATAAAAATATTAAAAAGCTATTAAAAATTGAAAAGTTATTTATTTTTCTTTGTTCATAGATACACATACATACAATAATATTGGTTTCAGTAAAATAGGTTATTGATATGTTTCATGATTGCATTAAATCTATAAATTTACATTTATTTTTCGCTGTAAATAAATATTTAATAGCAAAGCAATAATTGTTTGAATTTTCATTAAAGTAATTGTTTTTTTTCCATCTTTGAGAATCGATAAAATTATATTTTCTAACACTATGAACAAGAAAACCTAATTTACAAGTTAAGATAAAAGATGGAACAGTTTTTAATCATTGATATTATAATATTTATATTATTCTTAAAGTAACTAACCAGGCCAACGCGAAAGGCTGATTTGATGAAGGCCGGTCAGTGATCTTTAAAGTTTATTATTGTTTATTAAAGTGTCATCTTGAACCACCTCTACAGTTGCCCACGAACGAAAACATTCGAAGTACTTACAAACAATATAAGTAGCTCGTATATCGCCACAGCACCGGGGCAAAATATTAGCCATGTCTTTAAAGTCCCATGATGATATATTGTTCACATATGATAAATATGACCCATATATTGCCAATACTACTGTAAGTCTATACTACGGTCAATATATTGGCTTTAAACCTTGTTTCCACGCGGATATACATAGAAATTTTCCACAATCCTTTTTTTTCTATTCGGCAGAACTTATTATTAAAAGGCGGTGGTGTTGGATCGGATAATGAAAGGTGTTCTTATACCAACGTCCTTGTGATTTCTTAGATGCTCGGGGCACCGACAAAGTTGATGGCACTTGGTCGGCCGCACGAAAATTGCCCGTTCCAGAGAGTCGCAGGTGTCCGGGAAACTCTCGGCTCCTTCGAAAGTCGCGCGAGCGCGCGCCAACTACTCCCTTTCCAGTTAGGCGCGACAAGTTCGTAATCGTCCGTTGCGATTATCAAACTCGCTGGCCCTCGCCGAGCGCACAAAGCCACGGCCGCGACGTTACTCTAGCTACTTCGCCGAAAGAGGAGAGGCGAGTTCTTCGGCGGACAGCCCGACACGCCTCCGACGGTCTAATACACTCGGGAAATTTCCCGAGCCAATGCGCCCGTCGCGAATCGGATCGCGAGAAGTCGCCGCTCGGCTAAATCCGTGGCCGTTTAGGGACCTATCGTGCACTCCAGGCACATGGAGAGAGAGCATGAGAGAAAGAGAAAAGCATAGAGAACATCTTGGGTAAGGAGCTAATCGACTTCTATATACCTAGATGCAGGCTGGAAAAAATTATTGATATTCTCAAGCTTTGTATTTCATGTTACAACTACGATATTTTATATGTTCCAACATATTGCGTATAATGGAATTTAGTTTCGATGTACAATGTTTTAAAAGATTTTCAATTTTAATTTTTTGAAATATTTTACTTAAATATTATTTGTTGTTATTATCATGAAAAATTTTATTCTACATTTATATCAAGAAAGAATGTTTGACTGGATAATCAATTGCTTTCTCGATTATATATTATAATAAATATATATTTCATAACGTCAGACTTTTATTTTTTACTATGCGTAATATTATTCATGTATTCCCATTGTAACATTGCTTTAATACGATAATAACTATTGCCTCTAGTACGATTATATATTTTATATTTATCACGGTTCAACTGGTTCTCATTTTTAAGTTTTGTTATTTTTCTCTGTTGATCAGTAAGTATTTTAGCTCACAAAAGATAAAGAACTTTGGCAACTATAAATTAGACTAGTATTAATTTGTGAAAACTATCGTCTCTGCAAAATGTGCGAAAGAATATTATATAGGTATCGATGAAATATAGACGTTTAGATCAATGTATCATAAAGAATTTTTGCCTGCGGTATGGGAGCATAACATACCGTTCGAAAAAGCCAATAGCCCATAGAGACAAGCTGTTCGCGGCTAGCATAAATTTGGCACGGCTTCAATGTTGGCGCGCCGCCGCACAACAAACAATATCAATTCCTCCCCCTCTCGCTTGCTCTTCGTCTTTCGGCCGTGTATGTACATCGCGCGCGCAGCCTCCTGCGTTAACCCGTTAGTCAAATATATGGAGGATGAGGGAACGGCGACGCGATGCACGGATGCACCCCTGTCTGATGCCATTGCGAGCGGTGATGCGCGTAAATTGGAGCGAGAGCGAGAGAGAGAGAGGGGGGGAGAGCATCCGTTCCGTCGCGCGCTCGCTCGCACTCCTCTAGAGCACCGCAAACTTCCGGCTGGAACCCAATTTTGCGCAAGCTTCCAGCATCGCCGGCTACCCTGTACAAGCTTTGTTTATAAAGAGAGAGAGAGAGCGCGCGACATGAACTGTGCGTGTATCGCCCTTTACACCTTTATGAGCAGTGCTTGTTGCCGCATATGCATGTGTGTACACAGAACAGAAAACATTGCCCGGGAATGATCTGTCCATTCGCTCTCCAAAGGATCAATGTGTTCTATATTTCAGCTGCTTTTTACTCTACAAAGTATACGAAAGTCAGGCTTCCAAGTCAGTTATGGATGTATAGTCGCAACCTCTCTATTGCGGCAATAAGCCTATATATGTTTGCCTTCGAATCTTCCTAAGTTGGTAGATATTTAATAGGATAGCTTAACGGGCGCGCATGTATCTGAAAAGTTGGATAGATTGGTACGGTACAGAGTATAGCGCTGGCCATCCTAATGATCGATCCTGACCGAAGGAGAGAGTCCGGAGTTGGAGAGTTCTTGCGAAGGAGATTGACCGATCCTATCGAGCGCAGAGCGGCAAACTCATGTCGAGTAGCCAGCTAGTCAGCTTCTACTACCGAGACCGCCACTACCAGACCGTTCGAAACTTTTTGTCGGGAATCTCAGAGCTGCTTCGATGTAGAACGTGCACGCGTCGCGTGGCCCGGGTCGGCCGCGCCACCGAAGAACTTGGGCTTTTCGCGAGGCGAGGGCTCCGTACGAATGGCTACCGAGCGAGGAACATAACAAGGTTGTTAGGGATTAATAGTGTCGTTTTTGCAAGTGATTTCGGGTGATCGATGATGCCACCGCAGCCTCCGCAGTTCGGGATCTTGAATAATGGAACGCGTGCGCTAGTTTCCTCGTAATGGGCCTTAGTTCACGAGCTACGACTCCTCTATTTTCTTTGTTTACCGCCTGAACAACGTCCTCCAAATTTCTTTTGCAAAACCAACTTCAATTTTTCAATAGCTTTATTATTCACCGCTTTAATCCAGGCTTTTTCTTATGCATTGTATAGGATACGAAAGCCAGAAAATCAAGACAAATTCGTCAATTGCACGCAATCTTGTTTCCAGTTAGATACTAAAATAATCATGCCTGTTAGTTGTACGCTAACCAAGTTGGCTTCAATTAATTCTAGTAAATTCAAATATATTGACATTATCCTCTACCCTATAATTATTGAAGAGTATGACATTGAATATTCCATTGTCCCTGCGGCCATTGATTTAAACTTTTTATGAGCGAGTCTACTAAAATCACCACACCGCTGAATATTTAACAATGAATGTTATATAGTTCGTGTTTTGATTGCTCAGTACAAAAAGCTCTCACAAACCACATCCATGTTTTTTTAATTTTTCAATTATTCAATTTAGTAAAATAAAACTCTCGTTTTAAAATAAAACAAAAAAAAAAGTGAGGGGAAAAAATGTAAAAAAAAGATGAGAGGATCACTAGGCTGAGCTAACATCGGCTCACAGCGTCCTGATTAAAAATGGAAATTCTCATGACAATGAGAATTTCGATCGAACGTGGTGTACTACTGCTGCTGCTGCTGATGCTGCTACGCCACTGGCAGTGGCATCGCCACCTGCTGTCCATCCAACAGCTCTATTTTTACGATTTCTGCAGCTTTTCCGAAGGTACGTGAAAAAAAGGAGAGATGATAAAAAAATAGAACAGAGGACACTCGGCTCGTCATCCTCGCTGTATCGATTTTTGTACCACCTGTGTGTACCGTACACATAAAGCAGAGTAACGACGGGGGCACGGGGAAGTCTCTCGATAAGCGTATCATATTTTACAAAAACACGTTCTCGCGAGTAGCATCAGGCCAAAACAATTCGTTGGCTCAAGCGAAGTAAAAATATTAGCAGAGCTAAAGTATATACGTGGACGAGAGTTTATACCTGGGGGAGGAGCAAAAGCGCGCACGGGGGAGGTATTAAACAGCCAGAGGACACTGGACGCGATCCAATGCATAAATTATCGAGACCAATTCCTTCGAGTTCGCTTGCTCGCGCGGCTGAGCGCGCGTGCTCGTTAAACATAAATGAAATGGTTTTCCTGATTACAAGCGCCTGCACACAAGACGCGGATCGTTTACTAGCACACAAAAGAGGGACGGAGAAGGGAAGAGAGAGAGAGTCGCACGATACGTATACAGACGCTTGGGTACTACATCCGTCCTCGATCGACGTCAGCGTGTTCCCTATATTCCTCCCGTTGGCTAGCTCGTGTACGGGGGTTTCTCGAGACAGGCTCACCGTGGCGACTTTGCTTTATATCTCGCTAAGGATTTATCCTGCATCATTGATAATACTATTCTTAAAATTGCCGCTGAATTATGCAAGCAGCCCCTGCGAACTATCGTAAACACCAATTTATCTCTCGAGTGTCGAGAGGGCGAATAAAACTTTTTTATCTCGGCGAATAACACTGCGGTACGCAATGCTCTCGAAAGGAACGACTATAAGAAGCATTTAAGATATTCATCTGAACGCCATTGTTTACAGTTTTAATGGGAAAATCTATAGTGACAATAATCTTCAGTGTATCTCTTGTCGCTTAGTACATACTAACGAATATTACTTGTATATCAGCTGAAAATCCAACTATTTTACTTAATATTTTTTCAAAACTGTCTTTGAGGTGAAAGTAACTTTTTGCACCCAAATAACAGCCGTCTATTATGTAAAAGCAACTTGGATGATCATTCATCAATGGTCAATTTTAAAGTCTCTGAGAAATTTATTTAACTTTGATAGATGAATTCAAGCGAATTTTAAAAGACAACAATAGATTTTTTTGTAATTTTCCGTTGTAGAAATAACAAACATGTTCAAGCTCGAGCCTCCGTCATATTATTGCGCCTCTAGTACGCTATAGGGTTTCTCGATAGCGTGCGCACCTCCCAAGGCACATGTCGGCCTTGGAGAGTCCCGCTTTAAAGGCTTGGTTCACCATGTGTCTCGCGTGCTCTCTCTCTCTTTCTCGCTCTCTATCTACCTCGGTCCTTGATCTCCTTTTCAAACATGTTTTACAGCTTACCGCTAAATAAATTCCACGCTCGCACCTAAAGCTGCATGGTAACAGAGGCAAAGCGTCCTCCTGCCCCGTCCCCCGCGAATCGTTTATGAAGCTCTTCGCACGAGCGCGTGCTCCTCTCTCTCTCTCACACATTCTCTCCCTCCCTTCTATCTCTTTGCCCTCTACGGATCGCATGTACCGTGTACAAGCACACGCAGCCGACTCTAACGTTGTGCATGCACGCCTTCGGCACTTTATAGATATTCATGAGCAGTTGCATGGGACTAAGCCAGTCTTGAGCTGACTTTAAAGGAAGAAAATAATAATCTATCATCCCTCCCCCCTTACTCATTCTCTGCCATCTCACTCTTTATACTTTCTATAATATATATATATATATAAAGATAATGGTTGCTTAAAAATGTTGATTAAAGAACTAAAGAATTTCAAGAGATACACTAAGAATAAACACATGCTTAGTAATTCATAAAAAGTAAGAAAACATTTCAACGGCACGCGTACCCCGATTTCGCGCTTTGTCTCTTATATTTTTCTCGCTCTCATTTACTTTCACTCTCCTGTACCAACTAACTGCACTGAATCAGATACTACTTCTTTACATTTTTATATTTCTTTTAGCCAAATAGACGCACGATAATCGATATTCTTTTTAATTTAGGTTGCTATAATGATTTGAATAGCACATTTGTTCTCTTGAAATGTCGCCGGTCGCGTTTATTTCACTTAGCTATACATTACTTACTTACTACCAATAGCTACAAACATTACTTTGTTCAACAAATAAGCTATTTTCTCACATAACGGGGATTCCTTTTCATAAGGTAATTGTCTTTCTAAAATATTCTCAGATGTACTTGATAAAATAATTTCTTTCGTTCGACGATTTTTTATGATAGACTATTTTAGCTTTAAAACTAATTTCTTCGCGAACCTGTTTCTGGTAATGTGAACTAAAAAAGTACTATACATATAGCGCATATAGAACACAATCTTTAACTAGTTTTTGTAAGATGTCAACGATTTATTAATCATAAACAATGTTTGTTAAAATGTAACTGAACAGAACAATGCTAATAATCAACTTCTACTTGTAATTCAAAATTATTTGATTTTACATCTAAATATCAAATAAAAAAGTTGTTTTTAGGAGCACATTAGTATAAAATAAACCTATTTTTTAAAAATCACGTTTTTACCAATTATTAAATATTCACTATCTATGGTAGGTAAGCGAAATTTTTTTTTATTATCAAGAATTATTTTCGACTTATAAAGTATTAATAAGAAAGAAACAATAGCAACTTTAAAGTACGCAATGAATAATTTTTAAAAAGAATTATTACCTTAAGTCTGTAAACGGAAATAAAAAGAATAAGCCATGTTTGATGAAAATCGGTCAAATATTTCCGGAGAAGTATAGGTGTCAACACACACACACACACGTGTGTGCGCGCAAATACACATACATACACATTCATAGTGACATTTTCTAAAAGTAGAGCATTTCGGTTTCCCATGTCCAATACAACGTTCATAGGATGTTTTTCGAAAACTTGTTTTTCATCACGAAGCTCCTTCCATGAGGAAGCAAAAAGTGAATTTGCGTTGAAGGCGGCGCCGACATAATATAGTTTCACGAGTGAATACTCCCAATTTAAAAGTTTGAGCAATTTAAAAAAATTACGTCTTCTCAAGCTAAAGTAAAAAGCCATATCTTTCCTGTCAGCCGTCGATATAACCCCTCCCATCGAATGTCTAAATCACGCGTTATTGGGCGCAGCGGCGATGGCGGAGGCAACGGCGACGCCGTCAGCCGGTGGAACTTATAGTCTTAAAAAGGGCGTATAAAGGCGGGAATCAATCTAATAATTCTCGCGGCTATAAATCCCCCTAATCCCGTTTGCATTTCATTTCGCGCGCGAGTGCCCGGGAGATAAGAATCCCGAAGAATGTCGATTTCGCAATATAGCCGCCGGAGAGAAGAACGGCGACGACAAAGAAGAGAGATGGAAAGCAGTCCGACCGAAGGAGAAGGAGCGAGCGACGGTGGACGCGAATAACGCGGCTGATCGACCGCATTTTCCTCTTCTCCTGTTTCCTCTCTTTCCCTCTCCCTCTCTCTCTCCCTCTCCTATCCAGGGCAACATCTCTCCGGGGGGCTTATACAGTTATCTTCATGCCACCATAATCCAGCCGCGTTAACTAAATCGATTTCAACGGATGCCCAGGAATTAGCGTGAAACGGCATGGAATTCAATTTTCTTTCTCCAGAGAGTCATCTCAACGTCCGGCCAAATCTGTCCGAAAATGACCTATTAAGTTTTTCTCCCTTTATTTTATTCTCATATCACCTCATTTTTCTGGACGGCGTTAACTACAAGTTTTATAAGCAAATGTAAACGAGCCTCTCGTGAGCTGAACTTTTATTTTACCACTACAGATTTACGAACTCAGAAGTATATTTCAAATATTAATAGATTAACTAAAACTCATTTTAAATATGAGCGATTAATGATAATTAAGGATTACGATAGCATGTAAACTCTAAGAACACAGTCGATGATGTCAATCCACTTTTCTTATTTCAATTATGACCGGTGGTACGTTCTTGAACTTGTAACTCATAGATATTTAATGAAAAATCTTACATTTTTATCAAACTACGTGAAAAAATCACGAACTTCCAAGAAAATATTTTTTAAATGATGAAAATATTGTTTTAACCCAATAATTCAAAACTTGTTGAGATTGACTTGGAATAGATAATTCAATGAAAAAGTTTATGAATTATAAAAGATATTGGACAGGTGATGAGTAAAAAACCGTCAACTGAAAGTTTTAACTTTTATGATCTTACTAAATCAAGTGTGAACTTTAAGCTCAAATAATATATTTTACTACTATAAACTGTATAATATTATTTATCAGAATGTGATAAACAAATATAATGCATATAAACATTTCATTAAATTTAATAATAACAAATAAAATTGTAAAGAACGTCTAAAGAAGCGTCGATGCTTAAAGTTGTTCACAAAATAAGCTTAACTTTATATTCACACAACTTTTTAAGGAATCATTTTCTTTTCCCAAATTTTATAGTTAAATTGTTTTGATTTTTTCAAAATCGAACTATTTTTTGCTTTAAAAAATCTGTTATTTTTTTTGAAAAATAAGAGAAAAAAATATCCTGGGTAATGGCTATTACATAATCATATAGCGGAACATATTATCTCTATCCAGATATCAAAACAAACCAAACATTAAAGCGCAAAATTTTTTTACTTATACACACAATTAATTTATTATCATTTTATCGCAGTAATAGGATCAGACAAGTTATATATTAATTTTTCATCTTAATGAAGAGAAAACTTCGAGTTTGTCAATATACTTTACGTCACTACAACAGTGATGGAAACATTGAATCCGATACATCTGGTGATAAGGACACGCAAGCAACGGGCGATACGACAGATCAAACCGTCTTACGCTTACGTCCTTCAATAATCCCAAAGTTATCGGGTGCAGATAAGAAATTAGCGCAGAGGCAGGCTGTCTGGGAACGCCGAGGCGCTTACGTACAGGACGGGCGCAATGGGATTTTCAAGTTCCGTCACCGTCGACGTCAACCGCGACTTTCCGGATCCGCTCTCTAACGGCTGAGCTTCCCAGCATGCTGCTCTACAGTATCTTTTTGCGAACCTGCTCGAGCTTATATTCCCCGTAAACCCGAACGTTGCAATGTTATTTACTGCACGGCGATATTTATTTTACTTTATATATATAGTGATTTTTATGTATGGTTTCTTATACTTAAATGTATAGGTTTTCCAGCCTTTTTTAATCGTGTTTATCTCATGGGCTTTTAATTATGCCTTATTTTTTCGATGTTTTAGATATATAAATACAGAGATTTACTTAAATATATGGTAACAGTTTAAAAACCGTATACTATAGAGCGGGAGGAAAAGAACATGAAAGTAATAGATTTTTTCAAACTCGGATGATATTTTGATCCTCAACAGAGAAAATCAATTTTTTTCTTTATTTACACAATGTACTATATGTAAGTATGATTTACTAGAGTTAACAGTTTGTATTATAAAGCATGTTTATTAATAATTAACATTTTTTCGTATTCCAATAGTCATAATATATCTTCAATTATAGAATACTGTTAATTAAACAGTACAGGTATTCTACTATTACCATAAATATTTGCTAGAATACTTGTTAAATACGTATTAGCAGTGTTTTTGTTTTTTGTCCCATTGTACATCGTTGGAAAACTGATTCAATAATACGCCGGAAACGATTATGCAGTTCATAAGCAGTGATTTCTTATAAGAAGAAACGTGATGCTTATCAAAAGATTTAATATTAATAGATATTTTTATTTTTAGCCCTACTAAAAAATCTCAGGTGAGATCTTATGTTATTTCTTATGTGAATTTCTGACCTGAAATTTTCAAATGCTGCGGAAAAGCTACGTAAATAGAAAATGAGGCTTTTCAGTATTGGAAATCGCCTGTTAGGATGTTTTATCCCCTAGATGAACTCAACAATGCAGGCTTAAAACCATTTTACACAATTTTTCAATTTTTACAAATGTTATACAATGTCATCTAGCGCTTGGTATGAACTAACAGGAGATGTATGATAGTCATTTCTGTTCATCACTATAATTTTTTTCCCATATAGTTTACCATTTATTCGTAAGTCAATCAGATTCTTAAAAAAAAACATGTTTTTATAAAAAAAAACGCAATAGCGAATATATTTTTTTCATTTAGTTATTCTTATGCTTTTTCAACTGCTAATAATCAAATTAACATAACACATATTCTCAAAATCAATAATCCTTAATTCCATTAAGGTTTCAAGATGCATCGCTGCAGCAATATTTTTCATCACGTAAACTTACAGATGGACAAAAGAACGCCAACATGTAATAAAACAGTAAAAATAATAAAATGCATCTTTACAGAATACACACAAGACAGTTGAAGTAAGAATGAGAAATAGTAAGCGATTAGAAACTGGAAAAGAAAAGAGAGCGAATACATTGACAGCGGTACAGTTAAGCAGAAGATAGGAGAAAGAGAACGAGGAGTGCACGCGCACAAAAAGGAAACTTCCAACGCCAGATCCCCGGTGGTTTTTTGCTTGCGGTGAGCCGGAGGTTTGCCGAGAAAAGGATTACCTTTCTTATCGGGACGCGGGTCGTTGCCGCCACCACTGCCGAAACGCGACTGAACGTACAAACCGAACCAAGGTGCTGCGACATAGGTTGCAAGCAGTAAACTATGGCTTTCGAAATACGTTTTTGCGACTAACTTTTTCTTAAAATTGTACACAACCATATTGTTTGCTGAACAGTAGATAAAAGCTGATGATTGACGTTGAAAATAGATTCTGTTTTTTAATCTAAAAATCAAATTGAATTCTCACTCATTGTCATATTAAAGATTTGATGCTAATTTTCTAAAAATAAAATCAAGTAATACTTTTGCTTTTATGAAATATCTACATGAATTTCATAATTTTTTATTGCTTTATATACATTTAAAACGTCTAATCATTTATCGACACTTACAAACATTATAATTAGAATATGAAATAAGGGACTAATACACATTGGAGGCAAATATTAATCGGTTACGCGAGCTATTTAATTATCCTAATTGGACTGGAGTTACTGAACTAATTGCTGTAAGTGACATTAACTCGCGATTCGCCTATATTCATCTAGTTTTAGTGACCAAAATACTTAATCCGAATACTCCCGATGTGAATATTAATAAATTATTCGTAACTATTTATTCAGATTTATTTTTTTCAAAATTAATACGACTTTATGCCGAAACTCACATTGTAATAATCAAATATAAACATTATTTTAACCAAACATATATTTCAAGAACAGAACGGTACTATTTTTAGTTGTCTATACTAGAAAATTATTTCATCATTATAGCAAAGAGAGAAATACCTCTCTTATTCCGTTTTCGTCCAAACGAGCGTCGTCGCTTGATCCCTACTCCTTTCCTCAATTCCGCGACCTCTGCGACTACGTCGACGACGACAATCGACTGCCAATGCACCCGAGCTCCAACGGGCGGTACTCGAGAAGAACGAGTTTCCTCGAGCTAAAGAAGAGCTAACATCTTATCCGTCCCTCCTCCCTCACCTCTCTCTCCCCCTCTAAGACTCGCCACAGCGCAACTGCTCGAGAAAAATACACGTCTATATAGATATATATATATATATATATAGAGCGTACATGGAACTTGGTGACGCTTCTAATTTAATAGCCCTTGAAATTTCGCAGTGGGGAAGGATAGAGCGAGGGCAACGAGAGAAAGAGACTCGGGGTCCTTGGATTCTTGAGATTCCAGACTAAAGCCCTAGGTAGGATGGGGTAGGAGCTTTGGGAGGGCTTTGATCCCGCGGCGCCATTTTCGAGACGCGCGAAAGCGAGCTTTCTCCCCGATGCTGCGGCTGAACTCGGGATGAAAATCG
This sequence comes from Torymus tubicola, assembly GCA_035583055.1. Classification (NCBI taxonomy): domain Eukaryota; kingdom Metazoa; phylum Arthropoda; class Insecta; order Hymenoptera; family Torymidae; genus Torymus; species Torymus tubicola. Next base: position 24,215,785 of record JAWWEQ010000010.1, on the reverse strand, counting down.
AAGCCCGTAAGTTTTTTGCGGCACGTCGGCCGACCAACCGACCAACGCACCGTTCGTTTCAACGTAAAGTCGTTTAACTTTTAACTTTTCAATTTTTTCCAAAACTCCGGAGCGAGCCTCGCCGTGCGAATGGACAGACTGAGAGAGGGGGGAGAGCGGCAACTTTGGTCCTCACGGCAATGCAAGTAAATAGAATTCTCTCACATTCTTTTTAGATTCCAGAAAATTCGTTTCTACTAGTACAAAGTTGTTATTGTAAAAACTTTTATTGATAGCTTTAATTAATTTAAGACTTTTATTGTAAGTAACGGAAGATATGTGTATAAGCAAAATAGGAGTCTAACATTTTTCAGATTAAAATCGAATATTCAAAGTCTAATTTTACAATTTATGTTTGTACGCCAATGTTCCTTTGTTCAATAATTATAGGTTTTTACATACCAATATAATATGTTAAATCGTAAAATGTTCATAAAAGTATTGAAAATTCTTGGAGTGAAATTTTTTACAATGGAATCATAATGCATCCGTATATAAATAAGTATTGACTGTTCATTTTTTCTGATGAGATTATGAGTAAACGTCCCTCTAGGTTTAATGTGTTGATATTGCACTCCTGATAATAAATTTAAAATACATTTAACGTCAATTTATTCACTGAAAATACTGCATGGCCGTCCTAAGTAAATTTTAATAAACCATCAGCAGCGATATTAAACAAAGCGTCGTAAAAGCTTGCCTCGCAGTCTTGCGCTACGGGTCCCATGGGATAAAAAGCGATAAAATGCACAGCGAAGATTAATTTCCAAGTTGGACGGTAGATTAATGATTCACCAAGTGATTCTACCCCACTTCGTCATTCAGTACTGCCTATTTATATCCTAACATTTATCAAGTTAGCAGATTATTAGTATTACATATCATTTTATAAAAGAAGTTGTTTATTTATGGTTAAACATATAAGACAATCAATGATATATTTGATTTTAACTTTTATACATATATCTTTTAGAAAAAAAGTCAAACAAAAATACGAACATATGCAATCTCATATTACACTAGTTTTGGAGTTAATATTGCTTCAAAGATCGATATTGATTTGTAAATACTGCACGTGAGTTTGCGCAAATTGCAATAGAACTAAATTTCAACTCGTACTAATAAAAGCTGTATCAAACACGGACGAAATTATTTATTAAAACATTAAACAAATGAAATTTTGTTTGTAATTTGCATCAAAGTACACCATTATTTAGTATTTTGATGTATTATTTTTGATAAGCAAAGTAAGTACGTGTATAAATAGGTTTAAAAAGTGCGAGCAGAAGATCAATCACATTGCAGATACAGTACAGTACTTTCAGACTCTTGCAGATAACATACGTGTACGCATATGTGTGTGAATACGTTAACAGCGGCATAAGAGTGTACACGTTTTTCCCTCCCTTGAATCGTAGGAAATTTTATAATAGTCTGTAGTAATCTTTTCACAGACTGCCAACCTATATGAACTTTTATAATTCACTATAGTAAAATTTAGACATGGAAAAATAATTCTAAAAAATTTATAATGACACGGTATTTATAATACTTTAACATTAGAAAGATCGGATATATTAATATTAACATATTAAAAATTAATTAACTTAAAAATTACTTCGAAAAATACTTTCGCACTCATGGAGATTTGAACCGACGTTCTTTGGGTTGGGAATCCGACATCTTGCCGACTGCGCCACTAAAACATTTGAGTAGAAAAATTCGAGTCGTTCTCTTATTAGTTTATACCGACATACTACGTGTTAAATAAAAAGTACACCCGGATTGTTTGCAACGAAAATTAAGCATCTAAAAATATTTTTTTAAGATAATATGTTTTAGAAAATTGATTTATTTATTCAGGATTAATATTACTTACTTAAAATTTATTTTAATTTGCGAAAGGTTAAACAGCTGATGATAGCGATACATGCGACAACTTGTGTTTGTTTCGTCCATCAAAGCGGCACACTGCGCATGCGCGAGTAGAAAAATTATTATAGTGACATATAGTAAAGTTTGTTAGGTTCGATAGTACTATCTACAAGCTCTCAAAATTTACTATAGTACCTTGTAATTTTTACTCCCGCATTCTAATAAAATGTACTAGAATTTTTGTAGTTTTTATTTATGTTTGTTATAAAAATTATGTAAGTTCTTGTAAAAATTATTAGGACTCTAATAAAATCTCAACCTTGAGCAGTGTGTGGCAGAATTTCTATCGGACTATGGTAAAATTTACCGCAGAATTTGTCTCCGTGATGAAAATCAATCGAATGACAAATTAACTTGATACAGAAAAGCCGTTGCTGCTCTTCAGCCCGTTAAATAATTGAATAAAACTAGCCTTTCGACACCCACGTCGGATCGTTCGATAGTTCTGTGTATTCTCTTTTCCACTCCACACCCAAGTGCAATGTATCAACCGTTTTTGCAGTCATAAACTATATCAGCTTTAGTAATCTCTAATGCCTAAAGTTATGTCGAAGAGTATAATGGTGAATTTGAATTTATTTTTATGTTCACATAAATTCTGAAGTATTACAAAAAAAATAGAAAGAATAATTAAAGAAAAATGCGTGAGCAAACACCATATAATATAACAGTCGTCCAACATATAAATAATAATGGCTGGTTTAATCAGATTTAATCAGAAAATATAATAAAATAATAAAAAAATTATTTCTTGACGAATATAAATCATATATATCTGAACTCAAACGGACGCATTGTTCCTATATTTAGTTTACAGCGTATGTACGAACATGAGTGCACTCGTGCGAGTACGAGTGTGTTAATAAACACTGTCATGAAAATTTTGTTGCTTATGAGAAATAAAAAATACTATAAGATTTGATAAATTACACAGCCCCACAAAAAAAAGAAAGTGGTCTAACCCAGAACACTGATTATCATATCCTTATGTATTTTGATGT
>JAWWEQ010000010.1:24171973-24212710 GCA_035583055.1 Torymus tubicola | reverse complement strand
TATATATATGAATAGCATAATTAAATTAGAATTTGATTCTAAAACTATTGAATGTATAATTATGTTTATCCATATGTGAATGTGTATTTCGACGATATTAATTTAATAACATTAAATTTGGAAATACATACAAGTTTATCTTTCATATTAAATTTTGCTAAATATGCAAATGAAACTCATATTATAATAATTGTCTTGAATAAAAAAGTAAAATGCTTTCTTCTACAGATGAGAGCTCACATTCACTGTTCCAACTGACTTTCTCGCTTTTTCAGTTCCCATCTTTTTTATTCATAACTGCAGAATACTTCTTCTCATATTTTACGTCCCCTCTTCTTTCTCATCTATTAAATCGAGTTTCCAATTTACTATTGTTTTTTCTTGGTTACGTGTAATAAGTTCAGTTTGCACGATAAATTATTTTAAATGCGCTTTTTAAAATTCGATAACCTCAAATGGGAGCCTCATAATGTGTATGCGCTTGAAAATGTACTTTCAGCGAAGTAGTTTTACGTCATAAATAAAAATTTATCATATTCATTCTTACGTTCTACACTTACAAAATCATTAGATTGAAATTAATTTTTCTAACGAATTGAAATAAATATATTTAGTTTTAGTTTACATAGTACTTCAAATATTTATTTTTTCAGGTAGAATGCTTGACAATAAAAAATGTTATTGTAGTAAAATTATAAAATGATCTATTTTAAGACAGTAAATGCATATATATATATATATACCTACTTGAAATGAATGTAATATATTTTTTCTACTATCAATAATTTTATGGTACAGTTTCATTCGGTTACTCAAATAAATAAATTTATTTAGACCAGCATGTAGGTACAGTCGGTACAGTTAGAAGATTTACAATTTACAAGTTGACGAGTTAGAAATGGAGAATGTTTATAACATAAAGTTATGCTAAGTAATTAGAAGTTTCCTTAGACGGTTCCGAATTCGTACGTTGCATAATTCAACCTTTCTGTAGTTACTCATGTATGACATTTAACTGGTTGGCATTAATCTTGTGAGCATAAATAAGTGCATATATGTAGTATCCTGTTTTATCTGGTACATCATTTTTAGGGTCTAATATGACTTAATTAGGTCACCTTACATTTAATTAAAATATTTAATAAATATTTAAAGCATATCCATCTACGATAACAACGATTATTCAAAGGTATTTTGTAGCTGTAATTCATTTTAATTCTTTGATAAAAATTTTCATATAATCAGGGAAAAGCTTATAAAAATATTTAAGTGTTGCGAAATAATACTAGAAATAATTTTGCTTACGGAAAAGCGATAGGTACTAATATCGCTTTCTAAATCGTCGTCCGCTTATTTAGAAAAGTTATGGATCCTTAATTACATTAGTTGATCGTTTTTCTTAAAGAGACTTAACGAGAATATTACGAATTTATATGACCTTATTAACTTGCTTTCAAAATCTAATCATTCACTTAATATCTAGTCGAAAATTTTCGAGCTAATACCTTTATTCGTTTATCATTTGCAAAGCGAATTTTATTTTAAAATTTATTAACTTTAATTTTAGTTTAAATTTTATTTCAAACTTTAGTTATTTTTATTGTTTCGCATTGTAAAGGTAATATGTTTTAATTTTATGTAACGTCTTTAAAAAGACTGAATTTTTGTAATATTTGAACAATCTACAATCTCTGTCATAAATATGTAATTCATTTTATTTAACTAATGTTTTCAAAATTCTTTTTATGCACTTTTTCATGTAACTTTTATCAGTTATTGAACTTATACCGTTTTTCAATTTGTTAAAATGTCGAGAGATTTTCTGTATTTGATCACAAGGAAAAAATGTTGTTTTTACTCGGTCGTACGTAAAGCAATACGTATGTATATACTTCCAAAAAAAAAAAATACGATGAAAAGCAACGTATGTCCGTACAAAAAAACCGGATTGTAAAGTCTACACGTTTCTATCTCTATATATAGTAAGAAAAAAGTTACGCACCGAAAAATCGATTTACAAATGCACTTTGCGCACGACTGTACAAGAAATATGATTACTACGGGCTTCCTTTGTTGAAAAAAATTTTACGCTACGCACTATTTGTATGATATAATATTGATATTTTGACAAAAATAGTTTTTTTGTTGTCACATATAGTTAATAGAGGTGCCAATATATTTGTATTGGTTTTTATACGCTTGAAATATATTATGATTTTGTTAAAAACTACAATAAAAAAAAATAGCCCAATGATCGCATAATTTTAGTTGTTATTGGATTTATTATACACAAAAAATTATTCATTATTTACTAGTAGAATGTAAGAAATCTAAATCACGAATTAAGCTGAGACTTTAGAAAATGATTTTAAATGCCTTACATATAAATGCAAAAAGAGAAAATAAAGCTGGTGAAATATAGCTTTCGTTTACTTTTGGAGGATTAAAAAAAAAATTATTCTTTCTAAAGTTATGAAAATTTAAACTCTTCCATTTAATGCATATTTTGGTTAATATTCGATGCAACTTTAAACTTTAATAACTTCGGATGGAATTAATATTTTTTAGTTTTATAAAGAGTTTAAAGTTCGTTTTCTCTAGTTTTAATTCCTTGACGATTATCGTTTCAAGATAAAGCCTTTTCAATTAAGTTAAAAACAGCCAAAACCTGAGTTCTTTGGATCATTAGGGTATAAAATTGCAATGCACTTCACGTTTCTTATACATACAAAAACATACTAAATTTTTGCTGAATTTGTTATCCGAATTCTTACCACTTTTCTGGTTAATTATAAATGTACCAGTCTATATTGTAGAGTTGTGATAAGCAATTAAATAAGTTGTTATTTCGGTTGTTATCACAACTATGCAATATTAATAGGAACATATTTAAACCAAGAAGTAGGCTTCCGTAACCAATTATTTCTTTCCGCGTAGTAAGAATAATAATACGAAACTTCTCGAAAGCCAAAAGCATCGAGTCTTGGAAACTGATCTCGAAATCCTATAAGCTAATCTCATCTGCATTTGAGCCAGTTTAATCTCCCTTCCCGTCCGTCTTAATTCATTTCCCGGTGCATCCGCGCGACTCCATCCTTTCTCCTCCTTCCACATCTACTCCCTAACCTGTGTCTCATACTCGCCTTCTTCATTCTTTTTCCGTACATCCGTCAAGACTTTTTCCTCGCCTACCGCGCTTCGCCCGCTCGCTCCTCGATCTTTCCTCGCAATTTATCATCCCCGGCTCCACTTACTCGCTTTTGCTCACTGCCGAGCGGAATTGTCGCGCGTGCATTTCTTTGCCGACGCGCTCACGAAAAACGACGAGAAAGAGAGACGTTTTATTTTGAAATTCACCCCACGTCGCCACGATGGCTCGCTTATTCGCGCGGGAATCATTCGCGGCCCGAGCTGGAATATTCAGCAGCTTCCATAGCTATACGTATGTATATACTATATATAGATATATAGATGTGTATGCGTACGCGGTCAAATATATTGGTGTTGCTATATAAATGACGAGTTCGTGCTGTGGGATACAATGATTTTTTATGGAATCTTCGGCGGCTCAATTTATGGCCGTTCTCCATTTCACCCTGACCGCCTGGCCCTATCTTTTCATGGCCACATGATGGCTCATAAGTAACTCCTCCCTCCTTCTCCCCTGCTGCTAGCGACGCCTTCATATACTGTCTCGACGCTGCCCTACTCGCGCAGTGTGGGTTCAATAATGAGATTTTCGCGAATTTTATGCTCCTCCGTTTATGATCGATCATGGGGGAAATATAATGTATATATGGTGCTGGTGTTTTTTTATTGGGCTGTATAAATTCGTATTGCTTTATTCGAAAATTACATGGCAAGCGCCATTTTTGATTTTACACGGATTGCACGAAGGGGAATGAAGATGGACGTGCGGGAAGTGAAACTTTTATGGGAATCTTTTTATTTAAAGCTCCGCCGCATGTCGAATCGAGCATAAGATTCTAACTTGAGATAGAATATCTGATTGACGTATAACACGCTTACCCATTTCATAAAACCACAATGGATATTTCAAATTACCTTCGAATTCATTTTGTAAATCTTATCTACTTTATAGCATCTTAGATTTTAACATATATTGAATTCTCTATTTTCTATTGTGAACAGTAGGAATTTAAAAATAAATTATATATATACGATTTTGAAAATAAAATTGAACTAATTACGGAAATGTCGAGAAAAACATTTTTCCTTTTTTCTACCGGGATTCTCTGTTGTACGTGATATCTTGGAATCTTACAAGATTCATTCGGTAAAGAATCCGACTTTTAACCGAAAGATATACACGATCCAAGTATTCTATATGGAAATTGAAATAGTTGCACGTAAGGTGCCTTGTAAATTATTCAAACTCTGAACTCGAACTTCTCACTCTTGAAAATATAGGGTGAAAACCGCGAGCTAAACCAGATGTATAGCTGTGTTGTAAACACAAATGTAAATATTCAAATTACATTTCTTTTATTTTTGTTGAAAGCATATTTACATATAAAAATATTTTAAATTAAAAGCACAATGATTTTTCTGTACATTTGTATATATTTTAATAAGTAAAACACATTCAATCCTATTAATTTTAGTGTAATACAGATTGCACAACTTGACGAAATTATGAAAATTACTGAATTTCACAAAATGAAATTTTTTTTTTACAGCATTACGAAAAGCATTTTGAAAAACGTGGCATCTGAATTTTTTGGTTGAAAAACCTGAATGCATTTAAAAAAACATTGACTTATGATCAACGTGATGTCTATTGACTTAGAAAACTGAAATCCGGGAAGGTTAAATAATAACATATATGTAAGAAATGCGGTTACAAAATATCAAGTCCTGAACAGGACCATCTAAAACCAAATGTATGCCGGGAAATAGTCAGGACCTCCTGTTTAGCTTTGCATTTATTGCTAATACTTTTGTAAGAAAATGGTCTGATAAAGTTTAGGCTTTATCACCTACTGGTATCTCGTTTGCATTATAGCGCCACATGCTTTTACAGAAACTCTTACGACTATAATCTTCTTAGTTCTACTGGCGTGTTCCATGCATATAATTTCATAGGTAATTGTATTTATATTGTTTAGCACAAGCTGAATAATTGTTAACCGGCATCAATGAAAGAAGAAAGAACTCACTTCCACTCATCAGAGTTAAATATATTTAATAATGTTATTGAGCAGATGGTATTATTATTAAACATTATTCTAGATGTTTGTTAATTAAACTAATTTGTTCTTGGACCTATCGTTCAGACTACCACTCTGTTAATACTTTTGCTAGTCGTCCTTATCTAAAAATATTTTATTAATAAATTCAGAGTTAAATTAATTACCCAATGCAATTAATTGTACCTTAATGGAATTATAATAAGCCAATTGTCTGAATCACTGCATTACGGCAATTCGAAATGAATGCGAATAAAAGAATTCAACTCAATTATTTTCTCGCCGCGAACATTAATCAGAAAAGAGACGTCGATATTATTAATATAAACGTGCTTGAAATAAATCCGGGACAATAATTTACCTCCAATAAATCAAAATAGAATGCCGATAGAAGGCCAAATATTGAACGACTTAATCGGCTTTATTGGACGTGCGCGCTTGCGCGCGTCTGTGAGCGCATGGGGATGCACTCTGTGTGTACATGTGTGTCGACTTTCCGCGGCATAACTAACGAGGCATATAATCTTATGCAAGGAGGAATGCAAAAGCTTTCTCTTTCACTCTCGCACACCCTCTCTTCTATATCGAGCACAAATAATTACGTCGTATGCATAGCGCCAGCGGGCGAAAGGTATTACGGCCATTACGGGGACCGCCTGCGGGCTAATCTGAATTAATTGATGCACAGGAGTAACTGGATTGGAGACCGGTGGCCGCTGCTGCCACGCTCGCGCGAATCTCCGCCTATAAATATACTCGCGTATACATATAAAGCGCATGCGCAAACGATCCTTGTGACGTAGGTTTATTAACTTTATGTAATTACGAGCTGCCAGCGCACGCAGGTCCGCGTAAACGCTTGCGTACATACGTTTCTTGCCAATTGTCATTCGTAATTACGTATATACCTACGCGCTCTGCGAGTGTAACTGTCGTTTCTGTATAGACTTCAGCTTTCTTTGACTCTCTCGCTCACGGTCTTTCAGCATTATTCACCGAATAAAGGGGATGTTATATGGTTTTGATGTAAATAATGGCGGGCCACTTGAACGCTTACAAAGGCCAGACGGAATTTTACTTGTATTCTGATTGTGTGATGGAAACATAGTATATTTTGAGCATTCGTGATAATAAAGTGTCGCAAATAAAAATTAACAATTGTTAATATTTAAATAAATTTTCTAAAGTTTTTGATCTGTTTGTATATTATATGCTGTATATGTATATAAATTAATTAGAAAGTCAAGTGAACGCAATATGTAAATATAAATTTTAAAATAAATGAAAATGTTTTATTTATGACTTAATTTTTATTGGAAATTCAAACAGAAATAATTTCCATTCATGATACTTTTCATGAATAAATTACATTCTTATAAAATAATAACTTTGGATGAAAAGAAATAATTTGATTATAATGCTTGCAGGAGATCATTTAAACAATATTTGTTTAAATGATACCCAGCAAATACTTCTCCTATGTGCGAAATTCAATTCGCTTTAGCCTGAAGCCATTACCATACTATTCCTCTACCTTGCCTTTTCTATATATCCTCTTCCTCGGGCTCAGCATCTAACCCCGATCCTGCGCTCGACTTACATATTCTTCAAACTGGAGTGTACTTATTACCGCCTTGCATTCAGATAATGTCCGAGAGAAGAAGCGGCTGTTGTGTGGCATCAAAAGACAAATACTAAACCCATATATTCTTCCCGCGTGCTTATGTAGATGTGCAAGGAAGTAGTATCATCATGAGCGTGCTAAGGGTTTTTGTATTTAGATATCAAAATATTATAAGACGTTTCTTATGAAGCTATATTTACAATTTATTTATGTTCAGAAGATTTTTAAGTTTTACAAAAGTTTTAATTTAACGCACTTGAATGGAAACGACAGAATTCAATTACAATGCTATTCGGGATATAAATACTTACAAATAAGCGGTTCACCACGGCGTATTATTCTGTTCTGGACATGAGACGGTAGACGTCAGACGTTCGTATTAGAATCTCGTTGTAATACTGATGATGATACGATAGACTATTACAGTGTGATCGAGATAGAGAAGATTTTGAACATAATGAAAAATCTAAATTAATCTAATTTTTCTATAAAAAACATGACATTTTATGAAAATTGAGTGGGAATAAGTTTTGAATCGTAAACAAATTCGATAACGTAAACATAGATCTTTTTGACGGTTTCAAAAATGAATTGTAAACAATTTTAATAACAACATCATCGTTTTTAAAATTGTTCCAAGATAGTAAACACAGAATTAAAAATATGCACACAAAATATACGTGATCGAAAAATCGGTTTGAAAGTAAAACATGATAAAACTGTCTGTGAATTATGAGCTATAAAAAAGCGAATTTTAACATAATTTTGAGTTTCTGTTACAGTCAATCTTTAAAATAAACACGTCAAAGTACACGTGCATAGCATGCTTGAGTTCAGCTAGTATATAACTGGAAACCCATATTTCATTTTTACTACAGTTTAAATTATATGTTCAAAAAAATATGCGCACACCCTGATAGAAAATAAACTATATTTTATAGCTAATGTATTAATTAATTCAATAGATGAATTTTTAGCAAAAATCATTATATAAAAGTAATGTAATTCATTCAGATGTTTTACTTTTACTTAAATTATCCATTTCATAAAATGTAAAACTCGTTCTGATTGTTACATAATCATGACATATAAGCATTTTATGTTTTTTTTTCAGTTAATATTGCTACCAGATCAGTGCGACGGTGTACATAAACCACTATGCATTTAAACGATTTGGTTTTTTGTAAAATTATTTGCATAATACGTGCTTTGATAGAGCCTACTACTGCTTTTAAATATATATTGATCAATTTGTAATATGAGTTTATTGACAGAATGCAAGCCATATTGATTTTTCAGTGAAATTACTTATTTCGATTCAATCTAAATTTCTGTTCATGCTAAATGACATTGATGAGCATTTGCAATTATGCTTTCAATAACAGCAGCACCGAACGAACTTTAATTACCAAATGCAAAAATGAACTTTAATTGTTCACGAAACTCGTTAGACCCGGGTCGAGGACGATCAATACCGCACGAGCGCTATACATTCAGCAGCCGTGCATTCATAATCAGAGACATATTTTTTTCTGCTTCTTTTCTTCCTCTTTTATCGACATTTCTAAAATTACGAATGATATGACGTTACACGCGGAGCAGTGCATGAAAACTCCATAGAATCCACGCTATAAGATGTAGACGCGCAAGCTCTATTTCTCGATCTGAGCGCGCCTGCATCTGTTGCAAGTGGCAGGTGCGTTACTATATACTCGCGCTATATATGCTTTTCGCTGCTGGTCTCTCGGTCGCGCTTATCGAGTTTCAGTGCTACGCTGGCGTGTACACATTTCCATCGCGCGAGCTCGTCCCTCACGTGCTACCGGCGTCTGATCGATTGGTAATAATAATTTTGCCCTACCTATACGCGTCGCTGGTTTGCGAGGGCGTGTGATTTATAAAGGTGTCGTGGCGCACTTGCACCGTAGACGCTGCCAATGTAACATCTACTTTTTAAGGAAAGTACTAACTATACTGAAAAAACCGTTACCAATATAACATTAGTTTCCTGAAAAAATGTATTGATTTTTTATATTTTTTATGCCAATAACAATTAATCGTATCGTGGCCAAAGACTGTCTAATCACAATAAAATTAATATATAAAGTACAAATCAAAATTTGGCATTAATTTAAAATTTTTTTTATATCCGTTTCAATTCTTTTATCGATATACATAAATCGCGCACCTGATAGAAATCTACGGGGAAATTAATCTGTAATTTTATTGAGTTTTTATACAAAGTTCAAAAACGAGCAGGAATTCAATACATATTTATTCAAGTCAAATCAATTGATTATAATGCTAACTATTTCCGAATGTTTTTCATTGGCGGCCTGCAGCAATCAAATGTATAGTTTGTCAAAGCCGTGAACATACATCATAAAATACATATACATAGTACTTTCTTTATAAATTTACTGTTACATACATCGAGAGACAAGTATTATATTATGATTAAAATTTTTAATTCTGCTCTTATTTTTAAAATAATTTCTGAGCTCGCATCGGAGCTTCCCAAAATAACAAAAAGAAGGTATACTGCATAAGCTAAATAAAGTTTATATCATTTTGATAGTTTTTTCAAGTATAAAAACTGGAAATAAAATTGATAGTTCAAATTCACCAGTATTTATGAAGTTATTGGCAAGCTCTATCCCGAAATCTGAAAAAATTCCATTTTGCAAATTATAATTTGCAAATATCAAAAATTGCATATATTTATTTATTAAGTCAGTAGGAGTGTTGATGCGCGCTTCGCATGTCCTATCGTCAGCCAATTAAATTTTACATGTCCATTTTAAATCGACCAATCACAAACATTAGAAATAACAATCTCAGGTCCATCTCTTTTTTGGATAGAATTATACTTACCCAGTCTTTGAAAGTCGTAGACTCTCAAGTTTCTTTATAAATTATTATTCAGAAATAATGATACTTATTTAGAAAACAATGAAAAACGAATCATTCTTATAGTTACCGTACATACCGACAATTTTTCCCGTGAATTTTATGATATAATTTTTACGGAAAAATTCTATCCTTGTGCATTATGGCAAATAATAGCTTTTTGTAAAATTCTTTTCATGTAAGAATTTTTAGTATTCTAGAAATAAATATAAGCTTAAGAATTACAATGATAGTCAACAGGTATAATTTGACAGATAAGAACAAACCAGTATTTTCTGCAACGTTAGTCAATTTTTTGTATAAACTAATGTTTTTTCAACTAACACTTTTTTAATTAAATGGTACATTAATCGTGGTTAGTCGCATAAAAAATTAATTCAGAAATTAAATTGACTTAAAAGTCAATATTTTGACGAAGTACTGTGGTAGTTTCCAGTGTCACTTCATTTGTAAACATAAACTGGCATGAAGAATACACCTGGAAAATTTTATTGTGGATTCGCCTTATCTGTTGAAATAACTTACTGTTCGGCCTTCTTCCTCCTCTGCAATAATTTTTATCATCACACTTGTTCGTGTATAAATAAAAAGATAATTAGAAATCTGAATTCAGTAGTTCGCTTCTCGTCGAATCACGAACATGTCCAACTTTTACAAGTTTTTTGTGCTGTGTCTTAGCGCATCGGCATTGGTGCTTGGCACGACTGCCGTGACGCAACACAGCCCTGAAAAGGTGGAGTACCAATGGGAATATCTTAACTTCACGTGGCCTTCAGCACAAGTCCATGACGAGGCTTTGAAAAATGGTGGTTACATTCCAGAAAACAATGTTATGGCTGGAATTAAGGTGTGGAAAGATCGTCTGTATTTAACCATTCCACGATGGAAGTTTGGGGTTCCTGCAACATTAGTATCCATTCCAGTGAACTCCGCAAAAGGTATGCAATTGAAAAGCAGTTTGAATGTATTCAGTACTAATAAATAATCCTTTCTTGTAAGAAGTGCTGGTTGAAAGTAGTAAAACATCTTAAAACGCAATAATATGATTGGTTGTTTAGTTGATCAATAAAATTCAAAACAATAAGCAAATTGTTAATTTTAATTATAAAAAAGAATTCAAGAATTCGAGTGGAAAGTAAATAAGGTTCTTTAGAATTAATTATGCCAATATTATGGATTTAAATATGCTATTTTTCTCACCAAATGATTTGGTATGTATTTCACATGTAGAGACCATAAATAACCTTTATCGTTAAAGATTTTTTAAATGTATAAACTTTTTTGTCGAATTTTTGTATTTACTTAAGTAATTTGTGTTTTAATAATTTTCTATATTTTTTAAAATATATTTTTTTAATTGTATCGCCATAATTTTGAACGGTTTCGTACAAAATCATTTTTATAGTTTTCGCAGAAGTTATGCGAAATAAAAATGCTTAAGAAACTTATCCTCGCCATCTATAGCTCCTTTATCTGGTCGCAGAAAGTAATTATTTTATATAACTATGAATATACTATCATTACCGTCAAGTGACAATCCATCTCGAATTACCACCAATATAAGACCGAAGAGTAATGTTAAAAAAATTCAAGGAATAAATACCCATTTGATAAAGTTGGCTTTAATTGTATTCAAAAATATTAAAAGATATAAATCAGAAAGATAATTATAAATAAAAAAATGGCTCATATAATCAAGAGCAAAAATTAAAATGATTACTTATAGAAGATCTATCTACTATCACGATAGACAGAAATAAATACAAATATTTTTCATGCGCAAACACTGAATTTTCAAAGATGGAAAAAAAACGTTTTTATATTCAAAGATGCGTCGTCACCCCTGCTTGAACCTTTTCCCAACTGGGACATGCAGAAGATCGGTGACTGTTCGGCAATGCAGTTCATCCAGAGCATGGAGATCGATCCTAAGGGTCGCATGTGGGTAATAGACACTGGCCGTGTAGGTACCATTGAGGATAGTCCAAAAAACCTCTGCCCTGGTCGCCTGCTCATTTTCGACCTCGAGAACGACAACAAAATTCTGCTGAATTACGAGTTTCCCGCAGACGTCGTTAAGCGTGATACCGCCTACTTGAACGACCTTGTATTAGATCATGAGGACGGAGGTTGGGCGTACATTACTGATACGGATAGTGATTACCCAGGTATCGTGGTCTACTCCGTTAAAGATCAGACATCCTGGAAGGTTAGTAAACAACATGATACTTCAGTTGAAATTCGCAGTTGAATATACTTTTGTATCCACATGATTTCAGGTGACACACCAATCTATGCATGCCACGGCTGTGAACTTCCGCGTCAAAGTCGACGGTACGAAGGTCGATACGCCTCTGAACATTGACCCAATTGCCTTATCTCCAGCATCCGACAAGGGCCATCGCTTCGTTTACTTCGCTCCTCTGTCTTCACTTGAATTGTTCGCCATTCCTACTTCGGCATTGAAAGCTCGCAACGTCAATCCTGACTCGCACATTAAGAAGTTGGGCGACAAACTCTCGCAATCGGATGGTATGGTGATGTCTGCCGATGGTCGTCTGTACTTCGGCCAACTGTCCCTTAACACTGTGTCGGAATGGAGTTCGAAGAAAACCCCATTCAAGGATGGACAGGTTCCGCTCTTCCATGAAGATCAACAGATGCAGTGGCCTGATACGTTTGCCATTGATGAGCAGAACTGGCTGTGGGCAGTCAGCAATCGACTGCAAAGACTGCTTGCTGACAATATAAACACTAACGAACTGAATATACGTATCCTTAGGTTGTCTAAATTGGGAGTTAAAAACTACCAGTATTACCTGGATGGTAGCGTTCCGGCTCTTCCAGCCCTGTAATTGACTGAACAAATCATATTTGATATATTTTTCAATCTCTCGTACATATTGTGTAAAATTTGTATTTAATAAAAAAAAATGGTTTTGATAAACATTTGCAGTTAAAATATTAAAAATTACTCTAATCAGTTATTTGTGAATAAGTTCTTAAGATTTTAGAATACTTTATCACATACTTATTTTTTATAAAATAAAAAACAAACAAAGTAATCAATTGTATTATTACGTTTCTTTCTGGAAGAACTTAATGTGTAACTGTAATGTAATCGTGAAAATTCAAATATTATTAAAAACACGTTAGAATTTTGTTTTATACGATTCCGTGCGTTAAGTGCCATTTACAAAATATACAGCATGCTCATAAATGACACTTAACGTACGAAGTATCATAAAATAATGCTTGATATAAGTGTAAATATGACTCAAACGAGTGTGATTGTTACCTCCCTTATTTTTGCGCAATTTTTTAATAAAGGTGTTAATAAAATCAATTTATTTGAAATGCATTCGAAGGTAATTAAGGTAATCTGGATCGTTTTGTACGGGTATTTCAGCGTTGTTCAATAAGGGGCGCCATATATAAGGGTAGTTCAGTGGCCTAATAATGTTATATTTGTGATATTAAAAAACTATATGGCAAGCGATTACATAACATTTATTTGTTAAATTTCCATTTTACACAGTTTAAACACATAAAAATAGTAATACAAGTGTAAAATTTGACGTTAACCTGAAACATTATTTTTTGATCTTAATAATAAGCATTATATAAAAAAATGAGAATTTTCTTACTTGATCTCATAATCTTAATATTATTTAATAAACTTGGTTGTTAAAATAAAATCGAATAAATAATAACTAAATAAATAAATTTAAGAAAGACCTTTTGTTTTGGTACAGACGAAACTTTCTAATGGGGAAGAAAATTCATGAGATACCACGGTATATAGAAATATTTTACATCTATACAGTTATAATACAAGTCATGATCTTTGGAAAATTTTGTATAAATGTGTGTGTGCGAGTGAATATGTGCTAAAGTTTGTGTCTCATAAGCGACGCTTATCAGTATAGGTAAGGCAATGCGCATGCCTTCGAAAACAAACGTCGTCTATGAAAACGTCGCTTTTATCCTCGTCGACAACAATTTTTCGGAAGCACTTTTAAAAACGTGTTTTCCGATTTATTTATTCGTTGTTTTCGTTTTACTAATTCTTTTTAGGATCAACAGTAATATTATATATATTTATGTAGACAATTTTCATGGCAATTTCCCTTGTCAGTGGCTGTTACAGGACTACATTTTTTCATTAAATTTTTCAGTTTAAAAAAATATTTCTTTAGCTCTTTGTAGTTTTGAAAATACTTACTTATTAATTATTACAACTAAAATTTAATATGAGGATAACACATTGAAGAGAAATACATTCTAACGAATTAGCTGTTTTATCACGTCTTTAATATTTTACAAAGTATTCATTTTTTGTAATAATTTAGTTAAAATTTGTATTGATTTACTTAAATGGCGACAATACCTCCTTTAGAATTATTATCCTATCTTACATTTCCATTTTCAAAATTTATTTTTTTGCTTTCATTCAAATATATTGCATGTAGTACATTGTATATATAAGTAATTCATTCTATTTACACAGTGTACGTAGGTAACAATAAAAATATGAAATATAGTTCAGGTTTCATTGATAGGTTATCTTTACAATAACATTGTTGTCGATTTTTATTATTCTCTTTCTTAAGGTCTATTGAATTCGTAATTTTCATTTTATAGCTTATATGATTTTCAACGATTTTCATTTTCTATTTTCAAAATGAAATACGTTCTTAGAGATACGATTTTTAAAGTTTATTATGTAACTCCAAAAAATGCAGCTTATGAGATACTTCTTATAAATGAAATAGATTATTAACTTTTTCATAAAATATTTATATTTGGATGAAAATTAAAATATTACTTACGAAAACAAAACTCTGTTTCTGTGATAAATTTATAACGGTAACTAGTCGTAACGTAATTTCAAAAAAACTTCTTCACATAATATTGAACTACAGAAACCGCTATCAGCGCCGAACAACAGAAGAACCCATCCTCTTTCGCAGAATCACCAATGGTCACCCTTTTATCTTTCTCCTTTCTTTAACCCTGCGGTAAAACAAGTACATGTCGAACAGTCGCAATCTTGGATCGGTTTCTTATACTCTTTTATTAAGGTTTTAGTTGTTACATTTATAAGGATATTGTATAAAATAATAATAATTGACTTTTGTATTGAACAATAAAAAATCGCATTTCGCTTAATAATAAACCGAGCTTGTTAAACTGACGAAAATACCGTTTAAAGTGTCACTTGGCATGGAATTGCCAGCTTTATACAGCTGATATTTCGAATCTCTCACGTCCACATAGGGTAAATCCAAAGTATTCTCGACCCACTTTTGCATTTCCGCAAATCGTCGTATAGCAGGTGGCTTAGCTTCCACCTGCGCTTCTCTCTATACACGATCTCCACGCGTTTCAATATACACCAAGAGAGAGAGAGAGAGGCAAAGTAGCAGAGTCTCGCGGTAGGGGTTGTTACTTAGAGGGAGGATGGGAAGGAAGCTACGCGACGTTTTGGCGACAGCTGCCTGCTTACGGCTGTCGGGAATTCGTCCCTGTAAGCCAGCATATACACAGTGTTTCTTGAGGCGGTCACACGGCCCGCAAGCTCGAGGAAAGGGGAGGGGGTGTAAATTGCGGACCCCCGCAGGTCGAAGACGTGCCACGCGGCCGGGGTCAGGGCTGACTTTGCCCCGGCAAACTATCAGTTTCTCCCCGGCCGTTCGCAGAGTGTACCGAGTTTATCTTTTGGACGCTACGAAACTTGGCTCGCACACCGCCGGCGATTGAAGCTTCCCCTTCGGTGCTCGGTTACGATTATAGAGATCACTTTGCCTGGGAGACATAACCTTGGGAAACTCCAAAGTTAGCATTGATTATTCACAAAAATATGTACACTCGAGGCATTTTTTTAAAGAAAAGATTAAAAAGAGAGTTTTCAAAAAATTTAAGACGATATGAAGTACGAAAAGTTTTCGATCTTGTGACTTTAAAGGAGCATTTCATCTTTCCAAATGTAACTTTATTTTGTCTTTAAAACAGCACTGACACTTGTTTATTCAATCAGATTATTACTTACATAAATTATTTGATTCGAGTAATATTTATTTATTATGACGTATTAACGGTATCGTAACTAATTAAAAATTATTTCATCAAATATGTTGTTATTGATTGGTTTTTTGTTTTAAATATTTGCACAAAGAGACGAATATAGAAATAAATACAAATACGGATATGTATTTATAGCGAAATACACAATGTTTCTGAAACAAATAATAAAACGTTATTTATTGCAATTTCACGAGTAACAACTTTGAATACTCCGTAGAATTTCACAATATTTATGCTCTCCACCATCGTATACAATTTATAAAGAGCTTTACTTTCAATATTTGCATTTACTATTTCCCACAGATTCATTGAAAAATTCACTACACCGTTTAGAAGTTCGATTTGGTGCTTTTACAAATATATATGGTTATATGACTGTATTTGTACAGTAGCAAATGCTATTTTCCAACCTTTCATCTTTAAACCAGTATTTAATGATAATTATTTAGTATTTAATATAATGCACAGTTACATATATTCCATAAATATTGCATGCAAAATAATAGCTCATAGGTATAATGTAAACACGAAGGAAAACGGTTTCTTAAATGTTTTTTCAAATATACAAGAAGATGCATGTCAGCCAAGGCAAACAGCCCCAAGACGCCAAGGATTTGAAATATACATCGCTCTTTTTTCAGTATTTACGTATAGCTCAGCGAAAAGGGAAAAAGAAAACCCGAGACGGCAGCTTATGCACAGCGAGACATCGGGAGCAGTGCAAAAAATTCGAAGCAAGATGCTCAAGGAAAGAGAAAAATGACGCACGCGCACACTCGTATACATCTGTACTTATATATATACACACCGGCGATACACACAAACGAGCAAGCGTCTGACATTATCTCGGTCGCAGCGCGCGGTTGTGTCTTAAATCTCGCAGGCGCATGCACGTTGCAATCGAAAGAAACGACGACGACGACTGCAAACAGTGTGCAACGATGGTAATCCACGGGAGCGAAGCAAAACCGTGCGCCGTCGTTTTCACTTTACCTCGGACTTATCGCCCGCCGTCGGCGAAAGAGTCGAGGAGGCGCACAGTACGCGACGTTCGTGGCACGCTTCCGTTTTTGCATCTCTTCTCCTTTTTGCGAAACTTCTTTCTCGCCGAGATTCGCCGCGGCAAGTTAAATAAATTAGCGTTATCTGCGAAGTTTAAGCTGCGCGCGTGCCGCGACTTGCGATGCACTTTGAATTTGTTGCACCGCAGCTTAGCTCTGGGAAAAGCGTGCTGTATAGGGCGAGGGACGAAAAGTGTCTACAGTTGTTTTATGTTTCTTTCGAAAAGTACGCGAGCTTTCGTGGATACAAGTTTCGGCCGTACGTTAAGTGGTTGGAAAGTCGGATTCTCGTGTCATTAGCTCTCTTTATCAATTTAAGCCATTTGGCAAATTGCAATGAAAGATTTAACATGGCAGTTTTTTTGTAATGAAATGACAGTGTTTTGGATTTAAAGGTTAGTTTTTAATTTTTAGTATGAAAATTATTATGTGATTGAGGATTAGATGCTGTTTTGGATATATCAATTAAGTTTACTTAATATTAATAAACTGCTGTTCTCGATTGATCATTGCTACATATAGTCTGAATTCGATGATCAAATATTCATTGTTTTTCAGCAATTAGTTGCTGATACAAGATCTTCTTTTGCATAACTTTGTGTCTTTTTTCAAAACAATAGTGTTTAGCTTGATATTTTCAATAGCTAAATTTTAATCACGAATATTATCATTTACATATTTTTTAATAGTGGGGAAAATACTCTTATCAAGCTCATTTTAAATCTTGTATTCTTGTTAAAAGCTGGTGAACATATATATTATACAGATAATTAACCATGAAATTTAATTTGTTTTGCACAATAATAAATTATTCAATTGTTAAAGTGTAAGTATATAAAACTAGTATTCAATATATATTAGGTATATTAGTTGAATTTTAAAACTTTATTCATTCTTCACAGAATAACGGAACAGTTAAGATTCTATATCTTTCTACGTCTTACACAAATTATTTTATATTTTAGTACTAAAAATCTCTATCATTTTAAGGAATCTTGTTCGAAATCCTATGCCCTATATACGTCGAATAATAGGCTCGGGTCCATGGTTTCAAGCTCCTCGCACCTCCACCGTATTTAGCATCATTTCATCAAAGTATTCGCTTTGTCGAAAGCGCAGCAGTCTTGCGTGACCGCCTATTGGAAATTTCGGACGTTATGCGTTGCTTTATTAAGGCTCCGCAGCCGCAAAATTGAATTTTGATACCTTCAAAGGAATTTCGACAATAAGTCGTCTAAAGTCACACAATTCACTAATTAATTGGTCACTATAACGTTATGTCCTATAAAATTCATGCGATTTAAGTTAATATTCAACCTTTTATTTGCACTCATTAAATCAGCAGCTATTTTATTGTATTTACAGTTTGCAGAAACGATATCGTAACACTGCAAAAAAAAAATTCAGAAAATTAAAAATGCATAACGAATAAATTCGGGTAAAATATTTTTTCGGAAAATATTGTTTGTGCGACACCATATAAGTACTCAACGAGATGAGTTTTTTAATAGCTAAAAAAATGCGCGTCGTCATTTCTCTCTTTTTTTTTACCCGGGAAAAAGAGTAACAGTCTATCTCTCCCACTCCCATACAATATACACGGCCTTTGCTGAGACTCGAACGCGTATACGCGCGCTTTGTACGCGGGAGAGGGCTATTGAATTATTCCGCGTCGTCCGGTGCAATTCACCTCGAATTTTGCCACACGAATTTCGCACGCGCGCCAATTAAGTACAGTTGAATTTTGAATAGCGGAGGAAGAGCCGCGCACATATATATATATAGGCCCCTCGACTGTCCCAGGAGCTTGGCTGCGTAGCTCGTGCAAAATAATGAGGGATACTGTGTATAGAGCCCACCGTTGGTAGGCCTTCAGAGGGATAACCCAACGGCCGTGTATGTATATATACGAGGTTCCCCTTGGCTTCTATCGCGTTCACAACGTTTTAGCACTGCGCCGCGCGTATATGCGTACATGTATAGCGTTCTTGTAGTTTGTTGAATATAACCATCGCATCGGCCCTTCTTCACGTACGGGAGTCTTATTTCGTGCTCGTAAGGCTAATGGCTCCTTGAAGTTTTATTGCGCGCTGCTTTTTCGAAAAATAACGGTATTTGAAAGGAACAGAGCTTTCGCGATTTTCACCTTCTAGCCACTTGAATTAAAATGTACGTCTTTACCTTCAGGGATTGTATTTTTGTTATCTGCGGGGAGTGTTTTTGTTTTGTACTTGATATCTATGTAAAAAATTTAATATCTACCAATAACTGTATAAAATGTAATTATAGTAGTAGTAACGACGTTAAATGATATTGAATGAATAAAAAAAGCAACCATTAGATAGATTGTTACTACATTTTGTATGCAAGAAGCGTGAAAAAGGTGAAATTTATATTCGAAATTCAGCATTTTTCTTGCAAATTTAACATATAGAATTTACATTTAAAATTTAACCGGTAAAATACATATAATATACCGTATATTATTGCTAATTCAGATCATTTTAAAATCCTCTTAATAAATAAAATCCGCACATCCCCGTCACTGGTACATTTGAGGTATTTTAATAAATGTTATATAGACTTTTAAAAATTTAATTAAAAATCCAATTAAATCAGCAGCGTAAAATTTCCAAGCGATAACGAAGTCAATAAAAGTCTCGACGTCACGTTCATTACAAGCTTGTTTATATATAAATATATATATCAGTCTCTCGAAACCGCGCGTTCGCGAAAAAAAAGTCATGTATACAACCCAAAGAGCACCACCACGCGTTTGCCGTGCTCCAGATGCGACGTTTTTTTTTCTTTTCCCCTTTCATCCCCCGCCTCGTGGCAGCAGCAGCAGCCGCGCATGAAGCCCTTTTAATGCAGCCGAGGTCGTCGCGCTGATGCGATTCATTAATCCCCGTTTCGAGAGATTTGGCGGGGCGCGACAGGAGCCTTCCTTCCTTCCTGCCTGCCTGCCGCTGCCGCGTGGATTATCCACTTTAACGCTGTTACGCTGCACGCCCAGAGTGTCGTCGTCGCGGTGAGGCCTTAATAGACACAAGCATGGACCGAGCGACTACTATACGTATATAGTACATATATACACTCAGCTGTTCATGCTGCTTGCGCGCGCGCGTTCCCGATTTCAGGGCGAATCCCGGTAGTGAAGATTATCTCGTTGGGTTATCGGGATAACGGATCACCTGAAATCCGCATGTGAATTCCGCGATGGGATCCAGGCGCGCGCGCGTTCTGTATATAGGGTGACTAGACGTCTGATGAATACGTTGATCGATCGCGTTGTAGCTCATTCGATGTTTGCCGCGTGCTTTCTTGTTACGAGGGGATCTCGTTCCGGAATTAGCTTCGATCTTGTACAGTTTGTCATCGAGTCGTGAAGGTTCATTTGGAAATTTGACAAATTAGATTAATCTATATAAATATTTATGGTCTCTATTAAGTTTATTATGGTTTTAACTAGTATATATAAATATTATTTATAATTATTGTACTAATACTCGCTTGCCATGGATAATCTGATTATATCAAAAAAATTCTTTTCGTTAATAGTGAAACGTTTTAATAAGATTTTAATAAACTTTTACAATATTTCTAAATAATGATAATGTAATATGGCATATCGGCGTCTCAGGTGAGAACCACAGCCATCAAAAGTACAACTACCACTAGTGATATCGCTGTTGCTATTTCCCAGAAAAAAAATTTAGATACTTAACGCTCAAGTTATTGATCCATATATGCTAAAGTTCATTCCTAATATTTGCAAATCTTTTTTCATCTTTTTCGATCAAACTCAGCTCCAAAAGTTAAGAAAATTAAACTCCTACTGATTTCAAATTCAAACAATACAGAAAAAAGTTGCACCAATTTATGTGCTTTTTAAACATCGAATGAACTGTACAACTAAATGAAAATATTATTTTATATATAATTGAATAATTTTTCAATTAAAATGCGAACGAGAGCCATCTGTAAAATACTGTTGATATAAGGGAAAACGATGGTGTAGGTCAGTAAGCTCTCATTTTCTTCAATTTCCAATTTACCATTAAAATGATGTTTTATCGACATACGATAAATCTGAAAATTTTTATAGTTTCGAAACTGTCCGTTTTCCCATACCGACAGTGCTGAATTCTGAATCCTCTTGTAGGAGTAGAACATAACCTTTGCGTCATAACATAAGATTATTTATGCTGTTATAGCATTTTGTTTAATATTGTACATAAACTGCTATAAGTAAATTGTATTTCATTAAATTTATTATTATTATTTTATTAGAAACTATTGTAAATAATCTATTGATTTAAATGTTGTAATTACAACTTATTGTAAAACTGTTATATTTATAATAATTTTATAGATCATGTCTAAACGCAAATTAGATGAATATTTGGAGTTGGATGCTGGTACACCAATTGTGGATACTGCCAAGCCTACTTTTAAAAATTCTCTAGACTCTGATGAGGAAGATGATGAAGCAAAGGAAGATAATTATGACGTTATGCATGAAAATGACATTGAAGGTAAGTTTAGATTAAGAATTTTTTTTTAACCCTTAGATAACTTAATTTAGTCATTACAATATTGCAAATATTGCAATACAAATTAATGTGTAGGTGTGGAAGATGGTCCATCAGCACCCGAAACAAATGTTGGATTTACTGCATTTAATATGAAAGAAGAGTTAGAAGAAGGGCATTTTGACAAAGAAGGACATTATCATTGGAAAAAGGAAAAAGAAGTAAGGGATAATTGGTTAGATAATATTGACTGGCTTAAGGTAACTTCAAATAACTTATTTAGATTTTATTCAAATTAATTACAATGCTGTATCAGAAAATTGTTTGTTCTCAATAGGTAGAAACTAAACCAGGTGATGAGTCAAAGAAAGATGAAGATAGTGACGAAGATACTGATTTTATGTTTGATCCGGTACCATTATACAAACAAATATTAGAATACCTCAAGCCTGGAGAAAGTGTATCAAAAGCTTTATGTAGATTAGGTATGCTTTTGATATTCTTTTTAACTTTCATTATCACATTGTTGTATTTTTAATATTTAAATAAATATTATATATTTTAGGAAAAGGAAAGAAAAAATTAACAACAGCTGAAAGATGGAAGAAAAAGAAGGATCCTAATGCAGTAATAGATGATGATGAAAACTCTGTAAATATTACTAAATTAACAGAATTAGCCAATCAATTACTAACTCGAACAGGAAATATGGATATTTATCAAGAAACTTATGAACAAATAAATAAAAAAATATCACTTGCTCAAAAACATTCCCATCCTTCTAAAGTAGAAGCAGAACTGGACATGTTTTCTGATGAGTTTAGCTCTAAAGAACAAGATAAAATAGAAAACAAAACAGACGGTAAAAACTATTTTATATTAACAGTGTGCAAGTTGCAATGAAGTCCAGCACAATGACTTTTTTCCCTACATTCTTAAGATCCTGCTAATTCTATAGATATAATTTTTCTATCTTTTGTGAAAAAAAAGAGTTCAAACATAGAACTCTCTAATTTTAATTTTCAATTATTTTAATAGTTTAATAGTTTTTAACTTTTGTCAGCAGCAACCTGATACTAATTTTAAATAATTGAAAGTAACATAATATGGAATATAACATTTGAGATTTAACTAACTAAATGTATTCAATATTATAGAGTCAACGGCACAAAAGTCAGGTGATGAAGATGAAAAAGAGGATCCAACAGTAAGCAATGTATCATGGGAATTTAAATGGTCACAAGAAGAAAATGCTGAAATACATGGACCACATACAACTGAGCAGATGCACACATGGGCAAAAGATGGATATTTTAAAAAGGGTGCATGGGTACGAAAAATTGGACAAAATAGTGAATTTTACAATGCTGCCCGTATTGATTTTGAATTATACTTATGATTTATAGCTCATCTGACACTGTGATTTAATAACAAATTTTACAAGAAATTATATATTTTCTATTTTTTAGTACAAAGCTTATTTTTATTAACAAGTATAAGTTAATTATACAAAATAATAAATTAAGTTATCCACAATTTTATACAGAATATTTGTTATTTTCTCTTGTACTACACGCATTAAGTATTTTAAAATGTGTATATCATTTAATTTTATTTCTTTTATGATTGAATGAATTTTGTAACAAAATTTTCCCAAGACTGGGAGATAAACTTGAGATCTCAAGTGAACTTCTGCCACCATCCCCATACTTTGACCAATCCGTTATGTATCCTTCATGCTCATGATTGGTATGTTCCCATGGAATTGGTGTTGCATATTCTGGAAATAAATTAGAAATTTGGAAATAATATTAAAGTGTATTGTTAACTAGTAAAAAGAATGTATTGATATAGATAATCAAAAAGATGTGGATACATTAATACATAAATTAAGGTGATAAATTGTATAAAAGTAATAATATGAATTAATTGTGTTAATAAACGATCTTCTATACATTCCTGCTTTTGTTAGAATATGCCTTTAAAATTGCCATTATTATTATATTAGTAAATATATGTTTAAAATTAAATAGTTTTCAATTTGTTATGGATCTGTCTACTTTCAATATTTCAAAATTATTTTTGAACTTATCCTTTACATACTACATATAAATATGTGTATTATTTATTGTTGCATATTTATCTTTAAGTATAAATTTTTTTTTTTTTATTAAGCAGGCTTTTAAAATTTTCTAAGTTTTATTAACTAATTTTTCATTAAAAAAAATGTAAGTACTTATGACATTGAAACCATTTTGTGCATTCTGTCACACTTAAATAATCACAAAAAAGATTATTTATTGTGTTGATCCTAATTTAGAGTTTGATGATCTTTAGGCGCATAATTTCTTCTTTTTTTCTAACAAGGGAACTACCCGAACTTAGAAATTCAAAAAATGTGGAAAAGTTTCCAATAAAAAATACAAGAAAATCATAGTAGTTTGAATATTAAGGGTTGCATCCCTTATTTTTTAGGGGGAGAAATTGTGGTTTTTCAAGCATAATTTTATCATCAAAATTCAGAAAATAATAAAAATTGGATTAAATATTATTTTTCCTAATTGCGCAAACAAATAAGTGAGTTACGTATTGCATATTTCTTTTTGACGAGATTTTTAAGTGGGTAAACTAAATTAGCTAAATTAGCTATATTGTTTCAGTGATTAGTGTTTTCTTTAAAATTTACATACATGGATTCTTGAGGTGTTGATCACAAACCTGTCATTAGATTTGGGAAATTCAATATGGTATTTTCTATATGGCAGAAATAATTTCGAGAAATATTTTTAATTTTACGAAAAATAGTTTTTAGTTCTACAAGAATCAAAGGGAGGGTTTGGACCACCAGTTGAAAGAAATTTATTCAAAGCAAAAAATGTTTACGTCATAGCATTGAAATCGGTAAATTGATTAAAGAATATCTTGAAGTTCGGGCAAAAGATGTATATTTTCCATATACTATACCATAACAAGTAATCTACTGCTTGATTCATGGATAAGTCACTGCCAAGATACTATTTATAAAGTTAAATCAAAGCATAAAACATTAATTCTTCTACAAATTACAAAAGGAACGACAGGTGAACTTTAACCACTTGATGTTTACGGTTTCCGAATCTGGAAGAACTTTGTTCGAACGTTTTCAGATGTAATATTTCTAAGCAATGAAGATCTTAACTTGCATGATAGAAACCCGGTCAAAAATATCCAGGTAGGAAATTCATCTGGATTTCCTACCTGGATATTTTTGACCGGGAATAGTATAATAATAATGCACTCATTAGTGCATAATCAGTTATCAAGTCCCAGATTCAAAAATTTATTTAAATATGCTTGGTACGCTGCAGGTTAGACTGATGAACGACCGGTGAAAGTTGAAAATCCAAAAAAATTTTGCTTTAATTCTAATTTTGTAATAAATTATAATAATTATAATTGATAAATTAAAAATGTATTAAATATTTGAAATGTATTTTGATGTTTGACTATCCGGAAAAAATTATTTGTAAATTTACCTTACTTTTTTTTTTAAAGAAAATCGACAATTTTCACAGTCGCGTTTGGATATACTCGTTGTCTAATATTTTAATTTTTTAAATAAATGATTTTAAATTATATTTTTTATAATTTTATAGTAAATCTATTTTTTGAAATAATACTATACTTTATGACTGCTGAAACGAAACATTACATCGTATTAAGTAAAATTTACTATGCAAATCATAAATATTAATATTTGAAAAGTAAAAATCTCATAAGACGAATGTATCTAGGGCTACAGTGAAAATTGTAAATTTTTTATATAAAAAAAGTTAAATTAACAAATAAATTTTTGGCCGTGAAAATTACGTCTGATTTAGATACTTTATTTTATTAATATATATTTTTAATATGTTTTTCTTATAGTAATTAAGCAGCATATAAGATTTAGAATGTTATTTATCTATATCAGCAAATCATCTTTTGTAACATGTAAGTTTTTAAAGCTTGTTAAAAGTTGGTATTTGTAATCTTGCAGAATCGGCAAACGACTATCTTATTTTACACATTCAACTGATAACTATAAAGAATTTTTCTTTTTATAAAACTTCCGAAATGCTTGTTCCGATTTTGTACATGGATTTCGCATAGAATATACATGTGCAATTATTCTTCATTCCATACAACGTGTTTTGACAGATTTCAGAATGAAAACTGTTCGGATTTGAATTCGCATTTTAGCCCAGATTTCATTCTGTTATTTTTATCTAAAAAATACATTTGATCAAACTGCAACTGCGTATTATCAGACGTCAAAAAAGACATTATTCAAAACGAATTAAAACAATGTATAATACCAAAAATGTGTCGATATGGACGAGCGTTATTAGAAATTGTACCGAAGTATAACGTACACGACACGTTTTCAAACATTCATAATCTCCGTACATCACGGAGCAGGTATATATATATATTCCTCATTCTTTTTATTTTCCTTCGAAATATCCGGAATAAATTTGACATTTCCCAACCGACTTTGGGTTACATTTGACTTTCGCTCTATAAAAACCATCCCCAGTAAAATTGCATAGCCCATTCCGCTAGTGATTGCCGAGCTGTGTAAGAATAAATCAGCGGGCAGTCGAGAGCCGACAATACCTATCTACACACTTATTCGTCCCCGAAATCTCACCCCGGCCGTACACCGCGCGACGAATTATACGTCCCTCGTTCGGCGTCTCACCCCCGCGATTGGCAAAGCGCGTTCGCGGCTCCATGTATACATATATATGTCCTAAAAGCACGAGTCGACCCTTCGACCCTATCCGCTCGTTACGCGGGGTCGCGACCCGCGCAAATGCTCGCGTACTTACCATGAGCGTGGTGGTGGTTGTGAGTTGGTCCGTGTCCATAAACCGGATCGTGCACGACCTCGTGAAGATACGGCGGGGGCGGTGGTGGCTGTGGTGGCTGGATGGGTGGCGCCTTGTGAAGGAGGGCCCCGAGGTCGCTCGCCCCGAGCAGGTACTTGATCGTGAAGACGGCCACGGCGACGATCGCCGCGACGACCAGGACGATTTTGATCTTGATCAGTACGAGGGCCGCCAGGCTCTTCAGTCCGCCCATAACTGCGAATCACGCGTGGTCACATCCTTACGTCTATCTCCCGTGAAGATCGCTCTTTGTATATGTATATATGTACGCGTCTGGCCAATAAAGCAGCGTGTGTGTATGCTAAGCAAACGCGTGCGCGAGCGATATATAGGTGTAGCGTATAGCGTGTAGGAGAGGCGCGCTGATCCCGGGATTTACATCGTCATATTTCCGTTCCCTGGCATTTCAGGCAACCTCCCGCCTCAGTCAGCCGCGACGTAGTATACGCATAGTTGGCTCTATATATATACAGAGGATCAGGCTACGCGCGACAGCCGTGACTCCACCACGCGCGGCGGCGGCGGCGACGGGCCGGGAGGAGGCTTGAGCCCAATGATGCGCGCAAGCTCTGCATTAAACCTGCGCTACCGGAGTGCAGTCGGTAGGAAAGATACGCGGATAGACGGATGGAGGAGAGAAGGTATAGCTGACGTGGAATTTTCATGCAAGGAGCCCATCTGCGAGAGCCCGTCGATGAGATATTTATTGAAGTGGGCCCGAGGGAGTCGCGGAGTTGAATTTCACGCGAGCTGTGTTCAGACTGCGCGATGTGTTTCAAGGGTTAAATTTGAATGCTAATCGACGCTCCTGCTGTGACAGTTGTCGTTCCC
Organism: Torymus tubicola; assembly: GCA_035583055.1. Lineage (NCBI taxonomy): Eukaryota > Metazoa > Arthropoda > Insecta > Hymenoptera > Torymidae > Torymus > Torymus tubicola. Next base: position 24,185,539 of record JAWWEQ010000010.1, on the reverse strand, counting down.
GAGGGTCGGCTAATGTGGCCCTGTAGCCTGAAGGGATCTTGATTGATTATTGAGAGGGATGACGATTTTTAAAATTAAACCTTTCAGATGTTCGCCTTGAGCAAGATTACGCGTTCAGTTTTATATTCGGCATGGTGAAACTGGTATTGTAGAATGGTATTGACGTGGCCAATCGAGGTAATTTTAGACGATAACTAATGAACGCTTCCCTTGTAGATTCTTCTTATAGGCGTTTGCCTAAAATATAGAATCCTTGACGGAGTTTCTATTTCTGTATTCATCGAAATCTTTTAATAGAACATTATAAACGATTGTGTATTATCGGTTTAAAATATTTAAAGCATAACTTAATATATTTGACATTTTTATTTTAACAAGTTTAATTAAAAGCTCTGTTATTTCAACTTGCGAATATTTAAAATAGCACAGTATTTATTTTCAGCTGTGTTACTGTAAAGCACAATTGGTATATTATTATAATTATGAAAACAATGTACAAACATATTAATTATAGAACATTTTACCTTTCGCTTTTTCAAATGATTTTTACATCCGTTCAAAAAGCGAGTTATATTAACATATTGAAACTAGAATTCAAGCTAAATAAAATAATAATTTTAAAATTTAAATTGAAAGAGAAGGCAATTTGTCAATAATAATACACACATTTTTATACAGAATATAAACCCGGACAGAATTCATTTGACAAAAATAAATAATTAATAAAATTATTTAGAGATGCAAACGAGAAATCGAAAAATGCAAACCAAAACTGAATATCATTATTCCGTTTCCTTTTATTCATTTTCATTAAAATGCACCGTATAATTTAACGCGACGTAAAATTTTTTTAAATGAATTGCATACATTTAACTTGAATAAATTATATGTTTGTTGTATTTTTATTCGCGACAGATATATAATCGGAGCATCTGGACCGACAAAAACCATTCCTGCAGAAGGTACTCTGCAAAAACTCGCGGAGAAGCCGCAACCTCACACCCGAGGTATACAAAAAGCAAATGCATCCCACGGAACGAATTCCCTTGGCTCCGTATACTAAAATTTATAAAGACAGAAAGGAGGTACTGAACAGCGCAAAAAAAAGAACGAGCAGCGTCCACGAAGATACACACATATATATAGCTATATAAAAGAAAGGAGAGAGAAAAAGAGAACAACAGAGCTTGGCTATGCGATAAACAGAGAAAATCAGATAGAAAAGTACAAATATAAAGGACGTATGTATACGCGCATTCGCGAGCGGCAGTATAAGCGAAAGCGAGAACGCGAGGAGAGAGGAAGATGGAGTGAGTAGCGCTAGCCGCGACGGCAGCAGTGGCAGAGCAGAGCAGAGCCAGAACAGCAGCAAGCGAGCGGCCGGGCTACCCAGTAGCGCTGACGCGCTCGGTAAAGGGTAGTATGCTAATGCAATTATGGAAATCGCGCTATGGAAAGCGGACGGGAGCGACGGCTGCAGACGCGCACGCAGAACGAGAGAGACAGAGTAGGAGAGAGAAGGGGAGAAGAGAGAGAGAGAGAGAGTAGAAAGAGAAGCGAGGACTGAGTGCACAGGCAGCAGTTACGCAGGATCTATATGAAGAGCGAAGCGCCGGATAAAACAGCTGTGTAAGTCGGCGTGTTGCGATAATCGTGAATATGTAATTACGGGAGAGAACGTGGTGCGGATAGAGATAAACGCTGCTGAAGCCGCTGCTCTCCCGCATCGCTGGAAACACACATACACACACGAGTGCACTTGGCGTAAGTGGGAGTCGCTGGGATTTCGCTCTTTTTTTTGTATACTACCCTACCCGCGTCTCGTGTACGATTGTCGTTTTCGTGTCGTTCGTTGTTGCGCTTTGTTTGTTTGTGTTGTTGTTTTTTTTTTAGTCCTGTCGAAGAGGAGGCAGCCTTTCAATAACGCGCGTCACTCTTTATAGGTATGTTTGGCCGACGCGTGAGCTTTGAAAATTGTTGCCTTGACTCTTCTTCTCTATACAGGAAACTTTAATTGAGATCCATTTTCAATTTAACATTTTATTCCGGCCGCTGCACGTGGCTATTTTCCATGTATTCTTTTTAATAGTTATTTACAGGATACCGTTGACCTTTTTTTTTGTACGACGCACATCCACCCGAGCGTTATTTACTGCGCATCGATTGCCGTACTAAAAGCTTTGAAAACAGATTTAATCAGAGATGCATATGCACAGTCGTCCGGTTGTGTATTAAAATAGTTTATTCATATACAAAACGTGATAATTCCCGGTGAATTTTCAATTTCTAACAGTATTAAAAGTTGTCCATTAAGTTCAGCTTTATTATTAACCATTTACAAACGAGCGCGTTGGGGAAAAAATATAGGCGCGTGATTAACATTTTACGTTTAATAAAAACAAAAAGTGAGAGTGTTAAAAAAAGTTGAGAATTTCTGTTTTCAAACTTTCTTCGTAATTGCGAAATATATTACTTTTTTCTGCGTTATAGATGATTAAGCGTATTAGCTGTTTAATGATAATTACAGGGGGGGGAGGGGGGTTATTATTACTCAGCTGGCGCTATTCTCAGATTACGATGCTTTTCTACGGTAAACGAGCTCCCGTAGAAAGTTTCAGATCTGTTTAAAACTCACTTGCTAATGTAATAGAAAAAGAGAGAATGCTCATTCTTAGAACATTTTAACAGATTTCCAAGCCGGAGGTGCTATCGACCTTAAACTTCATTTAGCAGTTATATACTAGGTCTCTTAAACTAATTATAGACAAGCTTTCGGTACTCGATACAAATAATTTATCATAGTTTCCACAAATAGTATTTTTGAAATGAAAATATAATGGAAAAAGTTTTATTAGTTATAGGTTTTGATAATTGCGAATAGTGCGTAACTTTTATACGTAAAATGTATTTTTTTTATAAAACTTATTTGGTTTGGCTTTAAAATGAGAAATGTCGTGTAAAGAAAATTAAAATATAATTTATATCTCCATTTTGGACTAAACTTAATTGAATGATTTATGGCTGACACGTTCAACGGCGCAGACTTAGCAATATTTTTATGATAATTTATGGAGATTTATTACGTAAAATATATCATAAAAATAATATAAAAAGTTATGTCAAAATGAATCCATATAAAAGAGTCTCTGATTAAACCCGAGTGGAAAGATTTTGATACGGTCAGACGAAAACATTATTTTATCGATTTCAAATACACTTCTCGGGAGGGTTTTCACGATCCGGCGCGACCTCATGGCCCACCAAAAAAAAACACGCAAGATGTATTCTCGTACTAGAATTCACTGGAGCAGATCTCAATCTCGCCTTCATTTTTTTCCATTTCAACGACACAAATATACGCAGAACGACAACAGAGCACCGCAGCAGCAGCACATCGTATACGCCAGCGCACGTATATATCCCGCACAATCGCCGAGACCCGCGAGGCCGTAAATCACGAATGAAAGCCCGAGCGCTATATATACACACACGCGTGTATGAGTCGCGGCGACGCATCGCGGCCGCGCGCAGGCAGGCGGCAATCGCGCGAAATGTCAAGGCTACCACAAAAGCCGGGAGGGTCGTAACTTGCAGCCGCGCGAGCTGCGACGAATACGCACCCGAGGACACAATAGGCGAGCGCGAATGCGACGACAATATAATACTTACAAAGTAAGAAGTGGTGCTTGTGTTTGCGGGACAACGCCTGCGTCGACGACGGCTTGCCCCGTGGTATCCTGCGCTCCTGGCCCAGGGCACCAGGACACACCAGTAGCAGCATCAGTGCTAGCAGTAGCAGCAGCAGAGCCGCCTGACCGGCGAGTCTCGCTCTCATTTCCGCGGCAGCACGTCACTATAGACACGCGTCCAGTCCGCGGGGCCTTTATACCTTCGGGGCCGCGACAGTAGGCGAGCGACGAGAGCCTCGTAAACGAGACGTGCGAACGAGAGCTCATTTAGCGAGTGTCGACGAGCGGTTTCACCGCATGCATGGTGCGCTGTCGAGGCAAAACAGCGAGTCTAAGAGAAAGAGAAGAGTGAGAGAGAATCGTAAGTGTCGGATTTTATGGGGATTTTTGTATATAGGCTAAGTGCCGAGCTGCTGCTGCTGCTGTGTGGCTGAAAGGCAAGAGAGTGCGGAGGATGAATTATTAATCGAGCCGCAACACGAGCGAGCGCAGACTCAACGCGATCGTTACAGAGGATGAAAATGAAAATTTCAGTGAGAATGAAAAATCGTGGCCCGCCGCCCACCGAGACTCGGTTATTCATTGCTCCGACGGTATTTGTTATTGAGATTTGCGAAGAGAGAGCCAACAAATTTTTTTTATGCCGCTGCCAATGGATTTTCACGCGTGTTTTACGATGCGTAGATTTTTAGCTTTGCATTTTTACGTGTCTATTGTTTTTTTACACCACAATCTGGTTTATTCAGAAATTCTTTATGAAATTTCCTTTCATACAATATCATCAATTTTGATCAATAACGGTGAATAACTTCAGGATGGCCTCAAATAAAAACTTCATTTACTTAAAATTCCACGTGAAATATTATAATGAAAGCTTCTATTATAATTCTACAATAAAAATAGATACTTAAACATAAAAGCAAAATCACTAATGGATAGATCCATCATCACCTTACAACTTTTGTCAAACAAGTTGTCTTGTTATTCACTAACAAGTTAGTCCGGGTAATAAATTAAAATGGTATATGTTGTGTATACTAACTTTAAGAGTATACTATGTTCAAGTCGCAGATTCGACTTAATTCTTGGAAGAGATATTTTTGGATCTGAAAATATGAAAGCAGTTAAAATATGCACGAGGACATTAACGATTTATTTGATGAAAATATGAGGAAAGTCAACATATGCATGGATTTTTGCGTTTATTGTGCCTGGAAGGCGAGACTGGAGTAACTGTATTTCGACACGGTAACTAAAGACTTATTTGAGTAAAAAATGATTGACAAGATGAACAGCTTGTTGAAGACACTGAGATCACAGTTATCTAATTATCTCTAGTGAGTTTCTTCCACTTCCTGCGTTTGCAGTACTTCTACTTGTTTTCTGCTCACGACGTGCACTCGACTTCGACTCGTACTTCAAACCCTACACTCGATCTACAAAAATCCAACTTGACACCCTTTGAAAACTACTGCTACAATAACTACCACTTTAAAAACATTAATATGCTCATAAAATGTAATTAACAATATTCATAACTTATATTTTCAAATCATCTAAGTAATCTTATATATCTATGGTTGCACATTTCGAGTTTATATTAACGAAATTGCATTAATTTCACACATAAACACTCTATAACTCACAAGAAGATTAAGCACTCCTTCCAGTAAATGAATTTTAACGGGGCTATGAATGTTGATTTCCGATATCTAAAAATGAAATTCAGTGCTAAGAATGCCGTCAATGGCCCTTTTTCCTTAAGATATGGACAACCTCATTTCAAATATGCTCTATTTTTTTAGTAGATAATGTCTGTTCTAATGACGGTTATTTTGCAACTATTTATAATATAGAAATGAGCAGACAACATTATGGTCAAGAGATGTATATTCTCACCAAATTTATATTATAATTGTTCGAAACTTTAATCACAAACATTGGAAAATAGTAAATGTGAGCGCCAATTTCACGCCATTACATGTAATTATTTTACTAAAATACTTACGCGAATGGATCCTTTTTTGTAGTTCTTTTCAAACATGCTTCGATGACTGCATCAATGTATATATATATATATATATTTTAACAGGGCTCAATTATAGGTAAATCGGAATAAATAAACACACTTCTGTAACGTTGACACAAAAAACAATATACAAGTGAATCCACACATTAGACAACTGTTGATTCGTCTTTAATTACTGTTTTATGCGCCACAGCGTATTAGATTAATTCAATCTTATTTAAATTTCTACTAAAAAATTAGATAACTTTAAAAAAAGTGAACAAAACTTTTTTTATTCATATATTTATGAAAAACGAAAATTTTTCAGATACATATTTTTCATGAAAGTGTTTTATTACTAAATAATGTTCAAAAACTCTTCAGGTTAATTTTGGAGTGGTCTTAACATTTTAGGCTGTAAACATTTCTATTATGTAGAATTGTAAGGGGACAAATTGACACAATATTTTGATGAAGTAATTATTTATATTCTATCTTTGTATCTATCAAGAATAAATTATTATTATCCTATATAAAAAAGAGATGGACTTGAGATTGTCACCTCTAATGATTGCGATTGCCGATTGGTCGATTTGAAATGAACATGTAAAATTTGATTGACTCACGATAGGATGCGCGAACTGACACTGCTAGTTAATTAAATTAACGTTGGAAATAAGATTTTTTGAAAAGCAAAATTAGTATTAGTTTAGCTACGTAGCTATTCCATCTTTATACGAAACGAATCACTTTTTGAATTATGTATGGACTATGAATATAAATTAATTAAAAGTGTAATTCTTTGATAAACTTTATACTCTTTCCTTGAACATACTTTCTCGTTTTAGCGCATTTTATTGAAATAAATTTTATTTCAATAAAAAACAATTCAAAACGCGCAACGAAGACGCATCTGGATTCTACCTGCGTCATTTCTAAGCGCGCAATATAGGGTTGAGCGATTTTCGTCGAGCCAATCGCCAAATCACAGCGCAAACATGTATATAAACTTGATTGTCGAGCCTCGCGGCTGTGACGTTTCCCTCGTGTGTGCGTAGCGAGCATAGGGAAGACGTCGTACGTCAAGACGTCGTATACAAAGTAAGACACGCGCGCGGGCGCTCGCACTCCTGTTTGCCCGGTCTGTTTGAGCGATTTCGGATCTGCCTGTCTAATTGCTCCCGATGAAAGTGGGTGTAGCTGTGTTTATTTTTGTGAAGCGAAAGCTTCGATTTCGTCCGAGACCGCGCATTTACTCAAGGGAAAATGGGGACACGCGTGTGCCACGAATGGAGGGCGTGAATTTCAGTTCATATACATGCTTAATTTCACTCGCTTTAGTTTAAATGAATTGTTATATCACATTTATGTACGCAACGATACTATTTTCATGATTTCAGCTATTCCAGGAATCAATATGTTGTACAGATTACAGGATTTGTTTAACCGCTGTATAGTTATTAATAATCGCTTAAACCGAATGCTATTAAAAGAAAAAAGTATTTCAAATTTGTTGGTATGCTAATCTATTTACGCCAGTCTGTCTACCTCTTTCCTAAAATTAATCTTATGTGGAAGTACAATCTGATTCCGTCCGTCATGTCATAAAATTTATGACAATTGCATAAATCGAAATTCATTCGAATATAAATAGAATATATGCTATTCAGTATATTTTTACATGATCTTAATGTGTTCACAGTTTCCAATATTTCAATTATTTTAGTCAAACACATTAATATACCCAGCTGAAAAATAACGAAAAATAAAAGAATTCGAATGATTTGTAATTATTTACATATAAATATTTAAAACATCGTTAATTCAATAGTTTTAGTAATAAATGAAACTTTACAGTAATATGAATAATAACCAATATTTTATTAAATATCATATATTTCGAATACCAGAATTGTAATTTTAACCACAAATACATTTTGATCACATAAAAACCATCTAAAACAAAACAATATCTCTCGCTTTATTTGCGTACCGTATTGTCTATTCCTATCCTTTCACAAGTAACAGACGAGAATCATTATTTATAGGCTTCTCAGTTAATTATACCTCGGATGCACGGATAGTCATTTTTTTTTCAACTGTCTGCAATAGCAAACTCGACAACTCACTTACCTTTGACGCAAACTGGCTTCTCCGTGCGTTCGCATATAAATATACGAATATGCCTTCCCACACGTTGACAAAGCAAAGGCAAAGCTACGCCGTCGGTATAGCTCGGAAATTCTCCTCGCCTATGGTGAATATCTTCGGCGCCGATGAACCGGCGTCCAATAAAATCGACAGGGACATTAGGGAGGAAAAAGGCAAAAGGACTCGCCTACGGCGGTATACTAACGCCTCGGGAAAATAGGTCGAACGTACAACAAGTGCATAATCAGACACGTAACAAGTGTACACAGCTACCTACAGCAGCCGATGTATAAGAGAGAGGGCGGGAAGGGGAACGAGGAGGGGAGGGGGATACAGGAGAGAGAAAACACAACACACAACAGGGCTTTGAGGTAGTGGTGTAGGCGATACATTTAGAAGCAGGGCGAAGTGAAGAAGAGGGGAGGGGAAGAGAGAGAGAGGGTTGCGGCCGGAGAACATATAGAGAGAACGAAGACTGGAGCCGACGTGCGAGGAAAGTGGGTGTAGCGCGCGCTGAAAGCCTCGGTCGGAAAGTGGAGGTGGGAAAAGATAGAAGGGCTTTTTAATTGACAGCCGACAAAGACAGAGACACGCACACATTTTGTAGCCAATATACAATATAATTTTATTATGCATGTATTAAACAATTTTCCATTCCCCCTTTCTCGCTCACCTATTTTGTTTGCATTTCATTTCGTTCTTTGTCTATCGTCCTTCTTTTTTTACATACACACACTCACTCACGCACACCCACGCACTGTATTTGTTCTATCTCCTATACTTTATCACCGCTTTCACACGTTGTTTTGCTTCTTCATTCGCTTATTACTTTTTTTTTATTACAAGTGATAGTCTTTGTTTTATCAACCGGCGCTATACGAAACTCGTACATTTTCACGTACATTATATATATGTATACGCGCACATGAGCGTGAGGCTTATAGCCGCTTAAAATAACCTTTTTTTTCGGTGTCGTCGACGTCGTCTTGGGCGCTATAGGGCATGCAGCGGATGGTACGCACGTATATATACAGTGCATTAGGATTTATTAGTTCAATATGTACAGACGCGAAAGAAGTATGCGCGCAAGCCTCGGGGACGCGAAATACGCACGAGACGCGCGGCAAAGTATGTAAGCCTATATAGCCGCTATAAGAAAATATTGTTTTGAATAACATAAAATCTGGATTAAATTTTCGTCATTTTTTTTTCAATAAGTATTATTCTTTTGTCACTTCCCATACACATTTTCTTAATTAGCAATGTTATATTTTTGTGAAACGTATTATTTCTTTAAACATCTAGTTGCAATTTATTGCTTTATTTTCATTTATTATCGTACGATTTTCGGTTTGAAGTATAATGTATATTGCCATATACCACTCGCAGCTTTTACGAAACACATCGTTAGTTACACAATTTCAAGCAGATGAATATATAATATACTCTTCAAAATTCACATTGTAAAATTAGCGCATCGTGTATATACATATATACCTTGTCTAATTAAATTAACCATAACTATCCCTTTAAAGCATGGAAACGAACGGCTCTTTAAATAACCAGTGTAGCGCCCACATTCTGCAACTTGGAAGCGTCCGCTGCTTGGTGGAAGTTAACGAAACGCCGCTGCAGCTATACTCTCGAGCTTTCGTTACAGGTCGATTTGTGTGCACGCGGTAAACAAAGCTACATATAGCGCCACTGCCCCTTGCCACTGATCTTTCCATTAATCAGAGGCTCAGTATAAATTTTGCCAAACCGAATTTAAATTGTCTTATTAATTCAGACTAGTGTTTCCTGTCTGTACTTGATTATGTATACTACGGAACAATAATATCCGTGCGAATGTCCAGAAATATACGATATCTATACCTATACGCCGAATTACATATATAGTTTTTGATCGATTCAACATAGTTAATTATATAGTTATTCTTATATATGAAAATCCAGAAGTACAAAATGTTTTGTTTTATTTTTACAGATACACGTACGAAAGAATTGAATAATTAAAACATATAGGTATATTAATGATTAAAAGTCGTTTTGATGTTGTCCGGTTAATACATCCCGCCGTGAAACTATAAGGTATAATGACGACGGCATCTGTTAGCATGAGATGCTCATCGCTCGCCCACGGCTTGTCCGTGTTATATTTTCAGCCGCTCTGCCTTTGAGATATTCGGGCGCTCATTTTTTCGCTGTCATTATTAGCATCGCATTACACGTTCCTTATGTAGGCCAATTATTAATCATCTTGCCGCGGTAACGACGCAGCAAAAAAAATCTGGGATGGGCTTTGAAGATTTTTCACCGTCGGCGGGTATTAGTTTCGCCCGGAGATTTTTCGTTTCAAAGAAAAACCCAAGCGCCCGAAAAAGAGGAAGAGAGAGAGGGAGAGGGAGAGGACGAGAGAACGAGAGGAGCAAGCGAGCGTACTGTACCATAGGTATATGTATATATATATATGCCAGGGCGAATTAATTGGCGCTCCAGTTTCTAGTGTAATATATTTAGAGTTGTAGCTAATAATTGATGCAGGGCTATATGTTGCGCTTTAAAATGACCTAACTCAATTAGTTATACTGTACGAGGCTAACAGACCTTTTCAATTATTTCCGTGAAAATTGAGGTAAAGGGGCACTGGAATTACGAATCAAATTTACAATTGTTCTTTCCGATTCGAGGTATCTCGTCAATTAAACCTATTTATAGACGTTAATTAATTTTTCAAAGTCGGCTTTTCCATATCGAATTAAAGCTGCGCGCATTTTTCACGGAATGTATTATACGCATATAAATTCAGCTGGAGTCGACAGCTGAATGTATATATACAGTATGCTAAACGAACGTGAAAACCTCGACGATAATGCAATTATCAGCTACCGAGGCTCTGAAAACGCTGCCTGCAACAGCAGTTCGTGCACATGGACGCATCGCCTTTTGTTTTTCCTATTTAATCGTGTCGTGGAATCGCGTTTTCCGCTCGCGAGCGCAGTAAATCCCCTCGCTCGCACACTCGCGCGCTTGCGATACGACAGGACCCGGCTGCCGCGTAATTTTTCGAATGTTCCGGCGAAAGCTGCATCCGCGACCGCGTGAAATCCGGTGCAGTACGCGGGTGGATGAAAAAAAAAACGAGCTACCCCAGACAATCTGCCACTGAATGCAGCATCCGCATACAAAACGCAGCGCAAATAGCGCATCACCTCCGTGTATACGAAAAAAAGGTAGAAAAACAGGGCGAGCGTAATAGTTCCACGAAACGGAGTAGACGTTCTTTCTCTCTCTCTCCCTCCCTTCCTCTTTCTCTCTCTATTTCCGTATTAGCATTGACGGTGTGAGAAAAAAATGCGAAAAGGCGCGTAGGGTAAAACAATATTTACGTTAAAAGAGAAAAAAAGCAAGACAAAGGGGGAGAACGAGAACGACACGCACGAGAGTATGCGACAGTTGAGAGAGAGAGAGCATGGTACATCATATATATATATATATAAGGGACAACGACAAGCCAGCGACCTCGTGTGACGGGCGTTCGACAGAGCGTTACACGGGCTCGTGTATATATACGCTATATAATACCTACTCGCACTACAGGAATAACCCGGGCTCGGTGCAGTTAGAAGACGGGAGGAGAAAAAGAGAAAGAACGAGGGAGAAAGAGAGAGAGAGATACAGGCGCGGGAGCAAACGACGGAAACGGAGCGCGAGCGAGCGCGACAAGACGTCAAAAAGGTGTCAAGAAGCGAGAAGAGAGCGAGAGAGAGATGGAACGCGCGCGACCTGGAAACTATTTTCTTTCTTGTACCATAGTGTATTTCCTAATGGACGCGAACGACGTTTCTTACTCGTCCGTGCGAACGACATCAGTTGTAATTAGATATTATGTCGTTGGTTAATTTATACCTATAAGACTATCGGTAATACGTGAGAAACGAAGTGGTAACACGTTGAGGTATTTTTGTGTTAAACGATGAATATCTCATGAGAAGAGGATGTTACAAATGCAGTGGTTAAATCGTTGCAGGTTGTTAAAGTATATATTCATTATCGTGTACTCGCTGCTAATCAAATGAATAAGTTAAAACAATGCAGTTCTGGTATTGGGTTTCCTATTACGATATATATATATATATATCCTCCGAATTTTTCGTGCAATAAATATAACGATGCTGTGAACTCATTAATAATTTAGATTAAAAACGCTAAAAATACACGCGTGCTCAACTCGTTCGCACAGCCCCTTCCCAATTCCCGAAGTAATTAATGACTCTATCCCGGCGTTTACGCTCGCGTGGCGTCCAAAAAGAAGAACCTTTCGGCGCACGCGCGTGCATAATTCAACGGAATTCCCGCGCGTTCATATACGCTCGCGCCAAAAGAGACGACGACGACGAGGAGGGATCGGCACTGTAGGCGAAAACTCAACGTAAGAGTGCATGTGCCAAAGAAGAAAAAAGGCGACGGCGAGTTGAGAGCGCGGTGGATATAGACAAGAGAGAAGCTGCGTGAGAGAAGGGAGGGCGAAAAATTAAGAGGGACGAGCTGCACGCACACAGAGAGAAGAGAGAAGAAAGAAGAAGAAGAGAGAGGGATAGAGAGGAATACAGAAGCCTTTATGCTCTCTCGCGCGCCGAGCTAGCCGTTAGAGCATGACTAACTACCGTGACTAACGAGCCGCGAGGGTTAAGTGCAGAGAGCGTACACCTCGCGAGGGCAGAGCGCGCGAAAATCTCGGCGAGCTCGCATATAGTATATGCACACTGGCGCCGCGAAATCGCGCGAAAGAGAATAGTTTTGTGCACGCGCCAAAAAAATGAGAGGAGAGCAAGTTTATAACGCGCGCGAGCTCGTTTAATCCGGCGTAAAACGTGAGATTACGGCGTATTTTTGGCGCGTCGATGCGTCGCGTGGTATATAGCAACGTGCCTAGTCGGTTTTTTTCCTTACTCGAGAGAGAAAGGAGCGATTTTTCGGAAGGAGAGTCGTTAGAGGTTCTGAGTCGAGTGCTTTATACGTTGTGGAACGTGAGTAGGGTGAGAGAGAGAGAGAGCGAGTGCAGTGCCAGCGAGCTTTTTGCGATTTTTACGAGCGCCCGCGCGGATTCGGACAAACTCTTCATTTGAATGAGCTTTTTCGCGACCGCGTAATTTTTCTCAGCGCGCTGCGAGTGCGCTGGCTTTTTTTCTCGCACTGCACTGTGGAGGATGTATATATGCGCGAGCTTGTGTAAAGTACACGGAAGTATACATACGCATGCGTCGTGAATTGCACTGGAATGTATACGAGGGGTATATATAAAGTTCGAGAAATCGTTTCACGGGGAAGCTTTTTTCTCTCTTCTTCTTTTAGAAAATTAGCGGGTTTTATTGTGCGGTAAAGTCAAGCGCTCGTTAGCTTGGAGTTTAAGTAGACTCGACCTGTTTGTGGATTCAATTAAAGCAACAGCGGTTGAAATGATTTCTTGGTGAAAATGATACTAAATTTTCGCTGATAAGTGAAACTAATGTTTCGGATTGATTTATAATTGTATAGATATATAGGAAGAAAACTTTCATTAAAAAAAAACCGTGTGCGTCTCGGGACTCCCGGCAGAAGTGATAACTTCAATTAATATACATTGAAACTATTTTTTAAGAAAGTTAGAAATATAATTGGGCCTTATTCGTATCAAATTGTATAATATATTCTTGCGAAAAATTCAACGAAGTATAA
>JAWWEQ010000010.1:24084842-24171873 GCA_035583055.1 Torymus tubicola | reverse complement strand
CTGCATCAAGTTTGTACCATGAGATGTAGTACTTTCTCGCGGATTGTTAATTAATATTAATTGGAATTTCGATTCAAGGAATGGTGACTGAATTTTTGGTTTGAAAATTTGACCGATGTAGAGCCCAAGTAGCGACATGTTAACGAATTCACCATCCTATAAGAAGTTATCACTTCAAAAAGAACGAACGAGCGTAGGTTAAAGACCAAAATAGAATGCACAATTACAGATATTATACAAGTTATTTATAAATGATGCACTGTATACACCCCGCACGCAATCGATTCACGAACCAATAACAACGAGTGAACCTACTGTGCTATAATATTATATATCGTTTCTCAATATTTTGTGCTAAGATTGTAACTCTTTTTACGTCACCGCGGCGATTCGTCGCTTTAAATATTTAAACAATATCGGCCTCGTTTAATAACTGTGATCTTACCCACGACGAATCAATCAACGAAAAAGAGCAAAAAAAAACCAGAGCAATGAATTCGCGATCAATGATACAACCTCTATAGCGCGGATGTATTATAGCACAAAAAAAGCTTTAACGAACCAGCGCATTAGCCCTTCCGGATCCTAAATATTTTCGCGCTTGCGAAGCTTTCGACGGAGCAAAAAAAAGACCGGCTATAACGATGAGTCAGACAAACGGGGGGAACGACACTGCGCAGACAATAATATACGCGAGCGAGCGACGCTTCGACTTTCAATCTGTTGCGTCATCGGTCACGGCTGAAAAACCGAATCAATCAATGGGCAATCCCATTATCTCGCCCCGCGGGCTCCACACCCCTTTCTCCGAAGATCGAATGTGCCGTTTGCGGCGTTCGCGCGTTTCGCCGCGCATGTATATATATGTGTGTGTGCGGGGGCGAACACGAATCGCTGCAGTGTCTCATATATATACATGAATGTGTATACGTTGGAAAGACAATCGGACACATATACGTAGGCGCAGGATTGTAGACGGGACACAGGGGCAGGAACGGCGGACAGACAGAGCAGACAGTTTGAGAAGAGAGAGAGAGAGAGAGAGAGACATACACAAGCAGTGAAAAGAAACGATATATATATATATATATCAGTCGCGATGAAGCTGCCGCAGGACGTATAGCGATGGTCGCGAGTGTATAGGGGAGAGAGAGGCTGGTTATATAGTGACACATGCGACGGGTTATCGTACAGTATAATATTTCTCCAGTTTCCACTGCTTTTGCTCCTCTTTAATCTCATTCACTTTAATCTCACATTATTTCACATGGCGGCTTGAATTTTCGATATAACATTGCTACATCGTGCTGATGTATATATGCGTATATATTCACTCGCTTTTTTCCGCAAACCGGTTTCCTGAAATCGTTAATCAATAAATAAATATAAATATATAAATGTATATTTATTCAACGTATACATCTATATAGCATTTAACGTGCCGTCACAATGTTCCCGTTATACACGCGAATATATAGTATAATGGATTTCGTGCACACATGATCGGCATCGTTCATTCGTTATCCATCTATAATATATATACGCTCATATACATATTCACACAGACGCAACTGCAGCACACACACACATAATATATATCAGGCGTCTCGTCGCTAAAATCTTACTTATTATTGCTTCCGACTTTTGTGTGCACGCATCACAAGTAACGATGGACCACGAGGCTCTATACATATATATATAGGCTCATCGTCAAGCTACTGCAGGCACTCTCTCACTCGTTCTCTTTATTCTCGCTCTTTCTCGTTTTGCATGTCGCGCGTCGACGGTAGTTATTTGCCTTTTCTCTTCCTCTCCTTCTCTCCCAGTAAGACAGCACATACAGTAGCAGTATAGTACACTATATATACGTAAAGACGTGCGCGTGTATTCTAGGAGAGAACGAGGCTTGCGCGCGCGTGTACGCCGGAATATCGGGCTAACCAAGTCTGGCGTCTTTTGAGGATGCTGCAGCAGCGGCTCTATATGTGCGACGACGACGTTGTCGGCAGCGGTGGCGGCGGGTAGTGGTATAGGGTACAATCACGAGCAAAAGCAACTCGCTCGTGTAACTTGCTTTAAACCCCGTCGCGTCGGGACTTGGCACATAATTTCATTCGCGCCTGGCGTTTTCGGTTCTCGCGTACCACGTACATATATACACTTAATATATAGTCGCAGCTGATTTTCCCCTATATACGGACGGGCGACGAGTGAGAATCTATACATCTTTCTCCAAATTTATATAGTTTAAACAAAGACGCGTTGCAAATCTGTTCGAGTTCCCATATGGGCTGAATATATCAACGTAATTATCACATCAGTATTTATAAACTGCTGCCTCCACTTTTCAATCGTATATATCTGTCGATACATTATACGGCTCGCCATTATTATCGGCAACCGGTCGTGAATCATTCAGCTTCCATAAATAACCGTGAAATTAATAAAGGATGCGCGTTTATGCGGAGCACGCGCGGTAATAGGATCCTCGCGCACGCCACACGGGGCTAATGATTAACCCTTTAACAAGGCAATAATTAAAAATACAAACCATTACCATCCATAAATATATGTATATATATATACATACATACATACATACATTGATGAGCAACTCGCATCGTTAGGAGGCTGATTTAAAAGGCTGTGCAGTAAACTGGTCTCGCCTGTGGGTATATATACATATACCCCCGACAGGGTCAAGGAATTAATCACAAAGGAATGAATCAGTCCCTCGCTCGCCTCGCGAAAGACGAGGCGCATAAATCAGCGGTGCCAATTTGGCAAGGACGCTATATAGCTGCACAATAAATTTATGCAAATAGGCGAAATCGCAAATCAGCCGAGATGATAGCTGTAGAGGGTAACCGCGAGAGGTATATCCATAAGCTCTGCCCTCCTTTCATACAACAGCACACCGCAACAAAAAGCCAAAGCTATAAATTTCTCATCCCCCCCACCTATGGAATAAAAAGTAACTCATGCTCGAGGTATTTCGTGCGTCGTCGTCGTCGTTGTCAGTTTTCCTCCGAGACTTCGCAGCCAATCTGCGCGCGAGAGGGTCTTTAAAGCCGAGCTGCCGCCTCGTCTTGTCGCGCGCGGGCGGGCGAGCGGGGGTGGCACGACTAACGAGACGCGGCGCTTTGATTTGATTTATCTCGCGTTCGCTCGCTCGCTGCACCAGCGCGCGCGTCACTGCTGCTGCTGCTACCTTTCGCGCTATCTCTCCTCGGCTCTTTTCTTTATCTTTCGGCCTCGCCCTCGTCGTCGACCCCCTCCGCGCGTAATTATCTCTCGGAAGACATTTTCATTTGTATAGTGTCTCTCTTTATATATACCCCGCGGAGATGAAGCAGTTCTTCCCCCTCTCAACATTGCGTTATGTATTTTCGCCTTATTCTTTCGGCGCTGCGCGCCTCTTATTTACCATCGCGTTATCTCCTCAGTCGTTAAGGTTACTAGAGTGAGAATACGCGTGTCCCGCGGCTGTTCAGTTCAATGCTACATTTTCTTCCCGCATTATAAGTTTTTGTCTGTAAATCTTGCAGATTCACGGGCATTGAGCATTCAAGGAAACAGATTATCAATTTTATTATTTTTTCTTTTTCTCTGAAATTGGTGTAGGAAAATAAGAAAAAAAGCAGAGCCGTTGTATACTATAAATATGGTATTCTTTTATTTAATCATTTTCTCAGTCGGATACAAAAACTTAGGGTGATATTATATAACAGAATAAGTGTGTAGTCGATAATGAAAGATATTGCAGCGGCTTGAACAATTATAATGTCTCCTTTTTCATACCTTCTTCTCACTATTTTTTTCTTCTTTTTATACAAACACAACAGTATATTGGCGAGATGCAATGTGTTTTTTTCGACAAGACGTAATATCGCTTATATAGTCGTCGAAGCGAGGAAAATTCGCGAGACGGTACACGAGTCGCGCCCCCATCAGCCAGTATATATAGCGTCACACGTAGCACACAGTAGCAGCAGCCGCTGCTCCGCAACGTCGCGCATTCCCACGTTTCTATGTATGTATATATATATATATATATATATGGCCGCCTTTTCTATATAAACCGGCGAGGAAAGGCATTTAAGTTGTGCTGTACAGCGTCCCTCCGTATATATAACTATACACGGCCAGGCGCGTCGGAGTGAGTTTCCGGCTTTCTCGCGCACGCGGCCGGGTGGGTGGGCGAATGTCTCCCCGCGGGGCGCGACGCTAATGATACTGCGAGAGCGCGAGATCGTCGTCGTAGTCGCGACGACCGTATAACCCTTTTGCCAGCGCCGCCACGGCTAATTGTGAATTGTATCTCTCTCTCTCTCTCTCTCTCTCTCGCTTCTTCCGTTGCTGCAGGTGCACGCGCGCGCGGGGTAGATGCTTATTCGGCTGTGCCCGCGCGCGCGACGCCCAGACGTCGCAGCGTGTAAGGTAGTTTCGCGTAATGCTCGCGCGAGAGTCGAGTACACTCATACACGTATATATGTGTGTATATATATGTGTGTTGGAGCATTCACACGTACACACGCGCACACCGTCGACGCCGAAGATTGCCCGAGACGTTTCTCTCAATTAGCTCTTTGCGTAAATTTCTTCACGGTTATTATTATTATTGTTCGTTATTCTGTGTGTTTTTGTTGTTTTTTTTTAATATAGTTTTGCTTTTTTACTCGTTTTAATAATTCGGGATTCACATCCAGACGTTTTACCTGTTGATTTGGAGCTTTTTATAGCTTTAGAATATATTTTTAGAGTGGTTTTGAAAATATATATAGAGTTGTAGTGGAATTATTTTATTTTTTTTTTTAAGTAGAAGGGAAAACGTTTTGATGCAAATGCGACAAATTGCTTTGAGATTCCGCAAAAAAATTCACGTAAATGTCCAATGTTCAACTTTCGACATTTATTCACAAAATTTATGTATAATTTAATGTTAAGGTTTGAAGAACTGTTTCATAAATTTATTTTTTTTTTTTCATGTAATAGTTTATTACAAATTGTACTATATTTTTCGCTTAATAAATATATATATATATTTTTTAAGTATCGATGGTTTTTGAAGAAGGACGTGTATAACTTTTTTAAATGCCGTAAATAAGAGCTGGAACTAGCGTTTACCCTTTATTATTGTGGAGCTCTCGCAGAGGCTTACCTGTATCGTGTCACACTTCAGAACGAAATGCGGGGCGGAGTATTCCATCATTTTTGTTTTTTTTTTTCATATTTTTTTTCGTTCAACTAGCGTCGCTTTCATTATGCCATACGTAATTATATATTATTTATAAACATAAGTACTTATTATCGTAATTATTGTACCTTGACCAAAGTACTATATTCTTGAGCTATTTACGATGCACAGTACTTTTTTTTTTATACGTCGAGTCAATATAAAACAATTTGATTATTTAAAATATTTACGAAGATGCTTTTTTAATTATCATTTTGTTGTTGCTTGTTTTTTTTATACAATTGCTTACATTTTAAATAATACTCGCTACTTTCATAGTAATTAAATTACGGCAAAACTCGAAAACATTTCGATAATCTTAAAATATAACGATGTACAAATCGCAATTACATAAGTACTTCTCACGCGACGGTGAGCGAAATATACAATCAACGTGCCGGTGATGAAATACACCAAAAGCATTGGACGATAGAGGGAGAAAGAGAGAGAGAGAGAGAGAGAGAGAGTACGTAAAGCATTCCATCAGCCAAGCCCTGACCAAATGAAATCCTCGAAACTGGGCTGGCGTGCGTTGCTGCGACTGTTTTTCATCAAAAGCTGCGCAAAAGTTGGCGACCGCGCTCGATCGGTGAAAATTCTCTCTCTCTATCTCTCTCTCTCTCCCATGTTGGTTGCTCTTTGCGTTCGACATCTCTCGGTGTATTTTATTACCGGTGTAATCGAGCGTCGAGCCCGTACATGCGCGCGTTCACTTTAACATCACAAAAAAAGAAGAGCCCGACCCAGCCAAACAAATAAAAAAGCTCAGTCCGACGCGTTAATATGATTGCCTTGGCCGCGCGACTCCTTAAGTCAACGTTGTTAATATCAATTGTAATAATATTGATAATAATATTAATAATAATAATAAAAAATAATAATAATAAAGCAATAATATTAAAAACAGAAAATCGGGATGAGCGCGGCGCTAAACGATGGTAAACGCGACAAGGAAGAGACACTGGCATCAGTCACGCGCAGCTTAAACAAACACAACGTGGGGCTTCTGCGGTGGAAGCGGCGCCTCGTAGTCGTACTCGTAGTCGTAGCTGGCGTAATCGGCTGCCGGCGTCCTATGATGGTGGTGATGGTGGTTACCATTGGCACGCGCCTGCATCCGATACAGTGAGAGTAGCTCCGCTGGCGGTGCAGCCGGCCGCGGCTCGTCCCTTAAGTTCGTCACGTCTGCGACCGCGTAGACACCCTCCTGCTGCTGCTGTGGCTGCTGCTGATGCTCGCCGTCGGCACCGGCCGTCGCTATCAGCATGTCGTTCGCCGTCGGGTAGCCGTAGTGGTGACTGGAGAGCGGCGGAGGTGAGGGGGCGTGCACTGGCTGGGGGGGTTGCTGCTGCGGCTGCTGCTGGTGGTAGAACGAGCCGAAGGTCTGCTCGCTGGGGTCGCGGTTGCCACCGGCGCGACTTGGCCGAGAGTAGCGGGGCGTCTCATAGACGTTCGTCTCCCGCGACTCCGGTGACTCGCTGCCCGACTTACGCCGCGACTGCTGGTAGTCTGCGAACACAACAAGTTGTCCAATCAGCACTTGATCCCTAAATCTACCCACAGACTGAATATGAGAGAGTATACAATGCGGTACCTGGATTGGCGGGCTCGTAGACGAGGTCCTCCGTCCTGGCGATGAGCCTCCTGCTGTACGACTCGTGGTGCTTGTCGGCCAGTTCGTCACCCGGCCGGCCCACGTAGACGAGGAGCTCGGGCCTGGTGGGCGCAGCGTACGCCGGTACTCGCTTCCGGCGCTTGGCTCGCGTCACGTGGGCTATAAGGCCAAGGATGGCAGCGGTAGCAGCAAGGCATCCTGCCGCCGAAAGCGACAGGTAGAGCGGGCTGAGTCGGCAGCGGAGGGAACCCTCGGGCAGGCCGATCAGCGGCTTGCCGGCAAACTCCTCGTCCGCGCAGATGATCTCGGGGCTGTCGAGCTCGAGGCGCGTCTCGTTGCGGCGCTCCTCCGCGCGCAGGACGTTCCAGAGCCAGTGCACCGAGCAATTGCACACGAGGGGATTGCCGCCCACCCGCAGCGCCTGCAGCCCGTCCACGGGAAACTGCGTCGGCTGGAGCGAGGCCAGATTGCAACGGCGCAGCGAGACCCACCTGTAATGCAGAGCAAAGCACGGGATTACGTGTGTGTACGTGTGTCTCTACGTGTGTATATATAGACAAGCGAGTGTATTTATAGGCGGCGGCTTTGTTGCCGCGCGAGAGCCTTTCGGTCATTGCTACGGGGGTGTATCTTGCACTTCTACTCTACTCGAACTGTGTCTCGCAAATCAAAAACGGCTTTATTGTGATTAGCAAAATTAATCAACTGAATCTATTGTTCCATTGTAAATTTAATCAAATCGCAATCTGGAATTGAAATTTAGTTTATGTTGTGAACCTTTTCATTAGTCAGAATTCATCTGTTCTAAGAAATATATAAATGCTTATTCATAACAACAGTAAAAAGGGTAAAATTAATTATTATTAAAGGTTTAGCTTTCATTCTTTTTAATATGTATATCTGCTGCAAAGCTTAAATTATTCATTAATGAAAAATTTTTCTTCCCGGAAAGACGTGAAAGTATTAAATTGCTTTAGATAATCGCAGAATCGTTAATTAAACTTGCAATTCTTTTGAAAAAGATTATTATAATTTTGTAATCTCGCTTTTGGATTTTCAAAAGAATAAAAGTAGAAACCCGTTTAATCTCATACTCTCAAACTAAAAAGAAAAGTAATACCACATCTCTAGCTGCCCCAAAGACACTCCACTGTGAAATTTTTTGTATATCTGTGCAGGAATAAAGAGTAGCTTAATATTCTCTCCAGCTGCACCGAATTTCCTCGTGTAGCTAAATTCTTCTAAAAACCCGTACCACTTCCCTCTCGTGAAAGAATAACATTTCGCAAACAACCACCTTGTCCTCTCAATTTTTTTCCTATACTTGCGTACTTTCATTTCTCTCTTACGCGTGCACTATATTGCAAAATAACGAATTTTCGCCGAAATTCCACGCGTGCATGCGGTGTTCGAAGTGTAACGAAAGGATAGTAACGCTGCGGCGTCGCGTCTGGCTTGTTATACATGTGCGTGCACTGTGTGTCCCTCTCATCTCTCGTATATATATATAGACGCTGCACCTATACGCGCTTTCGATGCGGCCCTCGCGCCAGTGCGTGTGTTTGTCGTTTGCATTATGTTTGCGTGTGCTTAATGCAGACCGTGATGCGCCTTCGTGTGCGCGGTGCGTATATACGCGTACGTGCGTGCTCAGAGTAGTATGGCTTGTCGGTGGGATGTAACCGACATTATTGGATTACTGTATACGTATACACGTGTACGTTGGCGAAATAGAAGAGGGAGGTATAGGGGATACCTGTGAGGGGAAAAGTAAACAGAGACCATGACACGCGGCAGGTAAATTATAAACTGGTTGGAGGAGAGAAAGCGAGAGTGTACACACAATAGAGAGGATTTAAATAAATTTGACACTCGAATGTCACTATATATATACTATTGCTTTAATTGAGTATTTTTCCGAAAGTTTTACCGAAAAAAATCGAAGAAGAATTTTCATGGTTTAATTGAGTGTGTGTCGGGGTTTGTTTGGGAAAAAAATGCGCAACGTCAAATAATTAAACGCGAGAAAACGCTTGCGAGAGATAATGAGAAAAAGGAGTGAGTGGTAGAGTGGAACGAATGAGGGTGATTTATTGGAAACTAGAGTAGAGACACGAAAACAAACAGAGACAGTTAAAAGTGAAATGATCGTGATGTGTTTTCAAAGGTATATCAGAGACGCGGAAGGAAATTAGAAAACAGATTGTATACATAGTCAAAACATTATTTGATGAATTTTTTGCTTGTTTATTCTGATAATTATTCTTATAAAAGAACTCGTATTGACAATAGAAATTTGAGAATGAGGTAAAATGAATTTTTACATTTCGTTTTTTTATTCAGATTTTAAAAGGTTCATCCTATATACTCTACAATTATTTTTATGGTGTCGCTAAAATTTTCATTTTATTTCGTGAATTTCCGGATTTTAATAAAAGAAGAATAAAATGGTAAAAAGGGAGCATAACGTATACGTATATATATATAGACACTATACAATGGGCAGTAAAGATTCAAATTAAAAATATTAGAGCACAATTTGCGTGCGCGCGGTAGCACGAATAACTGTAATATGAATTTTCACAGGCGAGGCGCAAAACATTATTTTCCCCGCGCGTGACAAAAAACGAGCCGAGAACGAGAGCGAGTAAAGGGGAGAAAAGGATAGAGAAAGAGTGCGTGCGAGAACGAAAGAGAGACAAAGAGAGAGAAAGAGAGATAGACGAGAGTAGTATAGGCAAGGGTCGAAAGGCATCAGGAACAAAAGGACGGGCGAGGTGAATTTAGCGAAAAGCGAAGAGGAAGCGAGATACGCGCGCGCGCGTAGACAAACAAATAGAGACACACAGCGGCCGCGAAGACAAAGAGATAGACAGAGAGAGAGAGAGAGAGAGAGACAGAGGTGGAAAACGACGAGACGAGGAAAAGAAGCAGCGTGTGCGATACACAGCCGAATGAAAACGTAGCCACAGCGCGAGCGCGCGCGACGAGCCAGCCCGTAAAAAAAAGAGAGGAACCGTGCTATGTATATATATACCCTCATGTGTGTATATGTGTGTGCGAGAGATCGCTAACACGCCGTCGCCAGACTACGTTGCTGTAATTTATCGTTCTGTGATTGAGGGAGAGAGAGAACCAGCGCGCGATGCGTTTACCTTCACGCAAGAGCGAACGCCCGCCGGGGATGCGAGAGCCGGAACGACTGCTGCTGCTGCTGCTACTGCTACTGCCTCTCTCTCTCTCTGCGGGCTTTTGTTTTTTCGACTCTCGCGATTTTAATCGTCGATGTGCGCGCATTTTATGTGCCTCCTCCCCCTGTAGGTGTATACATATACCTGTGCGGAGCTTGATTTCTTTCCTTCCCTTTTTTGACGCACGCGTGCACGCTGAGAGAGAGAGAGGAAGTCGATTCGAGCGTATTGTTGTTTCGGAGTCATGTGTGGGTGGGAGGGAGAATCGGGGTTGAGTGAGAGAGAGATATGTGGGAGTGGCGCCGGGGACGGGCAGAGGAGGAGAAGAGAGATTATTTCGATTTTATCGGCTTTTCGTTTCGACGTTCGCGTCGCGGAACACGCGAAGTGCATTGGCTTCCGTGCGATTACCGGACGCGACCGAGGCGAGATTTTTTCGACGAGAGTATCTCGTATGTGTGTGGATATCGTATACCGGTATAGTGATTAAGGTTGCGATATCTGAAGGATGACAAGCTGGTCAATCGACAATTTTCGATGTGTACGGCACTGTTTCTCTTAATTGTTTTTTTCTGTCTACAGCTCCAGCGGGTGTAGTATGCGTAACTTTTTAAAATGCATTTTCTTGTTTTATCATACGTTATTTTCTATATCTATCGGGATGAATAAGTATTTATGATGTACTGTTAATCTATACCTAAAATCAGAATATGAATGATTTATCGAGCAATAATATGCTATATCGTTTCAATCACGAATGATCCATCGATGGGATACGAAAATTTGAATTATATTATAATGAATCAAAGTAATATCTTTGACGAATATATAAACCGTGACGATTATTACAATGAAAGAGAATTTAACGTGAAAGCTAATCGAAATTTCAACAATAATAATTAATTAATTAGATATTCCTTTAGCGGAATACAATGTAGCCTATACGCGTATAATATACTGTAATACTCGTATGATTTTTCGCGTTCGGATCAGATATAATGACGAAGTAAATATTTCAGCCTCTTGTCCGTCCGACACATCATTAAATCTCGGCTCGTCGGACAATACACCGAAATTATACAGCAGCAAATATGCAAAGCCTAATAGTCGCAATCGCGATTCCGCGCATCAAGCATTGATTTGACCGACTCGATATAATAAACGAAGCGGATCGATGAGTTCGTGTACATACCTAAGGTTGCCTGCGGCGTAGAGTACCCGGGCGGGTAGCTCCCCCAGCTCGCGGTTCCCGTCCATGGAGATGCGCTCCAGGTTGACGTTGTCGGCGAACGCCCTCGGTTCCACCCGGTCGATCGAGCAGTCGTTCAGTTCTAAGAGCCTCAGCTCGAAGAGGTTGCGGAAGGCCAAGTTGCGCAGCTCGCCCAGTGGGTTGCGGCTCAGCAGCAGGCCCGTCAGCACCGTCAGCTTGGACAGCGCCGCGCTCGGCACCAGAGTCAGGTTGTTGCCCGACAAGTCCAGCTGCAGCAGCCCGGGCGCCCGCTCGAAGGCCTCGTCCGCCAGGCTGCGCAGCACGTTGTTTGCCAGCGTGAAGTGGGTGAGCGCCGGCAGCGAGGGCAGCGAGTCCCGCGCCAGCTCCTGCACCAGGTTGTCCGACAGGTCGAGCCGCTCGAGGCTCGGCGCCAGCGCCAGGTTCGCCGCCGGCAGCTCCAGCAGCGAGTTCCGGGCGAGCGCGAGGCTGCGGATGCGGTGCAGGTTGCGCAGCAGGCCCGCCGGCAGGCTCGTCAGCGCGTTGCCGCTGAGGTCCAAGTGCTCGAGCTCGCTCGTGTAGCGGAAGGCCTGCTCGTCCATGTCGGTGATGTTGTTGGCCGAGAGGTCGAGGCTACGCAGCGCGGCCAGCCCGTGCAGCGCCGTCTTGGCCAGCGTCCGGATCGCATTGTTGCTGAGGTTCAGCGTGAGCAGCTGCTGCTGAAGGCGAAAGTTGTTGGTGCCGAGGGTGTGGATGAGGTTGGAGCTGAGGTCGAGGCTCTGCAGGTGCCCGTAGAAGTCGAAGGCCATGTGGAGGCCGCTTATGCGGTTCCCGGAGAGGTCGAGGTGCCGGATCTCGGGGTTCAGCTGGATGGGGACGATGTCGAGGCCGCCGTAAGCGCAGCTGCCGCGCAGCGCCTCGTCGTCGCAGCGGCAGCGGGCCGGGCAGAGGCCTGCGCTACTCGACGGGGCGCCGAGCAGCAGCACGGCCAGGGCCAACGCTATCGCCGCGGCCGAGCCCCGCAAGCCTGGTGGCCCGGCGCCGAGGCCTGCCATTCCATATGGGCTCCTACTACCCTGCAACACAAACAGATTTACCATCCTTTAATATACGTATTTTCTCTCTCGCTGGTATGATCATGCGCTTGGATGCACTTGTGAAGCGCACGCGGCTATTTAAATTATCCGCGAAATCGCCTTCGATCGGGTATTATTCAAAGCGGCTCCCCGGAAGGCTTATAAAGTGAAAATACCGGCATTGAGAATTTATTGCCCTCCGCATCGACGTAAATCATCTTGGATATACTCGAGAATTCGCCGAGTCTTGTATTATATACCGTGCTATCGCTTTTCAGAATACTGATAAAGTAAGTAATTTTTGAAAATTTAATGCAATAAACAGATATGATAAATCTGTAACAATACTGAAAATAAAATGTGAATGGCCCAAAGTATCCAAGTTGAAAACAAATACTTTGCATTTGCTTTCTTAGTTCCTATATATATAACTGAAAATTCAATTGTTACACGTGGCAGTAGTTTTACGTGTAATTTGCTTGGAAGACACTATACGCTGTATTGGAAATTGTATTGTAATTAGCAAAAAAGTCTTTTATTCAACAGACCTCATTTGCCAGGCTAAGTGAAAGTAACAATCGCCGTGCGACGAGCATGGAGAATTACGTTATACAATAGACACACGTTTCATGCGTATTTGTCTTCTGGCTGCGGCAGCGGTGACGACAAAACGCGCAGCCCGAAAGTTTCTCACGCAATTTCCGAGGGCCGACAAAGCGCAATTTTTCACCCATTCCTAAAACTCTCTTTCACTACAACTTGAGTACGCGCGTACGCATGTGTGTAGTATATATATAGAGCCCCTCGAGATCCAAAACGGAGAAGAGAGTCGCATTCGCGCACGTGCGCACCCTCGCGCTCATCATACGGTAGCAGTATAGTTACGTACAACACCCTGGGCGCGCACACATATACTCTTAGCGCGTCGTTCTTTGCAAAAATAAAGCACTGGCAAAGCTCATAATTCCTCGGTAATGAAACACTATGAAATCTAATTAAGGCCGTAAGCACCATCAGGAGATAATTATATTCATAAAGAGGCGAGCCACTTGGGGTCGTTGCACAGCCATATATAGACACACTACTCGCATACACACACACACATACATGTACGTATACTAGAAAGCATATCGGCAAAGTTTCCACGTCCCACGCGGGCGCGAGATAAAGCAGCGCACGGCGGTGGCGACGGCGGACAAGGGCCGAACAATGGTTTTACTGGTTTCCATTACCATGCGCTCGCCTGCCCGCGTATATTTGTCCGGGACGCTCGCGCCACGAGTTTCATATATGAAGCAACGCGTGCTCACGTATATATATACATGTATGTATATATGTACGCTTCAACTTTCAGCCCCGGGATTTTCGTAAACTCGCTGCGGCAGCTTGTCGGCGTGCGCACCCGCAGATGGCCCGTCCGTCCGAAATGTATATTCAACTCGACGTAGAGAGGCGAAACTTGCAGTCGCAGTCACGCCCTGGAATCCCCATGGCTCTCCTCTCTCTCTCTCTCACTTTCGCTTACGCTCATTCCACGATTAAACTTCAACCCCTGCGAGCCCTTTCGACCAGGCGCGCCGCCTTATCGATGATATATTAATTTGCCCTTTCTCTCTTGCTGCCTCGCAATATGTCGTTGCTCCAGGGCGCCTGAGGGATGCAGAGAAGAGAATAAGAGGGAGAGTGGAGAGAGAGAGAGAGAGAGAGAGAGAGAGAGAGAGCGAGACACGAGTGCGGAGTCTGTTGCGATGGATCGATTAGAAGGCGCGGGAATCAAGTGCGGCTTTTTATGACTGCACTTTAAAACTCAAGGGTGAGATGAAGCTGCCGTCTGACTTTTTTGAAATTAATATATGGAAGGGACAGCAAATTTTGTCTGATTGTTGAAAAATTTTTATAATTTGCATTGCAATTTTATTTTAGTTACAATTTTATGAATGACAAGTAAAAGCTTTTAGAGCTGTTTTGAATATATTTTAAATAATTTATTGTAATATATTCAGTTTTAATTAGAATTTTCAGAATGCGCTATAAGTATATGAAGAATTTATGAATTTTCCGCTTTACTGAGTACAAAATTGCATTTTTCCACAGAGAAAAAGAGAGAGACAGCTGTTTTATATATATAAGCTGAATTTTTAAACGTCGCACGACAAAGCTTTGAAGTCTATTATTACACGAACCTGTATAGCTATAGAAATAAACTTTTATAACAATTTAAGTGCATTGAAATCAGTTTCGATATTAAAACTTCAAAATATCCTGCAATTATACTTTTTTCTACGCTATACTAATACTGGAATGTTTTTCCATAAAATTGTTTCACGCAAAATACTATACAGCTTAATGTATACTCGTCGTTAAATTTATTGTCGACTTTATTGATGTTACTACGTGCTCTCTGTACTTTTATTGCTTTTACATCGTAATTCGTACATTATTTGATAAATTATTTTACGAGCCCGTGTGGCATACATTTCGTACACCATTAAAGCGTATTCAGAAGAGTATCATATCGCATTCTTGATAAACAACAGCGAACAAATAAATCACGCTGTTCACCACGCTTACAGCTATAAGTTCACCAAAGCTTCTCTTATATATATCCTCTACATAATACGAACGAAGGAAAAAAAAGAAAATTCCTAATCCGCAACCACAGACACTCAGATTTTTACGACAATGCAGTACTGTCCCGGCTCTCGTGCTCAAGTTCCGCACTCTATTGCTATATATATATTCCTACGCATCCGCCCCCGCATCCCCTTAATTTCCGGTATATAGGCAGTGCGAAAAACGATAAATCCCCTCGGGTAGAGTGGCGAAGCGTTTAAAAAACATAAGCACTAATCCATCAGACTAAATATCACGGGGCTGGCCGAAGTATCAGATAATAATAGCACGTGGTAGCGGCGGTGGCGGCTCATCGCTCAAATCTCGCTCCTCCTACCCTTAAATCCCGCGCTTACCTCGCCATTTTTATGTATGAATGCGCGCCCGTTCACGAGCCTTTCTCTCTTTCTCATTCTCCCTCTGTCTCTCTCTCTCTCTCTCTCTCTCTCTCACCCTGCTATATATATCCATGCTCATTCGGTATAACTCACTCGTACGCGTTCATTTACGCGCGAGTAAAGTCCAAGGAGAGAAGCGGCCTCTCACCCTCGCTCGATCAATCTCAACCGTACGTTTTCATCCCCGTATATACACATACATGTGTACAGATATATACACACGAGCATATATATATATGCTGCGCTCGTAATCTCGGGACCCTCGACAGGCAAGCGCAACAACGGAGTGAATGCGCGAGCAACAGCAGTATAGGAGCCACGGCATCGCCGCCGCTTGACCGACTCACGCGGCTTAACGCCCCGTTATTGTCCAGCCGACACTTCGTCCGAATACCCGTATATATGTGTGTGTCTATGTGTATACGGCAATAGCGCGCAGTCGCTCTTGAGTGCACACTTCGACGCGCAGCCTCTCTCTCTCTCCCTCTTGACAATGCGCGTTATCCCCGGTTTTCCCGTCCCCTCGAGTTCGGAGACCCCCGTGGGTAATAAGCTTGTTTCTTAGTAGGTGACAAAGGACAGGAGCCGCTTGACGCGCGTGTACATGCGTGCGTTCGATCGTCGTTGCTGTCGTATATATACACGTGGTCTCGGAGCTAATTGAGCCACGATGAGAAAGGCGCAGGAGGAATGTGGAAGAGAACGAGAAAGACCACACCGCGCTGCAGCCATCAATGGAAAGGAAAAACGTGTGAGAGAGGGAGAAAGTAGTAAAGGGAAAGAGAATGAAAAAAAGGAAGAGCGAGAGAAAGATTGATCGATTGATTTTTTTGCTGCACTCGCTTGTAACGCCTGGAAACCTTATTTTCACACCGGCTGCTGCTGGGCTCGTGCGCGCCACGATCGGACAAGTGAAGGCTGCTGCTATATGCATAGAGCCGCGTTAAAGTGAATGCGGGAAAGTGGTTTTACCTACTTTTTCCGTATTCAAAGTGCTATTTCACTTATTGCACTGCTACCTGTTTATTTGCATGCTTTTTTTAATTGCTTTTTCAATATTTTACTAGATGAGTTTTTTTTATCAAGAAATCATACATCGTACGAGTATGTAGATATACGCATGTTAAATTTTACATAACAAGTACTCTTTTTTAAATTTTATTTTATAAAGTGGTTCCCTCTGTTTTTAAATAAATTTAACTATGTATTTTGTAATAGATTCGTCAAATACATAGGTATAACTTGAAATATTTCTGACAACTTACTTTGGTCTGGTCAA
The DNA here is from genome assembly GCA_035583055.1 of Torymus tubicola. Classification (NCBI taxonomy): domain Eukaryota; kingdom Metazoa; phylum Arthropoda; class Insecta; order Hymenoptera; family Torymidae; genus Torymus; species Torymus tubicola. The sequence continues at coordinate 24,155,258 of JAWWEQ010000010.1, read as the reverse complement.
ATAATTAATTCAATTTCTCATCAACTGGAAAATCAAATATAAACTCTTAAGTTTGGTATACTAGTATGATTGATAACTATTAAGCGGGTATTGGTATAATACATGGCTTTATCATACACGAGAAAATCTAATGTTACTTTTATGATAATAGTACTTAGTATTGACATCTAAGTTTAATTACGCATCATAAAACTACTTATATAGCGAGAATATGTAATTTAATTAGATTAATGCAACGCTTGTTCTGCTGTATTGCGCAAAACATTGCACGCGAGAGCGAAGAAGAGAAATAGACGGAGACGGAGAATAAACGGAGAGAAATTGAGGCAGAGTAAAAGTACTGGAATGGGAAAAATAAGAAAATGGAAAGAGCTGGAGAGATGCGGAAACAAAGCTAGAGAGAGAGAGAGAGAGAGAGAGAGGGTAGGGAATAGAAGCACAAGTGTGCGAGGGCGTTAAAGTGGGAGGCGGGGAGATAGAATGGCGAGTTAATTAACTGGTTAGGGGCAGCAACGGCAGTTGTGAATTGACGGTACGGAAAACTTCGATATTAATAGACAACCGATGAGTTTGTGTTTTGAACGAAACGAGCTTCCCTTCGTAAAGAGCGCCGGCGTCTCTACTACCCCTCGACGCTCATGCTTTGAAAATCAAATAAATGATCGCTGCCGGCTAAGTAATTTCCACAACAATGATGAAATGTTTGTTTTTCCATCGGTGGTTGGTCTAGGGAAATTTTCAGGAGGATTATGAATGGTGAAATTTCATCTCGATGTTTCTGCTCTCGACGTTAAAGAATCATTAATCAAGAAATTTAGCCGACTTTGTATATCGTTACGGATTTAAAAGAATAATTTATGAAAAGGAAAATTATTCATACTTTGCTTTTTCTGCGATTGACATTCAACGAAGGATATGGAAAAAAGTCTGGTTTTTATCGTATTTTTTTTTAGTCGAAAGAATCTGAAATATATTTGACAAGTGGAGTATTCTTTTTGCAGTCAATCAAGCGTAAACTAACTAAAATTCAATGCTTTTTAGTAGTCCACAGTTTGAGGATAAGATATAACTAGAAATAAGTCATATATTTGAAGGGATTAAATTAAAATGGAAAGTCGGTCAGAAATGGAAGAATAATGTTTTTAATAACACCCATTCGTCGTGAGATAGAGGAATCTCGTTGAAAAATAACCTCTCGCTCTCTTCTGCAGCTTCATTCAATCGATATAACCTTTAATCCCGTTAATTTTTTTCCTGCATTCTCTCGGCCATCGGGCGACTGAGAAGACGGAGCATGGGTGAGAGAAAAAAAAATTAATAACGACGACGAGAGCAAAATCATAACTTTGGGAAAGCCGCGCTGCAGGGTTCTCGAGCCCCGCGAGACTAGTGGTAGTACAACGGAATGTAAGTAATAACGGCATTACTCGCGTAATGACGCCGGCGACTCGCCCATCGAAGGGAGATGGCTTTTAAAATTACGACAATGCTCCGACGAGAAGTTGGAAGAAGGGAAACGAGCGCGACACTGCGAGTTATACGACGAGAAAGAGAACCAGGCAGTAGAGTGCAATGGAAAGAGAAAGGGGAGGGGGTGTAGAGGAGATGGCGAGGAATGGATGGAATAAAAAGAAAAGAGAGCGAGAGAGAAGGGAGAAGAATTATTATTTAGATATCCCAGACAACCGAAATGAGAAAAGGTAAGAAAGTGCGGATTTAAAAGTAAGGGAGTGAACGCCAACCTGAGAGCTCGCGGAGAGGGACAATAACGGCGGAAAGGTCCTGCGCCTCGAACTGCGTCGCCACGCGCTGAAAGAGGGTAATAATTTGAGGGCAATCAACGGAAAAAATTAGTGAAATTCGAAGGAACGAATTCTCGAGGTTCGGTTTTAGCTGCGGGTATTAGGCATGGCTCGCTTTGGGGGAAACTCTTTGTTCCGATTCATTACAAAGTCAATTAAACGTTGAATGTCTAATCGGGGGACAGACTGTGTAATAAAAGTAATAATTATATTTCAAATACCTTACGAAATGAAATTTTTATCATTATAATACAATGTAATGGAAACACTGGATCAATTTTTAATGAAATATTTTGGAGTAGTTATAACAATAAAGAGTATAATTGCCATACATTTTACTGCAAAATAAAGTGCATGCCTTAGTAAACAGAACAGTAGCGGAGTGCACACAGTAGTTACTGAAATTAGCCGCGAAAAAACAAAAAGATGGCACGAGGAAACAAGCTACGACAAAGAGAACGAGACTATATGGGCAAAAAAAAGGAACGTCCGGGCACACGTGACGAAGAAGAAAGATTTAGACGCAAAGCTCGGAATGGACGCATCAAAAGACGGAACTTCTAAAATTAGCGAGACACAATAAGAGAATGGGGCGCGAAACACGCACACGCCTGTGAAACAAGCTCGCCTCGACGACGTCGTCGGTGCTGTTATATAGCGAACGGGGAAACGGACTCGACCGAGGAGAACAATTAATTTGGACAGTGGAAATCTGAAAGCAATGGGAGGTGAAGATGGGGCACGAAACCGAAGAAAATGAGAAAAGCACAGGGGGGATAAAGGCGAGACGAGATGTATAAAAAGAGGCTAGATGAGAAGCGGGGAAAGAGGAAAATTAAGATTGCAAGGGAGATTTAAAGAGCCGGACCGTTTGATATATGAGGACAAAAAATGAGAAAAGAAGAGAGAGAGAAAAAAAGACGTGAGCAAAGTATAATGGAAAATCGAAATTTCTCGAGAAAATTCATACCAGCTATACATTTCCATAACAATGATTGAGAAAAAAGCAACGTTAAAATGTTTTTTTTATTTCATTGAACTTTACATAAAAATTAGGTTTTTCCAAAAGGTCGGTAGCAGAGTATGTCCCACAGCAAAAAGTACCTTAAAAGCCTGAGCCTGTACTTATATTCTCGTCCCGGCAAAATTCCAGCCACTTATATATATATACCAACGAGAGAGTTGCAAGTTTACAGGCCGCAATAGAAAAACAAAAGGCGCGCGTGAGCGGCGAAAACACGAGGACACGCGGGGGAAGAGTGACGAAAGCCGACTAAAAACAGTAGCGTCGCAACGTCTCTCTCTCTCTCGCTCTCCTGTGGATTATGACGCAGAACACTAAAGCCGTACTCTCGCACATCCTAACACGAGCTCTTATCCCTCCTGCCTGCCTGCAGCTCTTGGCGAATTAAAAACTTCTCCTGCCTCCAAGAGCCCGCAGTAATCGCCCTCTAGTTCTACTGCGCGTGCTTACGGATAAAAAGCGGTCCCCGAAACTCTCTCTCTCTCTCGCGCGCGCGACCGTACGCGCATGCTTTTGTGTTTATACACGCGGCCGCGCACACAGAAGTGCTATATATATACTGGAAGCTTCGCGCTGGATCTGTTTTATTTACGACGACACACCTGCGCTGTGTATACACACGCAAACGCGCGCATGCGAGGGCCGTTTATGCACCAGCGCATTTTCCTGGAACGTCGTCCCTCTTTCGGGCTTCTGCAGCGGCAGCTTTTCTTTGGAGACGCCGGAGAGTGAGAGAGAGAGAGCTTGCGACGAGCTTTGCCGCGGGTTACGAGGAGAAATGGAGCAAGGCGAGAGGGACGAGAACGAGGGATAAATGCGGATGCTCGCGCGAAAGAGGCAAGAGAGAGAGAGAGAGAGCGAGAGAGAAAGAGAGAGAGGACATTTTCATTTTTGCTGAATTTCTGTACGCACGCGAGAGATTTGCGGGTTGGGAGAGGCTAGGCTATGCCTTTTTAGAGGAGTGCGCACGCCGTTAAACCGAGTCGGGGCTGCATTTTTAAATGCTTTCGCGCGAATTTTATAATGCGCCCGCGAACGAGTATATGTATATATGTGTGTATGTGTATGGAGGGACGATGATGCTACGAGCGCCCGCGCGAAGAGAAGTACTGGTATTTTAGGTATTCAGAAGCGCTGTGAAATTAGAGCGAAAAAGTCGCTTGTCGCTGCTGCAATTAAAAAATTTTTTTTTACAGCAATTTTGCAAGTTAAAAATGCCTCGAAAGCGATTAGCATTTTGTGAATAGTACAGTGGCAAAGGTGGAAATGAAGGTGTACGAGTATAATGGGAAAGCTAATTTTTTTTTAACTACAACGATAGCATAAAAAAATGAATGCCATATGTAATTAAAGTACCACTCATAGTATAGCGATCGTAAATTTAGTATAAACATGTGCGATAGGATATATTTACAGTAAAACTTGACTGTACAGCACACGTACACAACTATGCCTTTGAGTAACGCATGATTACTCAAAACTCGACCTGCTTTCGCCGCAAAGTACAAAGCTCGCGCGCAGCCGCTGAAAACCCAACGAAAGCTAGGCTAATACGCAGGCAAACACGGTGGAATAAAAAAAAGAGAGTGAAAATAAACGTACTACGAGCAGGTAAAGAAAATGATAGAGAAAAACGTGGCGCGAGATAAAGCCCAAGAAGAAGAAGAAGAAGAAGAAAAATCGTAAGGGTCCAACACGCGGGGTGGACTCACCCCAAAAAAGAAAACATAGACGTGGAGAAGAAGATAGAGAGGCGCAGAGGAACTAGCGTAGAGAAAGACAAAGTAAAGGGTGGAGAAAAAACGAAAGTGGAAGGAGCGTCGCGGCGCGCGAGCAAAGCGGATTTGCGGACTAACCGTTCGCTGAATAAAGGAGTACAAGTGGTCGCCGCCGTCGTCGTTCTCCCTCTCTCTCTACCTCCCTCTCTCTCTCTTACTCTTTCGCGCGACGATGTATGCACTTTGAGAGTCCGAGATTGGGCACGCGCGCGTAGTAGTGTTGTAGAGCAGCGTCAAAGCGAGGGGTACGCACACATACACACACAGCAAGAGCGAATGAGAGAGAGAGTTGCTAATGTTTGCGATACAGTTATTTATGGATAAAGAAACTCGCCACGGAAATAGAATAATCCATGGGGGTGACAGCGAGCGTGTATATATACACAAGCGTATATACACACATGCTTTGCAAGAGACAGCCGCGCACGCGTCACACGCGGGTGATGAATGTCCAGCCGCGCTCGCAAGCGTTCTGGAAAAATTAATGTGTTCTCTCGCGCGAAAGCTTTTCCCCTCTCTTTGCTTCTATGCGTGCACGTACATATATAAATATATGTATACACAGTCGCGCTGTTTTTACGCGGCGAGCGAATTAAGACGCGGAGTTCGTTAGGCCATTGGGAGATGAATTTCGCGCGATAGCGCCAAGTGGGAGCGGCGCATGAGAGTACGTACTATATATATTGGCTTTTGCATGTTCAACGTGAAATTCGTGTTAGCTCGGCTTGACGGGACACGGAGTGGATGTCCCGATGTCGGTGGCGTTTTGTCAGCGTCACGCGCACCTCGGCTTGAAAGATAACGCCCGTGTTTTAGAGTTTGTAAATTAAATTGACGTATTTTTCACATGTCGTTGGCTGTTATATACTGCTGAATAAAGTCATTATTAAACTCCGAGGTATACATGTACACATTTTTTTTAGACCTTGAGCTTTTTGTTTTATTCTTATTTCTGTATAGAGCTTTTATGCTGAATTTGTTTCGTTACAAGCATAATGTAGCTGCATCAGCTATATTTACGTTGAATTATTTTTCTTGAAATTTAAATATGTTTACCATGTCGTAACAGAATTAGAAATTTTGTTACTAGTAACAATTAAGAATTATCATATTTCTTGTAAAGTTATTACATACTGTGATAACCGAAATATTACCGCGTGTTTTATAACAAATTATGCTACAAATATATTACTGAATTTACCTCAATCTTTTTTTAATTTTCAAATGTTTTACTCAGTTCACTTCACTTACAAGTACTTGTATTTAATCTAGAAAATTAAATGTGTGTTCTTTGGTCCGTAATAATACAGAATATTTTTTAATTAAACGCGAATAAATTTGCTTTGGGACGTTATAATCAAAATATTTCATATCTTCTCTTTGATTGATGTGAGCCTGAATTCAAACTATTTCAGAGCATATTATCCGATGATTGTCGATTCAATATTGTACAAACAGAAAACAATTTTAATTTGGCATTTTTAATCTGGAGAAAATGTCGAAAATTCAATTTCCAGTGATCTACGTAAATGAAATTTAAAGGTACCAATATGAATTTACTTTAAACCATATTTTTCATAGTATACATATAAGTTTTTCCACGAAAAAAGCTCGAAATTTTTATCACTGTTTTATTAGGATATTATTTTGGTTTATAAGGTGAGGCTTATTAACACTAACTTGACTAGTACAGTAAATCCGAATTAATCAAGAAATAAGATCTATATAAGCCTCTGAAAATAATCATTTTTATGAAACATAAAAATGACAGAATTATGAGTTCCAGGAGGAAGTAGAGTAGTATTAGCTCAATAGGAATTGTAAACATAACTTTTAGTATTTTGGATAAGATTGAACGTTAAAAAAGAAAATTGAATTAAATTTATATAATGGATACCATATGTATGATTTTTTTATAAAAACGTTCATTCCATTATACAAAGACAAAAGTTCCAAAAATAACTTTCAATGTTTCACTCCAATATTAAATCATAATGTAAATCCATAAATTTTGGATTTCTTTAGCTTAGAAAAGGTAATAAAAAACAATAGACTTTGAACAATTATTTTATATAGCTCAAAATTCCTCTTTGACAAAATATAATGTTTTGGACAAATATTATGGACTTTTACATAACTCGCTTATTTCAAATTATAAAATATTCAATAAAAAATATCAATGCATTATAATAAACAATGGGATTTCATCATTTTATTACTATTTATTCTATCAATAGTTAAACAGCTAATATTATTTAAATGATATTTCCAAGTTAAATATGCGAATTTTGAATAATGAAAGTTCCACAGAAGCATAAATCCGGAGCAGTCAATACCACTACTAGCAAAATACCATTTCTCAGCTAAGGTACACACAGAAAATGTTTATCCGACCACATGACGGGTGTCTTTTGTCAAAGGACTCGTCCGAAATCATAAATCACACTTCTAAAAATCCTTCCTCACACGAATAATTTCTCAAACGAAAGCGAAACGTATCTATCACACATACACTCTCTATCCCTATGCAAATTTTCCATTATAAATTACAGGGACGATCCGTAAAATGATGCGTACAACAGTGGCGCCCGTCACTCTATACACGCGCGGCGATCGCTCGAAAGACGAGGGAAACAGGGAAGAAGAAGAGGGACAGAAGTCAAAGCGGAAACTGCTGGCTCTCGTCTAAGAAAAGGCACCATCAGACATGTATAATGCACCTCGCGCGAGGATGAAAAAGTGGCCATTAATCACGCGGATTATCAGGATCGCGTCGCCTCTCACTCTCTCTCACTCCTGAAAAGCTCGCGTTTCGGGAATAATAAGCGAAGCGAAGAAGCTCGCCATTGTGCGATGCCGCCTGTAACGTGTTGTATACGTATATATAAAGGACTGCGCGGATGCGCCTCTGCCAGGATCTGTGTTTCCACGTCGTCTGCGCTACAGCGCATTTCTTTTTTTTTTCACTGACGTGTATGTGTGTGGGCTTGGATACAAGCTCGTATAATGCGCGCCTTGGCTGTTTTTTCAATCCTCCCCCTTCCAACATACCCGAGGAATATGACGAATAGGAGCTCGGTATGTACATGTATATGTGTGTGTTTCACGCGCACGGATTTGTATCGGATTGCCGTTGTGCGCTCTGCTCGTCTGTGCGCGCTCTTGCCGCGTGATTTTTTGCACTACCGTCTGGGGTTCGGGCTTGGCGAACGTGTGGCTGGTTTTTGTATATATAACCCGGGATAAATCATAGTTAGTATACGACGCGAGTGAGAAAGTCGGGGAGCTCGAGCTCACTCGAGATTGCGAAATATATTTGGGATCTTTTGGACGATGAAAAAAAGAACAGACTAACTGGAGTTTGTATTAGAGTTTCGCTTTATGAGAGAAAATATGTATATGCTCAAGGGAATATCATATTGGATATTTTAGCACTTGAATATTCCTTTTTATTAATGTAATGCATATATTTTACTTTTATTGGAAAATAAAAAGCAAGAAAGATAGAATAGTACAAATCTATACCGTAAAAGTTTAAAGGTGAATTCTTACGATTACGATAAAAGGTACCAGACGTAAGAAAATTTTAAGCCCAAGCTCTGTACAACTTTTTATCTGTTTTCGGATAGTTTTACGAGAAGGTATAAAAAGTTCGACACTGGAACATCTTTTTGCAATTAATGGAATTTACGTTTTCAACGTTATTATTAAGTATAAGTACTGAAATACATAGTGATATCACGTTGCACGTACGTAAAGCAGTAAAAAAATTAAATATATTTTTTAAAATAACGATGGTTAACAATACTTGTTGTAACAATTACGTGTATTATAAGTTGACATAAAAATAATTTCTATTTACCTTTTCTCCATTTTACTCTAGAACTTTGTTTCTTAATTTTAATAGCATATCGTGATTCGAATAATCAAAGTGCAAAAATCAATATTTCACGTTTATCGCGATCAGCACGCAATAAATACTGACTGTTGCGTGGAAACTATTTCAGCATTTTTTAAAATAATTTCTATCGAGCACTTCGTAATTTATTCAGTACCTATTATTACCGCTTTCTATTTAATATTTTATTTAGTAATTTTTGTAATTAGTAATGTAAGAGTCCTGTGAATTCACTTTAAATTCGTTTTTACTTTATTATAGAATAAAATTTCAAAGAATTTATTTTAGTTATCAATTGTAGGAGGAAGTATTAAATAGAATGATAAATATTTAGAACAATTTTTTAAAAGGGAACTTGTTGAATGGAAAGTTTATTTTACGTAAATTAGTAGAGTAGCTAGAGTAATCCGCAGAGAATATCTATTTTATCAATATTTAGAACATTATATTAATTAATTAGGGTTATTATATTCCCAAATGTATCATTCATCACGTACGTATATATGCGCAGTAGTCCAAAAATTATCTCATGAAATAATAATATACACAGCTATTAATAGAAAGCACGAACTTCTGCTGGCAGTCATAAATTCACGGTTCCCGTACACGCATATGTACGCACACATACACACGTGCATGCATACATAAATTCACAAACATCGATTTACGTAAACGTCAATTGAGCAAAGACGTGCTTACTATGTGCAAACACACTTCCCTACATATAGGAACATACACGTGTATATCCCACCGAACGTAACACGTATACACACGTGCAGCAGTGTATATAACTATACATATACATAGACGTTCAAAGTCAGTGTACAATTTTCTCGTGCGCAATGTGTCATAAAATTTTCGATTCCTCCTACGTAAGCAGAGAGCGGGAGAGAGAGAGAGAGAGAACGCGCGAGACACGTGGCTCGTGTCAACCCCCTCGACCCATAAAACTTTACCCCCCGTATCTTGCTCTCGCTTACGATTGAAGAAGCTCCCTCCGTCTCTCTTTCTCTCCCTCTCTCGCTTCTTCAAGTAGTAGTAGCAGTAGTTGAAGCGAGAAAAAAGTCGCGGGCATCGCTCGCTTCCGAGCGCAGAGTTATAAACGCGAACATCCCGCACGAGTGTATAAGCAATATTGGCCGTCGACGTGTCGTCCTCTTCGTATAGGGCAATCAGGGGTAGCCACCCCCGCTTTCAGGCGCGCGCGTGTGTGTAGGGAGAAGGGCGAGAGAGCACGCGATGCTCGAACAAGTGTATGTTATAATAACTCGAGAGAGAAAGAGAGAGAGAGAGAGCGAATGAGAGAAGAAGAAGAAGATGGAGAGGGCTGAAGAGAAACAACACGGCGAGCTAACCAAGGGAGATGGAAGAAAAACAAGCGGAGGGAGGAAATGCGGCTGCTCCCGGCTTTTCACCCTGCTGAAGAAGGGAAGTAAGAGAACAACGAAGAAGAAGGAGAAGAAGGTAGAGAGAGGGAGGAAGAAATGTTAGCCCCTTTATCTTGGGATCTCAATGCGCGTACCATTGCCGCGCGTGAGCGTCGTTTCTGTATATTAGTATTGTTATTTCTTGTCTCTTTCCTCGTCGTCACTCTTCGCTAAGACGCCTCTCCCTCTTTCTCTCGGTCTTCATCCCGCTCGCTGCCTTTTTAGAAGATTTCATTGTAATTGACCTTCTTTTTTGCCACGACCCCCACGCGTAGTATAGTCGCGGGACTGAAGGACGGCCCGGCTTAAGTGGGAAAATCGTCTTGAATTATTTCGGAGCTAAGGAAAGAGTATAGGTAAGGTGCGGTGTCGTTGAAGCTATATACGGTGCTGGCGGGGGACGAGAACAAGAAAAATGCATTAAATTACAAATTCAAATGTACCCCACTCTCCTTTGTACCTTCAATTTTTTTTTCAACCGTTCATTTTTCTTTCTGCACTTACAGCGTATAGAGTATAATAAGCTTGACTACGTTTTTTATTCGCAAAGGATTATGTTAAGCTGGTTTAATTTTGTTATTGAGTAATTTTTCCGGAATTTCATTGGCATTTTAGTGAATCTGAAAAGTATATCTTGTAAATTTCCAAATTAACATGTTTGATTTATTCATTAATTAACTCGCTATATTAATATAGGAACTGTTGCATTAATTACGCGTCGCTCGTAAATTACTCCGTCAGATAGTTTGAATGATTTATAACAAATATTTACTTAATTTCTGATATGTACATTAAACTTTTGCATAATATTACTTTCTTTTTTTTTCATAAAGAAAACAAATGTCCATATTTATACTAACAATAATTAATATATTCTTTCGCACATTTGGAAAGCACAATTTCACATGATGATAATATTACTTTGATAAATCAACTATAGTATACCTATACATAAATGTATACGTGACAGATAGTAATCTTGAATAATCGCACGAGAAAAAAAACGAAATTTCCTTCGAAGCTCAATATGAAATTTCCGTCATATTCTTCCCTAATCCAACATCGGTGCCAAACGCAATAAATGCAAATCATACAGCGCGTCATCTTGATAAGCGTACCAAATTCCAATCCAACGGTGTACATATATATATATATATATATAAGACTGTTGACCCAAGCCAGGCGCTCGCGCAGCAACTACACAAAGGCAATAATACATATAGCGCGCGAGGAGGGGAAAAAGTCAATTCCCAATTCGAGGACGAGACAAGGAAAAAAGAGAGGCGAAGAAGAGCCGTCGTCGTCGCCAAGATCGGTCGGAAAGCTTATTACCGGGCACACGGCTATCTTCTCCCCTTTCTCCTTCTCCTCGCCTCGTCGTCAGATCAAGGGGATCTTCGCTCTCCCTCGGCGAATTGCAAACAGTCCGTTTCTTCACGGACGACCTGTTCTCTAGAACATGCGCGCGCGCGGCGACGCATCGCTTCTCTCTCATTTTCGAGGCCCCTGGGCAAAGGCTAAACGGCAGAGAGACGTATATGTATATATGTATACGAGGCGAGAGCGTCGCGGTCGCCGGTTCAAACTTACAAATTGCAGTGCGGCGCGAGCGCGCGTGCTCTAACCGTGTCACGCTGCAGTGGCAACGGCGGCGGCGGTGGTAGTGCGCGGCACAACGAGCAGTATTTAGCCGATATCGACGTTTCCACTATATAATTATCGACGGCGCGAGCGAACGAGCGAGCGACACTCTGTGTGTGTGTGTGGGTGTGTGTGTACTGTACTCCCCAACGACGGCAACTGCACACACGTGTTTCCGGCCCGTTGAGCTGGAGAAACGGCCGCCGCGACTTCAAACGCAGCGATTTTCACGGGGCGCGATTCGCTCCTGGGTATATTTATGTGTGCGAAGAAGGAACGAGGAGAAGAGAGAGAGAGAGAGAGGAAGGGAGGTTATGGGCACGCTCGAGTGTGAAGACACGTGTTGTTGCACCTCGGCGCTGCTGCTCGCTATGTATCCCCTTAATCCCCAGCGGGGGTCTTTGTGCATATATATACACATACAACTGCGCGGTTGTGGCCTATCGGCGCCGATCTCTTTTCGTCGGTTGTTTAGCGTTTGCCTCGGTCTTTTGCTGGCTTTGCGGCGTTCCCTGCACACCCACACACATGTATACATGTCGCGTCGATGGGCTTCTAATTAGCGGTGCTTTGAGCAATTTAATCTGGATTTTTGCTCGTAGACCTTGAAAGATGTTTTTTGCCTGTTGCCCCGATCAAAAGTTTTGCGTGTGTATATATATTTTGAACGAAAAAATAATGCATTCAATGTATACCATATCGTTAAAATTTTAAATTCTATATTTTTATTTCGGTAGAGTATAATATAATTCTCGTTATTTTGATGAAATTTTGCTTTTAATTAGTTGTATACAAGTTGAAAAATACTCTTCTTTGGCATCGTTTTATTATTAAAGCTGGATGAGCCCACTTTTGCAATATATTATCATTATTATTTAAGCAGGATTGTTTCGAACTATATGAATATGTCAGCTGCTACAAAGTGACAGCACATGTTAGCACCAGGTCAAGTTTAAATACATATATATCTAAAAGCGTACATAAATCCTCATGATTGAAATCAAACAGGGCGTGCGTCGAAATAAAAATAAAATGACAGTGCGATCCACTGTTCTCGTCTATATATATGTATATATATATATATACTCGAGCCGCACAGTTGCGCGCGTTTATCGAAGCGTTGAAAAATTCGTTATCAAATCCCTTTATCTGGCTTTATCTCTATATACGAGCTACTCACTCTCCTACTATACTCCTCCTCCCCTCGTCCTGGCATTTCGAGCCTTTTATCTTTCTCCCAATATTTGCCGCTCGTCATCCACCCGCCGCGTGTTTCGCCCGCGTATAAACACACGCATGAGAGAGAGAGAGAGAAAGCACGGGGCCAGACGGCCAAGTACACAGAGGTGTTCGGCCATTGTAGCCGTGCACGAGGGGTCGGCAGATCAAGCAACGGGAGGCCGCATATTTGATTGAGAGCTCGTGTGCGTATATAGGCTTTGATGTACGCTACGTCCCGAATTATAAAGTGGTAAAGACACACGAGAGGATGTGAACCTTGCCGCGCGATTTATTTTTCGCGGCTCATGGTGCGTATAACCTCCCTGGTCACGACGCGTATAGCAAATCTTATATATATATATATATATTTCTGCGTTCACGGCAAATATACTTATATATATACAAACGTGCGTATACGTGCATGCGGTAGTGTACACCCGACTAAAGTGGTGGAAAAATTAAGTACGCGGTTCGCTGCGTTCCATATGCGAGAGGTGCACCTTTTTTTATGAAAAGGTAGACGAGTACGCGTGTGTGGCTTGGTTTTTTTTTGCGCTGCAGAGATTAAACGGATGTTTATTTTAACAAGTTGCGTCAAAAAAATAGAGAGAGAGATTATTTATGGTTTTTCGGAGAACCGCTCGTTGTTGTCGAGTAGTTTAAAATGTTCGTGATTATTTAGAATGAAAAGGATTCCAGTTATTATAGGTGTACCGAATAAAAAGAGATCTTTCCAATGTAGCAATCTATAAAACGTTAATAAGTCAAAAAGGAATAAAAGTAGAGCTTCATTTATATACAGTATACACTTTGAAGTTTATCTCTAATACAACGATATCTACGTTTTCGATTTAACCACAAATTCAACAATTTTTTTCCGCAATTCTGCGTACACTGATCCGGGACATCACAGCTCGCGAATATATGTAGCAGTCGTGTTCATCGTTCACAGGTATAAATCGCAAAAAAACGGGCGTGGAAGAGAGAGAGAGAGAGAGAGAGAGAGTGGGAAGCACGATATTAAAACCATCCGCGCGCGCGCAATAATATTTCGTGTGATTGCACGCGAAAATGCGAATATTTATTGTAAAAAAAATATATATACATTCCGTCAATACCCGCGTGAAAAAAGCGAGCTTATAGTCGTGCATGTGGCACTCGACTGATAATCACTTTTAATTATGCGCACGTGTACGCTACATCTAGTGGACAGATATAGATATTATATATACACGCAAACAAGTGCGCAAATTTTCGCAAGATCTAAAGTTTAATTTAAATTTGTGCTAAAAGCGTTTATTTGTAGGTATAGGTGTATATATATATATATACAGAGAGAGAGAGAGAGAGAGAGAGGGAGAAGGGGTAAAGTGAGTTGAAGTGAATGCATCGAGTTAATATTATCTCCGTACTCGTGTGCGAGCGGGCGGGCAGAAGTTAATAAAAGCGGCGCCGAATCCGCGCATATCGCTCCAGAGCAGCAGCAGCAGCTCGCGAGAAATTTCCCTCATTTTTCCGTGTACACATCTACCCACCCACACACATACATAGACTCTGGTGCACACGCTCACAACTAACCAGCAACGGCGGTGGTCGGCAAGAAATAAAGAAAAGCGAGCTCGCGTCCGAGAAAACGGAAGAGAGAAAAAAGATGGAAGTTGCGGAGGAGGGCAGAGAGGCACACACAGAAGACGATATTAAAACTCACGCTCGCGTGTATGTGCCGGACCAAGGTATTCGCAGAATCCAGGCGACATCGAGGCCACATATGCGCGGTGCGGTGCGGTGCAGTGTGCACGCATGTAATAAAGGAGGATAGCGTCATTTCCGCTCGGTCGCCCGTATTAAAACTATAATGCGCTCGCCTCTATATAGCGGCCGAGTAAAGACGTCGCCCCGTCAGTATACGCGGGGTGTATAACCCCGTTGAAAGTTTATAATGGGAACGGATAGGCGCGCGAGTGTAGTGGAGCTTTTTTTTTTAATGCAATTAGTTGCGTGCGCGGTCGCTTCTAAAAGCTATATATATACGCGTCTAATGGATATAATGTAGAGTTCCGCGAATGCTGATGTGCGTGCAGTGCGAATTGTCCTGAACGCTATCCAATATGTGTGTGAATATATATATATTAATGGTTGTGTTTACTTTAGCTAATGTTTAGGTCGATAACTATAATGGAGTTTCTCTATACCTTTAAGCATTTTTAATTCAAGCAAATAAATATGCATGTAATATACCACCTTCATGAATTTTTATTTTTTCTGTAATGCAAATATCACTTTACAGAATAATAAAACATTTCTAGGTAACGAATAATTGCCTCATATAAATATTTTATAAAATTATAAAAACTTCTTTTTCAGGAAATGTATTGATTTATCCAGAAAGCATGAAATATATTTATTTCCCACTATTATCACCGGATGCACCAAAGATTCTTAAAAATGTATTATCTCTCGATGCGTCACTATAATTATCCAAGTGATAAACTGAAACCCCGTATATACAGACCATTATATATATTTACTCATGATACAGTGAACCAAGCCCATCTATCAAAATGTTCGCACGCACGCGCGCGAGCGCAAATCAAATTGCCGATCGAACGCGCGCTATAACCCCAAACGTATTTACATTATACGTATTAAATTCCCATAGCCCCGCGGTTATATATCGACTTCCACTCTTTGACCGCGCGCGCACGGATGTATATATGTATACGAGATATCACTGCACGTACGAGAGGGACGGTGAGTCGCACGACTGTACTCCGTAAACGTAAGCTGCGCGCGTTTCATTTACCTTCATGTGCAAGGGTCGAGTACAGAGGTATGTGTATACACACATACACACACACACACACACACACACACACACATATATATATATATATATATAACAACACAAAGCCGCGCGACAAATCCCTCAAATTTAGTTTACCGCGAGCGCGCGCACGCGCCTGCGATCCCGTCATCCCGCGATTCTTCTTTATCCGCGAGTGCCGCACAATCCTACCACTCGCATCCACACACACACACACACACACATATATTGGTACAACCTACCTACCTACCTCGAGAATGAGAAACGCCGCGGTGAAAAAAAAAGAGAGAAGGAGATCCGGGAAAGTTACACTGCAGGGATCATGCGAAGAGATATGAATGAAGTTGCGGCAGCAGTAGCAGCGACGGTGGCGGCGGTGCGGGGGATTTAAAGTCTCTCCTCCTACACGTATAAGCGAACTGTAGCCTCGTGGATTTAGCCCGAGACTCGACAATCGTTTTTCGCTGGAGAGTAGACGGAGAGAAAGAGAGAGAGAAAGCAAGCAGCCAGGAGAGAGAGAGAGAATATAACTCCAAACGGTCTTGACTATGCCATAGCGAGTGCTTTTACCACTGGCTTCTTTTCCTCCTCTACCCACACTCGACTCTGTCTCTCTCTCTCTCTCGTTCTCGTAAAGTCTCTCGCTCTGTCTGATTCGGTAGTCCTATCCTGCTCGTCTTTCTCATCCTCCTCGGCGCTCCTGCGCGCGCGCCTGTACAAATAACACAATTTGCCAGGGTATGCATAATGCATGAAAATGGCATCAGCTCGCCTTCTCTCTCTTCCTCCTTCCCTTTCTCTGTCTCCTTTTTGGCTCTCTCTCTCTCTCTCTCTCCTTCTCTTTCTCGCGCTCGTTGCCTCTCGCTCGCTTTGGGTCAGAGGCAGCGTGACTCCTTGTCTATAATAGAATCTGCGCCATTCAGCCCGATTCCGTGGGCATACAGCGGAGAAGAAGAAGAAGTCGCGAGCGCGGGCTGTGAGCTGCGCACACATATATACAACAACGTAGCGAGGCATTCAATTTACAGAATCCCTCGCATATACATTTCTCTCTTCGTCTCCTCACCTCTCGCAGCTTCGACTCGTCCTCGCGCCCGTCCCTTTTTCCACGGGAGAAAGACACTCCCAGATGGGAGAGAGAGGAATTATGAGCGCCGAGAGAATGTTGAAGAGGGCGAGCGTTAATCCGTTCAATTTTGAATATGAATGCATAATCTGTATCTTGGGTACGGATTACTCATCCGCGTTGATCTTGCGTGTAATTTTTCAAATTAAAAATTATGAATTACTCGGGACACCTGTAAAGGACCGGATGACGCTGATATACCCGGAGATAATCTCTAGTCTTTGACATTGTAAGGGAAACCCTAACGTGTGTTCGTCGAGGTGGAAAGATCAAGCGTTTCTCAAGGCACTAAAATCAGTATTCTTTTTTTTCTTCAAAAGAATATCAAGAATGAGTCACGCGAGCGTCTCGAATGATCCTACAGAAAATTGATGTTTTTCTAAATTAAATGATTATTCGAGATACTTAAATAACTGTACAAAACACTTGTGAATTCTGTCAGTTATTAATTTGACAGCACTTTAACAATCAAAGCAAGTTTTAGCCGATAACTTTGTAAATTACAAAAGCCAAAGTGCGAGCGAGACAGGGAACAGCTTATATAAAGTTTCGAAATTGCAAAGGAGCATTGTCGTGAAATTATATTTCGAAAATAAACACCTCCAAGAGAGAAATTTCAATCGCAGCCCACACCTGGACCGCTCAACTTAAAGACAGGCGGGCAATCGCGGTAGGTAAAGGAAAATGAAAAGCTCCGGAAAGGAGAAACGAGATAACAGGCCAAGAAGAAGAAGAAGCTAGAGAAGAAGAAGAAGAAGAAGAAGAAGAAGGAAACTAGTGAAGAAAAAAGCAAAGGTGGAAGGAGAGGAATGGAACAGTGAAATAGAGGAGGCACAAGAAATTGAAAGAGGAGTAGCGCGCGCACGGGAACGGGGAAGTAGGAAGGAGGCTGCAGGCGCCTCTCTCTCTCTCTCCGGAACTCCGGCGCTCCTCGGGTCCAACTTGAAGATGGGCCAAACTCATTCCAGACTTGGCGAACCGCTGAACGACCGAGGCGTATCCATCCGCCGTAGAGGAGGCTGCAGCCAGCCTGTGGCCTGCGAGAAAGTGAGCACCCTACCGACGTTGCCGCCGCCGCCGCTGCCGCCGCTGCTGCTGCTTCTTAATACTCCCCGAGCGAGCAAACTTGCGAATTTTCGACGTGATTTCAATCAGCGAGCAAGTTGCAAAGATAATTTGCGAGGACGTTAAGGGACGCGAGTGCTGTGCACAGCTAGCGGGGCACTTTTTGCCCTCTCCCTCTGCTGTAAGCCCTATTACACCTCTCTCGCTTCCAGGGAGTCCGACAATAAAGGAGGGAGAACTAGAAGCGAGTAAAGGACACCGAACGTATATGCGTATACGTGACTTTTTCGACGAACAAACTCTGTATTCTCGTACGAGAAGATATGTATACTGAGGAATATTATTTAAACTATACTTCTCTAAGTGTTGTTCATTGTTAAAAGGGTTTGCTATTTTAACAGAGATAAATCAGCTTTTAAAAAGGTTAGGCAGTGAACATTATGAATTATAATGAAGTCTAAGTTGAGTCACGGTAAACTTTTGAATCATATTTGCAAGCCCAATCCCCTCGTTGTTATCGGGTGTACTATTTGAATTCAGTGTATATATATATATATATATGTATTATAATATCTAATATTTCTCTTTCTCTTTATTAGCAAAGTTATAAAGCAAATGTCACGCCGGCTACTACTTGAGAGACTTTTTAAAGACGTTAATTATAATTCACAAGACAAGTTTAACTTGACATTCTGGGTGAAGTGAAGCCGGGATGAGCGAACTTTTATATATATATAAACACACACACACACACACACACACACACACACACGCATACACACCAATATTGTATTTTGGGATGAAATTTCCCAAAGAGCTCGTAACTCTACCAATATTATAATAAAAACTTTAGAAACTGTAATTTTCAAGTGACCATCTTTTGGTAAATACATTAACTAGACTTAATGAACAATGTTTATTAATAATAAACGAAATAAATCGCATTTCTCCTGAAATAATAATTATATTCATAAACCTCGAACACTCGAAATATTCACGCAGTGTCAAGGCCATTCATTTTCGCCTCTCGCGCATAGACACTCAACGCGGAATCCCCTCCGTATATATACGCAGACGGTGCTCATCTGCGAATAAGACGTTCTACAACGGGCAGGGGGACGGGGGAGAGAAAATTCGAGAGACGGAACCTTTAATGAATATCCCGATGGGAGAGCGCCATAGAGATCATCGCACGCTCTCGCGCACTCTCGGATTATAATGCGACGCGACTCGATTCGTCTCTTCTTCATCCCACCCACCCTACGTCACTTTTTACATCGCACGCGTTCGCTTTCTCTCTCCCTCTCTCTCTCTCTCGCGTTACTCACTTAGCATAATGGAGATTAAAAAGATGGTTACGCGCCCAGGGATTTTTCGGGAGGGTGAAGTCGCGGGAGAAAGAGAGAGAGTGGTGAAATTTTATTAGCGGTATATACATTTTTTTACGAGCTGCTCCTTCTCGTTCATAGAGTCGACGTCTGTATTGATTCCGGGGTGGAAAATGAAGTGCCGACGTGATCCTTGACGTGGACTACTGGATCATATTATATACTAGTTTTTAATTAAATTACGCCGAACTTAAGTGCACGAATAGGCTTTATTGGATACGTGCAATGATTAACGTTGCGGAATTCGACAGCAGCTGTTAGTCCGACGAATTAACAGTTAACTGGCGTGGAGTGTTTTTTAGTATAGTTCAAGCAAAATATTTAATTAAAATTCGAGCACGCGAATGGACAGTGAATTAAAGCGATTGCAATTTTTTTTCGCTGAATAATAAATTCGAGGATGAGTGTGTGTATATATATATGTTTGCTGCTGTAAAGCCATTGTACTTACTTGAACGGAGGAGACCGGGGCCAAATGTGCGTCGAGCTAAAGTGCACATTCGCCTTTCTTTTTCACCAACTTCGAAACTTGGACCTGTAACCGAAAACGTATCTATAAATATTCTGGTATCTCTTATACAATTAATTATATTTCAAAATACTAGTATTTATCTTAAATTTATCTTTAATGTGCGTATGAATATTCAGCAATAATCCTATATAAGACATATTTTAAGAATATAGTAACAATTTTTATTAATAATATATCCTTTTACGAGAACTTGTAATCCTGTTTATATAAAAAGTATACATATCACCGCGGATACTTTTTGCTTTCACACAGGTTGCAGATTACGTATAGTCGACTGATGAATTTCGGTTTACCGGAGATTGAATTACTTGTATTAAATTTCATTTTAAGACGTTGTTTATGTTTCAGCACATAAGTATATACTATATTTCGGTGTTGTGGAACGAAAAAAGGTTTTATATTCGCGTATACGCGTATATATAATAAATCAGTAAGCATACATATATTGTTATACATATATATTGTTTAATCACATTTACGTCATGTTGAAGAGTCGTAAACATGACGAATAAACGATAAACCTAAACGATCCACCTATCAGTTGACACAATGAACAACACCGAAGATAAATAACACATCAATCGGCCTGTCCTCGCGTATATATATATACATATATATATATATATATATATATCGCATTTCGTTTATCCCTCGCGTAGACAACATAAGAAATCGTCCCAGCCAAAAAGAAATATCACCGTCGACGTCTTTCTTTCTCTCCAGCTTATTCTTCCTTTTCCTTCGTCTCATTTGCCACTGCTCGCGATAATACGAGGCGCGCGCCCAAGACAAAAAGGGACGAGAATTAGTGTCTGCGCGCGAGCAACTCGTCGCTCCGACGACGAAGCAAAAAGGAAGAAAAAAAAACAGAGAAAACCACGGAACTTAGCATTTACGGAAAAAGCAAGCGAGCGTGCACACGACGCCAGGGAGATAAGAGGCCGAAGCCGCCGCGCCTGGCCTCGTCGAACTTGTACACGAGATTAGACAATGGCGGGGGGAAGAGGAGGACGACGATGACATCGTGGAGACAAGCGCAGGAGGAGGAGGTGAGAGAGAGGACAGAATCGACGAGCGAGAGGGGGGCAAAACCGGATAGCCCTTGGTTTCCTAACGCGCATAGGCAAGTTGTCGACGGCGACGACGACGAGATAAACTTGGACGGTTAGCTCGCATAACTCGAGATAACAACGGCACGGCCACGAGGAGGGTGGGGTGAGGTGAGCGCGTTATCTCGCGGTATATACACGGTAAGATAACTTTCGAACCGCGAGAGGCCGAGACAAGGCGAAGAAGGTGAGTGGAGAGAGAGAGCAGATAAATAGTTCGGTAATGGTGAGAGGTGTGCGCGCGCGACGCGGATAATTGACAGGGACGTCGTAAAGCCGAGGGACATCGGTTACCGGATGTAACAGTTCCCCCCCAAGATATCTAAGCGTTTTATTGCGCGATAGTGCGGGAGTGCACTCCACGCATCCAGTGTGCGATGCACTCACTGTTTAGTACGCATTGGGTTTATAAGGGTACATAAACATGCACGCGAGCAAGAGAGAGAGAGATGAAGTTTATGCAGATGATAATTTTCAGGCCAAATGGTGTTTGTTTTATCCCGTCTGTTTAATGAGCGAGAATTATGGTATGGAAGAGCGCTTGAAATATTGTGCTCTCCCGATATATACGATTGCTTCAAATGCTGTAATTGTTTGCTTGGTTTTTTTCATCCGGATATTTATACTTACGAGTTGACGGAATATGTATGTTATACTCTATTTTACGTGTAATACGATTGAGCGTAATTATATTCACTTCGTTGCGAAAAGCATATATAACACAAAGCCTTCTACTCTCTGCATGCTTTTCTAAGACCTTTTTTTGCAATTAGCGAAGGTATTTAATTAATATTCCTAACGAACTATAGTGTATATACGGGTAAAGTTCTCGGAAGCTATTACGATAAATTTTTTTGCGATACAATTAAAATTTAAAACGAATTACGAAGAAACTCGTAGCTTCGTATATATATGATCTACCAATACTAATTATATTATAAATATCTTTTACTTTGCACTCTTTTATACACAAGTAACGTGATCATGAATGAATGTATACTTTAACCTAAATTCTTATAAATTATAAAAGAAAAAATCCGACTTTTAAAATAATAATTAGGGTAAAAACGCTGGCATTCCAAAAGGCACTAGAGTAACACGACGTTTTGTACGAAGCAAGAAAAAAAATTTGCATCGTGCACAACAAACACCCTCGAAGGTAAAAAGACGAAGAAAAAAAGGAACGACGAGGCGCACAAAACAAAGACAGAGACGCTGCTCTATACATATAACTATATATATACATACACATAGCGCGTCGTTTTCTCGTTGCTCGCGCGCGCGTGCGAAGGCACAGCAACAGCACCTACCTACCTACTCGTCGTCGTCTTGCGCTATTTGTGCACCTCTCAGAGCCTTAAAGCTTGCTAGAAAGAAAGAGAGAGAGAGCTGAATGAGCGCGCGGGCG
The DNA here is from genome assembly GCA_035583055.1 of Torymus tubicola. NCBI lineage: Eukaryota > Metazoa > Arthropoda > Insecta > Hymenoptera > Torymidae > Torymus > Torymus tubicola. The sequence continues at coordinate 24,133,015 of JAWWEQ010000010.1, read as the reverse complement.
TGCGAGAAAAAGACGCGCTTCAAAGGGAAGAGGAGAAGACGGTATGTAAGGCGCGCGCGCGCGCGCGAGCGAGCTCGTGCGAACTGGGGCAGATTGAAAGACGGTGAGAGGATGGAAAAAATTGGCAAAGACACGAGCCCTCTCGAGAACGAAAGTATTTCGCGTGTATATAGCGAGCGCGCGCACGAGGCGAGCCGAGATAAGATAAAAACACGGGGGAGGAGAGAGAGAGAGTGTGCCCTGCGTGTGCGTCGTGGCGACAGGCGTGGAAGGAGGTATAGAAAGAGAAAAGAAAAACGAGTCTTGCGCGCGCGCGACGTCGGCCTGTCTCTAGGTGCTCGTGTGGCACGCGAAAACGGGTTTTGGGTCGATTTACGCAGCTCGTTAAACGGTTTATTGACGCGTTATTTTTTAATTGCGCATATGTTGGATAAGGCGCCAGCACACGCGTCGTTCTTTCGTTTCCCTCTTTTTTTTATTTGTTTGTTGTTTGGTTTTAATTACCTCTATACAGTGGAGTGGGATGATTACTTTGTACGAAGATTTATCGGTGTGCAAGTGTGCAATCCTGAATTAGCGCTGCAATATTGTAAAGCCGATAAGAATCGACTGACTACGCACAAGTGTATCGAGCAATTATGCAGAAAAATTAATTATAATGGTGGAATGTGCGTTGTAAAATTTGCCACTTTCCAGCAAATCATGAGTTTGATATGATAATCCAATCCGCTTTATTCCATCAGTTTATCATCCGTTAGACTATATATCTATATAATATTTCAATGATTATATAAATGATTTTGACTAGTAGATATATACGTGCATATTACATTAACCAATAATTTAATGCATATCTCCTTATGCTATATACAAGCGTATATATATAAAACTCATTCGTAATATATACATATATATGTGCGAGTAAGTAATTAATGTAATTACATCAAGTGCAGCCTGAGCCGAATATCACTGTGCGCATTCCGTAATATATTCAACTTATATAAAAGAGTGGAGGCAGTCGGCCGCTCTGGGCTTCTAAAATATACATTTGAAAACGGAATTATCTTCCCAAATGCACTCTCAATAAATTAAATTGAGAGAGAGAGGGAGAGAGAGAACGCGCACCTTTCGTTTCATATCAGTTCCCGTGAGATGCTAGCGCAGTGGCGCAGTTCGCACCGCTATATAACGGAAAAAATATGGACCGGAGATTTTCTCGAGCGACGGTGGTGGTGGTGGTGGTGGTGGTATGTCGAGTGTACGTTAGACCGATCGCTCTGCGCCTCCGGCTCTTATAATTCACGCCAACGCGCCGAGAGTCGATTTCGAAAAATCGACCCGTACTACTTCCCCAGCTAGCGAGAGAAAAATAGTGACAAAGAGATGGCTGAGAAAGTGAGAAAGAGAGAGAAATGGAAAATTCGCCTGATCGCGTCTTATACACGTCAGCGCGCGTCGACGACGACGGCAGGGTGAAAAAGAATAACAGCAGGACGAGGCGGAAGAAGGCGCAAAGTTGTTTGAGAAGAGAGAAAAGAGAGCGGTGCGCGCGAGGGTGTCGAGAGAATGGCGGAGGAAAAGAAAAAGGACTATCGAATATAACTAGGAGGTAAAAAATAGACTCTCGTCAGTGAGAAAGTCCCCGTCGTCGGGGGGGGGGGGGGGGGAGAATGGAGATAAATTGGGACGAAAGTGCGCGTTTCTAGTTGGAAATGTGCACGCAATTTGTGCGAAATCGACGGAGCGTGCGTGATTTAAGTTATAACGCTCGGTTAGCTGTAAACAATTTATTTTCATCGAAGCAAAAACAATATTTAAATCAATGATCTGTTCGAAAATATGAGACCACTACTACTATTATTACCTGTTATAAGAAATGCCAATGGAATTTCTCAATTTGATTAACTATTTTCGTTGTGTGATAAAGAGGTCGTATAAAGAATCTATAAAATATACAAGATATTGGTATTCGAAATACCAACGGTAAAATGTAATCTTACAGAAAACCTTAAAAATTTAGATTCTTAGATATTTCATTTTTATGATATAATGCAATGAATATTTAAATTCTATATATGAAAATTATTTTGAAACGCTACGGGAACTGGTATTAAAAAAAGAAATTATATATACGTAACATACGAAATTATGCTTTTACCAGCATCTAGCATTCATGAATAAAATAAAAAATTTTCGTGGAAAAGGTACGTAAATAAACATCAAAGCATAAATCATAAAATATATTTCAATAAACGCATTCGTTACGTCAGCGCCTAAGTACACTGAGAGACCAAAACAAAAAGGGACAAAGAAAAATAAGCACAGATAGAGAAAAAATATTAATTTACATTTCATTAACGCACAGATTTATTAGCCGCAGCCACCCTCGATCTATCACTCGCGGACGCACATATACACACACACGCACATTCAATATTACGAATAATATCTCAGAAAATATCGGGCATCAGCGATCCCTCAGCCCTGCAGAGGAGGATCTCGTTTCTTTCTCTCTTTCTCTCTCTCCCTCTCTAGGTTGCGGGACGGGTAAGAAAAGTAGCCGGGCGGCACTAGAGAAGGGGATCTTATAAATTTTGGAGAACACGTTCCGGCCTTTACGAGCCTCATTTTTTATCCTCGCTCACTCGCGCACGCCGCTCTTGGCGGCAACACACACACGCATGCACAGCCGACCATCGCTCTTCCTCGTGCTGCACCACCTGTCGGCCTTACTCGGCTTTTCCACCTGCGCGCAGCCGAAGGTCATCAGCGTCGCCGTGGAGACAAAGGGCGGAAAAGCCGAATGGATAGCTTGCGTGATTTCGTCGAGCCATGTGGCACGCGCCTTGTATATGTATATATATACACACGCGTGGCAAGATGTAGGTTGCGCCACATCAGGGGGTTAATTAAGCGCCTGGTGTTGTGGGATGATGCTTTTTCTTTTCAGAGAGCCGATATAGTTGATTGCTGTGCAGTCGTGCTGCCCTTTTTTCGGCCGAGAGATCGAGGTTGGCGGGAATCTTAATAATACGCTTTCAGAACAGTTGAAATGGAAATGGATTATCGGTGGGACTGCGGTAGGACGAACGATTTTTTTTTCATCTTATTAAAGCTCATTTAACAGATCCTCGGTTGAGGATTGGAATGCTTTATATAGATTCGACGAATTATATTTTTTTAACCAGACGAATTGGATTCCGAAACGTATAGCATTGATTTAACTGCATTTATTTACACAACGCGTCATATAGTGCTTGACCTGTATATATTTACCACAAAGATAAGAGAGTTTACTCGAGTAGATGGATGGTAGAGCTTATGGCAAAAACGGTCACATCTATTAATTAAAAGAATGCACGCCCGTTAAACGGCATTAGTCACCGACGGACAAACACGAAAATTGTCATAAATTTTGTCATCTCTCTCTCTCTCCCTTCCTCTGCCAAGTTATACCGTCGGCGTCGACGAACACGAGAAAATAACAATCAAGATAAAAGATCATTTGTCACATCCGCAGAGTATATTACGGAAAAACAGCCTCCCCCTCTTTTACTCTTCCGCTAACCTCCGAAAAAATGAAACTTACTCAACCGCGAGAGAGGATCGTCGACTACGTCGCTTAACCCTTAGCTCTTTCGCTATAATGCGTATATATAATATATATACTTTCGAAGGGTGCACACGCTCACTACGTCCATTACTCATACACTTCTGGCGCATCCGATCCTACCCCGCGCGCGCGCTCCGTTTGTCATCGCCCGAGTCCTTCCATATACTATATAGAGAAAGAGAGAGAAAGGAAGAAAGAGAGAAATCCTCTCCCCCCTCGTAATACTTCTTCCTCTCGGCGAGCTTCCTAATTCGGCCCCGCGGCCTTATCTCCTCTTCCCATCGGCGTTTCCCCTCTCTTTGTCTCGCACTCGCGACCACGAGCCTCCCTATCTGTCTCTCCAGTTTTTCCGTCTCCTTCAATTTCCTGTATAGTCTTCTTGCCGCGGGACAGAGAGAGAGAGAGAGAGAGAAGCGGGGAAACGGATCGCGTTGCGAGGCTGTCGGAATTGGCCCAATTCCCGGGCTCATCTCTCTCGTGAAATTATTACGTATTGAAGGTTTTTATGTCCTGGAATTAATTTAGTAGAAGAAACGAACTTTTCTCTGATTAGCTGTTTACTACTCGGCTCTTCCGGATTTCCTATACGCTTTTATGATTGAATATATATATGTGGCCGCCGTGTAATTTACAAATGTAATTGAACACATTCGAACGAGTGATGTGTGTGTTTACATCTTCTTATGTGTCTTTCGATATTAATTGAAAAGTTTATTGATTAACCTAACGTGTTAGCCAATTCAGCAATTCATCCATTTATAACATTTTTAGCGCGGATCCAGTTTTATCTGCGGATAAATATATTACAAGAGCTGAAACGAAGCGAAGAGTAGAATTATTATGAAAATTTATGCCTGCATAAAGCGAGGTGTTGGTTAGTCTGAATTTTTAGATATCTCTCCTTTTATATAGGTACTTGTAATAAAAAGAATCGCAAATAAAATCTACGACATAGACATGTCAGCGAAATTTCAAGATTTACGGCCTTTACTTGAATATTATGGTAGGCTATGAAAAATTGACGTTTATAACTTAGATTGACTATGATATTGAATCGGACATTTACGCATCACGCCGTTAAAACAGAAAATCTTTCAATGAAATACGAAATTTTCGTTTTAAAATAAGAATATTTATATATACATTGATCAATTTTAAAGACACTTTCCAATATATAACGCAACATCCATTGATTAAATAGAAATTTAATTATAGTCCGCGCGGGCTCCTATAGAGCATTGTCTATTTTTAATGACGTAATTACGAACAACAGAACGGTAAACGGCGGTCGCGCAATTAACGAGGGAGCAAAGGGCATACTGATTGATCGGTAAATTTTAAGCGCGCGCGCGCGCTTGCGTTCGGTCCAATAACAAATGCGCGCCTGTAATTGCAGCGCGGATCCTCTCTCTCTCTCTCCGCGTTCGCGGGCTCGTGCAGCGCAGTGTGGTCAAGACCTTAATCTCTTTTTCCGTCTCTCTCTCTCTTCCTCTTCGGCCATTTGTCCGTCCATTCCTCTCTCTCTCTCTCTCCGCCTCTTTGTCTCCCGCGCTCTCGTCTATTCTCCCTCAGCCGCACTCCACCGCTCTCTTCGTCCCTCAGTTGTTTGGCCCTCGAGAGTCCGGCGGTTTAGGAAATCCGCCAGTAAAACGAACTAAAATATCGCCCCGCTCTCGTCGCATCGCAGTCTAGACATATACGACGAAGAGGAAAAGGAAAAGGAAAAGGGAGCACAGCGCCTGCCCGGGACACTCCTGTGCACGATGTGTATATATATATAGGAGGTGGGATATAACGACGAGGGAAGAAGAAGAAGGAGAGAAGGAGATCATCGCTTGATGGATGCCTCGCGCGTATCGCCGCCACCGCCTGCCTCGTGCTTGCGCGCGAGCGAGAGTTGGCTGAATTCCGCGCGACACGTGTTGTGTGCACGCGGCGCTCGTACATGCGGGTAATCTAGTAAATGCCAGTGCGAGAGAGAGATCGTGTGGCTATATGGGAGGGTGCGAGCGGCGCCGAATAAAATGATAATCCATCGGTAGTGGCGCAGGCGCTTGAGTTATGGCGGATTCTTTTGATTGCGTGCAGGCGCTCGATCGAGCCCCAACGACGACGACTACGACGATTTGATGCATTGCCGAGAGCCGCGGGAATTATTGAAAGGGATTCTCGCGGTGAGAGATATTTTTCTCCCCTTCCCCTTGGCGCAGCGGAGGAGGAGATTTTTTCCCGATTTTTCTTTCTATGGGCACTGATCATACTCCCTATTGTTACTGATAATGAAAACTTTTTATACTCTAGCGCACGCGACGCCGGGAATCGTTATTATACATTTTTCTATTCGTTTGTGATGATTAAATGCCTTATATTACGTGAGCTATATATACCCGTTCTAGACAATCGCGTGAAAAATAAGAATCGATTCACAATGGTATTAAGCACTCTAACTTGGATATTCACTTCGCCATTAGTATAGGCTAAAAAGACAATGAATCAATCTTTCATCGAATATATACAAGTTATGTAGAGTTTACAGCAATTTATGTAAAATGAGTTTTCATTTATAAATATTAAATTTCTTATGTCATAAAAAATATTTTTTATTCTATTTAATACATCTATTACTTAAATGTTATCTTTTTGTTTCGTAGTAAAAAGCTTTTAGCTGATATTATTCAATCAACTGAAAATGTTATTGAAATACCATTCTCATGCTTTTAAATTGGTCTTTCGTTATGAAAGGAAATATGAATATGTATAGGTGAAAAATATTGTTAAAAAAGTTTAACCGGCGAAATAATATAATGGGACGTTGAAAATCGTGAATGGATATAAGGTTTTGTGAGAACTTTTCTGAAAGTATAATCTACATTAATGTTTTAAATGATGTAAAAAAATTTCATTAAATAATCAATCTCATGCTATTATTGATCAAAACTTTTAAATGCAAAAAGCACAGTACAATGTATTGATGAGGCTGAATACGCCAAAATGAATAAAAAAAAGAACATTTCGAATGCGTTTCTATAAATGCAATGTAATTATCCGATATTTTTGAAAACCAAACTAACGGGAGCACTCAGAAGAATTAAAGCAAATAACTGCTTGTACACTTTCCAAGAGCCATCACCGAAAGAGGCTTCAGCGACAATCCTACTTTTATTTTGGTCGGCCTTTTCGAGCTCTTATGAGCGATCAGGATTTGGTGTTCTTTGGCGAACCTCATCAAGCGATAAACACCTTGTTAATCCAATTTTCTGGCGGGAGCACCCGAAAAGAGCCAAGTGTCTCTCTCTCTCTCTCTCTCTCTCTCTCTCTTCTGTTCTCTGTTGCTGAGTGTATAACGAGATGCTCGTCGGACTAGCAAATTGATTTTAAATTGACTCTTTGACTGTTTACTTAATCGCATCAATTAATGCCGTCGTCGCGGCTGATACCAGATTCCCAAGCGCACATTTGCAGCAACGGATTTAGCATGAGTGCTTCTATATATTTAACGGATAATCAATTTGAAATATAAAATTAATAGCGTGTGGGATTCGGAAAAAGAAGAAGAGAAATTAATAGCGATGGAATACATATATATATATACGAGTCCGCTTAATCGACTATTGCGCTGGATTTCAAAGATTGATGTGCTATTTTTGAAATGGCATCCTGAATTTTACGCGCGACTTTTACAGGCCAACTTCGAAAATGGCTGCGGTTATGCGGGAACGGGGAGCTAGCGCGTGCTATTGAGTATAGGTATATAGCGTAAAACTTCTTTGAAAAAGTGATTCGACATTGATGGGCTTTTTAGCACTATTGATTTTCCATACGTGTCTTATACAAACGCTCCTTCTTTTCTCAAAAGAACGGCATTAAGGCGGGATCCATCGTGTCGGGCATAAACTTGGCTTATTTTTAAAAAGTATATAGGGGTACTTGTGTATTTACGTCGTTATTCTATAGAGTAAAGTCGTTTCGAAGCGATGCCTGAAAATTATTAAGGGGGTAGATACGAATATAGAAGATAATATGGTACAACGGCTTAATTTATTTTGACGTTCCTCTATTATGAAAATAATAAGATTTTTAACGGTTGTTATACTGAAATATGATTTTTTGTATAGCGAATAAACCTTTTTAAGAAGCCACAAGAAACGAGGTAACTGAATAAAGTTTAAGTATTAAAACCACTACCATTATAACGTAAAAGCTTTAGTGCATAACCTTCGGTCTTCACGGAATAGTTAAAAAATAAAGAGTGTAAAAATTGTAGTAAGCAAAATATCGCCCATTTAACAGCTCCGTAAAAGTTACCGCGACCCTTGAGTACCTTCCCGTTACTACTACGAATATAATTTTTATTTTGTTTGAAAAATTCATATATATACCGAACTAGTTAGCCCCTTTTAAAGTCAACAGAAATGAAAGTGCTGGGTGTTTTCTCTTAAAAAATCATAAAAAAAAATTACGGCGTCTATTACGACGCCTGTTAAAGTAGTTTTACGCGGGCGCGTGCGGTGTGCCACTTGGCCGCTCGGCGCGTGCAGTCTCAAATATTTTTTACGATTCGCGAGTGAAAAAAAAATGCAAAAAACATACCACGCGAGATCCTACCCCACTGCATCTTTATATATACTCACAACGTGCGCGCGCGAGCTGCTCATTCGGGCGTGCTTTAATGAATTTTTCCCAACGGCGTTATACACGCGCGCGTATCCCACAATAACCTCGTATCCTCTTTATCAAAGCTCAGACACGTGCACGCGAGATGATGATGAGAGGGCGGAAACTGCAGCCCAAAAAAGCTGCATATATATATATATATATATATATATATATACGCGCGAGCATGTGCGGGAACATCAAAAGTTAAAAAGAAAGCGCGTAGGCAAAAAACAGGGGTAAAAAAAGCGTTTATTTTTCAGTCTCATCGATTCGCCAAGACTCTCTCTTTCCCTCCCTTGGAAAAAGTCGAGGCTTTTTACGGTACTTTGAGCGCAAAGCGCGAGCGGAAAAAGAAGGAATAAAAATAAAATAGCATAAAACAGAGCACAAAAAGCCGAGCGCGTGCGCCGCGGCTGAAAGTTCGAAAAGAGGAGGCAAAGTCGAAAGAGGATGGAGTGGGGGGGGGGAGCAGAAATAAATAGAGAGACAAGGGAGGCACAAAGTTCGCGAACAAAAAAAGCGGGAGGAAGCGAAAGCGCGCGGCTCTCGCGTATAGCAGCAGCTCTGCGGATCGTGCGCACTAAAGGGGGGCGAAAGTGAGAGCCGGCGAAAAAAAGGCGAATATCCACTGCTCAACGACGACTCTCTCAATGAACGTTAGCACATGTATCTATATGTATATATACCTACGAGAGCGCGATGAGTAGGACAGACTTGTCCGAGTAGAAAAGCTCGAGCTCGTACCCGACACAATGCAAAGTCGTCTGCGAAAATATCATTGGCGCGACACATATACCGCACTGTATAATATACATTCCCGACGTTCTGACTTTTTACCCTCTGGAACGTTTTAATATGTAATTTTTGGAGAAAGTATACTTTTCGAGGACCGTCTCGTACCAAGTGTTGCTGGAATTACGGAGGTGTAGGTCTGCGCGCGTGGCAAGCATTCGACATGAGTATCTTGAAATAATTCATGTTGGAAAAGGATTCAAGGCAAAGAAGAAAATTTTAGTATATGACGTTGAATTTTGAAGTATTATCATGACATAACCTTTGTAATTATATTTATCACGAGAAATCTTATGTATTGCCACTGTTGCAGATTTCAGGATAGTTTGAATGAAGCAAATTCTCAAACTTTAAAATGTTCCACATATTTGCGTTGTTAGCTCTGTAATAAAAACTTTGACTTTATATGAAAATTCTTGTTGTGTTCTTGGCTATAGTTCAAAGTAATACACTACCTTTTTATCTATACCATGTACTTAGTGACACTGGCTTTATTAAAAATTTTTCATAGAAAACACACATTTTTTTAATTTAAAAGAAGATTTCTCTGCTTTATTTCGTAAAACGTTCATACAACATTGATTAAAAGTAAAAAGGAACGAGAAAAATGTTTTTCGCCTTCCACTTAGAGCAATGTAGGTCTCTCTCTCTTTTTTTCATCAAAGTAATTAGAAAACGACGTTAATGTTTATTTAACCAATTCGGACTTTTCTTCCTCAAGTGTGGTAAAAACTTTCGCCGCAACGCGGTCAAAGTTGCACAAAGCGCATATAATTCACCTCACGAGGCAAAATTAGTCATATACGTATATATTCCGTTGCTGCGTGCGCGGGTATAGACGTATATACATAGTGAGTTCTAACTCGGCAGAGTAGCGCTATATACATCGTTTTTCAAAAAAGAGAACTATGCTCAACTTCTAATCGTGCGTAAGTACCGCGAGCGAATTTCGGAGCGTGCATGCGTAAACGCACACCGCGGAACGCGCTGAAGAATTTCATTGCGGTGGTAAGACCGCGTGTAAAAGGTGATGAAGTGGAGTACTGTGATTTAAATGTTACTTTTTAAGTATATTTGAACATGGTATATGTTTTGCATTTAATTTCGAATATTGTGTAAAATATATAGTAATATCTTGAGAAATATAAATATCTTATATTTTATAGTAAATTAGTTGTTACGTATCTTGATAGCTATAAAAATAGAACTTGCATAATAACAGAATATATCCCCGTTGAAAACTTTACATTTGTAGAGCTCTAAAGAAAGCAAAGTACGGGTTTATACACTGTACAGACTGTGGGTATAAACTTGGAGTATAAGTTAAGAAAACGATTAATACTCGCGCGTCAGAACTTTAGTGCTACAGAAAATTTTCTATCAATATAATTGTTAAACTCAAAATATAAAAAGTAAACATATACTAAAAATGTGAAAAAAAAGGAATTCAGAAAATGGAATTATTTTAACATGGGACATCCACGTCTTCTATTCACAGCAAAAGGATTAGCCCATTGTAAAGTCGTAATTTTTTAACAAAAACAAGGTTGTTTTCACCGCACACGTATATCCAAACTTACTACCTGTACTGGTAAAAGAATAACGAGCTAATAAATGGCCGCGCGTATAGATATAAAAAATGAAACGCACACACGGTAAAGGAACGTAGCAGGGATATTGTGCGGCTCTTTCGCAGTCCATACGCGTTCACGCGTACTAACGCCTTCACCTCTATACATACCCTCGTCCCTTTCACTCACTCTTTTTCTCTCTATCTCCGTCGCGTGTGCCTGCGCCTACACACGCGCGCAATAGTAGAGACGCGGAGTCGATATATAAAGAGCGCCTGCGTAACCTGACGACGAAAAGCTCGCACGCGTCCCACCCTTTCTCTCGACGACGCGTATATATATATATATATGCACACACATGCATACACGTATATATAGTATATACGTACGCACGTGACGCTGATTGCAAATCTCGCGAAATCTCCGCTTTTGACTGGCGCGAACGCGCGTGTCTCAAAGTCGCCCCCGCGCGTGTATTGAAAGCTTCCGCGCTGCCTGCGCCTGCGAGCGAGCGTTTCCACTTTGAATTAACGTTCACTCCCTATACTTTTTCGGCGCGGATTTCTTTCCGTCTTTTTTTTCAGAAGAACACGAGATAGAAAGATAGAAAGGGGGCGTAGGGATTTCGCGAAATGAAAGAGGATTTAGATGTGTTTTTTTATTTGTCGAGCGATGGGGCTGAAAATAGGTATATGGGTTGAGTGAGTGCCTGTGTGTTTGTGTTGTGTACACGTGAGTGCGCGTCCGCTGAAGGTAAATTGTTGAAAAATATATTCGCCGATTGCTATCATAGTTGGAAATACTATTTTTAATTATAAAAGAATATGTATGTTTTACAAGCAGATATGGTAAAGTATATATATATATATACCTGATATGAAGAACTTTTACGAAATTCAGGGAAGGAATTTTTATTATTTCGTTGTTAAATAAAAATATTAATTTACGTAGCATCTGGTTTGTAAATTGATATAAGAGTAAAATGTGATAGTTTCACATGCTTTGTGTGCTGCAAAAATCCGTAATGGGTTAAAAAAAAAGGAAGAAATGTTGTTCAAAGTATTTCACTTATATTTTGTAGAGGTGGAAAAGAGTTTTCTACGTATATGTGACCACGCGCACACAGTTTAAATTGAACAAATTTGAACGATAAAAAATTTGAAAACATTTTTAAGCTTTTCCAATTAAAAGTTTCAAACGATTTTTTTACCACTACAGCAACGTTGATCGTAAGTGTTAATAGTCATCAAATTGAATTCATCTAAAAAGATAAAACGAAACACCGAGATAAAAAGTAATCGACGGCTTACACTAATGCAACCCTGAATTATACCGCGCTCTCAACTTATTCCCAAGTGTTCACGCGGGTATTCAATTATATACCATCCGGGCAACGAGATTGCACACCACCGTCCTTTCTCTCTCTCTCTCTCTCTCTCTCTTTTTTATTTACTTTGAGCATCAGCCTAATCCCGCGCAAACAGCACCCAGCGACAAAGGGCGAGTGAGTCTCTTTTCACCCTGCCGTGCAAAAAAGGCCCTCGCCTACCACCCCTCCACCCCGGAAAATTTATGCGCAAATAATAAGCCGCGCAAATAGAATTACCTCTTCGCTTCGGCCACAGGGCGCATTACGTCACCACGCACACACACACACACACACATATACACTTGCGCGGGTGAATTAGTCGCCTAGAGCTGTATGTAGGCAGGCAGGCAGGCAGCTGCGCAATTCGGCAGCCGCGGCCGGCACACCGAGATAAAAGATCGCAGCCAGATAATTAGGCAGTTAAAAGGGGAAGCTGCGCCCGCGGGGGCCGTCTTTGTGTGTATATGTATCGAGGAGGTGGAGGATAGAAATCGAATTGGCCGCACACACGCGCCCGCGTGCAAAACCGCTGCCACTAGCTTGCTCGAGATACAAACGCGTCCCCCGAGGGCGCACCAGCGGTACTACAGAGACAGAGAGAGGGAGAGATGCCCCGGGATTAGAGATATCCAAGATAAGTTTCGCGCGCGACGCGTGCGTGCACAGCACAGACGACTATATGTATAAGGGGAAGAGTAAGAGAGAGAGAGAGAGGCTTAGCGACTAACGCGCCGAGAGCACTGCAGGTGCTGAGCGTGATTACGAGTATAGGACGACATACCTGCATAACAATTGTTGTTGCGAAATTCTTCTGAGATTATACGGATCTAATTTTCGATAATGCATTGACCTTTTGTCTAATACAAAATAGTAACCATGTGTTGCAATTTTGAAAAGTAGCAATTAAAATCGTGCTTCTTCAGACCAGAAAGAAAAGAAATATACGTTTGATTATAACTTTGAAGAGGTTTTAATCATCCTGTCATAGCTTATGGAAAACAACTTTTATAATTAAAAAGTGGGATAAAATGTCTGATAGAAATTTTCATCATGATTGCATTGCAACGTTTCACGTCAAAAAATTTTTCATTTTAATATAAAAAATTTTAAAACACAAAGCGGGAATGAATATTTACCAGCTGAATTAATTTATATAATATTCAATAATTCATTAGTGTTTATCTCTTGTAATTAATTTTTAAATTTCAAAAAATTTAATCAACAACACGAGGTAATAATGTTTCATTAATCACATTCTCACACGTCGTCATTTCCGAAATTCTAGATCGAAACGGGATTGCTCTCGATGATTTTAATTAACCGTGTAAAGCGTATAGACACGACACAGATAGAAGTACGACTTTGACGATCGGGTTAGATGGATTACTCCTAAAGACCTACTTAGAAATTTAATATCGTATATATATATATATCGCTGTGACGCATCGACAGCACTATATAGCTGAAACACGCGGAGCCTCGTGTATAAACACGGGACGCGTCCGGGCCTTCGACCTTATTTGGCTCTACCCATCCGGAAAAGTACCGTAAATGATGCACAAAAGCGTCGTCGCATACATCACTCTGACGCGCGTGCGCAGGCAATCGCCGCCACGCGGCTGCATTTCCGCGTGTGAATTATGCGCCGTTAACGATCTTTTAATTGCGTTCAAATTGGAAGAAATGGATAATCTGTGGATGCTATTTCCGTTATATCGAGATAAGGGCAAACACGTTTAAGTGGACTTAATAGAAGGTATCTTATATAGAGGTTCTCTTGGCTGATAAGTCTAATGAGTGGGAATTGAATATCCCCTTCGAATTGTGTGTGTGTGTGTGTGTGTGTGTGTGTATATACACGTTTCGATAATGTAGTTATTCGATGTGAACGATAAATACAAATTTTAAGATCATTCTAATTTTAAATGAAACGACATTTTTCGTATTATATTGTGAAAGCTTCTTTTTCCGCTTTCACGAAAGCTTTTACACGTGGAAATTATTATTTGAATTCATGCACGCTTTTAGTACAATTTGCGTGCACATATATGTTTTATCTGCCCATATGTTGATTATAAATTTTCCTTTATCATGTATAAATACATGCTCGTATAATTACTTTACATTGAATTTATAGTTATTTTGCACGCGGTAACCATTTTTAATAAACCATTTTGGTTAAGCGTCCATTTCTAAGGCAGTTTTATTTAAAGTTTAATTTGTAATCAAGTATGGACAGTTTTACCATTCATTTATTAAACGGTATATAACAAAGTTAACAATTATTAATTTTATACCACTTCAATTTGTTAACGGATTTTGTTAAATCAACACATAGTTGAAAATCATTTGTCAACCGCGAAAAATACATTGAATTCGTTTTTCGATCAACTACCCTGATACAATGTAATTATTATTATATAGTTGAACCCTCGAAATATACGATACCTTCTTCATTATAAAACTGACAGAAGCACATTAAAGTCGCGTTAAATAAAGAAAGTGAAAAATCAGCATCGTACATCTAGATAACTTCGACAGCGCACAACGACTCTCATCATCCGTAACATTTCGTTTAACAGCAACATTCTGTAAAAGCTTATATGTAGTCGAAGTCGTCGAGCGAGGAGGCCGGCACAATACCGACTCCCTCTCGCGCACCCCTCTGCGCAAACATAGAACGGTGGCGCACGCGGAAGTCAGTCAATCCGGTGTTCCGCGCGGTCCCCCCTTCCCCCGAAAATCGATATTCGCTCGCACCTATAAAAATAAAAATAAAAACAAACTCTCGCCCGAGAGCTACTTCCCTCTGCAAGCTCACGCGGAGTTCTCTCTCACCCCCTCTCTAGACGTGGCTCTCTCTCTCTCTTTCTACCCTCGCGAGTACGAGGTATATAGGTGTGCTGGGACCATCGGTTGCCATGCGACTGCGAAAGTGGAAAAGAGAGAGAGAGAGAGAGAGAGGATGAGAAGAGGGACAAGGGGCTGTATACGTCGTAAAGTGCGCTCGCGCTCAATTTCGCCTCGAGTCGAAACGGGGGTCGGCCGCGTGTATATATACGTCGCTCTCGTATATATATACACACATACACGCACCCTCTCTCGCCTCTATGATTTTTAGAATCTTATCTCGTACGGCGATCCCCTCCTTAACGCAGAGAGCGAGTACGCGCGTGCCTCCGAGGATGCATAAATTCGTGGCTTATATACCTATACGCCTTTTTTTTACACTCGATGGGAGATTTATACGCGCGGCGCGTGGGAGTGTATAGCCGCGTGATGCGCGCTCCGAGCGCGTGTATAAGCGAGAGAACCCGGAGGCTACTTTATATGATAATTGAGGAGGCACGCACGAGACTTTGTACACACGTATACATACGTCTCTGTATTAAGATATTTTTCTCTATCTATACAGTTCTCGCGTGCGTGCGCCTCGTTTTCAAAGTGAGAAAGTCGCCTAATGTCCTCATAATGTCGAGGAATGCTAGGGATACAGTAAACTATCGCGTGAAAATATGTGTCAAGCGGCCGCCCCGGATAAAGAACGAACTGCGGTATATATATATATACCTATATATATTCGACGGAGTTTCCTTGCAACTGAAATCTCTCAAGCGCGTATAGCTTTCACTTTGGCGTTTTAGATTTATTAGCGCGATAAATATCAAAACCAGTGGTCTTCGAGTGACTCTATATATTTTACAAATGGAGATTTAGCTTTTATTTTACGCGTCATTTTTTACGCACAAAACTTCCGAAATAATCATTTAGATATATAATATGTGCCTTCCAAGCCATCTGGCATTTTCACTATAAAGAACACTTGACGCCTATATTGTATATTATTTAAAAAATTCCCATATATTTTTCCATATACCTACGAATCTCCCATAATCGCCATCGAAGCGCGTTAACTAATGAGCCAGCTTGTAATTGTGAAAATTTCGTTAACGATGACGACGATATATAAGCTTGTATATATATATATATTATAGTGACTCTGCTAATTCGACTCGTCCAATTTGAAATGCGTTCAGTTGGCGGAGGCATTTCGCAATCTAGCCAGTCTCACCATGGCGCTCTGGCGGGAGGCGTTCTGGCTCGGGCACGCGAAAAACTGTTTAATTAGCGCGCCAAAGGATATACACAAGGGAGGGAGGGAAGGCTATGATGTGGGAGGGGGCAACGCCCAGGGCACACTGTGTGTACATGTATACTGGGCCTTGAATTCCAGTTTCGGGACGCGGCCATATATAATCAAGCGGATCGATGACAAACGCCACGCGAACGAACGCCCGTTGGTGCGGTGGCTCGAATTTCCTCCTAAATCAACGTTTACGTATCCCTGCGACTGTGCGGCGTATGTATAATAGTATAAATGGAAATTAATACACTCTTTCGGTTCTCTTACTCCTCCGCGCGCGCTGGCTTTATCGTCCTTAAATTGTCACTCTCGATGCGTTGTGCGAAGGGAAAAAAAAGCAAGAGGACTAATTGAAAAGCAGGCCGCGTATATATGAAAGCGAGAGGATGTATGAGAGCCGTTTCGGCACCAAGAAATAGTGCTGCACGCCTCGTATTTTTTATTTTTTTGCGGCTGTGGTTCATATACGCAAGCGAGGGATGTTACTGGGCCGAGCGTATATAGATTTTTCAATTTTCGAACGTGTGCTCTGGCAACGATTTATATTCTTTTGCAAGTTCTTATATGATCGTAAAAAAAGCACTGTACGGGGGTGATGCGTGGCTCTATTTTTTTTACCGAGAGAATTAAAATTGAAGCTTTTGACGTGTGGAATGAAATATCGATGTGGAAAACGAGAATTCCTATATATATGTAATATACTTTTTCAACGAAAACAAAGCTATAATATCTGTATTAACGGTTGATTTTAACGTCATGTTAATGAAAATGGCCTAATTATATCTCGCGAGGGCAATAAAATATATAAGTATAATTATCGCGATAAAAGTTAAATTTATTCAACCAATAAAAGCCGAATACTGATTCGCCGAGTAAAAGTATTTTTTATTTTTATCCAACGAAATAAATGAGTACTGGGACGATAAACAAAGTTTCCCGAGTTCTTAAGCAGAGCTTGCGCGGGGAGGCCTCTTCTACATCTCTTACGATAAAATATAGCGAAATCCTCCTTGAATTTATGCTCGAAAGAAAAAAAAAGAGGATGAACGCGCGGGCGCGCGACCATAAAGTGGCCGAAAAAAAGCGTAATCGCGCACTCGGGCTTATATCAAGAGAGCGAGAATAACGCGTGTACAGCGCGTGACCGGAGCGCGCGATAAGGCGCTGCGAATTCGCGATAAGCTCGCCCCTTTTATACTGCGTACACGCACCCTTCTTATACTCACGCTGCTTCATCGTCATACAACCGCGGCGATCATTGAAAAAGGCAATTAGCGGCCATTAGAGCGGCAAGAAAGCCATGGCTCTCTATTTACATAAAAATCGAGTCGCGGAGGAGGAGGAAGGGTATAGGCCGAATCGGCGGCAGGTAATTAAAAGCCACTAATATCGGACGCATGAATATTCATTGCTAATTTGCAGCAGCAGCAGCAGCAGCCGCGGCCCATCGTCGTCTCTCGGGTTCTCGTTCTGCCTGGGGTAGATATAAGCGCAGACTCTCTACATATATAAAAGTATATAGCTCAACGACGATGGCGCGCCATTTGGTCATTGAATGAGACGTCATTATTTTATTAAAATGAGATCCACTTAATGCAAGACGGCGCGTAAAAGGTTCGCTCTTCGCGACGCTATATATACGAGCGGCTTTATAAAAAGGCTCGCTCGCGCGCCAGCTCGGGGATCTTTTAATTTAGCGTCGAAACTTTTGTATAAGCGCGCAGTTTATCATCGCGCGGATGGGCCGCCGCCCCATAGCGAGGGACGAGCTAACGCGATTTCGTCGCGGCTCGCGCTTGGAATAATAAAGCAGGTGCTGTGTATAGGTATGTGTGTGTGTGTATTATTCGCGATTGAAAAATAACGAAAAATACACGACGAACTAACGAGGTTATAGCGTTATATATATATAAATGTTCAGTTCGGTTGTACGAGTCCCGCCTACCGGTGTACTGCAGCGCAGCTAAAATAATTTATCGTTATGCGCAACAGCGGAATATGTGTCGGCTTTAAATGCAGGCGCGCGTGGAGGGGTTTATTGTACTGGAGCGTATATATGATTCGGGAATCGAGTTAAAGTAAAATCGCAGAAAGCAGAACAAAAGGGAGCAAGGGATGGAGAGAAAGAGAGATATTGCATTATCGGCTGCTGGATAAATAATTAAAGTCTATTTACACTCTCGACGTGGCAGCTTCTATATATATACTATAATTAATCGACTTCGTTGCTGTTTTACGAGAGGGGGCGCGTGCGCTCACGCAATGTCCGAGCGCGAATGGAATTTCAAAAGCGCGCTCGCGCTGTTTTCCATATTCCACGCGGATTACGCTCGGCTAAAACCGCGGCCCCTCGTGTTCTTGGTTTTTGTTTTTTTGGAGAGCTCGCTAGTAGCGGCCAGCACAGTCGGGTATGTCTTATCGTGGTTTATTGCGGAAATGCGCGCGGTGCAACGGCCAAGCCGGTGGTAGGAGGAAAAGGAAAAAAAATTACGTAACTGATAAGATGCGCCTTAATTAAGTCTACTGGTGGCAGAGAGAGAAGAGGAAAAACTTAATTTTATTTCAAGGATATCTGCGCGAAAGCGCGAGCAAGGATACTCGCTTCGGCGAACGAAAGTGCGGCCGCGCGCGCGTCAGGAGAGCAGTGAGCAAGAGAGAGAGAGAGACAGAGAGAGAGAGCTTTTTCAATTAACTTCCTTCGTCGTAGTTATGTTTCAAGTGCAGAACATCCATTAAATATTTCACCGAGAAGCCGAGAGGAGGAAGAGCTGCACGGCTGAGGCCTAAAAACTTTATTTTAATCAACTATTCCCTGCTCGGAT
Source organism: Torymus tubicola (assembly GCA_035583055.1). Classification (NCBI taxonomy): domain Eukaryota; kingdom Metazoa; phylum Arthropoda; class Insecta; order Hymenoptera; family Torymidae; genus Torymus; species Torymus tubicola. The sequence continues at coordinate 24,114,048 of JAWWEQ010000010.1, read as the reverse complement.
TTTCTTTACGCTATAGCTGCACCGAAATTACCGTGTCGATGTTTGCTGATTCTTATGGCAATAATTAAGGCTCTCGTAAACGAACATTAATTTTCCGAGTTATCGTTGAAAGTCACTTTGATGATGTGCTGTACTATGATTTCAATATATTTCAAAGTTTTGATGCGCCTATAAGATAATAATAATTTAATGATACTAGGTAACGTAAAATTTTTTAGATTTACACGAGTAATATAGCCATTAACTAAACTTACATTACGTCAGTGCAGATCTAGTGAATGGATAGTATGTCGGTTACTCACCTGAAATATAAAAAAAAATTTAATTAATACAAAAATAGAAATAACAGTAATATTAATTTTTTGTCAGATATTGTAGTAGAAGTTTTAAGTAAGCAATCACCATAAAGGTATTGTATTATTAAAACTAAAATTCATTTATTCTGAAATATAGAGCACATGTGTGTTCTTCTTTTTGTTACAGTCTTTAGTTCTCGGGAGCCAATTAAAATAGTATATTTCTTTTTCAGAACTAATGAATAAATAACTAGAGTGTACATAACAAGGGCTAATTGCTTCTACAATTTTTAAACGAGCAAAATGCAATTATGAAAAAAGGTTTCCGCTCATGAATATACTAATATTTTTCAAATACAATTTCGATACTAAAATTTTTCCTACTTATTTTTCTCTACAAAGTTTCCATTGCACATTAATGAATCAATAAATAAGCTTGTTGCGCAGCAGTAGCAGAACTATATATACGTTTTTGATTTTCATCCGAAAATCGATTTTCCATCTTGCGCACTTCGCACGGGTTTTTCCCACAGCCTGTCTTGCCCAAAAACCGCACAGATGGAAATCCTTTGTGAGCGTGAAATTCCCTCGAATATATATAAATCAAGCGAGCGAAACGAAAGGGGTATAAACGAATGAAGAGTATACCTATACATTTATAGTACTCCCCCTCGAAATCGTCAATTTGCCTCGGACCAGTCGCGTGCCGTTTTCGCTCTCACACTCCCTATAGAAGAGCGCTTCCCTCCTACAACATACATACACAGAACGAAATCGCGTTTATATACACCTCTCCCTCTCGCGAAACCCTTTACATCGCGCATCATGGACCAGTAAGCAATTTTACAGCTCGATCGCCGAGATGTATCTCTATATATACATATAAACGCAATTCGTCACGGGCTAATAAAGATCGCGCGTGCCCCAACTCTCGAGAGCGGTTATATTCAACCTGCTGCAGCAGTGCTCCCTCCTTTCGACGGATGTTATACAGTAGCGAGCGCACGGCAGAGGCGTCGAATGACGCGCTGCAGTGACGAAAGAGAGAGAGAGAGAGAGAGAGAGAGAGAGGGAGAGAGAGTTGAATCAGTCGTGTAGGCGTCACATCTGCACCCATACTCGCACCCCAATATTCCCCGCGCTGGCGTTGCAGTAACTCCGGCGCGTGCACGTGTAGATTAGGCATATTAAACGCTAATTTTTTAGCGCCTGTACATCTGTCGTAGTATGCGCACACGGGGCGGCTTACTTTTATTCCATTACCCGCGGCTCGACTCGCCTTCGACTCGCCATATATGGGAACGACAGCACCGTCGCACACACTCGTCTCCGCATTTATCTCGCTTTTTTACGGTCTGACATTTTTCCTCTCGCTTTCTCTCTTTCTCTGTAGTACGCGCGTCTCTCTCTCTCTCCACAGCTCTCTATTTGTTATTCATTATCTTCCCCCTGTTTTTTCTACGCCCCCGTCCCTGCGGCGGTATGGCTGCACTTACGAAAAAATAACGTTTGTTTTGGGTGCGCGCGCGCGCGGGGCGTAATGAAAAATTTTTGAGATTGTTGCACTGCCCCGCAAACGCGCGCTCGAGCAGCTGAAAGTAATGACTCGTATACTGACAGGCAACGTATGTGTGCCCGCTAAATTAGTTTCAACTGCGGCCCGCGGCTGTCGCGCGACGCGCTGGAAATTTGTATTTTTATACGAGTGCGCGTTCTCTCTTTATGCGGCGCAATTTATTGTGCTTAAAATTGAATGCGGGTAGTGGTATTTTTAAATTTTTTTTTAATAATACACGAGTAAATTAAGCATTTGATCGTCTACCAACTTCATGTCGTTTCGAATGACAATCTTTTCATCAATCGAATATTCCATATACTTCATTTTTTAAATTAAATTAATTGTTAAAATTATATAGTTTCAGAACCCTGTAACTTTTATGTACTGTAAAATGCGCCTTGACAACACGGTTTTAATAATTTAGGAATTCAGTACAGTCGAAATATTGTCTGCATTAATTTCAAGTAATATCAATAATATCAATCGATCTGCATGGAGAAATTTGCGAATTATATAATTAACTTGTTAGAGTCACACTCCACACTTGAACATTAATACTTTCTGTGTCAAACAGCAATATTTGATTAAGTCTCAGATTAAATTGTCTTCACGTAACAAATCGCATTCATTTTAAATTTGAACTATGCTGGCGAATCAAATGAATTAAAGTTTGATTCATAATTACTACAGTAGTACACTAAATTTCAGATGACTATAAAAATTTAACAAAACGTTATTTAGTAAGGTTTAAAAGTGATCGATGTCGAAGGTAATTCGTTAAAAATAATGCATTATGCACCGATCAAAATACTAGCGAAATTTCGTCCTTTCTAAAATTAGTTTTTAACATAGACCACTTCAATAATTGTAAAAACGGTTCTTTCTTATTTTTTGAAATTGACTTATTTTACATTATTGTACTTGTAGAAAAAAAATATATAAAAATACAAAAATTTTATCGGAAGACTTCCTACTTAAATGAATTTTCTACAATAATAAACGGAGTATTATAATGATAAAAAGTAAAAATACGATAAATATAGAATGTACCAATGGTTATAAGAAATTTATGGGCGGTTTATATTAAAAATTTTTGAGTTTTCAACCACTTTTATTATATAAGAAATAAAAATTACTTTTTAATCAAAACTAATGAATAATACATTGTACCGATGCTAAAATATTACTCGTCTAATGCATTTATTTTTAATAAAATGTGCTTAGTATACATCTCTACTACTCGAATAGTTCTGAATTGTATTAAACAATATTATCTTTCCCGATTTGGTATAGTTATCAAATCATACAGCAGCTTATTTCGATTTAATATTCATCTAATGCACGAAATCGTCTAATGAAAACTCGGTTAAAATATTTTAACAACCCACGTCTTTTAATACTACAAATATAATCATTCCATTGGGGATGTATTAATGATTCTTTTTGAAATAGTAATAAAAGTGCGAAGAGATTATACAATCCACTTAAAGGCCACAGCCTGACACTTGGACTAAGTAGAAAGTCGAGAGCGAGCCGCAGCCGTCCGCATCCCTTTCATATAGCCTCGCCTCATCATCTCGATCTCCCTCTCGCATCAGGCCGGCATTAAAAATTCACGGCGGCCCTTTCTCTCCGCGCGCGTATATACACACTCGCACGTTATGTACCACGCGGCCGATCTACTCTCTCTGCTCTTGTCCACTTCTCTCTCTCTCTCTCTCCTACCCTATTTCTCCGCATATCCATCCCATAAACGTTATGCATACACGCGCGTACAACAAGTGCAAAGCGAGAGAGAGAGAGAGAGTAGAGCTCCGTCATGCGCCGTCTGCTCCAGTGACCCTCTGTTTTCCCCGCGGGGCTCGCGTACTCCATTCTCATTATATGCATTATATGCCCTCGCCATCTCTCGCGCGAGAGCGGAACGGGAGTCGAGGATGCAGTCGAAGAGCGGCACAATGAGATATCAGAGAGCGGCAAGAGAAAGTTCCCGAGGAGTTGGAGGAAAGAAGAAGTGGAAGAAGAAGTAGAAGAAGAAGAAGAAAGTTCTGCCGAGAGTTTTGCGATTGAGTTTTCCGTATGGCGATGGGGAAGGAGAAGCCGGTGTAAAGCGCCGCATGAATTCTTTTTAATGGATGTAAAATGCGCGCTTCATTGCCTGTGATTTGTGCCCGATGTCGCATCGAGTGCGAAAACTGATAATTACAATCCCAATGGGTATCTTTAAACCTGTAACCGTGTAGATACGTTGAATGATAGAAAAATGTTCGATCAATGCAAGGTAAATAGATTTTCTCTCTTCAAATCGAGCCGGCTAAATCGAATGAGATACGAAGGTATGAGTCAGGAATATGATAATGTATATATATAACTTGAAGCTTCACGTACCCTCCGACATTTTCGGAATACATTAAATTATGTGGAAATTTCGGAAATGAAATTCAAAAAGAAGCCGTATTCAATGCACCCGCTCTTCCCCTATACATATATATATATATAGCTATGCTGCACCGTATACGCTATTGGCCCCGAAACGCGAGGGGAATATATTGTTGTTCCATTCGGTAGGTTTCTTTCTTGCTTTCGCTACGCGCACCGCTCTCTCTCTCTCTCTCTCTCTCTCTCTCTCTCTCTCTCTTTCTTGCTCACGTTGTTTCTTTTCTCCATTATACCCATATTTACACGGGGAAAGGGAAATACCGCACGTACGCAAGAATGTTTTTTGTTGCTCCTGATTCAATGGAGCGATGCGCGCAGACTCGGCGATTCGTGAAGATTGGAAAAATATGACGGCAGGGGTGCGCGAGGATCGAGAGGCTAATCAGAATTCCAAAAGTCCGAGAGCTATACTGTACACTCGCTTTCGCTGCTGCTCCAAATTGAGATTGGTGCTTATACTATATATTCATTTTTCTATGCGTGTATTATATATACAATATATATAGTCGAAAAGGGTACAAACACACACACACAGATACGTTAATTTTAGCGCATGCAGTTATAACAAATTCGTTAACGTTGAAATAACGTAGTGAATTGAACGAGAGAAAAGTTGTTGTCATCCGTGTTTTTCTGCAGCGAGTTTTGCCTTGTCGCACAAGTTTATTTACATTTTAAATGGAGCTTTTATATTTTTAACGTTCTCGTGTGAAGTTAATGCCAAGCGCAATGAAAAAACTTTGCTTTATATATATGAGCCAGTGACATGCAGCACTTCCGCCGTTATACATGTGATGTGTGTGTATATATATGGCTGCGCGTACAACACTTTGTGTAAGCATTTCGACCCTTATGCCCTTATTTGTGTAATTTGATTAAAAAATATTTATAAGTTTATACATACAAACGTGCGCAAGCTGACAAACTCGACCTACTTCGGCAAACTGATTATGCGCAATCGCGCGTGTGTGTGTATATGAGCGAATTCTGCCTCGCGATTCAATCTGATAAAACTGCGAAAAAAAGGGTAACGCGCGCGACTTAATTTCAATTTTACCACGCACGCGTATGGGACGTCCATGGGGATACATATTTTCGACGTGTAAAAAAAATCTCAACCGTATAATTATCGTTACGTGCTACGGTTAAGCTGATATCGTATTATATACGTGAAATTATAAAGCATATTCAACAATCCTGCGTCTATATATCGTTTGCCATTATTCGATATAAGTGAGCTTCTTTCTAAATGCGCTCGTACGTTAATTTATACGCTGCAATAGTATAATAACAACTGTAATTTCACGAAAATGGGTCATGGATTCGCTAAATTAATTTTGATGTTTACTACATTTAACTGATTTCGGACTAATTACGTGCGTTTCATATTACGTTGCTTTATAATATTCCGTAAAATGTTTAAACAAATGCTCGTGATATCAAAATTTGTAGAAAGTACAGTCATCAATTATGCGTAAAAATTTAACAATAACTACTGCATTAATTAATTTCCTTAAAGCCAAGAGCATTTTAATTCTAAGTTTCCAACGCACCTGTACAGCACATTTCAAAGGAGAACTTGTGCTTTGAGATTTATTAGTCGTACAACAAGATTTTTTCCATACTACTTTTCTACTTTGTACATATCTTCACCATGAAGCTACTCAACCAAGCTTCCCAATCGCGCTACGTGGAAAATTCTGTTTTCATAATAATATAATAATAATAATTCTGATTAAGCTGAATCGTAATTTCGTGCGGCGAAGCGCCGTATTAAAAGTGTAACACTCGGTGAAACGGCATAAACACAATTGATTCGCTGTGCAGCAGGGACGTTGATTAACGCAGTAAAAGCACGCGCAACTCCAACAAAACAAACCAAACACTTCGCGCCGCCGCCGCCGCCGCTCTGCACTGGCGTACCGCGAAATCATAAATTATGCTTGCACGGTTCGCACTCTATAGGCGTCAAAATCCATCCATTATTCAGTGCCTCTCCGCGACGACGGCGGCACGCGGTGAACAATTAAAACTGCATTCCTGCCTTCATTATTAATCACGAAACGCAGCGCGCGCGCACCCGAACGGCCACGCGACGGGCCATAGCGTTGTCCGTCGAAATTCCAGCGAAGCCTTGCAAGTATACACACATATATACACCTTTTAATTCCTACACGAGAGAGAGGAGAAAAAGCAGGAGAACAGCTCCTCTTTTTCGACGAGGCCAGCTCGCGCGACATTCTATACCTCGTTTGCAATCGGAAGTCCCAATGGCGTAAGCAAGCGAGCGAGTGCTCGTGAGAATCGCAGCCGTAGAAACGAAATCCGAAGACCTATTATTCGCGTCTCCTTCGTCGTGGCCGAGCAAAAAAAAGTACCCCTTTTTTGCGCCTCCTCCTCCTCCTCCTCCTCTCCCTTCTTTCGCTATTCACGTATAGTTAAGTCCTTCGGTGCGGGGGCGAAGAAAGGAGCGCGCGCTCTTGCAAACGCAACTCGGAAGCTACAATGCGGTCATTCGATATCCTCGCGAGCCGTGAGACAGAGAGAGAGTGAGAAGCATCGGCGAAGGGGGACACTTAGGTAAATTGAAACCGCGCCCGTAAGACGATGCGCGCAGCGCTTTGAGATCGACTCCTACGCGTGTTTGTATGTATGTATGTATGTATGTAGGTGTGTGTGTATGTGTGAAGGTATACGCGTCGAAGCAGCTTATTCCGGCGAGACGTAGCGGGAGACAAGTTCGTTCGTCTCCTTCGCTCGCCGCGTTGCTTTTTCTTCGTCTTCTCTGGAGCGAGGAAAAAATATATCGACGATCCCGATACGCGGAGATGGAAGACGAGAAGTTCCGCTAGCGAGCAGAGGCCGATTAGAGGATTTGCTCTGATTAATCGACGGATCCTCGTGGGGGTGATTAATTCCATTGAGTTGCATGAGTATTATCATATCATCGCTATATATGCATGTAAAAACCACACATATTTACTGTACGCGTTGTGTAATGAATAACGATTAATTTTTCAGAACGTAGTAATATAATATGTAACCAATTCAAAGTAAATGTTATTATATTATTTATATTCGAATTCTAATTAGTGTGTGTATGTGTGTTGTTAAGTCATAAATCGCTTTTTCATTTATCATTATAAATTGTCATTTTATCTGGTCTATATATTTACAAAGATATATGAATATTATCATAATATAATATTAAGTATTCGAAATTTATTCAATAAACGTACACTCATCAATATAATTACAAAATTACCAAAATTGAATTTCATTTCATACCCATGTACCTCAATAACTTCAAACGTGGTAATTTATTTCTAACGGGTTCTATTACAATCGAGTGACAGTATAGAAAAGCGTCTTGAGGATATATCCCTATAAAAACGCTTTTAGCCCTGTAATCTTTATAGTTCCTCGCGGTAATTCGTATACATAAGAATACCCGGACGACCTCTCTCACTCCTATACGAGGGCGGGATAGAATGGATAGGCGAATACTTAAGAGAAAGAATTAGATAGCGAGAAAAGGGTATATACGGGAAAAGCGAGTAGGGAAGGAGAGGAAAACAAAAGGACTGTTCGCTCGTGAGTGTGTGTGTGTGCGCGAGAGGGAAACGAAGAGCCATGGAGAGAGAGAGAACGGCACGAACCGGAGATTAGGTGATCCGAGCGAGAGCGGCGGAGAGTGCTCGAGAGAGCTTTGGCGAAACGTGATGCGAGTATGAAAGGATCATCGCCGGAATAATGACAGGACTGCAAAAACACATGCAACCCGAGAGGTTTATTGATTATCCGTTTTACTCTCTTCCCCCCTTCCATCCTCTTCTCAACCCCCTTCTCTATCTCTGTATGCTGACTTTTACGAGCGCTTGAACGCTCAATTTTTCCCCTCGCTAAATGTACCGATAAACTCATTTTTTGCGTAATTTCTATTTGAATAGTTCCAGCGTGTGTGGCTGTTCCTAAAACGTGTAACATAATCGTATATATACATGAGGTGTACAGTTATGACAATCATCTTATATTTCGAGATTTTTTTACACGAAAAGTTGTCGCCTTTGATAGAACTTGATAAAGATTTGTATAAGATGAATTTATTACTATCAATTTAAGAAATACGGAATAGCCAATTTATCTGGTTGGAAAAATATAAAAGAATAATGCGTTTCTCATATTTCGAAAGAACACGCAGCAAGGTAAGTAATCTTAGTCGATCGTAAAGCTGCAAAAGACACAAGAAACGGTAGGTAGTCATTTATCTCTATAACGAGTACAACTTTTTTTTTACCCAACTGTAAACACAGCAGCTCATGCAGTTGAAATATTCAGGCTTTTCCTCGAAATCCAAGCGCGCGCGCACATACACACGTGAATATATTTCAAATCTTTCGCCAAAGAAATAGAGCGAAAAAGCTCGCACAGATATGGCGCGCGCGTAACGAAGCGCTTTTGGAGCACTACTCCTTTCTCTGCTTCTCTCTCTCTCTCTCTCTCTCTCTCTCGTTCTCGTTCTCTTTTCAAATCCGACGTTGCCAGCTATAAACAAGCCGCACGTAGGAAAAGTCCGGGTAAAAATGGCGTTCTAAAATTCTCGATTAACCTTCCACTGGGGGGAGAAAGGAGGAGGGGGGCAGAGGATATAAAAGAGAGGAGGAACGGTAAAGCTCCGTCTGTTCCTTAATAAGACGCGAAATTCGCGAAGAAAGAGTAACGGTGTGCAGTAGTATATATAGCGCCAGGCGCGCGCGCGTCTATATATGTACAGGGAAGCGCGGGGCTGCGATAGTAAAAGAAAGGAGAGTAGAGGGGAAAAAAATCAACAAAGCCCCGGCTCGAGACAGAGCAAATTAAGGTTATTGCCGAAAAAGAAGGAAGCGGGTGAGTTGCGGAGGCCGCGAGGAAGAAAGAAAGCCGAGGGTACCGTTCTCCCTCTCTCTCGCTCTCTCGCGCACCGGTTCTATATACGTGGGGCCAGTTGCGAGATAATAAGCCGACGGGGAGGGAGAGAAGAACGCGCGAGTTGAATGCGTATATATATACGAGGAAAAGTCGTAAGGAGCCTGGTAAGACATCGTGAGTTTACGTGCACGACTCTGTGTGTAATGTACGTGCACGGGCGGGCGGCGCCACCGCCCCTAACATAAGAATATCACGAGATCGACGTGTATGTACGCGCGCGCGCGTGTGCATATGCATGTAGCCGAGGCTCTCGAAATATGCGCACGCGGGCTCTTCCATGTGAAATCGATAGAGCAGCGTGTACGTGCTTCGACTTTTTTCTATACGATTCACGGTATTTCTTATCGAGATATTGCAATTAACTTATTTCTTTAGGATTTTTATATAGTTTTTTACCTCAACCACTAAGAATTATAGAAAAATTTTCAATCACGTTATTAATTTTTTAATGTTATAGTACTCCTATGGCTTTCAACAATTAATTACTGCAGTTTTAAAATTTTTACTGGTTATTTTAGCTGGCTATCACGTTGTTTTCACTTTATCTTACTGTCAACCGGCGCACAATGTAAATAATATACCTAAGAATATTCGTTGTACTTGCTTTTGTTGCATACAAATGAAGATATTCTTGAAGACTTTTCAATATTATATTTGAACTCCGATCTAACTTACATTTATTTTCATCTCTCACATTAAAAAAAAAAAAGAAAATGAATAGAATTTTCTATGCCCATTCATAACTCACAGTGTGTTATATATTTTCATATTGCAAAAAAAAAATAAGAAAATTGGCTTTCAACATTGAACAAGAAATTAAAATAGAGTCTAAAAATACCTGTGTGTATATAGGCAAATGTAAATATATTTTCCAAGTTAGCATCGTGTCGGATCGATAATATTATACCCTATCCACTCTCCCGAAGGGGTTAAATTTTTCAAGTGTCGATGCGACGTGGAAGAGCCCGTAGGCGAGGTAAGAAAGGGGTTCTCTCTCATACTAGTACATGTATATACGTATACTCCTGGCCTTTACTCGCGAGGCTAAATCATTTTCCCGTCTCACGGCGGCGCCGCGTATACGCGCGGCATGTTATTTCTTCGTTTCCTCCTCCTCACCCTTACCCTCGTTCAACTCGCTTCGCGAATATATACGTATATACACGCGTTTGCGTGCGTGCGTGCGCAGACTCGTCTGTCCTCTCTCTTTCCCTCTCCGCGCATATAAGCCGAAAGCACAGAAGCCTCTTAAGCAGAAGCGGCGAGGGAGGAAGAGGAGGAGGAGGAGGAGGGGTCGAAGCATATGTCGCATTATGCATGGTAAGGACCGCGCGCTCGCTCGACGCACACGCGGGGCGCGGAGGTAAAATTTATGCACTTTTCCGCTTGTTTCTTATACATATGCAAGGGCTTTCCACCTCATCCCCTCATCGCCTCTTCTGCCGCTTCTTCTTCTTCGTACTCCTTCTTCGGCTTCCCTCCTTTTTGGCCTTTCCGCCGGGCGAGGCTCACTTGCTCTCTCTCTCTCTCTGGCATTGCTATCTCTTACCCTATACGCCGTCGCCGCCCTCTTCGCTCGCCCGGACGGCGCGCGTATATATGCACCTCTCGATTTTCGAGCTTAGCTACTTTTTGCTCCTCGTGTGTGAGCGCCAGGTTGTGCTGTGTTATATACCTATAGATCAAACGACGACGACTACTACTGCCTATTATGAAATACCGGCCGCGGAAGGCCCGACGTACTTATCTTGAGAAATGGGGAAGCGGATGATTGCAGCGTGGTCCGCGAGCGTACTTGATCCAATCGATATTTTGTTCCGGACCCCCCGCCCCTCCCCCTTGCGACGACTTTACTTCGTACTGTTTTTTCAAATCATTATATTTTATACGGTACAGATAAATATGGATCTTCTTTATCCTTTCGAAGTATCGTATTTCTAGCGGGGAGAAAAACTATTGTCCTTTGGTTACGTTTTTAATAAAACGTTTTTCCTGTTAATCTTGATGGTGTTATTGTTGTTATTTTTGTTTCGAAGGGATATATGTATCAACGACAAAGTAAAAAGCAAAAACCTTGTGCTTTCAGAATTCTCTTAGATTTTTATGTTTTTTACCTAGATTTTACATTTTAATTCATATTTTTACATGGATTTGTAAAGAAACAAAACACTGAGTTCCGAGAAAGAATATTTACTTTTTTTTATTACAAAAATTACAAGTTACATCGTTATAAAAAGATGTTTTAGAACATTTTAAACAATGTATGTGAATAATCTTCATTAAAAAAAACATGTTATTCATAGTTTTATAAATACGAATAAGAATAAATTCGCCTTTAATACGTCACACCAACATTAAAAGCAACACAACTAAATATTAAACTCGCGCAGTTTCGAACAGTCCTGGAAAATTTTCATTCCGCCGCATCGCCTCTATATATGACCGACCAGAGTATAACCCACGTCCCCTAGCACTTCTCAAAAGCCTGCGCCGCTACCTCGCAAACTTTATGCCGCAACGGCAAGCGCCACATCAAGCGTCGAATCAGTTATCTCGTCGCAACGCGCGCGCGCGCACGTATATATACACATATAGTGTACTCGCAGCCGTGTTTCCAGCGGGGGGCATATAGCAGTAGCAACAGCAGCAGCAGGACCAGCAGCTAATCCCAATTTTATTTGCTCCCGGCTTTTTACGTATGTAAATGAAGAAGCGCCCGCGTCGTTACGCGTCGCGTCATTATTCGCGCGCGGCCGGCTCCCCCAACGATTCCGCGAGAGAGAGTGAGAGAGAGAGTACGCAGGACAAGATTAAAGCCCTTTGAAGAGAGACGACGAGAGAGCGAGTGAGAGAGTCAAGGGGTTGGAGCGGGACTGCATAATTACTCGGCTCTGTGTACGTGAGAGCGCTTCTGTTTCTGCGTCTGGCGTTCCGCGCGCGCGAGCGCAATCGTCCTTTCGTTATTCTTCGCTTATGCTCTTGCGATGCCACTCGTTTCCTCCCTCTCTCTCTCTCTCTCTCTCTGCTTTTTTGCACTCGCTTTCATTGGTATCTGACGCGCGACAGCGCACCTTTTGTTATGTTTTAAGTGGATATACGTTCTCGCTATCTCTACATACATGTATCTTTTTGCTTTCTGCTCGTCTGCTTTTTTAGCCAAAGCCTTAATTATTACTCGAAGAAAAATAATATAGTAAAAATTATTATCATGTCTGACTGCAAATCTGAGACAGGTGCAAAATATCGCGATAGTTGTAATTAATTTAAAACAAAAAAAAAACATAATTTGTGATAGAAATTGTTATTAATTTATGGTAATTATTTTGAAATTATTGCAATTTTCTTTATCAGTTGAGTCCATCTCAATTTTACAATCGGGTATAGTAATTATATTACTACATTTTTTTCTCATGATTATTATTTTTTCTGATGTACCACAGTTAAACTTTCTAAATTATACTTTTGAATTACACTTTAATATTATTTTACACATCTGTGAACTAAATTCTAATTAAAATTTTGCGGAAATTTGATCCTTCGATCGGTTGACTCTTCGTTCAATTGTTTTCGTATTTATAAATTTTCGGGATTCTGATTTTCGATTTTCTTTCTTATCGGAACAACAAGCTTTCGGTTAAAAATCTTATATCTAATAAATTTCCTTTCTACAAATAAATTTTGTAATTTTCGATACCCACTCACAAAACTTTATAAATTTCAAAATAATTAAAGTAATGACGAACGTTACAACGCAAAGAAACACATTTGACTAAACAATGAACTAACCACTGACAAAGCACCGCAGATGCAATCCCGTAACACCATGGAAATGCTTTCTTATATTCAAAGTCCCTAACAAGAGCGGGAGAAAAAGGTGAAAATTCTCCTTTGAAAAGTCGACGCAGTACAGCGTGCGCGCGTAAACAATGACTGAATCGCATAGAGGCGCGCACATCAAAGCGACGAAAGGTGCGCCGGTTGATTAATACGGGAGAAGTGCAGCTCACGCGGGCGCACGCGATATATTGTTCGGCTCCCGATAATTGCACTCGTTTGCGCTCCTCCGAGCTCGCGCTGCGCCTCTTTGCCGATATAACACTGGCAGTACCGAAGCGCGCGAGCTTATCAGCGTATCCTCGTTTGTCTCTTCTATATATATACACGCGCGTATCTACGAGCACAAAAATACACCTTCGAGGCAACGACGGTAGCAGCTTCCTCCGTTTCCTGTTTTTCTCTCTTTCGCGCCTTTTCTCCCTTTGTCCCCCGCAAACTTTTTGCACCCGCAGGCGCGACGCATTGTCGCGTTGCTGCTGCTGCTGCTCCCTCGAAATGCGAACGTCGTATATATATGTATATACCTATGCAAACCAACTGAATCTCTCTCCCTCTCTCGCTCTCTTTCTCGCAGAGAGTTATTCGTTTCGCGGAGCGCGAAAGGAGAAAGAGAGAGAAAGAGAGAATCGCCTCGTTTTCATTCATTCGCATACATTACGCGCGGGAGCTTTGAGATGGGGGAAGCGAAAAGGGGGGAACCAGGAGGGGGGACGAAGCATGCGACCCCCGTGAGAAGAAATGAACTTGAACCTCTCTCTCTCTCGCTCTCTTTCTCCCGCCTCATCTTTATTGTTCGGCCACAAAAATCGGCGAAAACAAATTAAGGAAATTACCGCACCTGGCGCGCCATTGTCACGCGGTTAATGAACGGCCTTTCATGCCTGCGTATATTGTGGAAAAATTCTTACGCTCGCGTATGTGTATACGTATATATATATATATATATACATGTATGCCAGCTTTTGCGTTCATTGTGCGCGCGAGTGGGGCTATTATATTCTTTTTTTTTTCGTTCACGTTGTGTGTGCAGGCACGCGCGAGAAACGCGAAAGCGAGAGTAATTAACAATCGAGCGTCGGCAAAAGTGACGGACGTGTCGCTTATCGCTTTTGCTTCCAGGTGCCTCCGCCCATGACGCGGTTTCAGCTATACATTTTACGCTCGCGCGCGTGTACACGGGGGCTTATTTATTGTGTTATATGAAAATATGTATTGACGAATATATGTAAAATGCCGGATGACTGGCTGGATAACGAGTCATTAACTTGCTTTTGCATGACCTGCTTTCCAGAATTACATATTTTTCATGGGATATATCATATGTACATATGTATATATTTGTGTATATTTTTAATAATTAAATAATGGAATCCGAACGTTTATTATCTCTTTCGGAAATACATCGATAAATTAAACAATTTTCTAATTAGCAGTATAAAGAACGATCAAACAAACGTTTTTGTATTCCTCATGCTATGCTAATTAAAATATATGTTTGCATTATTCAATATATACATAAAAAGATTTTTCAATTAATTTATTCTTTCATTCGACGAGCATTGTTATGATGATATATAAAATAATTAGTGTAAACATATTTATTTAGGTTGCCGTCAAATGAAAGGAAAATAAATCATGAAGAGCGTTAAAAAACAGGCGTGCAATTACTATGCATCGAGCGCCTATACTACAGGGTCGGAGGAAACCGTAAACTACGTTTCTCTGTTCAGCAAGGCGCCAACAAAACCGTAACACCAGTCGTAAAAAAAAACGCGAAAAAAAGAGCGGTAAAATGTTTCGATGAATTTGCACGTCTCAGGCGAGCCTTATGCGCGCCGACGAAGAAAAAAAAACACAGTTCTCGAAGGGTATAGAGTGTGCTGCAGTTCTCGAATAAGTCGAACGTGCCTTGACTAACAACTGCGTAATTCTTGAAATTTTTCTCGTTGCTATATGTATCGCCGACGTATACGTATCGAGATATAACTTAATGCTTGATTATACGTAGATTTATATACCTTCGATATATACTTGATTTTTCTTCGTCAAGGCAAGGAAATAAGTTGGAAAACCAAGCCGTTCTGAAAAATCGCCACGATTTCGGCGATAGGAGCTGCGAGCTAAAAGAAAATGCGCAACTGCGATCGATGTATTTTATTCAGCACAAAACCTTCATTACTCGGAGACCTACGGAAAAAAAGGACCGGATAGAATCAATCTTTCGATCGACCGAAATTTGTTATCGATAAGCATCTCTTCGCCTGATCGACGGACGACGGCGCGCAAAAAAAAACTCGACGACGATTTCGTAGAGATCGACTTTCCCCTCTCTCACCTACATATATATATATATATATATATATATAAATACACGCCGTCGGTTATTCGGCAAATGATCATCCCCGACATTTCATCTGGCAAAAGCTAGCGTCGTATCGGCAAACAAGGTAATACAAACGCAAACAGCTACACACGTACATGCATTTATATAATATATATGTAGGGGGGATGACTGGGCACCTAGTCACGCGTGGGAATAAACATTTTTCCCTGAGCGGCGTACGCGCAGCGTTTAAGATCGCGGGGGGATGATAAGCAGAGCCGTGGGACTGTTCTTCTTGATTTTCCATATCTAAGGGCCATTTATCCGAAGGCGTAACGCGCCGCAATTTGATTCGCATCCTATACTCTTCGAGCCCCCTTCCCCTTCGAATCGCACGAGCAGTGAGGGGGGGGAGGGTAAAGTGAAGGCTTAATGCCGCCTCGTTAAGATAAGGAGAAGATATAGAAGGAGGGGGAGACGTCAACGTGAAGGGAGAGAGAAAGTTTCGTTGCTCGCGAGCCCCTGACCTTCCGCGCGCTTCTGTGTGTGTGTGTATGCGTCGCGCCGAAAACTTTGCGGTCGTGCTTCTTTTCCTCGTCGTTCGTAGTCTCTCTCTATATAGATATACACACACGGGAGGGAACGATGGCAAGTTCTTTCGACAGGAGAAATTAAGTCGCATTTAGCTGAAACTGCACGCGCTTGTCTCAATAGTTTGCCGAGTTGTTGGCTGACGTGCGAGATTGCTCGAGACGCGGACGATTTATCAAACGGTCTCTTCCGTTCTCTGCTTCTTTACACTCGTCGATTTCGACTATACTACCACATATAGCTGTCCCCTTTCTTCTGCTATTGATTTTTTCGTCTCACGAATACATTATAGAATATCGATGGGAATGAGGATTGATTGTTGGTGGTTTAATGGTCGAGTAGTAATACTTATATATAAACGTTAATACATTGTTTTATCTTGTAGTCTGGAAATGACTTTGTCGAGGAGAGCGTATAATACTTGAGGTAACTGATAATATCGACGCGCAGCACTTAAGGCTATTATGTGTTATCTCTCTCTCACCATTATATACGCAGGTTATAAGATGTATGTACAAGACGTGTGCTGCATAAATTTAACTATCTTGTCTCTCTTGCGTATATTAATATTTTTTTATTCCTATACACGCATTATATAATGTCATAATTTCTCTACACGAATTCTCTTTACAATTAATAACCTACTGCGGCAAATCATATATACTATATTTCATCAAGGAATAATAATTTTATCTTTCGATAAAAAAAGAACGCGTTGGAAAAAAATATTTAATTCAATTTTCCATATAAATATTAATTTCTGAGATGAAATTAGCCTACAGCGCTGTGTTTCTAACGTACATATACGGTTTACATCAACGTGTTAGCTCGTAATCCATAGCGAACGCAGCTGTATAACTGGCCCCATCAGCTAAGATTCGACAAATCCGTTTAATAAATCCATATTGGCCAGATGCATCACGGTTCGGCTGTGCAACACTATCAACACACCGAGAACTTGACCCGAAAGCGCCAAGAGCGTATTTAATAGTTCTGCGGCAAATTCAAAATACGCCATGCGCGTTCTACAACGTCTATATACACGTCCCTTCATACACATTGATTGCTGTCGCTTCGAAATGGCATATACACGCTACAGCTTTATCGGTCGGTCAAGACGCAAGCAGACGAGGTTTTACTTCAACCGTGCCGCCTTGCTTTATATATATATATATGTATACTCTCGCGCGTGAAGCTTATCGCTCTCAGTACGCGCGAGAAAGTCTTATTCGGGATGACACACCGCTGGCGGGGGTATAGCAGAGCTTCGAAGCTTTACGGCTCTCAGCTTTTTTTCGCGCACCACCGCGACTTTACGATGCGGCTGCGCCGCGAGAGATCGATGCGCGTGATGCATAATAATTTTACGCGCGCCGCGTTTTCGCGGGCGCACACCCCCTGCCGAGATGTACGTTTCCTTTTTTTCACTTTTTACGAGGGAATAATTGCCCGAGGGAGAGAGAGAGAGAGAGAAGAGGCGTCGAACGTCGCGAAGCGAGGAAGCCTGCGAGACTCGTAAAGTAGGGATTGAAGGGTCTCGAAGGGTTCAGTGTTCTGTTAAAGGTTTTAATGGCTTATGTAAGTTGAAGAGCAATTAAGTATGTATTGCTCTGATAAATATTTAACGTAGCTTCGAATGGATTAGGAAATTCAATTTTACTGGATTAATTTGTATATAGTGTTGTAATTTATTATTGAAAAATGAATGTATATATTAGTTGATATTTTGTAAAAACTGAACGACGCGTTTGTAAATTTCTAAGCAATTACTATAATACTTGAATCAATATTCCGGATATATATAAAAGACACGCAGCTGTATTTCTACGAAACGAATTCCAGTCGAGTCGATAAAAGAAAAAAAATCGCTCCATTTCCAATACGTCGTTCTGAAATATAAGAAAGGAAAGCGGGCAGTCGCGAGGGCAAGTGCAGTATTATAGTTGCGTAAAATATTCCAGATTAATAAAATAGTGCGAGTGCCGACTGTCTGTTAGGAAGGTAAAAAAAGGATCGATTCTTTTTTTTCTCTCCTCTTCCTTCTTCTCTACCCCGACGGCACTTTTTTCCTGTGCGGCCGTGGCTCAAGCAAAAAGGCTTTGCGGACCACCGCTCGTCGTCGTCGTCGTCATCGACCCTTATTGAAGTCGTGAAAAAGCAATCGGCTTCGTTCCCTCGCTCCGACCGAAACTTCAATCGACGCGTTCTCGCGCGAGGAAAGAGAGGGAGAAAGAAAACGAGAGAAACGACAATCGGCGTACTCCCTCGCCTCACATCGGCGTATTAGTCCGATACAATTTCGACAGGAGAGGATGTACTACAACTCGCTCTAGTCTCGCGTTCGGAAAAATAACGGCAGCGAGCGGAGGAGAAGAGCGAAAGCTGGAGTGAGAGAGAGAAATGCAGACTCTATACGCAATCGATTAAACGTCGCCCGCTTGCGGTACGGTACCTGTACATACCTACATATGCCGGTATATATATATGTATGGGGTGTCCACAACGTTTGCCTGGTACTTTGTCACGCGATTCTGCGGATCGGTAAAAATGACCGACACATACTCGACAATCTGTCTTGATTCTGAACGCTCGAGTTGAAAAAATTGCCTTCTGTTATGCCTTGTCAGGACAATCGTTATTTTTTTTTACCACCCTTACCAATAATGCAATTAAGTATCCCATAAATGCTACTGCTTTTATCTATATGTACGTAAAATATTTTAATTTTAATGTAATATAATTACGCTATAGTATAAAATCACAAAATAGCATAGTAAAGAGGAACGATAACCTATACGTATCGTAGAGCAAAGGCCCGCAGCCTGAAGCAGCAGCAACCCATCTCACCCATATGCTCGTCGTTGCGTTGCCTCACGAAGAGGGTATAGGATATATATATATAAGGAACGACGCGACAAAGTGTCGAGCGAACGATTTCGGACACCCCGTACGTGCTTTGCCGCTGGAATAAGTTAAATAATCTCGGGCTAGCCGACGCGTATACGCGCGTGTATATAGACGCACACATACGGCAACTGTCGAAGCTGTGCACGTCGACATAGTAGCTGCGGCGCTGCAGCGTACAGAGAGGGGCGGAAGGGGGTGGAGGAAAGAGGAAGAGAGCGAGGGAGGGTGAACGCGGGGCTAAGCGCTCTCTGCAGAGAAGCGGACGGTACGATCAAATATAGCGAAATGAGTGTTTGCTCGCTCGAGAGAGAAATATCCAGTGGACCGGGCGCGCGCGCGGGCAGAGCAGCAGTGTAGCAGCAGCAGCCCGTCAGTCGAGATTGTGCGCGCTATCGAGGCGTCCCGTATATATACATATATATATATACACATATATACACATACACCTCTGTTCGTTCGTTTTCTCTTTCGCTTTAGCGAACGCGCGTACAGCTTCATCCCCTCTTCTGCTTCTCCACATCCTCCTCCTCCTCCCCCGCGCGTACCACCGCTGCCGTGCATTTTTATTTCGCCGATCTTTGCCGGCGATTTCACGTGTGTGCGGGGGGAGAGAGATTTCCGCGAGAGAGAGGACGCACACGCGCACTCTGTATTATGTAAACTCGCGTTATGCAGCACGAGTAAATATTCATGAGCGCGAAAGAGAAAGAGAGAGACAGAGAGAGAGAGAGTGGGCTGTATTTAGATTCTTATATATATTGAATGCCGAGCAAAATTTTGACGACTAAATTGACCAGATTTGTCTTGCGAGAACAGGTATAGTCATTTTCGCATGGTTTTTATATTTTATCAAGATTTACATTGCAATTTACATTGCAATTGACAGCGTAGTTTTAATTGGAATATGAAAATCTTTGGAAATGTAGTGTCAACGATATGACGCACTACGTGTATTTTATGATTGACGAGTGAAAAATTTTCTGCGAATATAGTGAAAAAGCCGTTTCTAATTTATATCAATTTTAAGCCAGTATAAAGAAGTCGTGATATATGGAGACGCAAAGAAGTTCGAATAAATCGAGCGATTTGACGTGGATTCAGTCTCTCTTTCTCTGCTCCCGATATGAAAAAGGATTCTTTACGGCGCATATTCAACGTGAAGTATCTAAAGCCCTCTAGATTTACAGAGATGGCAGTACCACTTCTTCTTCTTTTGGAAATAGAGGCAAAGTTCTTTATAATTGTGAGTTATGAGTGAAAGGTATTTAAAATTCTATATAGAATTTAAGAACATCGATATAACACTTCTTATTTTCACAATAATCAGCGAAGAATTTAGATTTTTTTAGGTGTCGTAATTAAAACATACATGTCAAAAAAACTCCCCCTTTCTAACACGTTTTAAATCCTCTCACAACACCACATTGGAACTTGAACAATTTATTATTCTACCCCACGGAAAAAAAAGATTAGCTTCAACACTCAAGTCCCGTAAAGAAAGATTTAGCTATAATAGGGGCCCGGAGTTTAAAAAATCGCTCGATTTACTTCCGTGCCCTCCCCCCCTCGCCCCCGTCCGTAATGCTTTTTTAGTTAATACGGCAAGCGCAACGTCGGCGGCGGTGGCTATACCCCCGTAACCGCACTCGCCCGGTGAGAGCATATACGTGTATTTCTTTTCCAGTCAGTAAATCCGTTTGCACACGATATTTGCGCGCGTGCGAGCGGCCGGAACGACTGTAGTAGTACACCCTTCCTCCGGTGGCTTAAGCTTAATTGTCGCGCGGGTTACGGTTTTCCCGCGGGGCTCCAAAATAGCCGGGGCGGCTTTCGCCGAATCGTGAGTGTGTATGTGTCGTCCAGGTCGAAACGAATCGCGAGAGAGAGAGAGAGAGAGAGCGAGAGTCGACAACGAAAAGGTATAGTTTTCGACCATTTCGCAGCGTCGCGCGTGCGTTCTCTCCATTATACGTACCTTTTGTACATACGTATGTATGTGTTACGTTTCATTGCCCCTCTGATTCTCCTGCAAATGTGTATACCACTGCGTTGTATTATTGCAGGTTAAAGGGCTCGGACAGCGTGTCTTTAATTTGTATGCAACGTAGGATTTTTAACGCTACGCCTCTTCAATTTTGTGCTAGCGAGCGAGAAAGACTAATTTTCGTTTAAAATACGAGATAGGCGAAACTGTGCGCGTGAGAATGTGTATGTGTATGTGTGTGTGTGTGTAGGCGAGTGTCGGAATCGCTGGGGCGCTCGGGATAGGAGTGCGCACTGGAACGAGACATTTAAATTTTAATGGAGATGATGATTGAGTGTTTGCAATCAGCTCTCGAGACGCGAGATGTTAACGAGGCTCATATACATAGAAATGCATGCGCGAATTGTAAATTGAGCTAAGAGCGCGCGAAAGAGACAAGTAAATTATTGCCGAGGCGTGCGATAATGCAACAAAAATTTAATTGAAATTCGTCTAGGGCGTTTCTATATAATACCTGATAATTAAGGCAGCAGCGATATGTAAATGAAAAAGTAGTAGATCGTGTGTAATTCAATCGTTACTGTTTTGTATATATCCACTGTGAAAATTATTACTTTAGTACGTGACGGTTTTGCTGACTAGTAAATAGAATCAGATATCCGGCTAATAGATGGTAATCGAGATATCTGTTTGAAAAAATGCAGAGTTCTTGCCAACGCATACACACCTGTTAGAATTTCGTCTTTTTTTTATATTTACATCTGTTATCGCGAGCTATTAGTTAACGTGTTTAAAAAATTTTAACTTTATAGTCGATAATATTTAAATGTCAGAATCGATTCGAACATTGCAAATGTAGATTTTAATTCAAATGAAATGGTTGGATATGATTTATAAGCCATACAATTTACTTATTCGCTTTGCGACTGCCGTATAAAATTTAATCGGATTTTGGTTTTATTTAGGGTATAAAATTTAAAATTCCATCAACTTTTCAGATGGGAAATCCAGGAAACGAGCAGCTGATTTTTAAGTTACCAGGTATAATGATTTACGAGGGTTTTTCACAGCTTAAAAAAAACTGGACGTCAAAAAGGTACTTAGCACCAAAAAAAGATTATCCTATATCAACAGTTACAATTTCGGATCCATACACGGAAGCACGGTAAAAATCGCACAGCACATTTGGAATTTCAAACGAGCCATTAGGGACGCTTAACTAAATCGATTACCCCATCGTGAGGCGATCGCCATAATCCCGCAGCTGTGGCCCCCCATATAAGCGAAAAATATAGTTTTCGAAAAATCGAATCGGCAGCTTGGGTGCACACCGAAAAATGCGAGCTAAAAAGTTTTCCACAGCTTTCTTGGTCGCTTGCGCACGCGCATGTTGCAGCCAACGAAAAAGTAGCGCATAATGGAGCGCGCGCTTTCTCGAGTAAAATTTCAACTCAAAATCCAAGCCACGTATAGAAACAAAGAGAGAAGAGAGAGAGAAGAGAGAG
The DNA here is from genome assembly GCA_035583055.1 of Torymus tubicola. Taxonomy (NCBI): domain Eukaryota; kingdom Metazoa; phylum Arthropoda; class Insecta; order Hymenoptera; family Torymidae; genus Torymus; species Torymus tubicola. The sequence continues at coordinate 24,091,640 of JAWWEQ010000010.1, read as the reverse complement.
CGATAGAGCGCAGAGAAAACCCTTCTTCCGCGTCAAAAGCTGAAAAGCAGGCTCTCTTCTCTACGCGACTCGCGGGAACGCGGACGACCCCGTGAGAGGTACGATCACGTCCGCAGAGAGAACCTGAAAGAGAGCGAGAGGGAAACATATACGAAGGAAGAGACAACGTCGACCGGAGGTGAGGAGGAAAAAAAGTATATATATATCGGCATGCGGAGAGAAAGTTTTTCTCGTATGCCGGCAGATCGAATAGCGGTTTCACACCTGCCTCGTTCGATCTCCTCTGCTGGCTTTTATACACGTGTATACACCGCAGCACCGCACATACGCAGGAGAATTAAATCAGCCGAAGGGTCGCCGCCGCGTAGCAAGCCGCGATCACTTGGTGATGCGCCATCGAGAGCGAAAGGGACGAGGCTGGATATATATACACACACCGAAGAGGGAGCAAGAGAGAGGTAGAAAAAACACGGGGACCGAGTTCGGGTTTTTCCACGCTCGGATACTTCCTTTTGTGCTGCATTGCCGCGCGGTATTTTTCTTTTTACCCCTCCCCGCCTCTTTGACCCATCCTCAACGCCGTTTGTTGTTTTTTTTTACCTCCTTTTCCTCAAAGATGATTATTTCGGCTCGATGGCTGAGAAGAATGGGCGCGCGGGCCATTTGCGGAAGTTAATGAATTTTGATGGCGCAGTTGCGCGTGCCGCGGTGCAGTTTTGAATCTAAGCGGATGAATGTTTATCTTTTTTTTCTTCTTTCGTACGCTGCGCTTTTAATCAACGACGCGCGCGGACAGCATGGTCTCGGAAAAAAGTTAATTAAGCAAGATCGATGAATCCGCGTTATGCGCTCGGTGCAGCTGCATGAGCAGAGTAGTAGAGAGGCGCCATTGCCCCGAGATTTTCTTATGCGCGAGAGAAGCAAAGTTCATTGAAAGAAGAAGAAACAAAGTTTATAGCGCGCGCATAGAGTGATAAGTTTTAAATCAAGAGTAATAAATGGCAAAAGTTTGGGTTATAGTTATACATTTGATTGTAAGTACGTTATGGTTGCGACGAAAAAAAGTTCAAGTATGTACTATTAAAATCAAATCAGTTAATTATAGCAAAACGTTGAAACTATGTTTTTATCTTTTGTATTTTTGTAGAGAGACGTATTTAACCTTTTGTATAAAAATACTAAAATTGAATGTCATCGTAATTAGAGCTCGGAGAGTGACTTTCTTTGATTGATACATAAAAGAGAGAGGAACGCACATGGGAAGGCATAAGGAAAGGGTAAAGAGGCACTTTAACATCTGTTACAAGTGTCTTCTCGCGTTTCCAAACAGAAGAAAAAATTTCGTTGAAAAAAAGGCAAACTAAAGTGTTGATGTAAAAAGCAACAGCTACACGGTTTTATGATTCTTTTTCGTCTCTCGCACTTACTCGTCTACGCGAGCGCGAGCCACAAGACGATTTTAAATCACCACTGTTGCTCTCTTTCTTTCTCTCTTTCCTTCTCCCAACGTTACAAATAACCTATCGCGTCCTACAAATCACCTCCTTCTCGGTCTCTCGTCTCGCACGCGCGCAATATATAATCCCCCGTATATACGAAAAAAACACACACACGCGCGTGTGTGCACACAAAGAAGTTAAAAATCTCGAAATACCTATATAGATCGCTGACGGATCAAGGTATCAGGTATATATCCCAGTGCGGCGTAAGAAAAAAAGAAAGAAACGAGAAGAGAGGTGGAGCTCTCGATGTACAACGCGCAGCCGCAAGATTTCGGGTAAAAAAAAGGCAAAGAAGAGGAAACAGCTGCCGCAGAGCCGCATAGACCGCGATTCGGCGCGCAGATAGAGCGGTTAGCGGTTCGGCGCTCGGGCGCGCGGAGGAGATGAGTATCTCTGAAAATAGGACCTCGCGCGCGAGCGCATTGTACGCGCCACCATCCGAGTCCCTCTATTTATACGCGCGGCGTCGATGGCGGTCTTTTCTCTTTCTCTTTCTCTCTCTCTCTCTTCCCTGCTACTACTGCTTCCCTAATACGATTTCTGTACCGTGCGCGACCGCGATTCGCGTCTTTTTCTTTCTCCAATACACAGAGAGCGAGCTCTACTATATACTACTACTACACGAGCGACGTTGGAATTTCGTTCTCTTCTCTCGCGCAAATGCCAATCAGACAACCGCTCCGCCCCCAGTGCACGGTGTATCCGGAGGGAGAGGCAGCGCGTGTACTTCCGCCAATTTTTTTTTTCCTCCTTTTCTCGCTCTTCTTCTTCTTCTGTACTTCTTCCTGGGCGCAGCTTCTTTTTCTGTACTCTTCTTTGGGGGGCGAAAAAGTTGCGGCGGAAGTGCGAGAGGCGCGCGCGTGTCTTTAGAAAAAAGTGCCTGGCGCGGCTTATTGTACGCGCCCGCCCGTTCGTGGTTTTCCTGCGGTTTTCCCTAATCTTTTGTGCGTAATGCAAGGGCGAGAGAGAGAGAAGGGACGCAGACGGGGGAAAATATTAAATTAAAATTTCGTGAATGTGGCGCGGATTTTCCTGTCGAGAGTGAGCGAGAGAGGATGAGTCTGTCGGTTTTTTTACGCGTGAGGATCTCTCCCCATAGCTGCTGTAACAGCCGCCTCGAGCCATTTATTAACTCAATTATGCGGGATGAGGCTGAAAGGATGCGCGCTGATTCGAGGTTTTTCATTGTGATAAGTAGTTTCGGCTGTAGCACCGTCACCGCAATGATATTGTAATTTTTCAATCTGACTTGAAAGGGAACCTTCGTCTTCTTTTTTACCGAGATAAAAAGTTTTCTTCCTCAAGATTTCTTTAACATTTTTTTATTATTATTATTATTATTGCATTTAATTGGATTCTCGAGCCTAACGAAAATAATCCAATAACATTAATTAACTTTGTACGCTCTCGAAATACAAATATTTACCGCAGTATTTTCTGCGCTTTTCATGGGAAAGTCATGAATACATTCAAGTGCGTTTATTTGTTTATCTTTTACTGCTATATACTCACTGTTTTTCAGGTCAAATATCGAAAACACAGCGTTAAATATCCACGTTAAAATGGGGAGAAAAATAAAGCCATCAAAAAAGCGCCGGGCACAGCACCGGTGTGACAGTATAACGCGCAGCGATTCGGAAAATAAACTTGTTTTAAAATCAATATGTCTTCGAATTTTTCCACCCACCAGCTTGGGCGCCTCGGCTGCTATTTTCAATCGTATATATCTCGAAGAAAGCGCACGAGCGCAGTCTGTGACGCGATACTTTTATTTCCGTGAGGCTCGCTTGGAAACGCTTAAGACCGCACCGGAAACAGTCAATTAATTCGGGTAGCACGCCAGCACACGCGTTTTGTTTTTTTATTATATTTATGGAATATTTTTATCAACTCGGACACTTTTACACAAAACCATCAGTCGCCTTGAATTTCGAGTTTGGAAATGCGTTAGATCTATACACGTCCTCCTCTAATTGAAAGCAAACATTGTTAACCAGGCAGAGGTCGAAAGTAAAAATCGCGCGTATGCCTCGTAAATAACGAGATCAATTGATCTTCCCTCCAGATTATTACACGAGGACGGACCGCGCGTGCGCACCTCCACCCCTGCGGTGTATTTCCCTAGACGTCTGGGTAAACGATAAAGGAAATAAAAACAGCCGCACACGCGAAAAGCCTGCCGTGGCAGCGTCATAACTCAGATGAGGATTAGCGATTAGCACATATAGAGCGCGCGAGCCAACGCGAGATAATCTTCGCCGCACGAACTCGCGAAAAACTTCCGCGAGCGGTGTGGCTTTTCGTTTTCACTCGAGGACGATAGTTTTTTTTTCCTTCGCTTTTCCCGCAATCGTGGCTGTTTGGATAAAGAAGAGCCGCGAGTGTGTGTATGTATGTCGTTAGTATAGTAGCACGAGTAAGCGTGCGTATAAATATATATATTCAAGAGTGGTAGATGAGGAAAACTCGTCAGCTTTCAATTTGGTATAGAGCTCGCTCGAAACAAAACTATCAGGCAAGTGGGTAATGAAGGGAAGGAAATTGCACCGAAAGGCGAGATAGTAGCCCGGAGAAATGTATAAGGAGATGAGATTGGCCGATAAGATTCGTTAATGAGCCAGAAGATACTTGGAGCGCGTTTCTTTAAGGACGTTAGCTCTTCATTAAGAAAACTAGGTATCATGCCCTAACAGTTACACACTCAGCAAAGTCTACAAGTCTCGAATGTTTTTCTGGAAATGTCTCAATTTTTGAAAACACTTTATGTTTCCGTTTCTTCGAAATGCTTCTTTTCACCAATTAGACAGGTATTTCTAAGCATCAACGACGTCAATATTTTTGTTTCAGTTTACTTTTACAAAGCTTTAGGATGTATATAGAAAAGAGCAATGAGAAATAGATGCGAACTTCCATGAAAACTTTATTGGATTCTTCTTCGGTAACGGGAAGAATAAAATATTTCCTTCCAGCTAATCTACACGTACTAAGAACTTCATTAAAATTTTAACAAGTCCGTTTTCAATTAAAGCCATAATATCGCTGCGGAAACGGAAAACTTGAGATTTCACAGACTGCAGCAATTATAAACTTTAAAAGTTATCACACAGTACGCTACACGCGTTGCACAAAATTCACGCTCTCGGGCCATTATTGTAATATTACGCGGCGAATTATGCGGAAAAGGCCCTACATGAAAAATTCACGACGTACCACGTGCTCCCCTCTGTTTCACACACACACACACATATATATATATATATATATATATATATATATATATATATATATATCAAATAATTACGGGCGCGATGTTGATTTACAGCTATATGCATTATTCACATTATAATAAACCGCTTTATCACCTCAATTAAAAGATAATTAAGTTACACGCTGGCTCTACATCCCGCGTTATATACGCGTTTATATGCGTGTACAAAACCGCGCACGAGGCTATAGTTTTATCTATAGCCTTTCCCCCCCATGAATAAGGCAAGGTGTACACACGAGAGCGCACTTGCGCAAGGGGAAAGAGAAAGAGAGTAAGAGGCAGAGAGAGAAACGTATAAAAAGTTAGCAGGTTGTCTCTCCCCAGGCGCTCTCTCGGCTTGGAAAAAAGGAAAATCTCGCCACGCAAAAGCGACAATTCGCGTGGCGGCGGCGGTGGCGGCTCTCTCCGAAACTCGTGCAGCAGGGAACACACCGAGTATATCTATATACATATATACGGTAGTAGTGCTCGCGACAGAGAGAGAGAGAGAGGAGCTATAGAACGAGGTCTCGCGCGGCCGCCTATGAATTATGCGTACAGTGGGAATAACATGGTAATTACAGCGCCATCTGCATGGCTATGCGTACCTAATTTATCATTATTATTAATGCATAACACGGCCGCTCGCTCGCTCGCTCGCGCTCTCATCTTTGTAATTGCAAATGAACGAAGCGGAGCGCGAAAAAGGTCGCCGCGAATAGCCGTAGAGGGACAGAGAAAGAGAAGGAATGAGAGAGAGAGAGAGCGATTTGGAAAATCCGTGCGCGCGAAATTAACGCCGGCGTTTATGCCGGCAACGCGAGAATTCCTCTCCTCCCCCGTTGCAGCTCTCGGCGACACTTCAAAGTACGCGAGGACCCGCGCGACGATGCGCTTGCACGTGACAGTGCGACGCCGCACCGCCGCGAGTGGCTTTCGAGTCTTCTCCCTCTCTCTCTCTTGCTTCTCTTCGCTCTCGCGCATTCGTTAATTAAGGCATCGCCGATATGCACTCGACGTGCCGATCCTCTCGGCTACACGGCCATCCTCTCTTTTTTTTGCCTCTTTCCAATATATATATGTATAGGTACACTCGCGTTCGTCCTTTTACAACGCGCCTCTCGTTATCGGGCTTTTAATACGGCGAGCGCTTTTTTTACCCCTTCCCCGGCAGACTCTCCGCGCTCTTTTTGCCCTGCGGCTCACGGTAATTGATTAAGTATATAGTCACGGTGCATTACCGACGTTTTGTGTATGTGTGTATATATATATATATGTGTATATGCATTTTCGCACGCGGACAGCTCAGCCCTTCCACGAGATTTTCGCTCGCGCGCCTCTCTTTTCCTCCTCGCTGCGAATGTCAGCAGGCACTCGCGGTGTGTAAGTAGTTATTGATGGATTCGAGTAGCTTTCGATACAGCCAAGATTGATTGCTGTTAAACACGCCGCGGATGTTTTTTTTTCATTCCCCTCCAGCTGTATATATCGCGAACGACGAGCCCTGATTTTGAAATGCTTCAATCAAAATCACGCCGTCGAGTAACTCATCCCCTATAATATAAAACCTTGAAATGGAAAATACAATTCGGAATTTTTAAGCTGGACCACGATTATTTGAATTTTGGTTGGTGAGGGTCCAATTAGATGATGCTAGATATATATGGTATACAAGTTTCATCGACCCCGTCAACGGCTACTTTCGAATGTTATACATACACGGAGGGGGGCACAAATGTAAAGGAGCTTCTATTATTCCACTTCATATATATCGAGATGCCATTAAGTGTAATGACTCACACTTTCGGCGTGATCCGTCGTTGTCCGCGTTGGAAAAATATTATGGAATACGTGGACGCGCGCGCCACTCGAAAAAGCAAGCGAGAGTGAGGCGTGCAGCAACGAGATTTCATCGGGATGAATTATAGCCCTTCAAGGCTAACAATTTTCCTGCTTAATCCCTGTCATCGTCGCTTGGGAAAAAAAATCCATAAAACACAATCCGGGGTAACGAAACTCGCATTCGCACTGGTAAAAGGCTGTATATAT